>OY744481.1:370974043-372174043 GCA_963556165.1 Tipula helvola
ACTTAGGAATCTGGAAATAAATACATTTACACTTGAATAAGAAAATAATTTTCTTTTTCTTTTTTAACTTGAATTAATTATTTAATTCGTATAACCACCGAAAATAATTAAATATGATAATTCTGTGGCATTTCAGAAAAATCAATTATCTCTATATGAAACTCATATACATAGAGATAAGTGGTTTTTCTGAATCGCCACAGATTTAATTCAGGTTAAAAAAGAAAAAAAAATTATTAAATTTGCTTACACAGGAATAGCGCTGCATGAATGTGACGAGAAAAATTGTAAAAGAATTTAGTTGTATTAGTACAATTCGCTAATACAACCTGCACAGTACATTCTGAATATATAGAATGAAAAATTGTGTTACAATCAGTCCAGTCGCCGCGCCCTGATGAGAAGATTTATTTTTTCAAAATCATAAGCTCATCAGTTCGAAACTGGATTAAATTCTCTTGCAATTTTCGGAAATATTAACTTCAAAATAAAAAATTAACTTGAATAAGAAAATCTGCTTATCCATAAATATGGTTAAGTCATTATCTTCGTGTATATTTTACTTGAATTTTAAATGAAGCGAAGGGTTAGATATCAACTAATTGTCGACATTCATTGTCTCGTTTTGATTTTATTAATTTTTAAACTTTTCCATGCATTTAGTTCAGATGTATTGTAAGCAAGATTTGAAAAAGATAATTTGTTGATATCGATGTTACATGCGATACATGCCCATATGGTACGATTACTGATTTTGTTGGTCTATTGCACTTTGTGACTTTGATTATGAAAGAAGCTTGAATATTAAGTTTCAGTTCAGGGCCGTAGAGAGGACGTACAATAATACACAGACAGATAGACACACAGAAGGGCAATCACCACCTTCAATGGTATTCCTTGCGGACAAATCTTCGAAAATCTCAAGGTCGGAAATGTGCACTAAACTTTATTATTACTAATGTAGAACAAGCTAAAACTGAAAAATGTTACTAAGTGGTGAACGATTATACCATACGCTACACTTCTCACATATATATAATTATTCATTTTTTTTTTTTTTTTCGCTGGCGCTACATCCCATAGAGGGATTTGGCCGCTTCATTGTGAAATTTCGTAATCATTTTTTCAACAGATAATGAGTAATTAATTCATTGATCCTTACATTAACCAGCCGTGATGTTTTCATCACCCGCCGGGAATCGAACCCGGGACCTCCGGAGCTTAAAGCAAGCATGCTAACAACTGTGCCACCGGGGCGGCAAATATTTATTCATATTTTATTAAAATTATTGAGGCTGTAAGTAAATAATTTTTCTAACTTTATATTCCCTTGATTATGACAATAATTCCTTGAGAGTAAACCTAGCAGACGTCGACTGTTAATATTGTATTTTAGTTAAATTTCAATAAAACACGATGCCATCCAAGTTCAAGTACAAATATTTTAAATATTTCACAATTCTATTACTATTTATTTGGCCATCTTTTCAGTCTAAGCGCCAATCGATATAACTCTAAAAAGTGCCAGTTTGAAAATTCCAAAATCGCCACACTTTATTCATGTGTTTGTATTATTGCGTTTGGATCACCCGTAATTGCGTCTAAATTAAAAGTTAGAATGCGAGATGATATTCAAAATTCATTTTCAACTCAATAAGGCGAATTGATGATTATCAACCGCAATATCGTTTTGATTGTTATGTATTTGCTGGCAATTCTTAAATAAATAAATATTTTTTGATATTATTCGTGAAAGAAGTTGTTGGCCTACGGTTTCGATTTGGTGATATATATTTTACATGCAATAGCAAAAGATATTTTGTATACCGGAACTGCAATATGCTGGTTGAAAGTGTATCATCTGTACGAGATATTCTACTGTGAACCTATGGAAGTATACAGTATGATTGAATGTTAAGATTCAAAGATATTTGACGGCCGATTGCTGCAGCTAATGGTCGGGTATTGCAAACTACATAAATTGACGAAGCAGGTGATTCGAGCTAATGCTTGCTGAATGTTGTTGTATATTTTTATTAATTTCACTTCAAACTTAACGGTTTTGTATGCACAACTTTCGCTGCTGCTAGAATCAGATATTAGCGGTTCCATGAGAAATTTTGGCACCGGAATATTAGTCCCTATACTAAATTAAAGCTTTTCAAATATATATTGTCAATGTCAATGTTTTCCAGTGTTTGTAGCAAAACGTTCAAGGGGACCGAGGTTTAATGGAATTAGTAAGTACAGCAGACAATAAATGATTACCTAGTTAATATTTTCCTATCTAATGCTCATCATTACCGTTGATTGCCTTGAATTTAATTAAGTTAATTGAAAACCAGTAATAGTATTGATTATATATATTTTGAAATTTAATTTATTAATTCACAGTGTGAATACCCAATAGTACTGTGAAAATAAATAAACGGATATTATGTTTAAACTAAAATTCCGCTACAAATATTTTAAAATAATTGGCTACTATTTATATTTTGTAGGCCGAGCACTAGCCCTAGTCTCATATGGATATAATTTCAAAACGAATCGAGCTACTAAATCAAAATGGGCCCGAATTCTTTGTATCATATTAGGAATATTGCTATTTTATGAAACTGATAATATTCGCCGTCGACTATCAGCTTCCATGAACAAAAATATTTCATTTGCAGTTTCAAAACAAATTGGCATACTGGTGAATATCAATCGGATTATCATAAATGGAAGTATGTATGTTATTGCCATAACGTCACGTAATTCTCGTGTACTCGCCATCAATAAATTAATTAAGTGCAGCCATATGATACTACAGAAAACCAAATCGAAATATCAAAATGTGGCGATCAAATATTTTATTTTGCTTGTGATTAAGGAAATTTTGGTTATGTGGTCAATGTTTGGTCTTGGACTAACAAATTTACGTGAGATAAGCACCACAATAACGACACGAGATTTATTATTATGCGTTATTAATATATCTTCGCAAGGTATGGTGCATACAGAATGTAGCATATGGTTTTTGAATGTGTACCATTTATATGAGATAGTTAATTTCGAAATAAGAGACGCATTCCATACGATTAGTGTAACGACCAAGATGAGCAAATTAAAAATTTTCAAATTACAAAGTCAAATTATGGATTGGATTGGGTATTATAAAAAATTGAATAGAGTAGTTCATTTCGCACTCAAAGCGTATTCAATACAATTATTGTTACAACTGTTCATGCATTTTACTTCAACTCTGTCAATATTAATGTTTCAGTTTGTGCTAATTTTTAGCGAAAATCCTCGCGACCATATTGAATTGATCATAAGCGGAACATTTGGTGTTTGCCTCGGGTGTATTGAACTTTATTTCTTTATGAAAATGGCCCAAATGCTGATTAGTGTAACGGAGGAAATTGGACATCGCATAAGTGATGTTTGGAAATTTAATCGATATGAAGATGATTTTTATTACAATGTAAGTCATAATCAAATTTTAATATCATATTTTAATTAGAGAATGTCTTTTAAATTAGTGAACATTTTTAGTGCCTGTTGGCTGTGTAGTACAGGAAGTGGAAATGGAATGGTATTTTCTATGATTTTTTCTTAAATGTATTAGAAGCACATTTCGTTCATCATATTTAGCCAATAGCAATCGTTTTCACCATTTAATTGTTTTTTCAGTCGCCCTGCATCTGAGGCGCCCTGCATCTGAGTCGCCCTGCATCTCAGTTCCGGCCGATTTTTTGAACAGTTCCTCCCGCTCTTAAACTGCCAGAAACAAAAAAAAATGTTAAGTTAAATCCCCCACTGTGTGAGTAAGGTAAATTTTCTCAAAAAATAAAGGTGTACCATTTCAAATAACCCCCTCCCGCCCCACACACCCTTACAATTTATCGCCTCCTGTATCAAATATTTTTCTATTATACCATAAAGAATAATGCTATTGTATAAGCTTCATGGTGATTAGCGATGTAATCGGGCTGAAACGCTATAATACAACAGAATTATTGATTTAGTTGACACCTAATGTTATTATTAGCAATACAATTTTTATATTTTTTAATTAAACCTAATGGTTTTGAATTATTTATCTTGTTTTGTATTGTTTTATGGGTTATTTCGAATAGTTACTATTCACTATTCAATTAAAAATGTTTTGTTTCAAATTTCGCTACGTTTTCTTGAAGTACTACATTTACTACATGTACATACTCTTAAAAATATTTGGCCTAAGTGTGTACCAATACAATCGACCGACCAAACTACTGCAAAACTCTTCATTTAGTCTAATATACAGCATAATATTCGGTTGCTACGTCACATACAGCGGCATCTTAATACGGATGTACACATTCACCAAAGATGATAAACGTGTTGTGTTGGCTGTTGTTGATATTGCAAACGATTTGTTAAACATTTTGGAATCATCTGCCAGCATTGGTATATTTGTTTCAGTTTGGTTATTGCGCCACCAAAAAATCATCATCATCAATAAGATAGCAAAATATAGTAGACAAATATTACAAGAGGCGGGTAACAAATATGAATCAAAATTGGAAAAATATTTCATCGCCGTTATCGCAATAGATATTTTTATGACCTGGATCAGTTTTGCTGTTATCATATATAGTCTATCTGTATATTATGTTGATTTGAAACCAATTCAAATTGTATTATTCGGAATATATAGTTTAACAAGGAATCTTGCCTTCATGGAACTTATGCTGTATTTTATGTACCTCAACCATTTGTTTGAAATTCTTAATGCCGAATTAAACAAAGTACTTCATGCGATACATTTAAATGTGGACGAAATTAGGCGATTACAGTGGCTACATATAAAAATTCGTCGCCTAGTGAAATCTGCGGTTGCTACATTTGCTTGTCAAATTTTTATTAAAATTTTGATCAGCTATGGCACTGTTTTGGCCTTAGTATTCTATCAGATTGTGGTAATCATTACTTATCAAAAGTTAATGATACTAATAAATTTAATTGCTGGACTGTTTAATACGTTGATCCAATTTTATATGTTTACAAAAATTTGTCAAAATTTATTACAAGCAGCGGATTGTACACAGTTGATACTAAATGGAGTGTGGCATAATATCGAACGGGATTACCAAGTTGCGAGAATTGTGAGTATTTTAAGTAATTAAAAATTTTTGGTGGTACAATTAACAGTAATTTAACACTGAGTACAATCAGTGAAATAATTAAAAAGGCCATTTAACAGGCCCACTATGTATTTCCGCAATATCTAGACATTTTCTAAAATTTTCCGGTAGACCTGATGGTGTTTGTTTTTTCTGGCAAATCACTGAAATTGTACAGGCCAAAAACTCAATAGTCTGACAGAGAAACTCCTCTAAACGTTTTAATTACACAGGAAAACAAAAAAAAAGTCCTGATACAGAAAGGTGAAGTACCTACTTGTACGATTTTCGGTGTGCTAAAAACGAATCTCAGGTCAGAACTGAAATCTTAAGGGTGATTTACCCATCACCCTTAGATTTCACCCCAGCACACCCTAACAGCCCCCCCTCCCCCCCCAATGTTCAAATTTTCACAAGATATAAAAATTCAAAATAAAATCCAATTCTTCGTTTTTCGGCGTGCTAAGAACGATTCTGAGTTCCTGATTAACCCATCACCCTTAGATTTCGCAACGGCGCCGGATTACCGGTCTTAACGCCTATTGATAGAGGTATCAATCAACGAAATCGGAGCACAATTGCAGATTTTCGATTTTTCTGGCTCTGCATTTGTGGGCTATAGTTCAGTTGATTTTCAATAAAATTGAATTTTCTGCGAAATGTGTAGAAATGTGCTAGCGATCCAAATGACCGTTGTCATGACGATTACAAGTCTAAATGCCTATTGATATAGGTATCAATCAACGAAATCGGAGCACAATTGCAGATTTTCGATTTTTCTGGCTCTGAATTTGTGGGCTATAGTTCAGTTGATTTTCAATAAAATTGAATTTTCTGCGAAATGTGTAGAAATATGCTAGCGATCCAAATGACCATTGGCATGACGATTACAGGTCTCAATGCCTATTGATAGAGGTATCAATCAACGAAATCGGAGCACAATTGCAGATTTTCGATTTTTCTGGCTCTGAATTTGTGGGCTATAGTTCAGTTGATTTTCAATAAAATTGAATTTTCTGCGAAATGTGTAGAAATGTGCTAGCAATTCAAATGACCATTGGCATGATGATTACAGGTCTCAACGCCTATTGATAGAGGTATCAATCAACGAAACCGGAGCACAATTGCAAATTTTCGATTTTTCTGGCTCTGAATTTGTGGGCTATAGTTCAGTTGATTTTCAATAAAATTGAATTTTCTGCGAAATGTGTAGAAATGTGCTAGCGATCCAAATGACCGTTGTCATGACGATTACAAGTCTTAATGCCTATTGATATAGGTATCAATCAACGAAATCGGAGCACAATTGCAGATTTTCGATTTTTCTGGCTCTGAATTTGTGGGCTATAGTTCAGTTGATTTTCAATAAAATTGAATTTTCTGCGAAATGTGTAGAAATGTGCTAGCGATCCAAATGACCATTGGCATGACGATTACAGGTCTCAACGCCTGTTGATAGAGGTATCAATCAACGAAATCGGAGCACAATTGCAGATTTTTGATTTTTCTGGCTCTGAATTTGTGGGCTATAGTTCAGTTGATTTTCAATAAAATTGAATTTTCTGCGAAATATGTAGAAATGTGCTAGCGATCCAAATGACCGTTGTCATGACGATTACAAGTCTAAATGCCTATTGATATAGGTATCAATCAACGAAATCGGAGCACAATTGCAGATTTTCGATTTTTCTGGCTCTGAATTTGTGGGCTATAGTTCAGTTGATTTTCAATAAAATTGAATTTTCTGCGAAATATGTAGAAATGTGCTAGCGATCCAAATGACCGTTGTCATGACGATTACAAGTCTAAATGCCTATTGATATAGGTATCAATCAACGAAATCGGAGCACAATTGCAGATTTTCGATTTTTCTGGCTCTGAATTTGTGGGCTATAGTTCAGTTGATTTTCAATAAAATTGAATTTTCTGCGAAATGTGTAGAAATGTGCTAGCGATCCAAACGACCGTTGGCATGACGATTACAGGTCTCAATGCCTATTGATAGAGGTATCAATCAACGAAATCGGAGCACAATTGCAGATTTTCGATTTTTCTGGCTCTGAATTTGTGGGCTATAGTTCAGTTGATTTTCAATAAAATTGAATTTTCTGCGAAATGTGTAGAAATGTGCTAGCAATTCAAATGACCATTGGCATGATGATTACAGGTCTCAACGACTATTGATAGAGGTATCAATCAACGAAACCGGAGCACAATTGCAAATTTTCGATTTTTCTGGCTCTGAATTTGTGGGCTATAGTTCAGTTGATTTTCAATAAAATTGAATTTTCTGCGAAATGAGTAGAAATGTGCTAGCAATTCAAATGACCATTGGCATGACGATTACAGGTCTCAACGCCTATTGATAGAGGTATCAATCAATGAAATCGGAGCACAATTGCAGATTTTCGATTTTTCTGGCTCTGAATTTGTGGGCTATAGTTCAGTTGATTTTCAATAAAATTGAATTTTCTGCGAAATGTGTAGAAATGTGCTAGCAATTCAAATGATCATTGGCATGATGATTACAGGTCTCAACGCCTATTGATAGAGGTATCAATCAACGAAACCGGAGCACAATTGCAAATTTTCGATTTTTCTGGCTCTGAATTTGTGGGCTATAGTTCAGTTGATTTTCAATAAAATTGAATTTTCTGCGAAATGTGTAGAAATGTGCTAGCGATCCAAATGACCATTGGCATGACGATTACAGGTCTCAACGCCTGTTGATATAGGTATCAATCAACGAAATCGGAGCACAATTGCAGATTTTCGATTTTTCTGGCTCTGAATTTGTGGGCTATAGTTCAGTTGATTTTCAATAAAATTGAATTTTCTACGAAATGTGTAGAAATGTGCTAGCGATCCAAATGACCGTTGGCATGATGATTACAGGTCTCAACGCCTATTGATAGAGGTATCAATCAACGAAATCGGAGCACAATTGCAGATTTTCGATTTTTCTGGCTCTGAATTTGTGGGCTATAGTTCAGTTGATTTTCAATAAAATTGAATTTTCTGCGAAATGTGTAGAAATGTGCTAGCGATCCAAATGACCATTGGCATGACGATTACAGGTCTCAATGCCTATTGATAGAGGTATCAATCAACGAAATCGGAGCACAATTGCAGATTTTCGATTTTTCTGGCTCTGAATTTGTGGGCTATAGTTCAGTTGATTTTCAATAAAATTGAATTTTCTGCGAAATGTGTAGAAATGTGCTAGCAATTCAAATGACCATTGGCATGATGATTACAGGTCTCAACGCCTATTGATAGAGGTATCAATCAACGAAACCGGAGCACAATTGCAAATTTTCGATTTTTCTGGCTCTGAATTTGTGGGCTATAGTTCAGTTGATTTTCAATAAAATTGAATTTTCTGCGAAATGTGTAGAAATGTGCTAGCGATCCAAATGACCGTTGTCATGACGATTACAAGTCTTAATGCCTATTGATAGAGGTATCAATCAACGAAATCGGAGCACAATTGCAGATTTTCGATTTTTCTGGCTCTGAATTTGTGGGCTATAGTTCAGTTGATTTTCAATAAAATTGAATTTTCTGCGAAATGTGTAGAAATGTGCTAGCGATCCAAATGACCATTGGCATGACGATTACAGGTCTCAACGCCTGTTGATAGAGGTATCAATCAACGAAACCGGAGCACAATTGCAAATTTTCGATTTTTCTGGCTCTGAATTTGTGGGCTATAGTTCAGTTGATTTTCAATAAAATTGAATTTTCTGCGAAATATGTAGAAATGTGCTAGCGATCCAAATGACCGTTGTCATGACGATTACAAGTCTAAATGCCTATTGATATAGGTATCAATCAACGAAATCGGAGCACAATTGCAGATTTTCGATTTTTCTGGCTCTGAATTTGTGGGCTATAGTTCAGTTGATTTTCAATAAAATTGAATTTTCTGCGAAATGTGTAGAAATGTGCTAGCGATCCAAATGACCGTTGTCATGACGATTACAAGTCTAAATGCCTATTGATATAGGTATCAATCAACGAAATCGGAGCACAATTGCAGATTTTCGATTTTTCTGGCTCTGAATTTGTGGGCTATAGTTCAGTTGATTTTCAATAAAATTGAATTTTCTGCGAAATGTGTAGAAATGTGCTAGCGATCCAAACGACCGTTGGCATGACGATTACAGGTCTCAATGCCTATTGATAGAGGTATCAATCAACGAAATCGGAGCACAATTGCAGATTTTCGATTTTTCTGGCTCTGAATTTGTGGGCTATAGTTCAGTTGATTTTCAATAAAATTGAATTTTCTGCGAAATGTGTAGAAATGTGCTAGCAATTCAAATGACCATTGGCATGATGATTACAGGTCTCAACGACTATTGATAGAGGTATCAATCAACGAAACCGGAGCACAATTGCAAATTTTCGATTTTTCTGGCTCTGAATTTGTGGGCTATAGTTCAGTTGATTTTCAATAAAATTGAATTTTCTGCGAAATGAGTAGAAATGTGCTAGCAATTCAAATGACCATTGGCATGACGATTACAGGTCTCAACGCCTATTGATAGAGGTATCAATCAATGAAATCGGAGCACAATTGCAGATTTTCGATTTTTCTGGCTCTGAATTTGTGGGCTATAGTTCAGTTGATTTTCAATAAAATTGAATTTTCTGCGAAATGTGTAGAAATGTGCTAGCAATTCAAATGACCATTGGCATGATGATTACAGGTCTCAACGCCTGTTGATAGAGGTATCAATCAACGAAATCGGAGCACAATTGCAGATTTTCGATTTTTCTGGCTCTGAATTTGTGGGCTATAATTCAGTTGATTTTCAATAAAATTGAATTTTCTGCGAAATGTGTAGAAATGTGCTAGCAATTCAAATGACCATTGGCATGATGATTACAGGTCTCAACGCCTATTGATAGAGGTATCAATCAACGAAACCGGAGCACAATTGCAAATTTTCGATTTTTCTGGCTCTGAATTTGTGGGCTATAGTTCAGTTGATTTTCAATAAAATTGAATTTTCTGCGAAATGTGTAGAAATGTGCTAGCGATCCAAATGACCATTGGCATGACGATTACAGGTCTCAACGCCTGTTGATAGAGGTATCAATCAACGAAATCGGAGCACAATTGCAGATTTTCGATTTTTCTGGCTCTGAATTTGTGGGCTATAGTTCAGTTGATTTTCAATAAAACTGAATTTTCTGTGAAATATGTAGATATGTGCTAGCGATCCAAATGACCTTTGGCATGACGATTACAGGTGTCAACGCCTATTTATAGAGGTATCAATCAATGAAATCGGAGCACAATTGCAAATTTTCGATTTTTCTGGCTCTGAATTTGTGGGCTATAGTTCAGTTGATTTTCAATAAAATTGAATTTTCTACGAAATGTGTAGAAATGTGCTAGCGATCCAAATGACCGTTGGCATGATGATTACAGGTCTCAACGCCTATTGATAGAGGTATCAATCAACGAAATCGGAGCACAATTGCAGATTTTCGATTTTTCTGGCTCTGAATTTGTGGGCTATAGTTCAGTTGATTTTCAATAAAACTGAATTTTCTGTGAAATATGTAGATATGTGCTAGCGATCCAAATGACCTTTGGCATGACGATTACAGGTGTCAACGCCTATTTATAGAGGTATCAATCAATGAAATCGGAGCACAATTGCAAATTTTCGATTTTTCTGGCTCTGAATTTGTGGGCTATAGTTCAGTTGATTTTCAATAAAATTGAATTTTCTGCGAAATGAGTAGAAATATGCTAGAAATTCAAATGACCATTGGCATGACGATTACAGGTCTCAACGCCTATTGATAGAGGTATCAATCAACGAAATCGGAGCACAATTGCAGATTTTCGATTTTTCTGGCTCTGAATTTGTGGGCTATAGTTCAGTTGATTTTCAATAAAATTGAATTTTCTGCGAAATATGTAGAAATGTGCTAGCGATCCAAATGACCGTTGTCATGACGATTACAAGTCTCAACGCCTGTTGATAGAGGTATCAATCAACGAAACCGGAGCATAATTGCAAATTTTCGATTTTTCTGGCTCTGAATTTGTGGGCTATAGTTCAGTTGATTTTCAATAAAATTGAATTTTCTGCGAAATGTGTAGAAATGTGCTAGCGATCCAAATGACCATTGGCATGACGATTACAGGTCTCAACGCCTGTTGATAGAGGTATCAATCAACGAAATCGGAGCACAATTGCAGATTTTCGATTTTTCTGGCTCTGAATTTGTGGGCTATAGTTCAGTTGATTTTCAATAAAATTGAATTTTCTGCGAAATGTGTAGAAATGTGCTAGCGATCCAAATGACCATTGGCATGATGATTACAGGTCTCAACGCCTATTGATAGAGGTATCAATCAACGAAATCGGAGCACAATTGCAGATTTTCGATTTTTCTGGCTCTGAATTTGTGGGCTATAGTTCAGTTGATTTTCAATAAAATTGAATTTTCTGCGAAATGTGTAGAAATGTGCTAGCAATTCAAATGACCATTGGCATGATGATTACAGGTCTCAACGCCTATTGATAGAGGTATCAATCAACGAAACCGGAGCACAATTGCAAATTTTCGATTTTTCTGGCTCTGAATTTGTGGGCTATAGTTCAGTTGATTTTCAATAAAATTGAATTTTCTGCGAAATGTGTAGAAATGTGCTAGCAATTCAAATGACCATTGGCATGACGATTACAGGTCTCAACGCCTATTGATAGAGGTATCAATCAATGAAATCGGAGCACAATTGCAGATTTTCGATTTTTCTGGCTCTGAATTTGTGGGCTATAGTTCAGTTGATTTTCAATAAAATTGAATTTTCTGCGAAATGTGTAGAAATGTGCTAGCAATTCAAATGACCATTGGCATGATGATTACAGGTCTCAACGCCTGTTGATAGAGGTATCAATCAACGAAATCGGAGCACAATTGCAGATTTTCGATTTTTCTGGCTCTGAATTTGTGGGCTATAATTCAGTTGATTTTCAATAAAATTGAATTTTCTGCGAAATGTGTAGAAATGTGCTAGCAATTCAAATGACCATTGGCATGATGATTACAGGTCTCAACGCCTATTGATAGAGGTATCAATCAACGAAATCGGAGCACAATTGCAGATTTTCGATTTTTCTGGCTCTGAATTTGTGGGCTATAGTTCAGTTGATTTTCAATAAAATTGAATTTTCTGCGAAATGTGTAGAAATGTGCTAGCAATTCAAATGACCATTGGCATGATGATTACAGGTCTCAACGCCTATTGATAGAGGTATCAATCAACGAAACCGGAGCACAATTGCAAATTTTCGATTTTTCTGGCTCTGAATTTGTGGGCTATAGTTCAGTTGATTTTCAATAAAATTGAATTTTCTGCGAAATGTGTAGAAATGTGCTAGCAATTCAAATGAGCATTGGCATGATGATTACAGGTCTCAACGCCTATTGATAGAGGTATCAATCAACGAAACCGGAGCACATTTGCAAATATTCGATTTTTCTGGCTCTGAATTTGTGGGCTATAGTTCAGTTGATTTTCAATAATATTGAATTTTCTGCGAAATGTGTAGAAATGTGCTAGCGATCTAAATGACCGTTGTCATGACGATTACAAGTCTAAATGCCTATTGATATAGGTATCAATCAACGAAATCGGAGCACAATTGCAGATTTTCGATTTTTCTGGCTCTGAATTTGTGGGCTATAGTTCAGTTGATTTTCAATAAAATTGAATTTTCTGCGAAATATGTAGAAATGTGCTAGCGATCCAAATGACCATTGGCATGACGATTACAGGTCTCAACGCCTGTTGATAGAGGTATCAATCAACGAAATCGGAGCACAATTGCAGATTTTCGATTTTTCTGGCTCTGAATTTGTGGGCTATAGTTCAGTTGATTTTCAATAAAATTGAATTTTCTGCGAAATGTGTAGAAATGTGCTAGCGATCCAAATGACCGTTGGCATGACGATTACAGGTCTCAATGCCTATTGATATAGGTATCAATCAACGAAATCGGAGCACAATTGCAGATTTTCGATTTTTCTGGCTCTGAATTTGTGGGCTATAGTTCAGTTGACTTTCAATAAAATTGAATTTTCTGCGAAATATGTAGAAATGTGCTAGCGATCCAAATGACCATTGGCATGATGATTACAGGTCTCAACGCCTATTGATAGAGGTATCAATCAACGAAATCGGAGCACAATTGCAGATTTTCGATTTTTCTGGCTCTGAATTTGTGGGCTATATTGCGGAGCACAATTGCAGATTTTCGATTTTTCTGGGTCTGAATTTGTGGGCTATAGTTCAGTTGATTTTCAATAAAATTGAATTTTCTGCGAAATGTGTAGAAATGTGCTAGCAATTCAAATGACCATTGGCATGATGATTACAGATCTCAACGCCTATTGATAGAGGTATCAATCAACGAAACCGGAGCACAATTGCAAATTTTCGATTTTTCTGGCTCTGAATTTGTGGGCTATAGTTCAGTTGATTTTCAATAAAACTGAATTTTCTGCGAAATGAGTAGGAATATGCTAGAAATTCAAATGACCATTGGCATGACGATTACAGTTCTCAACGCCTATTGATAGAGGTATCAATCAACGAAATCGGAGCACAATTGCAGATTTTCGATTTTTCTGGCTCTGAATTTGTGGGCTATAGTTCAGTTGATTTTCAATAAAATTGAATTTTCTGCGAAATGAGTAGAAATATGCTAGAAATTCAAATGACCATTGGCATGACGATTACAGGTCTCAACGCCTGTTGATAGAGGTATCAATCAACGAAATCGGAGCACAATTGCAGATTTTCGATTTTTCTGGCTCTGAATTTGTGGGCTATAGTTCAGTTGATTTTCAATAAAATTGAATTTTCTGCGAAATGTGTAGAAATGTGCTAGCGAGCCAAATGACCGTTGGCATGACGATTACAGGTCTCAACGCCTATTGATAGAGGTATCAATCAACGAAATCGGAGCACAATTGCAGATTTTCGATTTTTCTGGCTCTGAATTTGTGGGCTATAGTTCAGTTGATTTTCAATAAAATTGAATTTTCTGCGAAATATGTAGAAATGTGCTAGCGATCCAAATGACCATTGGCATGATGATTACAGGTCTCAACGCCTATTGATAGAGGTATCAATCAACGAAATCGGAGCACAATTGCAGATTTTCGATTTTTCTGGCTCTGAATTTGTGGGCTATAGTTCAGTTGATTTTCAATAAAACTGAATTTTCTGTGAAATATGTAGATATGTGCTAGCGATCCAAATGACCTTTGGCATGACGATTACAGGTGTCAACGCCTATTTATAGAGGTATCAATCAATGAAATCGGAGCACAATTGCAAATTTTCGATTTTTATGGCTCTGAATTTGTGGGCTATAGTTCAGTTGATTTTCAATAAAATTGAATTTTCTGCGAAATGTGTAGAAATGTGCTAGCAATTCAAATGACCATTGGCATGACGATTACAGGTCTCAACGCCTATTGATAGAGGTATCAATCAACGAAATCGGAGCACAATTGCAGATTTTCGATTTTTCTGGCTCTGAATTTGTGGGCTATAGTTCAGTTGATTTTCAATAAAACTGAATTTTCTGCGAAATGAGTAGAAATATGCTAGAAATTCAAATGACCATTGGCATGACGATTACAGTTCTCAACGCCTATTGATAGAGGTATCAATCAACGAAATCGGAGCACAATTGCAGATTTTCGATTTTTCTGGCTCTGAATTTGTGGGCTATAGTTCAGTTGATTTTCAATAAAATTGAATTTTCTGCGAAATGTGTAGAAATGTGCTAGCAATTCAAATGACCATTGGCATGACGATTACAGGTGCCAACGCCTATTGATAGAGGTATCAATCAACGAAATCTGAGCACAATTGCAGATTTTCGATTTTTCTGGCTCTTCACAGGTTTCGGAAATAGTATCTACTTCTTCGATTTCCTCCTCTTCACTGTTATCAACTTCCATGGAACTTTCTGTCTGGCTATTAATTGCTTTTTTGTCATCATCATCTACTGTCGAAGAATTTATTCTGTTCATGTTGTTACTCGAATTTGCGGAAACAATTAGTCTTGTAACTGAAGATTCGCCTGGATATTTTATTTTCAGACTTATTTTTAGAGTTGAAACCGTTCACTTTTATTTTGTAAAAATAACATTTTGATTTGGGATCTTTGCTATCTTGTAGTCGCTATGAATTTAAGATCTTGTTTATTTTAACTTTTTTTATACCGACTCATCATAATGAGACAAGGGCAGCAAATCATTTTAGGAACCCATGGTTTATCTTTATCAAATATTGACATATTAAAACAATCAAAATAAAGCTCTTTACTTACTTCAGATATTTTTCTGGCTTCCTTTTAAATTTCAAAATTACCACATACGTAATAGAAAACATCGGCATCCTGAACACAAACGTGAGTTTTTCTTGTAGCCCTAAACTCTCCAGAGGCCAAGTCACCAACCAATGAAGAGTTACGGTTGCATGATGATGCGAGCCCGCTTTCCCACCCCTGCATCGTAAACTTCTTTTTACCTACCTCTGCTATGAAGGCATCAGCCCTCACCTGGCACAAACTTAGCCGGATGGACCCGTTGCCCCCCTTAACCACGGGGAGGTGTCCCAGCTACAAAAGTAGATAAAAAAATTATAAAAGTATTAAATTTGTAACTTTGTGGTTAAATGATCTTAGTGAATGACCTCATCAGTAAAATTCACCTAGAATTCTTTAGACACATCTCTGAACTTCTTAAACTCAGTTACATAAGTATATGTAAAAATTCACTTCACTTACGAAAAGCTAATTTCATACATACTTACTCCGAGTCTCAGGTTCATTAATCGCTTCCAATGTGGAGCATCATAATGAAATTATATTATTTGCCTTGCTATGGCTAATGGTTAATTTCGTCCGTCTAGAAGAGTTTCCAGCAGTGTGAATTTTGCTTTACTAACCTCTTGACCGAAAGCTATGCAAAAAATCTGCCCAAGGATCTGCCCTTCAAGACAGCCTTAGAGCCTGATATACAACGTATTGAGAATCTAATAGGGTGATTTTCTGATTTCTGATTTCTCATTGCACATTTCTCATTTCCGATTTTTGGTAACTTAGTAATCTCTTCTGACTTATAATTCCTGGTTTTGAAATGGTTTCTCTCGGAATTTGTCATTCGGGATTTTATGCTAGGTTTGTGATTCCTGCTTTTGATGTCTAGTATCTCATTTAGCATTAGTGAATCTTGTTTTCTGAATTCGTCGTCTTTCGCTTTTCGTTTTTGTATTTCTCATTACTCTTTTCACATTTCACATTTCCCATGTCTTATTTCTCATGTCTCATTTCTACGGGTTTTTGGTCAGATTTATAATTTTTTATTTAATTTTTTCATTTTACATTTTTCATTTTGCAATTTTATGAATTATTTTTTTTCGCGTCGCATTTAGCATTACTGATTCCGGATTTTCGAATTATTGGCATTTCGTGATTGTAATTCAACATTGTAATTTTTGATTTATATTTGAATTTTCGGATTTCTAAGGATTTTATTCTATATCCAATTTCTTTTTTCGAATTTCAGAATTTCATTCGACTTCAAAATGTTGGTCTGATTTGTTATTCCTCGTTGTTTCTCATTTCATTTTGCAAATTTCTTATCTCGCACCTGGTTTCTTATTGCACACCACTCATTTCCAATTTCACATCAGCATTTAGTGTTTCTAAGTCTAGTTTTGAATTCCCTATTTGTCATTTCGAATTTTCAATTTCTGACTTCCAACCATTTTTGACCAGATTTATTACTTTCCATTTTGCATTCCCAAATTGTATTTCGCGTTTCACATTTCCGATTTCTTATTTTGCGTTACATTGTACCGATATTGTGCGTTAATCAAATTGGTGATGTATTCAACTACGTCCAAAGGTACCTTTAAACAAAACTGTGGGATGTACCTGTTGTTTATACATATTCTTAAAAAAAAAACGAATCACAATGATTGTGTAATAGTGAGATAGATAAACTGCCACCCCAGTTGTTTATATTTATGTTGCCTAGTTACCGCCACTAAATAATTCGATATCACACCTTCGTAGGATCTACTGTGTTGTCTCAAGTTTCAAAAATTGAACATCGTGTTGTTATGTCATTTGAATTACAAAACAATTTGTTAATTTGGGAAATGTAGTGGTTTGAGTATATTGATGAAATCTGATTTAATGATTGAAGTCAACACAGCAAACAAGGAGTTCTTAATAACGTAACAAAATACTCATCAATTAAAATTAGTTCGGTAAGAGAATTATAATTTATTAGTTGTTTGACAAATATTTTTTCCGAATTATTAATTGTTAACGTACTCTAGAGTAGTTAAGGTGTTCTTATAAAATGGTATCGATAAAATTTCGTTACATCTATATTAAATATCTAGCGGTCTACATACTAATTTTATTGAGAATCACTGGACTTGTATCCTACATGTATAATCGTAAGCGAAGGCGTGTAGAAAAAACTACTGTCGGTCGTGTCTACAGTATTATATTTGGAATATCTTACACCTATCTAATTCTAAAAACCCGACAAAAGGCGGCCAAAAAAATATCGGAAATAATTTTGTTAAACATTTCGTCGGGCATGGGATTAGCGTTAATTAGTTCCGACATTCTAACGAACCTTTGTTTCTATTTAATGGCTTGGTCTTGTACCAGTGGTAAGGTAGTCGTAATCAATAAACTTATTAGGTTTAACGAAATTATTATGAAACAATATGGCGGCCAATTTGAGTCGCTACGTTATAAATATTTTCTTATACTGATGTGCAGGGAAGTTTTTCTCCAGATGCTGATAGGAATATTTAGTTATTTTGGTTCGTGTTTAATATATGACCTTGCAGGCCCCATCGAAATTATTATTCTTACTATCAATGTTATTTTCAAATCGATTGTACTAACAGAATGCACAGTATATTTCGTTAATCTGGCCTATTTATTCGAAATTTTAAATGTGGAGCTAGCTAAACTTGTAAGCGAAATAAAATACGGCAAACGAATATCGAGATGTGACATTAATAAATTGTATAACCGAATTTGTATTTTAAATATTTTGTACATAAAATTAATCCTTATTACACGGCAAGCAGTTCGTATCTATGAAAAAATAATTTTAGTTACAGCGTTCACATTATTCCTTAGTGTAATACGATATCTGTTATTCGAAATCATTTTTTCAAATATTTCGAGTCATTACAAAACAACATCTCATACTCTTACCATAATGGTTTTATTGATTGTGGGACAGTATGCAATATTCATGCATATTTGTGAAAATTTAACTTACTCAAGAAGGCCAACAGTTAAGCTATTGAGTAGATTGTGGCAGCTGGTGAAATTAGATCAGAGGATATATCAAATTGTAAGTAAACATATCAGTTTTTTTTAGTATTATTGTTAATCATTTTGCTGGTCACAATATGCCTAATTATGTTGAATATAATTTGTTGTTCATTCATTGATTAGCTGAACCCTTTTATTTTAGTCTTTCATTTTGCGGCCATTTTAACTATACATATGTTAAAGATTAAAATGCAAACATTGTTTTACAAAAAGGGCAGCACATCTCGTGTCGCAACATCGATTTAAAATTACAAATTACAAGCTACAAAAAAAAATAATTAAAAATTAAATGTGTTGGCTAAATTAATTGCCAGATACTGAAATGCAGATATTGAAATGCAAAGATAAAAAATACAAATTACTAATTAGGAGCAATAAATCCAAACTACAAATAACGATTTACAAATTACAGTTTGAAAACTACAAATAAAAAAATTAAAATTCCCATTAGATATAAGAAATTAAAAATCAAAGATTATATGATAATTTCAAATTACAAATTAAAAATCATAAAATTAGGAACTTCAAACAGCAAATTACAAATTGGACATTACAAAGTATAAATTGTTAATTACAAATAATGATTTACAAATTACAATTAAAAATCATTAATTACAAGTTGCAAATTAAAATTAACTCAAATTAAAACATTAATAATTTGAAAATAAAAATTCTACTAAGTTAATTACAAATTACAAATGGTAAATGAAACATCAATTTAATTTATTCACCATGGCCAATGGCTTTTCACGAATAATTAAACTTAAAACCACCACTTTGCAATATTTCCAAGCCTAATTTAAAATCGAAATATGTAGCAACAATAATTATGATTTGAAATTTCAAATTAGCAATTTCTAATCACTAATTTGAACTTCGTAATCGTTTTTTGTAAGTGGCAATTTCTGAATTGTGGTTAGTAATTTGTAATTCCTTATCTCTATGTTTAAATTATAATTTGTAATTTGTAATTTCTAATACCTGAATTTAATTTGTAATTTGTAAATTGTAATTTGTAATCTGTAGTTTGTAATTGTCAATTTTTAATTTGTAATATATAATTTGTTATTTGTAATGTTTAATTGGTAATTTGTAATTTGTAAATGTTGTTTGTAGATAGTAACCTCAAATATGTGGTTAGTAATTTGTAATTCATAATCTCTAATTTCAACTTGTTAGTTGTAATTCCTCATACCTGGACTTAATTTGTAAATTGTAATTTGTAATTTTATTTGTAGTTAGCAATCTATAATTTGTGGTTAGTAATTTGTAATTCCTAATACATAATTTTAATTTGAAATTTGTTTTCTGTAATTTGTAACTGGTAATTTGTAATTTGTTATCGTTGTTTGTAGATAGCAATCTCTAATATGTGATTAGTAATTTGTCATTTCTAATACATAATTTTATTTTGTAATTTGTTATTTATAATTTGTAACTGGTAATTTGTAATTTATACACACATTTTTAAATTTTTTTAAAAACACTTGTTAAATATTTCGCAAAATTACAAAAGGTTTAAAAAATCACTCGATCGATTTCGGCTTGTTAGGCCATCATCAGGAGTATCTACTAAACTGTAAAAATAAAAATGTAGTTATAGTTGGAAAAAGCAAAAGTGAAACTAAAAATATACAAATAAAAAATGTGGGAGTGGTAAGCAATTAAAATGGTGAGAGCAATAAACATTACAAATTATAAGGGGTTGAGTTAAACACAGGTATATGATTATTGATTATTGATTAGTCAACGGCCGAATAACAAAATTCCAGATGTTGTTGTTGTTTTTATATTTTTATTATTTTATAACCCGACGTATTAGTCATTTTATGGGATGGTATGAGTATGGGAATAAAACAGTGCGGGGTCGGTAATTGGTGGGAAATGGATTTCTCTCAATTCGTTGAGGATATTTAGGTTAAGAAATATAGCTTTTCGGATTTCCTAACTAAGTTGTCTAAACGGCTGCTATTTGGTTGTACATGTAATATTTCTAAATTGTTTAAACTGGATGTGTGATTTTCTAACGTTAAATGATTATAAAGGGATGATTCAAGGCAAAGATAAATGTTCTTTAACTCTAACTTCAAAATTGCGCCCAGTCTGTCCGATATAAGAAGAACCACAATCATTGCAATTGATTGTATAAACGCCAGACTTGGAAAGGCGATCAACTCTTGGTTTGTTGTTAAAAATCATTTTCATAGTTGTATTATTGTTATAAAAAGCAAAGCTAATATCTGTATATTGTGTCACGATGTTACTAATCCGTTGACTAGTTTTTCCTATATACTCTAACCGGCAACATTTACAAATCCGATTTAAGCCTATTTAATAATTTTGGGAACCGTTGTAAGCCTGTTCAATATTTTTATGCAACTTACGGATAATAATTGCAGTTCAACTATAAAATTTATTTTCGTATATGAATTGAGTCTTCAATAATTTCAAAAAAATAAAAAATGTATCAACTTTATATAAGGGGTTATGTTACAACAACATTTATTTATATGTTCTTGAATTAAATTAATACAACAATTGAAATTGACGATAATCATTGAAACAATCGGTTCAACAATTACAAATCAGCTATATCAACCATTTATCTACAATCGAAATTGGGTACAACATTTGTTATCAAATTATTTTGGTATTACATATTAGGTATGATGGGGCAATTATAAAGAAATTGCGAAATTCCCAAGTAGAGATTTAATATTCAAATTTGTATGTTTTATTTATTAACTTTAGAGTTCACAGCTTGATAATAATATAAACTTGTGGTTCTGCTCTCAGTGGCGATTAATTTTCAATTGAATTTTCTTACAAAAAATATTTTACAAAAAAATCTTATTTGCTAAAAATGGTTGTTTCCGGTTATAAGAATTACATTTTTAAGTACACCCTGTTGGTATTATGTACATTTAATTTCAGCGACATCTAAATTTAAATAGTACTTCAATACACTACCTACAATTCACCTCATTCCCGAATAATGTTGTTTGCCCCGACGAAATTGGTACCGTTGTCGGAATGAACTTCAGCTAGAATGCTTCTTCTTGCTACGAACCTCTTGAGAGCTGCAATGAACGATTCGCTTGTAAGATCTCCTACCAGCTCTAAATGAACTGCTTTTGTACTCAGGCACACGAATACACATATGTACACTTTGTAAGTTCGTTGCCCTCTGCCTTTCTTTAAGTGGACTAATAGTGGACCGGCAAAATCAACTCCCGTCGTGTAAAATGGCCGCACTAATTCAACTCGTGAAGTTGGTAACTCGCCCATCATTTGTTGTTGCAACGTAGCTTTGTACCGTCGACATATAACACATTTTTTGGTTACTTCTCGTACTATGGTTCGTCCACTGGTTGACCAATACGTTTGGCGAAAAATGGAAAGTAACAAAGATGGTCCAGCATGGTTATGGCTTTTATGTAGATCTTCCAAAATCAATCTTGTCAAAATGGATTTTGGAGGTAATATCACCGGATGTTTTGTACTGTAACATGCTGTACTGTTTTCGATTCTGCCGCCGACTCGAAGTAGGTTATCTCGGTCCAGGAATGGGTTTAACGAATTTAAACGGCTCGATTTGTGTATGTTAGTTCCCCTGTTGAGAGCAGATATTTCTTGATGATATGACTTTTCTTGTTCGTACGCACATACAATTTTAAATGCGAAATGCAGCTCGTGTGGTTTTAGCAAATGTTCTCTAGTTCTCTGCTTCTTTAGATTTGTTCGTGAATTGGTGATGAACCGAAGGATAAATGCGATGACCCTCTGAAGCTTGAAAAACGATGAATATTTGGCTAACATTGTATCCAACAGTTCATTAGCTAGGAACCCTCCGAACACTTCTACCTTTGTTGCTCGTACTTCTTTGGTGGCATCCATAATAGGGTTCTTGTCGTGGCCAATGTTCTTCATGGTAATTTAGCCAATCATTTCCTTTCCACCATAAAGTATGGTTTCGAAGTTTTGAGGCAAGCAATCCACGGCTGGCACAATCTGCAGGGTTCTCTGATGATGGTACGAGTCTCCAGTGGCTCCGTGTTATGACATCCATAATTGTTGAAGTTCGATTAGCCAGAAACGTTGTCCATCGACGGGGTTCATAAGCAAGCCAGTCGAGTACAATTTTCGAATCTGTCCATGCAAAAATATTGTGGATTTTGAGACTAGTTTCACGTTTCACAGTTGTAATTAAGTTAGTTAACAGTACAGCTCCACATAACTCCAGTCTAGGCAGCGATACCTGTTTGATTGGAGCAACTTTAGTTTTCGCCATCACTAGCTGTACAAATACGTCTTGCGGTGTAGTGATCTTAAAATATATAACAGCTGCATACGCGCTCTCGCTGGCATCGCAAAATCCATGAATGTCGATGGTGGCATGGTACGACGAGTTTATATATCTCGGTATAGAAATTTGTTCGCCTTCTTGTAGATTGCACTGTATTGTTTTCCACTGCTGCTTCTGCTCCTCAGGTAAAGGATCATCCCACTTTAAGCTTAGTATCCAAAGTTTCTGCATAAAGATTTTGACTTGAACAACTACCGGTGCCAGCCATCCAAGCTGGTCGAATAATCTACTAGCCTCAGAAAGAACGATGCGTTTTGTAATCTGTGTGTGACTCTGGAGTGACGCCTTGAACGTAAATTTGTCAGCTTGTGGATCCCAACTAACACCTAATACTTTTACTTGTGGTGAATACTCTATCGCTGCATCATCTAATTCCTTAATGTTACCGATGTCTTCTTTATTGGGCATGGAATTTAGGACTTCTGGACAATTTGAGGACCATTTTCTTAATTGAAACCCATATTGAGATAAAAGGTTGCTGATCTCTTTCCTCAATTGTACTCCTTCTTGCTCGGTATCTACTGCAGTCATCAGTTCGTCTACATAAACATTTTTTTCAATCTTATGACACGCAATTGGGTTAGCATGCTTGTGTTCTTCAACTATCTGTTTGAGACATCTAATTGCTAAGAATGGTGCACTGGATAATCCATACGTCACTGTTAACAAGCGATAATAAGAGATTGGATCCGACGGCCTTTTGCGAAAAACAATCTGCTGGAACTTTGTATCCTCTCGATTGACCAACACTTGCCGGTACATTTTTTCTATATCGGCGGATATGGCTATTTTATGTTCTCTAAAACGAAGTACTATTGCGAATAAATTTGGTTTGATGGTCGGGCCTACAGCTAAATTACTGTTGATAGATTAACCTGCATTGCACGCTGCTGACCCATCGAAAATAACTCTCAATTTTGTCGTGGAACTTGTTGTTTTTAAAACGCCGTGATGTGGCAAATAGTATCCTTCGTTGGTGATTTCACTTCCTCTTATTTGTTCCATATGATGCAGCTGCTCATATTCAGTCATGAATGCGTCATATAGCAGTTTGAACTCGGTATCCCTCTCGAATCGCCTCTCCATGCTCCGAAACCTCTGTATAGCGATGTTTAAAGTGTTGCTTAATTTAATCGATGGCTGTTTAAAGGGTAAAGCTACGACAAATCTACCGTCTGCGTTCCGCCTGATGTTCTCTTTGAAATGCTGCTCACACAATTTTTCTTCAGCTGACAAAATGCTTTTTCCTTCACCAATCGATTCGATTTCCCAAAATCGCTTCAAAGTCGCA
Source organism: Tipula helvola (assembly GCA_963556165.1). NCBI lineage: Eukaryota > Metazoa > Arthropoda > Insecta > Diptera > Tipulidae > Tipula > Tipula helvola. The sequence continues at coordinate 370,998,278 of OY744481.1, forward strand.
TCTAAATTTACTTCGGGTTCTAAATAGTTAGTGGCTACAAATGATGTCGTGGATTCGGGTTCTTCTCCGCAAGTTGATTAAAGTCTGGGTCAGCTAACTGCATTGTGTCCCACATTTCTGCTGATACGCTGGTAATGACTTGCGATGGTAAATGTGACGTTAGTTTTGGTAGAACTAACGCATTGATTTCGAAGCCTTTGCGATTTGGTGGTTGTACAACTACTGTTACTCGTCCTTTGGTGAACCCAGCTCTAGTTAAGCCTAAACCGCTATCCGCTATTCGTGAGTTATTTCGTTTTAAGTTTAGTTGCTGTACACAAGATCAGCCTATTCTACTCCAGATAATTTGATTAAAAAGCAAGTTTTATTATCAACGGCTTTAATTCTTATCAGAGGTAACAATGAGAAGTATCACGAATGTCGTGTGTTACTTGATTCCGGTAGCCAGAGTAATTACATATCAACTGATTTTGCGAATAAATTACAGTTAAATTGCATTGCTCTTGGCCATATTTCAATTTGCGGTTTGGATGACACAAAAACAAATTTATCCGAATGTACAACTACAACGATTAAATCCCGTATTGCTACGTTTCAATAACTTAACGTTTTTTATTGTTCCAACAATTTCCAATGCATTGCCACAATCCAATATCGATATTTCGCGTTGGGCAATTCCGAACAACATCATGTTAGCCGATCCATATTTCAATACCTCGAGGCCGGTTGATGCGCTTATAGATGCTGAACTACTTTTCAAAATTTTAAGAAATAACCGGATCCTTTAAAATCCAAACCTTCCAATTATTCAACAAACCATTTTCGGTTGGATATTTAACGGAAATTACTTTGAACAAAATAAGTTTACTTTTGTAAACACGTATCAACAACCGTTCAAATTGGATAGTTTAAACCAAAATTTACAACGATTTTGAGAAGTAGAATCCATTCCAGCTAAGAAATTTTTGTCAAAGGATTCATTCATTTCAGTAAAGCTCATTTCAGAGGCGAGACAGAGCGCTATACTGTTTTTGTCTCATTGAAGAACAATGTTGACAGAATCGGTTTGATTTATCATTTTATTTTACTCATATCATATTTCGAATTTCTCATTTTTCATTTGTAGTTTCTCATTTCATAAACGAGAAATAAGCTTTTGGATTTTAGCATTTTGATATGAGATTTTTGATTTGTAAGGATTTTATTTTTATTTCTCATTTCGCATTTTTCGTATTTTAATTTGGCATTTAACGTTTATGTATTTATTTTCAAATTCTAACGTCGCTTTTCGTATCTCACTTATTGCATATTTCATTTCTCGTTTCTGGTTTCTGGTCTCTGTTTTCTAAGGGTGTTTTTCTGATTTCTCATTTCTAATTTTTCATTGCACATTTCTCATTTCTATTTTTTTAAATGATTTCTCTCGGAATTTGATATTCGGGATTTTATGCCAGGTTTGTGATTCCTGCTTTTGTTGTCTAGTATTTCATTTAGCATTAGTGAATCTTAATTTCTGAATTCTTCGTCTTTCGCTATTCGTGTTCGTATTTTTCATTACTTATTTCACATTTCACATTTCCCATGTCTTATTTATCATTTCAGGTTTCTGATTTCTAATTTCTACGGGTTTTTGGACAGATCTATAATTTTTTATTTAACATTTTTCATTTCTGATTTCTAAGGTTTTGTTCTGATTTTCCAAATTTCATTTTACATTTCTCATTTTGCAATTTTATGATTTTAGTTTTCTCGCTGCCGCATTTAGCATTATTGATTCCTGATTTCCGAATTATTGGTATTTCGTGATTGTCATTCAGCAGTGTAATTTTTGATTTCAATTTGAATTTTCCGATTTGTAATTTTCTTATTTCGAATTTCTGATTTTCATTCGACTTCAAAAATTATAGTCTGATTTGTTATTTCGCCGATTAGTTATTCCTCATTATTTCTCATTTCACTTTGCAAATTTCTTATCTCGCACCTCGTTTCTCATTTCACACAACTCATTTCCAATTCCACATCCGCATTTAGCTTTTCTAAATTCATATTGCTAAAGTCTAGTTTTGAATTCCTTTTTTGTCATTTCGGATTTTCAATATCTGACTTCCAACCATTTTTGGCCAGATTTGTTACTTCGAATTTCGCATTCCTCATTTTAAATAACCGTTTCTTATTTTCCATTCTTACATTCCCAAACTGTATTTCGCGTTACATATTTCCGTATTCTTATTTTGCATTACATTGTGCCGATATTTTGCCGTAATCAAATCGATTAAGTATTCGACTACGTCCGAAGGTACCTGTTCTATAAACAAAACTGTGGGCTGTACCTGTTGTTTATATATATTTTTAAAGAAAACCTAATCACCATGATTATGTAATAGTGAGATAGATAAACAGCTACCCCAATTGTTTATATTTCTGTTGCCTAGTTACCGGCACTAAATTATTCGATATCACACTTTCGAATGATAATGTCTACTATGTTGCCTCAAGTTACAAAAATTGAACATAATGTTGTTATGTCATTTGAATTACAAAACAATTTATCCATTTGGGGAAATATATTGGTTTGATTATATTGATAAAATCTGGTTGAATGATTGAAGTCAACACAGCAAACAAGGAGTTCTTAATAACGTAACAAAATACTCATCAATTAAAATAATTTCGGTAAGGGAATTACAATTTATTAATTGTTTCACCAATATTTTTTCCGAATTATTAATTGTTAACATACTTTAGAGTAGTTGAAGTGTTCTTATAAAATGGTGTCGATAAAATTCCGTTGCATCTATCTTCAATGTTTAGGTGTCTACGTACTAATTTTATTGAGAATCTCTGGACTTGTGTCCTATAGGTATAATAATAAGCAAAGGCGCGTAGAAAAAACTACTGTCGGTCTTGTCTACAGTATTATATTTGGGATAGCTTACACCTGTCTAATTTCAAAAACCCGTCAAGAGGCGACCACAAAAATATCGGAAATAATTTTACTAAATATGTCGCCAGGCCTGAAAATAGCGTTAATAAGTTCCGACATTTTAACGAATGTTTGTTTCTATTTAACGGCTTGGTCTTGTACCAGTGATAAGGTAGTCGTAATCAATAAACTTATTAGGTTTAACGAAATTATTATGAAACAATATGGCGGCCAATTTTTTTTCGCTACGTTATAAATATTTTCTTATATTGATGTACAAGGAAGTTGTTCTCCAGATGATAATAGGAATATTTAGTTATTTTGGTTTGTGTTTAATATATGACCTTGCAGGTTCATTCGAAATTATTATTCTTACTATCAATGTTATTTTTAAATCAATCGTACTAACAGAATGCACAGTATATTTCGTTAATCTGGCCTATTTATTCGAAATTTTAAATGTGGAGCTAGCTAAATTTGCAAGTGATATAAAATGTTGCAAACGAATATCGAGATGTGACACTAATAAATTGTATAACCGAATCTGTATTTTAAAAATTTTGTATATAAAATTAAGCCTTATTACACGGCAAGCAGTTCGTATTTATGAAAAAATAATTTTAGTTACAGCGTTCACATTATTCTTCAGTGTAATGCGTTATCTAGTATTCGAAATCACTTTTTCAATTATTTCGAGCCAATACAAAACCACGTCCCATACACTAACCATAATGGTTTTATTGATTGTGGGACAGTATGCAATATTCATGCAAATTTGTGAAAATTTAACTTACTCAAGAAGGCCAACAGTCAAGCTGTTGAGTAGATTGTGGCAGCTGGTGAAATTAGATCAGAGGATATATCAAATTGTAAGTAAACATATCAATTTTTTTTGTAGTGTTATTGTTAATCATATTGTTGGTCAAAACATAACTATCTACGAGTATAATTTGTTGTTTGTTCATTGATTAACTGAACCCTTTTATTTTAGTCTTTCATTTTCGGCCGTTTTAACTATACATATGTTAAAGATTAAAATGTAAAGATTATTTTGCAAAGAAGGCAGCAAATCTCGAGTTGCAAATTACAGATATTGAAATGCAAACTTAAAACTTAAAAATTAAATACAAATTAAAAATTACAAATTATGAATTAGGAACAATAAACCCAAACTTCAAATAACGATTTACAAATTACAGTTTGAAAACTACAAATTAAAAATTAAAATTCCGATTGGATATAAGAAATTAAAAATCAAAGATTATAATTTCAAATTACAAATTAAAAATCATAAAATTAGGAACTTCAAACAGCAAATTAAAAATTGCACATTCAAAGTATAAATTTGCTAATTACAAATAATGATTTACAAATTACAATTGAAAATCATTAAATACAATTTGCAAATTAAAATTAATTCAAATTAAAAAATTAATAATTTGAAAATACCAATTCTACTAAGTAAATTACAAATTATGATACAAATGGTAAATAATACGTCAATTTAGATTATTCACCATCTAGAATAATCTAACTTAAAACCACAACGTTGCAATATTTCCAAGCGTAATTTAAAATCGAAATAATTATGATAAAAATAATTATTTATTAAATATTATTAAAATATTAAATAATTATGATTTGTACTTTTAAATTAGCAATTCCTGTTTATTAATTTGTAATTTGTAATTGTTGTTTGTATTATAGGTAGCAACCTCTAATTTGTGGTTAGAAATTGTGGTTCCTAATACCTAGTTTTAACCTGTTATTTATAATTTGTAATTGCAAACATTGTTAGTAGATAGCAATCTCTAGTTTGGGGTTAGTAATTTGTATTTCCTAATACCTAATTTTAATTTGTTATCGTTGTGTGTAGTTAGTAGTCTCTGTTGTTAGATAATAATAATTCATAAGCCCTAATTTTAACTTGTAATTTGAAATTTCTTATACTTAATTTTAATTTGTTATTTGTAATTTGTAGATTGTACTTTGTAATTTGTAATTTGTAATTTGTAATTTGCAATTTGTAATTTGTAATTTGTAATTTGTAATTTGTAATTTGTACTTTGTAATTTGTAATTTGTAATTTGTAGTTTGTAATTTTTGATTTGTAATTTGTAATTTATAATTTGTAATTTGCAATTTTTTTTTGTAGTTGGCAATCTCTAATTTGTGGTTAGTAATTTGTAATTCCTAATAGCCAATTTTAACTTATTATTTATAATTTTTAATTCATTATACATGAATTTAATTTGTAATTTCTCAATTGTAATTTGTAGTTTGTAATTTGCAATTTACAATTTGTAATATGTAATTTGGTATTTGTAATTTTTAATTCGTGATTGGTAATTTGTAATTTGCAAATGTTGTTAGCAGATAGCAATCTGAAATTTGTGTTAGTAATTTGTAATTCCTAATACCTAATTTTAATTTGTAATCTGTTATCGTTGTGTGTAGCTAGCAATCTCTGTTGAAAAATTGTAATTTCTAAGCCTTAATTTCAACTTGTAATTTGTAATTTAAAATACATGAATTTAATTTGGAATTTCTGTTTTGTAATTTGTAGTTTGTAATTTGCAATTTGTAATTTGTAATTTGTAATTTGTAATTTGTAATTTGTAATTTGTAATTTGTAATTTGTAATTTGTAATTTGTAATTTGTAATTTGCAATTTGTATTTTGTAATTTGTAATCGTATTTTGTAATTAGCAATCTTAATTTGTGGCTAGTAATTTGTAATTTCTAATACATAATTTTTACTGGTTATTTGTAATTCATTATACCTGAATTTAATTTGTAATTTCTCTATTGTTATTTGTAATTTGAGGTTTGTAATTTTTATTTGTAATTTTAATTCTTAAATGGTAATTTGTAGTTTATAATTTACAAACGTTGTTAGCAGATAGCAATCTCAAATTTGAGGCTAGTAATTTGTAATTCCTAATACCTAATTTTAATTTGTAATTTGTTATCGTTGTGTGTGCTTATCAATTTTTGTTGTTGGAAAATTGTAATTCCTAAGGCTTAATTTGATCTTGTAATTTGTAATTTCTAAAACCTGAACTTAATTTGTATTTTGTAATTTGTAATCGTTGTTTGTAGTTAGTAATCTCTAATTTTTGGTTAGTAATTTATAATTCCTAATACCTACCAAATTTCAATTGATTATTTGTAACTTGTAATTGGTAATTTGTAATTTGTAGTTTGTAATTTTAAATTTAAATTTTAAATTTGTAACCGTTGTTTGTAGATAGCAATCTCTAATTTGTGGTAAGTATTTTGTAATTTCTATTACTTAATTTTAATTTGTAATTTTTTATTTGGGAATTTTAAATACGCCATCTTTTAACCATGATTGTAATACCAATACATGCAAAATGAACATATTTCATTTGGAGCCTTCACTGCTCGTTCCACGTTTTGTGGCCACACTAACTACCACTTTAAAAGAGGTTATGTTTTGTCAGTTGATTATTGTAAAACACCTTTCTTGGTGGTTTTTTTCGAATAGAGGAGCCGGGGATCCGGTGTTATTCTATGAATCGGTTTAAGCTAAAATAAACAAACAAACGCCTTATACTGTGAGAATTAATTTTTATATTTGTATAGCGAAATTGTGGTGGAAATATTGTACGGGAGGCATTTAATGGGAATTAAATTAAATATTGTTGTTACTAATTTCACAAACACCTGTCAAACCCCAAACCATAATTCAAAATGTATAACCGCATTATCACGATTGCGTATCTAAAATTGTCCTATCATCGATCAAACTGTACATACTCTTTAATATTAATGAACCGGAAAGTTAGCTCTAATTACTAAACTAACTAGTCGTTGACTAACCACTGCATAATGAACAATTTAAAAATTCGTTACAAATATTTTTTATATCTACTAAAATATGTATATATTGTATTAAAAGTCACCGGTTTAATACCATACAGCTATAATTTTAAAACCAAGCGATTTACAATTTCAAAACTTGCGATTCTATATGGCACAGTAGCAGGAATATATTTTTCTACAACACTGTATGCAATACGTAACAATAAATTTTTGTACATGGTTGAAGAATTAAAACAGCTTGTCGAACATGGAATGGCCCGTTACATGTGGATGCTCGAATCATTTATAAATTTAATGCTTTATTTTGCAGCTCTCATAAGAGGGTGTCAAAAAATAAAATTTCTTAATCGGTTAGTAAAATTTAATCGTATTGTGTTTTATCGCGTTCAAAACCACAGCGAAAACTTAAGTTTTAAATATTATTTACGGATTATTTGGAAAGAAGTGATTATAGTGCTGATTATAATTTTAATTAATTCAATGATTTTGGATGTGCTCTATCCTGACGGAACAACAGTTTATGAAGTATTTGTGTATTTAAGTCATGCAGCTGTGTTTCAGCTAATCTCGGCTGAATGTACTTTAGTATTTATGAATTTATTGCATGCATTTGAGAATTTAAATTATGAACTAACCGTGGTACTAAACGATATGACAAAATATGATGGAAGATCTAAAGCCAAGTTAGCCGAATTATATGAACGGCTTGACTATCTGTTCCATTTACATATTAAAGTGCGTATAATGGCAAAAGATGTGATTGAAATATACGAACATCAAATATTAATATTTTTTGCAAATATTTACATCATAAATATGATTTATTTTCTTATGCAAAGTACCATGCTACTAACGTGGAATATGTCAAGTGGTTGGGGTGCACTGCAAATTGGAATTATTAACATAGTTTTGATTCCCACGCCATTTTATATGTTTGTACAAATATGTCAATGTGTATGCAATGTGTCCGACAGTACTGGACAAATTTGTGCTCGATTTAGAGATACCGTGAAAATAAATCGTCGATTTTGTGAAATTGTAAGTATATAGTGTTCGATTATAAAGTGTTTTTATAAAATAATTTTCATAATCATTTACGCGCTGTGATATCGATGTCTTCCTGCGTAGTTTGATAGTATCCATAAACTTATCCATATGCAAAAAACAGTTTAAATCTGTTTTAACTAATATAATTCTTAAGGATTTCCTTTATACTCGTTGACTTTTCGTTGAATGAATAGGATGCTCGTATTACGCGATTCTTTTTTAACTTGGGCTTGCAAATGCAGTAGGTTATCGACGTAAAAATCTCTAAACAGGGTTGTGCCTTTCTCGGGTTTGTGTCTCATGTTGATCTACCTGGATTCTGTAATGATGCTACCGAGAAATCGAGCGCATAAAGTTGCCATTTTCAACTGATACATTTGAAGTGGTTTGGAGGTGCTATCTCGTCGTACGATTTTGTGAAATATGCGATCCGAAGGTTGAATCAAATATGGATGGTGGCACATTTTTTCGATATCTACTACTACCCATAGAAAAGTAATTCCAAACCAATTCAAAGTAATTCCAATTTTTCTCACTCGTTGAATCTGAATATTCCTATTCTTGGGTTGGGTATAACACTGCACCTAGATGTTACTAACGTCATAACGAACATATACTTTTTTTGGACTAAAGGCCCATTCTATCAAGAGGTGGATGGTAAAATAATAATGAATTGAATTACGTAATAATTAATCATAGTTTAATATTAATGAGGCTGTAATAGTTTTCGTATAATTAATTTTAATATTTGTATTATTTCGAACGTCATTAAAACTTTTTAAGAATGAACTTAGTATACATAGACATCGACTATACCAACAATATTCAATTTTAATTTAATTAAAACACGATGCCACCCAAGTTTAAATACAAATATTTTAAATATTTTGCTTACTATTATTATTTCTTAGGCCGGCTTTTTGGCCTAGTCGCGTTCCGGTATAATATAAAAAAGGGAAAATTCGAGCACTCTAAAATCGCTACAATTTATTCATTTGCTTGTAGTATTTTTTTTGGGTATGGATCCGCTGTAATGATGTATAAATTAAAAGGTTCTGTGAGAGATGATTTTCAAAAATCATTTTCCGCGAGATTGGGAGAATTGCTCCTCACAAATCGTAATATCTCAACAGTTCTTATGTATTTGCTGGCAATACTATTGCGACATGGACGTGTAGTCGCGTTGAATAAGTTGATTCGTACAAATCATCGAACTGTAACAAAGTTTTAAATATTTTTTGGTAATATTCGTGAAAGAAGGTGTTGCACTATGGTTTACGTATGCAGCACAGGTAATCACCATTAATCAAATTAGTAATAAGACAATGTCCACACTTGAGCTGTCGTTTTATCTTGGACATGCAATGGCAAAAGGAATTTGTTATACAGAAACTACGATATGCTGGTTAAATATATACCATTTATATGAGATATATCAGTGTGAACTTAAAGAAGTATGTGATATGATTACTTGCAAAAATTTGAAAATATTTAATAGGCGATTGTATCAGCTAATGGTTGAGTATCATAAATTACATAAATTGACTAAACATGTGGTTCGGGCATACGCCTTCCTGATGCTACTTCAAATCTTTATGAATTTCACGTCAACTTTAACCGTTTCATATTTACAACTTTGGCTTTTGCTTGAATCTGACGTTATCAGTTCAATTGGGCTATTTGGCACAGGGGTAGTTAATATTTCAGTGAGAGCATTTCAAATGTACGTTATCATTAAGTTTATTCAAATTATTGTGGATAAGGTGTACACGATACAACACGATTTTTCAAAAATCAGGAATAATATTCAAAATGACCGCATATTAATTGAATTGGTAAGTTTTAGCTCCTACGCAAATAATAAATGTCATATGATAGTATGTCCCAAGAACCGAAACCAGCAAACTAATGCATTCAAATTTTTATTATTAAATAACTTCTATATAGTCTTGCCTAATCATTTACCAGCCTAGGTATCTGTTGAATCGAAACTCGAGCTGGTTTCTAAGTAGATTACTTGCATAGCGAACACATATTAAATGCAAGTTTCTTGCGCTAAAGTTTTAGAAATAAGTCAAGTAGCTACTGTTGTAAAGATCTTAGGCTTATTTTTTGTAAATAAAGAATCTCTGGAGTTCAAGCCTATTTTATTAAAAAAACAATTTATTTAATTGTACATATTTTCAATAAGTTCAGTGTTAACGTAGATATATATTATAATAACTGTTTCGAGTCCATTAAGTTAAGACATAGAAGGAAAATGGAAATCTTAATGAACGAATTTATTCCGAATGTGACAATTAGTGAGAGCGTTGGAAATTCTTTGAATATCAATTCCAATAAGTGGTTGGTTAATGTATCAAATTGTGAGATCCCAATTGTAGTGAATGACGTTTTAAAATTGGGCGAAGCATTTTGTCCACCAGTAAACCATAAATTTATTCCGTACACTCAAATAGTAGCGGATGTCGAAGGTCGCCTTTCTGATCGGAATGTTACGGATATAGATAAATCGCGTTTTAGAGGTGAGTTCGTGAATATATTAACCAATTATAAGAACCGGTCGAATAATCGAAACTGCCTTAATCCAGATGAGTCTCGTTTGATCAAACAGGTGATTGAAACCAAAAAATTTGTTAAAGAACACCCCGAGATTCTAGTTACTAAAGCCGATAAAGGCAATATAACGGTAATAGTAAATCGAATTGACTATGTGACGAAAATTGAGTCTATGCTTGAAGATGGTAATACATACAAACTAATCACAAGAGAAACCACATTAATCGTGCAGAATAAGTTGAATAGAATGATTACCGATTGGGTAAAACAAGGAAGAATTGCTGCATATAAAGGAGGTTGTTTAAAAAACCATAATGGAGTGTTAGCGAGGTTGTATGGTTTGCCTAAGGTGCATAAAGTTGGAGTGCCTTATAGACCTATAGTTAGTTCCATAGGTACTCCTTTGTATGCTCTTTCTTCTTTTGTTTCCGACATATTGAATTGTACCGTTGGTAAATCATCTACTGCTATCAATAACTCTCTAGAGTTTTGTGAAAAAATCAGCCAGGTAGTAGTTCCTGCTGGATATAAAATCATTTCTTTGGACGTGGTGTCTCTGTTTACGAGCATTGATAGTAAGGTGGCTTTGGAACTAGTGAGCGAGAAATGGCGTGAAATTAAAACTAATTCCAAAATCAAGTTGACGAAAGTGCAATTTGTGGAGGCATTGGATTTGATTTTGAACAATTGTGAATTCTCATTTAATTCAAAGAAATACAAACAGTTGTTCGGATCACCAATGGGTTCTCCAGTTAGCCCAGCTATAGCCAATTTGGTAATGGAACATTTGGAATCCAGTATTCTTGCTTCACTTGATTTTCAGCCATTGTTCTTCTACCGGTATGTTGACGACATAGTTACTGTGATTCCTATAGATAAAATCACATATTTTTTAGATAAATTCAACTCTTTCAATCAACATTTAAAGTTTACAATAGAAGAAGAAAAACATAACAAATTACCCTTTCTGGACATTTTAATAATAAAACAATGTGATGGTAGGTTGATTACGGATTGGTATCATAAAGAAAGTTGGTCTGGTCGTTATTTAAATTATAACTCTCATTTACCTAAATCGTATAAAATCAACACTATAACACTTCTCACTAAGAAAATTTTATCTTTATCAAACAATGTTTTCCATAACAAGAATATTCAACTGCTTACCCAAACCTTGCTTCATAATAGTTACCCTTTATATTTAATAAAATCCGTCATCAATAAAACAATTCGAAATCCGTCTTATGGCAGTCCGTTGAATAATGATCAACTAAACCCTAGTAGCACGAATAGATACATTTCCATCCCTTATATCAAAGATTTGTTTTACAAAATTAAACAGTGTTTAAGTAAGTATGATTTCAAGGTAGTGGGCCGCTCGAACCATAGTCTGGGAATGTCAATTTTTTCGCAACTTAAAGACAAAGTTTACAAAGAACTATTAAGCAACCTAGTCTATAAAGTTAACTGCGAGTGTGGTTGTTCATATGTTGGTCAAACGAAGCAGTATCTAAAGACTCGTATGTATCAACATAAGTATGATGCGACGAAATCTTTACAGAGTGTCGGAAATGTGGAAGAAAATATAAGTGCGTTATCTGCCCATCTAGCTCTCACGTCACACACTATTGACATAGACAATGTTGATATTTTAGAACGCGAGTCGAACTGTAATAAGCGGCGTATCCTAGAAATGCTCCACATAAAAAGGAATCCCGACAACATTAATCGGCAAAATGATTGTGAATATATACACGACACTTATAATTTTTTGTATCATTAATTAACAAATATGGATTTATGCTAGAAATTATGGTCAAAATGGTTCGTTTGCGCATAATTCAAGTTGCCACAATTGATTTTCGAAATTTTTTCTTTCTAATTTTTGTCACGAATCATTAGTTTTCGGTTTTTCCTGTTAATTTTACAGTTTGATTTTTGTTAATTTTTTTTTTTTCCATTTGATGAAGGAAATTATTTTTGAATTGTGTGTCCTAACTAATGGATTAACTAATGGAGTCGTAAAAGTTATTGTAAGTTAAGAAATTTGTTATTGCTTTATATTGTATCACAATTGTATTTTTACTTATAGACGTTATGTCCTTTTCTTTTGTAAAAATTTTTTCTTTAGAGTTTGATAATGGTATCGAAAAGGTACCGAAACGTCACATGTACAATTAAATAAATTGTTTTTTTAATAAAATAGGCTTGAACTCCAGAGATTCTTTATCTTCAAGTAGCTACCACAAAATTATTTTATTTTTAGTTTTACTCCCATTTTTTTTCATTTTAATTTTTATATTTATTGATTTTCATTTTCATTTTCATTTTCATTTTCATTTTCATTTTCATTTTCATTTTCATTTTCATTTTCATTTTCATTTTCATTTTCATTTTCATTTTCATTTTCATTTTCATTTTCATTTTCATTTTCATTTTCATTTTCATTTTCATTTTCATTTTCATTTTCATTTTCATTTTCATTTTCATTTTCATTTTCATTTTCATTTTCATTTTCATTTTCATTTTCATTTTCATTTTCATTTTCATTTTCATTTTCATTTTCATTTTCATTTTCATTTTCATTTTCATTTTCATTTATATTTATACATATGAATTTTAATGCTTATTTTTTTATTTTAATGTTGATGTTTGTGTTATATTTTTTATTTTGTTTTTTCTTTTCTTTTATTTTTTTTAATTTTATTTTTAATTTATTTCTATTTTATCATTTTTATTTTTTTTTTATTTAAATTTTTTTTTTTATTTTATTATTATTTTTTTTTTATTTTATTTTTTTTTTATTTAATTTTTTTTTTTTATTTCATTTTTATTTCATTTTAATTTTATTTTTTTTTAATTTTTATTTTATTTTTATTTTATTTTTATATTATTTATATTTCATTTATATTTTATTTTTATTTTATTTTTATTTTATTTTATTTTATTTTATTTTATTTTATTTTATTTTATTTTATTTTATTTTTATTATATTTTATTTTTATTTTATTTTATTTTATTATATTTTTATTTAATTTTTATTTTATTTTATTTAATTTTTATTTTAATTTTATTTTTATCTTATTTTTATTTCAATTTATTTTATTTTTATTTTAATTTATTTTATTTTTATTTTATTTTTTATTTTTTATTTTTTTTTTATTTTATTTATATTTAATTTTTTTTTTATTTTATTTTTATTTTATTTTTATTTTATTTTTATTTTTTTTTTATTTTATTTTTATTTTATTTTTATTTTATTTTATTTTATTTTTATATTTATTATTATTTTTATTTTTATTTTATTTATATTTAATTTAATTTTTATTTTATTTTTATTTTATTTTATTTTATTTTATTTAATTTTTATTTTATTTTTATTATATTTTATTTTTATTTTATTTTATTTTATTTTATTATATTTTTATTTAATTTTTATTTTATTTTATTTTATTTTTATTTTTATTTTATTTTTATCTTATTTTGATTTCAATTTATTTTATTTTTATTTTAATTTATTTTATTTTTATTTTATTTTTTATTTTTTTTTTTTTAATTTTTTTTTTTTTTATTTATATCTTATTTTTATTCTATTTTTTTTTTATTTTATTATATTTTTATTTAATTTTTATTTTATTTTATTTTATTTTTATTTTTATTTTTATTTTATTTATATTTAATTTTATTTTTATTTTATTTTTATTTTATTTTATTTTATTTTATTTTATTTTATTTTATTTTATTTTATTTTATTTTATTTTATATTATTTTGTTATATTTTATTTTTATTATATTTTATTTTATTTTATTTTATTATATTTTTATTTAATTTTTATTTTTATTTTATTTTTATCTTATTTTATTTCAATTTATTTTATTTTTATTTTAATTTATTTTATTTTTATTTTTTTTTATTTTTTTTTTATTTATATCTTATTTTATTTTTATTTTATATAATTTTATTTTTATTTTTTTTATTTTTTTTATTTATATCTTATTTTTATTCTATTTTTATTCTATTTTATTATATTTTTATTTAATTTTTATGTTATTTTATTTTATTTTTATTATATTTTATGTTTATTTTATTTATATTTTATTTTTATTTTATTTTTATAATATTTTATTTTTATTTTATTTTATTTTATTATATTTTTATTTAATTTTTATTTTATATTATTTTATTTTTATTTTTATTTTATTTTTATCTTATTTTTATTTCAATTTATTTTATTTTTATTTTAATTTATTTTATTTTTATTTATTTTTTTTTATTTATATCTTATTTTTATTCTATTTTTATTTTATTTTATTCAGTGATGAAAAACGTTACGTTTAACACACTACATAACGTTATGTGTAACGTTACCATAACGTTATGTGTAACGTTATACATTTTTAATATTTTTGTGTAGCCGACGAATTATGTAACGTTTTGACACAAAAACGTTATGACATGAAAAAATAAAAAATAAAAAAAAAATAAAAATAAATAAATTTAAAAAAAAATTATAATAAATTATTTTAATTAATAACATAACGTATAATGTGTAACGTTACACAAATAACGTTTTTCATTTTATTATATTTTTATTTAATTTTTATGTTATTTTATTTTATTTTTATTATATTTTATGTTTATTTTATTTATATTTTATTTTTATTTTATTTTATTTTATTATATTTTTATTTTATTTTTATTTTATTTTATTTTATTTTTATTTTTATTTTATTTTTATCTTATTTTTATTTCAATTTATTTTATTTTTATTTTAATTTATTTAATTTTTATTTATTTTATTTTATTTTTATTATATTTTATTTTTATTTTATTTATATTTTATTTTTATTTTATTTTATTTTTATTTGTATATACCAAAAATTGGGATCGATTCTGGCTTATAAATTTTACAATTTTATTTTATTTTTTTGATTAACATAGTAAAATGATATTCTCATGTTCAAAAACGATTTTATGTTATTTTGTTTTTTATGTTATATCTATCAAAAATAAAATTAGTAAATTTGACTATTTTATTATATTTTATAAAATCGAGCATTCAAAATACTTATAATTATTGCTTTACATTTTCGGAATAAAACGTTTACTTTTTTTTGTTTCAAGTGAACTCAATTTTGGTGCTGCCAAGTTATTTAGCGTTAATTTTGTTAGCTTAAGAAGATTGCCGAAGGAGATTTGTCACATTTATATTTCCAAGTAAACCAGGAAATTTAATTAACTCTTATTTTAGAAAAAAAAAATACATCAAAGCATTGATTTAATCAAATATTTGAAATAAGCGAAATTATTGAGGCTATAGACAGTTGCCAATAGCCATAGTGGCATTATCATAGCATTAAGGCGAATGTTTCTCTTTCTCTATCACAGAATAATTTTTCTCAGGTTTTATAAGGCTTCTGTTAGAAAATTCAACTGGACGCTCGGCATTGTCGTAGCGTTGTGACAGTACCGCACCTATGCCATTTGAACTAACAACCGTTGTGATTAGGAGTTAACATTTAAAATCCGGCAATAAAAATCTTTAGGTTTGAAGGTTTCACCATCTCGGCTTTTAGCTGATTAAATTATTCTTCGCAAAAAGGTGTCCAAACAAAATTCCTATCTTTTTCCGAAGGTTAGTTAAATCTTGCGCTATTTTTGATAGTCCATTATTAAAATGGCAGTAATGACAACCCAACAAACCAAGGTAAGCCCTAATATGTTTTGGAGTCTTTTGGTTCGGGGTAGTAAACGACTGGGTCATTTTTCGCAGGATCTGATTTGACACTATCGATTTCAATTACATGCCTGATGAGCTGGCTCTTAAATGGATTTAATTGTAGGTTGTTATTAGGAGATTAATTTATAACCGCCGCCAATTTTTGATGGTGATTTATAACTAAAATAGACACTTTAATCCATTTAATACCGATAATACCTTATTCATTAACTGTTAAAAGGTTCCTGACACACTTTAATGCGTATAACCTGAAAGTGTTCTTCACTTGTGCTAAAAGCTGTTTTCGGTTTGAACTTTTCAGCCAACATTATTTAATGTTAGCCATATTGCGAATATCAAGTATTGTAAAAGAAGTACATTTGCCAACTTTATCAAGCATATCAACTTTCCAACAATGGAATCAATGGAAAACTCCATGCAATGTCACATGGTTCAATAATATTTGGATGAAGCATGTTTGACCTTTTCATTTATTCCGATTTTTATAATGTGAGGCATTCCTTAAAGTTTTTGGTTAATTATATCACTTTAGGAATAATTTAGAATGATTGTATAAGATAAATTCCATTTCTCCAGAATTTAGATGGGTTAGCTTAAACTGAACTCTAAAGTTTTTAATCGATTTTCTATTTTGTTTCGCAAAACATTATTTTGAGGTTATACTATTGAATTCCCTAGTTACAACATTATTTTGAGGTTATGCTATTGAATTCCCTAAGAACACACCAGAAGCGATTTATTTGAATCAATGTTTATTCTCTGAGTCGTTATTAATATTACCAATATTAGTTGAAACTTGTTCACTTCTTAAAGAAAGCGAGACGCTAAATGATGATGAAATTTATTTTAATATGATATTGGACCTTGACTCGAAATTGAGAAGGCCTTCTCTGCCAAATCTATGCACAATTGTAACGTACACGGAAATCCTTCCTAAGTATCCCGCTACCAGGAATTGCAAACAAACTATCAACAATAGCGTAAGGCGTAAGCACAATTTAAGCAATACGGGAATGGTTCAAGATTAAATCTATTTAATGCTCTAAAAGCGTTGATATTTTTTGTTTTTGTTTTCATACACAATTGACTTTGTATTAATGCATATGGTCAATATTGTTTTATCAATAATTTGAATTTTATTGTAATTAAGCTAATTAGTGGACGATCATTAATCAGCCTAAAAAACAAATCAATTTTAGTAATTCAACACACTCATATGGTCAATCAGTCAATTAAAACACGTCAGTTTTATCCTCAGTGGACTGTAATTGTTTGATTGAAAATGATTAGTTTTAGATACACTTACGTATACTACATATTCATTTATAACTATTATTGTTCACAAGTCCTCGGTCTCATTCCATTCAAATACAATGCAGCCAAATATCGTTTTGAGCCTTCACGATTTGCATTTTATCGCACGATTGTATTAAGCATTGCTACAAACGTAGGAATTAATATAATCCGAAATTCGGCTAAAAACGATATACCAGTAGATATAACACTACCGTTGTTGGCACATATGGTGCGACAAATAGAGGATGCTGATTTACGATTAAATATTCTGATGTATTGCGTTACGATTTTTTGGCGTTCCCAAAAAATTATATTCCTTAATAAGCTGATTAAATGGAATCGTAAAATTTTGCTGAACGAAACGAAACGAGCCCATCAAGCTCAGAGTTTAAAATATGTTCTCATATTTATGTTGAAAGATGTGTTATTTGTGTGGTTAATCTATGGCTGTCGAATAATTACAATCACGGTGTGGATGACTAATGATGATATAAAATTTATTAAATTGCCTTTCGCAGCACTTAATGTACTCGTACTGTTTATAACATTTTCACATTCATCAGCCAGTTTCTTTAACATACTGCATTTATTCAAAGTTATAAATGAGGAGCTCACTAAAGTTCTCCAGACTGTACAAACAGCGAAACATTTAAGTGTAACACAAATGTGTGAACTTAGCGATCAAATCGATTCGCTTGGATACTATCATCGTAAAATATCGAAATTATTACGATTACTTATTAAAGCGGAGAATCCTCAGATTATTCTACAGATTTTTACGGCCATGCGCAATTCAACTTTACTAATATTGGTTTTAATGTGTAACATTGTGTTTGCGCATCAAGCGATAAATTCTATGTTTATTACGCGTATTATCACGCTGAATGTAACCCTTAATATTTTTATTGCGTTTATAAAAACGACCGACCGTTTGGTTGTAACAGCACGAAATACTGCGCAAATTTTAACTGAAATTATGCAGCAGGTGATGGAATATGATCAGAGGCTCGTTATCACTGTAAGTTAAGTATTTTTGTGTCTAACCAAACGGTGTCTTATCGTATTCTGCCATCTTAATAAATACTCATTCAAATTTGTGAAGGTGTCTCACGTTTTGTTATATTGGTTTCTCGCCCATATCAATAAAACGTTCACCTTAATATGTTCAGTCGACTTGAAATTTCGCTCAACAATGAATATTAACATTATGCCTCTTTTATTTCATTTCAGGTGGAATCCTTCTCATTGTCGCTGGAACAAAATAAATTCGAGATTTCAATATGTGGCCTATTCTCAGTTAACTACGAGCTAATGTATTCGATGGCTGCCTCAATGACAAGCTATCTCATAATTTTAGTACAGTATCAACTGGAATTTTCAAAGCAAGTCAGCTAGAAATGTTAACTGGTCGAGATCAACCAGTTACCATACCTATTTGTGACCTATATGATTAGTCAACTCAGCGCAGTATTAATTGTTGTGTTTGGTAAAAATCTATTTTTAAACAATAAAATGATTTACAATAATTAATAAATTTGTTTTAATTTTTATTCTAATTTGAAGTTAACTTAAGTTGGTGGTAAGTTTGAAATTTTGAAAATAAAATGGTTTAGAGATAATTCCAATGTTTTGTAATTGTTCACTGTATAATGTGCTCTTATAAGTAGGAGTTGTGTTGGTAGTTCGATTTAAACGTCTCAGATTTAAAAACTAGAGTATTTCATAGATACTACAAAGTACCAATATTTATCAAAAAGCCTTTATAAGTGCTGCAGTTTTAGCCTCTAATTTGAGAACAATCCATTTTGCAGTTTTATCGGTGGTTTAAATTACCGAATTATAACGACTACCATCAGTTATGATAATTACTAGTTAGTAGTGGCATCAATTTTAAATATTTGTAAATCAACATGGATATATAAAATTTGCATCAGTAAAGCTTTACTGCGGTCAAACAGATAAGTGTCAAATATGTAAAACATTAGGATTATTAACAATTAATTTTAGCGAGCTACAAGTATTCAACAATTAGGAAAAATTTCGTGGTTCAACGATTTCTGTTCGATAAAATTTGTTCTTAACGTCCTAAAATCATAACAGAAGCAAACTAGTGATGTGTTAGTTTTGACGAGAAGAAAACATTTCTCAGCATTTATGAACGTCTCGACTGTCATGATTTGATGAAATAGGGACAAACGGTGATCTGTAATTTAGAGGTTATATCATAGATAAAATTAAGCCATCGAAGTGTTGGTAAGCTAGTTAGAACAGATTATCGATAAAATCTTTAGATTATCGTTTGATCCCACTTCATCGAAAGAGACTATTCGAAACAGTGATACATGCTTAAAACTCAGGCAGAACAGTTTACGAACACTTGGAAGGATGCTTTCATGGCCCTATCAGCCACTTTCTTGAAAAACATGCTTAATGATCATTTTACTCAACTTCATCAAATGGTGCTTCGTAGGCGATGCGAATTCAAGCACATTCACGGTGAAAAGCAATCATTCGGCAGAGCAATCGTTGCTTTGAATTGATTGCTGTTCAGCATCTTCATTTATTACTGAAGCTTGTGTAAATAGACTACAATTTAAAAAAAAAACGGTAATGTGCTGTTTGCTGGATTAGATCAGACGGGTACAGGAACAACGAGAGGTATTACAACAGTCACACTATCCTCACTATCCACAAATGATGTTAGAATAACGCTGGACACTTACATTGTGCCGAAGATAACATTGATGATCCCACGAACAGAATTAGATGCATCAGAATGGCATCATTTAGATGATCTTCAAATAGCGGATCCAAATTTCAACAAACCTGAATACGCATTGAGCCTGTTCACTAAAGGCAAGGTCACCGGAAGAGACAATCAATCGATCGCAATCAATACACTTTTTGGATGGGTCGTCAGTGGAAAATTAAGCCAACCAAATAGCATCGAGGTCTGTCATACGGCTGTGGCTTTACACACTGAGATCGACATCAACAACTCGCTGCGCATGTTTTGAGAAACGAAGGAACTGAAATCCACTACCAAACATTTGACGCAAGAAGTAATAGAATGTGAAAAACACTTTGTGGCAAATACGGTATGCAATGACGATGTAAGATTTGTCGTATATGCTTACCGTTCAAATCAGAAGAAATATCTTTGGGAGATTTTATGCGTTGTATAACCAGTTCATGAGAGACATGATAGCATTGGGCCATATGGGGGAAGTTTCACAAGAGAAAATTATCGGTGAATCTTATTATCTTCCTCATCATGGTGTATTACAGGAAACGAGTACCACAAGGAAACTAAGGGTTGTTTTTGATGCGTTATGAGCATAACCACAAGTGGAAACTCTTTAAATGATAAGCTGTTCGTTGGAGCTGTCGTTCAACAGAGTCTTTATCAAATCCTCGTAAGATTCCGAAAACACAAAATTGTATTGAATGGGGGATATTGAGAAAATGTATCGACAGATATTGATAGCTCCTGAACACCAAAAATACCAAATGATCTTGTGGAGGGAAAACAAAAATTTGCCGTTAAAACGATGCCCACTCAAAACTATTACCTACGGCACATCTTCGGCGCCCTTCTTGGCAACACGAGTACTTCATCAAATAGTGAAGGATTCCAGAACTCAATTTCCCGATGCAGCAGACCGGTTAGACAACGATGTACATGTCCATGATCTAATGACAGGGGCGGATAATTTGTTATCCATGTTGTCTAGGGCTGGATTTCACTTACGAAAATGGACATCCAATCATCCAGTATTTTTAGAATCCATTCCAGCTGAAGAACGAGAGGTAACGCTAAAGGAGATCACTGAGAATTCAAGGCCAGTGAAATTATTATGACTTCATTGGAATCCAACTGATGACAGATTTGTCTTTAAGCAAAGACTTGATGATGAAGCAACACCTGCGAAACGCCAAATACTCTCCGATCACTCCAGCTTCAGTACATATCAAAATTATATTTCAACGATGGTGGCTTCAAAAATTAGACTGGGATGATCCTTTGCCGAGCGATATTCGAGACGATTGGCTCATTTTGCGGAACGAGTTTAAACTTTTGGGACAAATTCAAATTTCAAGGTGGTTATCGACGAAGAGTAATTCTTCAATCCAGCTCCATGGGTTCGCCGGTGCTTCAAAAGGTGCATATGCAGCGGAAGTTTATAGTAGAATATATCAGAAAACGGAAAATATGTCACGATGCTGGTATCCTCGAAAAGCAATTCTTGACTGGCTCTCTTCAATTCTGGGGTTCGTATGTTGCAAATAGGACTTCTCAGATCCTCTTAACATTAAGTAAAAATAATTGGAGACACGTTCCTTCGTCACAAAACTCTGCGGATTGTGCATCGCGGGGTATATCTCCTAGAACATTGACTTTGTTTGATTTGTGGTGGAAGGTCCCTAATTGGCTGACAGAAGATGAATGCAATTGGCCTGATCAACGTAGGGTGTAAGAAGATGTTATGATAATGAATGTTTTGACTGAACCTACATTTATCAAAAACCTTATCGCAAGGGAATCATGTTGAATAAACCTTCTGAAAATTGTATCATATGTCAAAAGATTCGCAGACAACTCTAGAGTTCCATTAAAATTGAGGCAATTTGAAACCATTAACCCAAAGGAATTAAACAATGCAAGAACTTGGGTCATCAAAGAATTCCAACAAGAATACCTTCAATTAGAGCTAAAAGAATTGATCAACGATGGAGTAATTCGACGAATAAGAAATGCATCAATCCCTTACTCTGCAAAACATCCCATCATCATTCCTGATTGTGATATCGCAAATTTAATTTCCAAGCCTATTGGATCGTAGGAGTTAGTCGACTGGCGCAATAAGTTGTTCGCAAATGTGTTATCTGCACCAGAAATAAGGCTGTCTGTGAAGAACAACTAATGGGCGATCTTGGAATTTGTTCGAGCATTTTTGAAGGTAGGAGTTGATTATGCTGGTCTTTTCTTGATTAATTTGCCGAGAGGACGAGGACAAAAAATATATAAGGCGTACGTATGTATATTTGTCTGTATGAGCACAAAGTCGGTTCATCTTGAAGTCGTAAGTGAATTAGCAACCGATGCTTTTTTGGGCGCCCTCAAGAGATTCATGAACAAGCGAGAAATTTGTTCTGACATTTATTCGGATAATAGTACGAACTTTGTTGGAGCCGCTAGAAAGCTGTCAGAGCCGTTTGATTTTATAAAGGCCAATTGTAAACCAATTTCGGAATTTTTCCTAAAAAAATTTGGGATATGGCATTTTAATTCCCCTGGATACATGCCGGTGGAGCTAAAAGAAATTATCACTCTGTTATAAGACGCCGAAGCAATATTGAATTCACGGCCAATTTCGGTTTTGTCATCGCAGAATATCGATGCACTCACACCAGCACATTTTATTATATTTCAACCATTAACACAGCTGTCTGAGGTAGATCTTACAGATGTGAAGGAAAATCGACCGAATCATTGGCAGCTAGTTACACAGTTGTCCCAGCATTTTTGGACTCGTTGGTCAACGGAATATTTAACATCAACTTCGCCTTTGACCGGGGGTAATTAAAGGTACCAGGACCAAGCTAGTTAGTTACGCTAAGACATGTGGTGAAGCGCTGACAGATGAAGTAAAGATTCGATTAAAGCGTGCACAAGACTTAAACGCCAAAATATGGCGTGATTCTGCAGAGGAATCCCATATGGACGAGTTTGAAGGGAGTTACTACCAGGCAATATCTAGCCTAAACGCAGGAATGCGCAAACGTGGCGCATCTGGTGTAGGGCTACATTTCTGCACGAAACCAATTTAAACGCTTCCCAAATCGAATAAGAAGTAAAATTACATACATCGGATGAAGTCATTCGCGGCCTCAAATCGCTTGGAAACAAGGCTACCGAAAGGGATCCATGGCTAACAATAAGACTAATGCACAATGGGCACAAGAAAATAATTTTCAGTAGGAATTTCCGTCCTTCGAAGATTTCATCAAGTTTCTTGGAAAGCGAGTCGATACTTTATAGTCAATTAAAGCATGCAGCAAAATAGTTCAAGTGAAGAAATATTAAACGCCTGCCACTACAACTACCTCAGCAAAAGGAACAATGCCCCATGTGCCATAAAAGCAACATCGAATCTACGAATGTGGCAGGTTTAAAGAAATGCCGTATTCGGATCGAGTTAAGGTGATCAAGAATGCCAATATATGCTTTAATTGCCTTAGCAATATCCATCGGGTCTATGATTGCAGAGTGATTACAAAATGCAAGCAATGTACTAGGAAACATCATTCTCTCCTCCATGAAACAGAAAATGATGCCGAGTTGCCGAGGTAGAGAATGCGGAGCAAGTGGAAAACTCTACATCAAGTATCTCGGATGTTAAAGCAACCAGTATTATTACGGAGCCACAAATCTGTTTAAAAATGACTGCTAGTGCTACTTCCGCCATACTACCCACGCAGAAGTAATTAAAATTAGAGATGCTTACGGAGAATTTCATAAGTTCAGGCCTTTATTGGACGCCACATCACAGGCTTCGTTTATCTCGGAGAAATATGAGCAAACTTTCAAGTAACCAAGAGAGAATCGCCGAATACAAGGAATGGGACAAACCGAACTAGGTCATTCTCGTGGTTGTGTAGAGTTGCTGATCGAGTCATCTTCAAACAGCGCAGCGAAAATATTCACAAAGGCATTTATAATGCTCCGTATCGGGTATCAGCAAGCCAGTTATTCCAAAAGACTTTGAATTAATACGCAAGTTGGAATTAGCCGATCCAAAATTCTATGGGGCAGGTATGATAGGTGTCTTACTAGGGGTCGATAAATTTTTAAAGGTAAATCAAGGAGGGAAAATTGCATTATCGAACAATCTAGTGGCGCTAAATACTAGTTTTGGTTGGGTAATTGCTGGTCATCCATTACCAGATAATGCAGCTGTACAGAATTTCAATGTTCTTCTCGATATCGACCGCAGTTTTAGATGGTTCTGGGAAATCGAAGAAGTTTCAAAAATCGAAGAAGATTTATTTTGTAACACAACAAGCCGAGATCAGGATAACAGATTTTTAGTTATGTTGGCGTTTCGCCAATCAGCCACACACTTAGGAACTTCATAATCTTGCAATACACCGATTACGAGCGATTGAAATACGATTTCAGAAAAATAAAGAATTTGCAGAATTGAACAAGCAGTTTATCAAGAAAAGTGAATCTCTTGTGAGGCACATGAAGTTAATCGAAGAACGTCCTGATACAAGGAAGTACTATCTACCGCAGCATGGAGTAATAAAGGCTTCCAGTACTACGACAAAGTTAGAGGTATGTTTAATGCTTCTACAAAGTCTAGTACGGAAGTCTCACTAAATGACATTTTAATGGTAGGCCCCGTAGTCCAATCCCCTTTAATCAATATCTTGATACGATTTCAGCAGCATAAGTTTATTGCTACGGGGGACATTGAGAAAATGTATAGGCAGGTATTAAAAGAATTCTATGGTGACTTTACGAATCCGAACCAGTGCGAACCTACCAACTGAAGACGGTAACATACGGCCCTGCTCTTCACCTTAACAAAAAACAAACAACGCATACTAAACCGAAGTAAGTTATTATCATTGAACTTATTGATAGATCACGACTATCTAATTAGGGTAGGAGGAATAATACAAAAGTCAATCACACCATTCAATCTAAAACATCCAATCATTCTTCCAAACACAGTGTTGACCAAACTAATCGTACTAGATTTGCATAAATTGCATCAACACGCCGGGATCGGTTTATAGATGAGTTTGGTACGTCGATGATTTTAGATTATCAGATGTAAAGATTTAGTCAAATCTACAATTCATAAATGTACCAAATATTTTAGACAAAATCCGAGGAGGGAAAATCACATTATGGGTAACTTGACTGATGCAAGAGTTACTTTTACTCACCCATTTCACCAAGTTGGAGTAGACTATTGCGGCCCATTCAAAACTCCTGTAACACGGAGACGAGGACAACAACCAGTTAAGAGTTATGTTTGTATATTCGTATGTTTAAGCATTAAAGCAACTCATATCGAAATAGCAGGCAGTCAGCCAACAGATAGCTTTTTGGGTCGTCCAAAGATTAAGGAGCGAGGAACGAATTTAATTAACTCAATAATAATGAATTTTCTTCTTTATTACTTAGGAATAAAATAACCTTGAAGTTAAATCCATCAACAGCGACACATATGGGCTTATCGGAGACGGTATACTCACCTTAGAGGAATTCACATTCGCTATCATAAACTCGAGACCAATATGTGCTAACATAGCCGAAGAAATTGATGCACTTACTCAAGCCCACTTCCTTATTGGAAGAGCTATTATGGATATTCCCGAGATCGACCTAACAGAAGAAAAAATATTGCCGAATGAAATAAGGAGGTTAATAAAACAAATGAAACAGCATTTCTGGGTCATAAAGATGCCATAAAGAATATTTACGATCACTTCAAACCAGACAGAAATGGCACACTAAGCAGATCAACGTAAACGACTGAAGATAACTTACCGGCTATTTGTTGCAGATTAGCCAAAATTATAAAAACCCATCCAGGCGCTGACGGACTAGGTAGTGAGAGTTGTAACCATCAAGCTAGGGAATTTTGAAAAAATCATACAACGTCCAATTAATAAAAATTACAAATCAACTTATTCATGGCCGGCGGGAAATGATGAGGCAGCATAGTAGTAATGAGGCTAAAATATTATAAAATCCACGTAGTAAACAAAAACAGCTACAATCAATTTAGTAATTACCAATACAAAAGTAATAATAATTATTTTTTAATTAAATTTGTGATCCATTATTTATTTATTAACCAAAAATCAATACGCAATAGTATCGACACATTGAAATCGGTCGTTTATTGAAATTCTACCAGTCGTATTTCTAATATTGCTAACACGGTGAACTATAGCTATTAAGAGTATGAAATATGTCAAAAATTAAATTTAGTTATACATTTTTTAACTATTTATTCGTGTATGTTTACGCCATTACCAAAATCGCAGGCATAGCCAATTACACGTATTCAAAATCCAAGCAAAAATTTTGCAAATCTGCTACATCTGTATTGTATAATTTTATACTAGCAATTTGTATAAAGGTGGTTATGTTCAAAATGGAATCGAGAGCAATGGAACTTCCTAAAACCGGTGTCTTTGGAAGAATGACTGTAAAATTAGGGGCTACATTTGTTGCTACAGAAATGTACACCACGTTAGTCATATTTTGTGTTGGTTGTGGATGGAGTAATTGCATAGTAAATGCGTTAAATCATCTTAAAAAAACTAATACAATTATCATTACAAAATTTGGCTCGAAATATTTGCAACTGGCCTCGATATTTTTCATAATTATAATTATAACGGAATGTTTAGCCCCCTTCTTAATTAGCATACTGTTTACAGTCAGTATGCATATAGTCATGGAAAATAATGTCACGTGGTTCGAAGCGTTTATAACATCTTACAACGCGACAGCAACATTTATTTTAGGATCACACATTTTAATGACCCTGCTGAATTGTTATTTCCTATTGATGTTAATTCACTGTGAATTGGATGAAACTATTAAAACGGCTAGGCGGAAACAACGACTCACAAGTTTTGAAATATGTGAATTATGCGATACCATTGATCAGCTGACGAAATTATATCAAACCATCTGTGGTACAATTAAATTATTATGTCATGGATTCGGTGGTGTAGCGCTAATGGAATATACCGTGGTGTTTGTCAATATTGTAATACTTTTGCTAATTGTACTGTATCAAGTGATTTACGATGATTTAAAAGATTTTGACGGACTATTTCGAATTTATTCAGTTTGTATTGTATTGTCCTTATCACCTATAGCTACACATTGTAAATTGGGCCAAAAGCTTGCCGACATATCAAACGATATAGGAAAGAAGTTAATGGAGCATAACTTTTATCGAACATTTGATCCGCGAGTTTCGGAAACGGTAGGTTTGTTTTTTATATGTACATTTCGATTAAAGTGTATGTAAAATTTATTGGTACCGTGAAGGGCCCGTTTTTTATATATCGCCTTCTATATAATAAGGCCTACTCTTCTCTTTGATTAACAAGCATAATTTCTGGTCGTTTTCACACACACACAAAAATAGCCACAATTTATTTATGTGGTTGGACCTTAGCGGTTTAAATCAATAAATGATGGCCTTTACGCAGTTATAAAGTTCAATTAAAGTAATTCCAGGAGTCGTAGCTAGCTGTCATAAAATATTATTGTGATCGATTTATATTACTCAACGGAAAATCAAAACTCGTGGTATCAAAACAATAAGATCTATTGTTCATTGAATTTCGACTTGTCGTGTATTAATAGTGCTGCGAACATAAATTGTTAAATTTAGTTATAAATATTTTTATAACTAAATTTAAAAATTATTTATTTAGTATTTGTACACAGCAATCCTGAATTTTTTTTTGTCAGATCACAATATCAATTTAAGTGCAATTCTTCGTTATATTATATAAGAGTATGCCAGTACATCCGATTACTAAATATGAAGGTCGTTCATAACAATTTATACAAATTTACTCTAACAAGGGATAATCCTGAACCCGAAAATTCCAAAAATTATGAAACTTTGGGAACATGTACATCTCATATAGGTATGTACTACGCAATTTTTTTTTTCTGGGTGAAATGGATTTTAGAAAATTGGAAATTTTCCATTCTGCCTCTGTGCATAACTCGTTAACGGTAAGAGGTAGAGAAAAAGTTTTTGCTTGCTTAAGACAACAGGACGGTGGGCATGGAAGTAAATAAGTTTTAGGAATTTCAGTTTTTTATCTTCATTAATGAAAAAACACAAAAATATTTATTTGGATGAGTTTTATTAATGGTCCAGTCATTGACGGTTTTTCGCTCAGAATTCTTACGGGCAAGACCGATTGACTTCAAATTTGGACAGAATGGATCAAGGAACAAAAGTTATATAGTAACAAAGTGTGATTTTGCGCTGGAGGTGGATACCACCCCTTATTGGGGGTGGAAATTAGTACCCTCAAAATAAGGGGTGAATTCTAAGCAAAAAATGTTATTTTAAGTTGTTCGATAAATCAATATTTTTCGAGTCATTTGCGATTGAAAATGTTCATGTCCTGCTGTCTTTAGCAAGCAAAAACTTTGTCTCTACCTCTTACCGTTAACGAGTTAAACGATTTAAGCGCAGAGGCAGAATGGAAAATTTCCAATTTTCAAAAATCCATTTCACCCAGTCAGAGTGCTTTCCGCAGAAAAAAAAAAATTGGTAGGACATACCTATATGAGATGTATATGTTCCCAAAGCTTCATAATTTTTTGAATTTTCGGGTTCGGGATCATCCCTTGTAAGAATTGTTTTACACAATAATGTAACAGGTTAAATTAAGGTCACCAACAAGTTTTAACAAACGATTCATTATATTGTTTAACATGATTGAACCAGATTTGTTTATGATTGAATTTCAAAATGTTGTTGTTGTTTGGTTGACTCATATCTATTAACACACCTAGTTTCTTAAAAAAATAAAAATCAAACATGTTTTGAATAAAAACTATTTATTTTAACTTTTTTAAATTTTTAACTTTTAATAAATCTTTTTAACTTTGTAACTTTTAACTTTTCTAATTTTTTAAAATTTTTAAATTTTAACTTTTCAACTTTTTGACTTTTTAACTTTTTAACTTTTTACCATTTTAACTCATTAACTTTTTTTAACTTTATAATTTTCAAACTTTTTAACATTTTATTTTACAATTTCCTAACTTTTTAACTTTTTATCTTTTTAACTTATTAACTTTTAACATTTTAAATTTTAAATTTTAATCTTTTTGATTTTTTAAGTTTGTAACTTTGTAATTTTTTAACTTGTTATTTTTTTAACTTTTAAACTTTTAACTTTTTAACTTTTCCAATTTTTTTAACTTTTAAACCTTTTTTTAATTGTTTAACTGTTAAACTTTTTAACTTTTAAATTATTTAAATTGTTAATTTTTTAACTTGTTTTAAATTTTTTATCTTTTTAACTTTTCTAAATTTTTTAATTTTTTAACTTAATAACTTTTTAACTTTTACGTATTTTATTTTTTTAACTTTCTAACTTTCGCACTTTTTAATTTTTTACTTTTTAAATTTTTTACTTTTCAACTTTTTATCTCTTTAATTTTTTACCTTTTGAACTATTTAACTTTTTTCAACTTTATAATTTTATAACTTTCTAACATTTTATTTTGCAAATTTTCTAACTTTTCAATTTTTTATCTTTTTAACTTATAAACTTTTAACATTTTAACTTTTAAATTTTAATTTTACTTTGTAACTTTCTAACTTTGTAATTTTTAACTTTTTATCTTTTTAACTCTTAAAATTAGAACTTTTTTAATTATCTAACTTTTAAACTTCCTAACTTTTTTAATTTTTTAACATTTCAACTTTTAAACTTCAACATTTTGATATTTTTAACTTTTTAACTTGTAACTTTCTAACTTTGTAATTTTTTAACTTGTTATCTTTTTAACTTTTAAATTTTAACTTTTTAAATTTTTGATTTTCCGACTTTTAATAAATAGTTTAACTTTTTAAAGTTCTAAAATTTTTAAATTTTCAACTTTTTAAATTTTAAATTTTGTAACTTTATAAATTTTTAACTTTTAAACTTCTTTTTAAATTTTAATTTTTTAACTTTTAAAAATTTTATCTTTTTAACTTTTTACATTTTTCAAATTTTATTTTTATAACTTTCTAACTTTTTAACTTTTTTACTTTTTTAACCTTCTTTATACTTGTAGACTTTGTATCTTTTATACTTTTTACATTTTTTCAACTTTATAACATTTTAACATTTTACTTTTTAAATTTCTAACTTTTTAACTTTTCATCTTTTTTACTTCTTGACTTTTAACTTTTTTACATATTAACTTTTAAATTTTAATCTTTTTAAATTTTTAACTTTGTAACTTCCTAACTTTGGGATTTTTCAACATTTTAACTATTTATCTATTTAGCTTTTAAACGTTTAATTTTTTAACTTTTTACTTTATAACTTTCTACCTTTTAACTTTTTATCTTTTTACTTATAATCTTTAAACTTTTTAACGTTTCAATTGTAATCTTTATCACTTTTTAAATTTGTAACTTTCTATTTTTTTAATATTTTAACTTTTTAACTTTTATCATTCTAACTTTTAAACTTTTACCTTTTTTTAAATTTTTTGACTTTTAAATTTTTACCTTATTTAATTTTTAAGCTTTTCAACTTTTAAACTTTTAACATTTTAATTTTTTCATTTTCTAACGTTGTAATTTTTTAACTTTTTATCGTTTTAACTTTAAAACTTTTAACTTTTCAGTTTTTTTTAATTTTAAACTTTTTAACTGTTTTGATTTGTTAACTTTTTACTTTTAACTTTTTAATTTTTTAACTTTAAAACTTTTAAACTTTTTAGCTTTGTAACATTTTACCTTTTTAACTTTTTAATTTTTTTATTGTTTTATACATATTTAAACTTTCTAACTTTTAACTTTATATATTTTTAACTTCTTAACTTTTCACTTTTTAACATTTTAAAATTTAAATTTCAATCTTTATGACTTTTAACCTTTGAAAATTTCTAACTTTGTAAGTTTTTAACTTGTCATCTTTTTAACTTTTAAACTTTTCAATTTTTAACCTTTTTTTGTTTGACTTTAAAACTAATAACTTCTTAACTTATTCAGTTTTTAACTTTTTAACATTTTTAACTTAATAACTTGCAATATTTTACCTTTTAAATTATATGTTTTTTGACTTTCTAACTTTGTAACTTTCTAATTTTGTAATTTTTAACTTTCTAACTTTTTATCTTTTAAAAGTAGAACTTGTTAACATTTTTAATTATTTGACTTGTACACTTCCTAACATTTTAAATTTTTTAATTTTGAAACATGTCAAACTTTTAACTTTAAAATTTTAATAAAAAGATTAACTTTTTAATTTTGTAACTTTCTAACTTTATAATTTTTTTAGCTTTTGAACTTGTTTAATTTTTTAAATTTTTTCATTTTAAAATTTTTTAACTTATAATTTTCTAACTTTTTAACTTTTTACTTTTCAACTTTTTAACTTTTTACCTTTCTTATTTTCTTAAATTTAAACTTAGAACCTTTTAACTTTTTATCTTTTTAACTTCTTAACGCATAACTTTTTAACATTTTAATATTTAAATTTTAGCCTGTTTGACTTTTTAACTTTGAAAATTTCAAACTTTGTAATTTTTTAAGTTTATAACTTGTCATCTTTTTAACTTTTAAATTTTTTAATTTTTAACATTTTATTGTTTGACTTTTGAACTTCTAAATTTTTAACTTTTTCAATTTTTAACTTTTTAATTTTTTACCTTTTGAACTATTTAACTTTTTTCAACTTTATAATTTTAACATTTTAACACCTCTTAATATTTTATTTTACAATTTTCTAACTTTTCAATTTTTTTTTTTTAACTTATTAACTTTTAACATTTTAACTTTTAAATTTTAATCTTTTTGAATTTTTTCTTTGTAACTTTCTAACTCTGTGATTTTTAACTTTTTATCTTTTTAACTTTTAAAATGAGAACTTTTTAACTTTTTTAATTATTTAAAAGTCTTAATTTAGTCTAAATTATTTAAAACTTTTTAACTTTTAAATTTTTAAATTTGTTAACATTTCAACCTTTTAACTTCAAAATTTTAATCTTTTTAACTTTGTAACTTTCTAACTTTATAATTTTTTAACTTGTTATCCTTTTAACTTTTAAATTTTAACTTTTTAATTTTTTGATTTTTTGACTTTTAAACTTTTTAACTTTTTTAATTTTTAAAATTTTAAAATTTTCGACTTTTTAAATTTTAAGTTTTGTAAATTTATAATTTTTTAACTTTTCAACTTCTTTTAAATTTTAATTTTTTTTATTTTTTTAACTTTTTCAAATTTTAACTTTATAACTTTCTAACTTTTTAACTTTTCTAATTTTTTAACTTTTCACCTTTTTAACACCTTTTATACTTTTTAAATTTGTACCTTTTTAACTTTTTCAACTTTATACCTTTTTAACATTTTACTTTATAATTTTTTAACTTTTAACTTTTTATCTTTTTAACTTGTTAACTTTTAATCTCTTTGACTTTTAAACTTTGTAACTTTCTAACTTTGTTATTTTTGAACATTTTAACTATTTATCTATTTAGCTTTTAAAATTTTATTTTTAATTTTTTTATCTTTTTTACTCTTAAATATTCAACTTTTTAATTTTTAACATCTTAACTTTTTAACTTTTTACCATTTTAATTTTTTTATTTTTTTTTATTTTGTAACTTAATAACTTTCTAAATTTTAAACTTTAAACTTTTTAACTTTTCTAACTTTTAAATTTTAATATTTATCACTTTTTAAATTTGTAATTTTTGTAATTTTCTAACTTTTTAACTTTAAAGCTTTTATCTTTTTATTTAATATTTTGACTTTCACATTTTTAACTTTTTCAATTTTTTAACTTTTTCACTTTTTTTACTTTTAAACTTTTAAATGTTTAAATTTTTTAACTTTTCAACTTTTTAACTTTTAACTTTTGTAACCTTTTAATTTTTAACCTTTTAAACTTTTTAACTTCTTTTTAAATTTTAACTTTTTCACTTGTCAACTTTTTAGCTTTTAACTTTTTAATTTTGTACCTTTTCAATTTTTTAACTTTTAAATTTTTTAAATATTAACTCTCAAACTTCTAAACTTTTTATCTTTTGAACTTTTCACCTTTTGAATTTTTTAACATTTTTTTTGTAACTTTTCAATTTTTTAACTTTTAAACTTTTAATTTATAACGCCACCTCCGTCTTAAAAAAAAAAGTATTGCCAAATTAAGTAATAAAACATTTTTTGTTTAGCTTACGATGTCAATAATAATATGTAAAAAAATTGAAATTATTATATTTGATTTAGTTATAAAAAAACAAAAATCTAAAATGAGCCTTAAAAACAAGTCTTAAACATCTTTAACTTTGAAAATGTTTAACCTTTAAAATTATTATCTTTTTTAACTCTTGAAAATTAAAAAGTTACAATTAAAAACTGTTTAACTTTTTTAATTTTATAACTTTTAAATTTTAAACTTATAAATTAATAACTTTTTAATTTTTTAACCTTTAAACTTTTTAGCTTTCTACCTTTTCAACTTTTAACTGTTTAACTTTATGACTTTTTAACTTTTTATTTTTTCTAACTTTTAAACTTTTAAAATGTTTAACGTTTTAACTTTTTTAATTCTTTAACTTTATAACTTTTTAACTTTTAAATTTTAAAGGGATTTTGATCATTACATATTTCATAATAATTTAAGTTTTGGAAATTGCGTAACTTGTAAGAATTAAAACAAAACAATTGTTTTATTGATTAGGCTAGGTTTCAGCCCAATTTACCTAATTCATTGTATGTTGCACAAATTTGCTGTATAGTTCGCATTTTTATCCGAAAACTTGTTTGAACGCTACTGATTTATTTTATACCATCTTTGAAAGTACAACAACCTATCACATGAGGAATTCATACAAGCCATACAGAGACTGAAAAGGAATTTTTCACCTAGGGTTGATTGCGGTGATTTTATTTGTATGCTAAATTTTGTGGGACTGTATGTTTAATATGGCGAAGCGCAATAATGCCTGACTTTAAGAAAGATGATCTCAGGTAGGACGGCAATTAACGAGATGTAGCACTGGTTTACAAAGCAAATTAGCTACTATTTCAGATAGTATTGGAAAGGATTATTCTACCAAGGAAGATTTCGTTCGAATCGGTCAGTCACTGATCAAGTTTTTGAGTACTTGGGATCTCTTATCACTCACGATAATAGTATGGGGGAATATATCAAGGAGCATCTTGCCACTAGCAGCCATACTTTGTATTATATACGTCTACTACAAACCCCCAAATTTCATGCAAGCGCTGCAGATGTACATTTTCATTGAGTGATTTTTGATTTTGGTCTTGTATTGGGAAAAATGGGAAAAATTTAAACTTTCATTATAATCGTGCATGCATTTGAAAAATTATTTTAGACATTTTTGCCTTCATACGAAACAAGAACAACAACAGAAAATTGGTTTCATTGAAAAAATTATTGATACAGTAATTCAGCAATAAATTGTCGTTGTCAGTTATTGAAGGTTAGCTTGTCATTTCGGTAATGTTCATCACTAGATTTTATAAGATATTTTCGATTCTTGTTTTAAGAAATTATAAATTATTCAGAAAACAAATAATCCAAACTCCGTTTCATTTCAGATGGAATCATTTTCGTTATCGCTGGAACAAACTAAATTCGATATATCAATATGTGGTCTATTCTTAGTTAACTATGAGCTAATGTATTCTATGGCGGCCTCCATGACCAGCTATCTCATTATTTTAGTACAATATCAGCTGGAATTTTCAAAACAGGTCAGTTAGAATAAATCTAACTGCGGTCAAATTAAACTTCAACTTCGGTTTTTTGACGATAATTCAAACAGGAAGTCTACATAGTTTCGAATCGACAAATATAAATGTTTTGCATACGGCAGTTTTTATCAATAAATAACATTCAATAATTATGGCTAATTTTGTTCTTATTTTTAATTGAAAAAATCGACCGCAAACATCAACGCATGAATTATTTAGGTAAACGTTTTGAATGCGTTTAACTTCAAATTATGGTAATTAAGCGTAATAGCCATATTAATACTTTTGATCAAACAATAAAGTATCAATATGTATCATATATTTATGAAATTTCAATTGCAGTTATAGTACAGTTCCTTAGCATTCGAGAGTCAATTATGCCACAATTTAAATTTAGTTACAAATATTTCTACTATTTGTTCGGGTATGTGTATGCCATTGCCAAAATAGCTGGCCTAGTGAGCTTTACATATTCAAAAACTAGGCAAAAGTTTCATAACTCACCAATTTCCGTGTTTTATAATTTAATGCTAACAATTATAACAAAGTCTATTTTGTTTAATATTGCCAAAAGAGCAATGGAAATTCCAAGAAATGGTCTTATTGGAAAAATGGCAATATTTATGGGGCCTATTTCTGCTATATTGGAAATTTACGTCACGCTATTTGTAATTTACATTGCATGTGGATGGAACAATTATAAAGTGACGGCACTAAACCGCCTTAAAAAAACTAATACAATTATTCTAGACACGTTTGGAGCTAAATATCTACGCCTAAGCATATTGTATCTGATTACCATAATAATAACGGAATGTATAGCCCCCTTGGTAATAAGCATTCTGCTTACTCTGAGTTTTCAAATAATAATGAGACACAGTATTACATGGTTTGAAGCATTTTTATCATCCAATAATACGACGGTAACTTTTATTTTGGGATCACATTTTTTTATGACTCTACTGAATTGTTATTTCCTATTGATGATACTGCACTGCGAATTGACGGAAATTATTAAAATTGCTCAGCGGAAAAATCGACTTACTAGCTTCGAGATATGTGAATTGTGTGATCGTATTGATCAACTGGCAAAATTTTATCGGACCATCTCAAGCAATATTAAATTATTGTGCATTGGATTTGCTGGTACAGTGCTAATGGAATACATTGTGCTGTTCGTTAATATCTTAATGCTTCTATTAATTGTATTGTTTCAAGTGATTTATGATGATTTGGCGGAATTTGATGAACTGTTTCGAATCTATTTGATTAGCATTTTAATTTCGTTGATACCACTAGCAACACATTGTAAATTGGGCCAAAAATTAGTTGATAAGTCGAACGATATTGGAAAAACTTTGATGGAGCATAATTTGTATCGAATATTTGATCAACGGGTTTTTGAAACGGTAAGTACCATTTTATAAATATTTGTAATAGCGGAAATGATTCGTATTAGGTCGAGAGTGTCGACCAAAGTGTGAAGCTTAGTTGCACGGAACTATCATGTAACTGATTGTAGGAATGTCGGGCTAAACCAATTACAGCTGGGCAGTACATCTCATGACCTAATAATTTCTTTTACAGTTACCTCCTTCTAATTTAGAAGGTATTCTCCTCCTTATATTTTTAATATTGAAGCATACAAAATTCCATTAGCATAGTAGCAATTAAGTAAGTTAGTTTATAAGTTAGTATTATCAAATGACAAGTGAAAAAAATAGGCAAAGGTGAGCAATGGATAGACCATTATGACTTAACAAAAATGCTTGTCCTTAGATTGAGGTTGTGTGTGTCGTTTCACGAATTTTTATTTCATTATACTAAAGTTGGAATACCATTTCGAGTAGCAAGGGACTAATTACGTTTCCCATTACTTGTAATTAAATGTAATACATAAAATAATATTTTCTAATCAATCAACAAAGTATCAAAACAATCAACATAATTATTCATAAAAGTTCGATCAGTGATACTGAAATACCTCACTACTGTGGTCAACTAGTGTATATAGAACTATTAATTATGTCACAAATTAAATTTAGTTACAAATATTTTTACTATTTATTCATGTATGTGTACATTTTCGCAAAAATAGCTGGCCTAGCGAGCTACACCTACTCAAAATCTAGCCAAAAATTTCGCAATTCAGCAATTTCCATACTTTATAATTTTATCCTAGCAATTGGTATGAAGTTGGCCCTGCTGGATGTTGGAATGAGAGCAATGGAATTTCCCCAAACTGATCTTTTTCGAAAAATATCATTTCAAATAGCGGCCATTTTTGGTATTATGGAAGTGTACAATATGTTTGGTATAATTTATATTTCGTGTGGATGGAATAAACATCGGGTATCAGCGTTAAATCGGCTAAACTTAGCTAATACGATTATTCTTGGAAAATTTGGAAACAAATATTTGTATTTGACCACTGTATATTTTATAATATTAATTATAACGGAATGTTTAGCCCCATTGCTGATAAGCATACTGTTTACAATCAGTTCGCAAATATTATCGGGATACACTATAACCTTGTTCGATGCGTTTTTATCATCTTATAATGCAACGGCCACATTTATTTTGGGATCACATTTTTTTATGACCCTACTAAATTGTTATTTTCTATTAATGATAGTGCATTGTGAATTGGATGAAACTATTAAAATGGCTAAGCGGAAGCATCGAGTAACTGTTGCCGAATTATGTGATTTATGTGATCGTATCGATCAACTGGCAAAATTGTATCGTACCATATATGGTATTATTAAATTATTATCTATTGGATTCGCTGGTATAGCACTAATGGAATATTTTGTGCTATTCGTCAATATTGTAATGCTTCTGCTAATTGTATTGTACCAAGTGATTTACGATGATTTAGCGGAGTTTGACGAATTATTTCAAATCTATTTGATTACTATTTTAATTTCGATGATACCATTAGCAACGCATTGTAAATTGTGTCAATTGTTAGTTGATAAGTCGAACGACATTGGGCA
Source organism: Tipula helvola (assembly GCA_963556165.1). NCBI lineage: Eukaryota > Metazoa > Arthropoda > Insecta > Diptera > Tipulidae > Tipula > Tipula helvola. The sequence goes on from OY744481.1 coordinate 371,036,221, forward strand.
AACATTGATGGAACATAATTTTTATCGTAAATTCGATCAACGAATCTCAGAAACGGTAAGTAATTTATTTTAATATAATTCCTTTCAGGTTCACTGAACAGTTTTACTGAACTATTTTAGGGGATACCATTTTCCCGAATGACCATGTTAATTGGAAAACTTTTCCTATGGATTTTCTTTTAAGTGCATGTTTTATTGACCCACCACGTTGGCCAGTAAGGCCTTTAGCTTAATAAAAATTAATGGAAATCAATTACTCGTGTTACTGCTATTTTCTTAAACAAACTAATTCAGTTGATGCTTTTTACACTTTCTGCCATAGGCACTTGGCGAAAAACACTTAATACACACATTTTTAAATTTGTTAAAAACACTTGTTAAATATTTCGCAAAATTACAAAAGGTTAAAAAAATCACTCGATCGATTTCGGCTTGTTAGGCCATCATCAGGAGTACAGTTTAGTAGATACTCCTGATGATGGCCTAACAAGCCGAAATCGATCGAGTGATTTTTTAAACCTTTTGTAATTTTGCGAAATATTTAACAAGTGTTTCTAAAAAATTTAAAAATGTGTGTATTAATTCAGTTGATATTTAAATGTTAAGAGATAACAATCATACATTTAAAAGGCATTTGGAGTAATCAGAATGAAAAGTGGAAAATGGACCAAATATTGCTGATTCGGGATTATACAAATAATTTGTAGCAAGACTTTAGAAATAATTTAATATACAAAGGAAGTGCATTGCTCGCTGGCATTTTTTTTTCTGAGTACTATAAATCAAGGCAACTAACCTCCCATAGTATTATTCAGCTTGGCATAACGGTGGGCACTGGTTTATGGGTAAAAACAGTCTAGGAAATCTTTAGTTTTAATTTGTAATATGTTATGCAGGCCAGCACAGCACCAATACATTTTAATATCTTACAAATTTCAAACGGACAACTAATTGAATGGCAATTAGGATATCCAAATTGCTTGAGTTTTAAAGTATAATCTGGTAGTCGAGTACTTTTTATTTTAATACACGAGTTACCCGAGTACCCTGATATTAAGAAAAATACATAAATATGTTTAAAACCATCTAAAAAAAATTTGAGGGCAAACAGCCATCGTTTGCGGCAATGGATTTTTTAAAAGGGCATTAGCATTTTGTCAAATATCACTACTATTGAAATGACCATTGAAATGTAGTACACAATATAATCAAATTATACACTACTTATTTATTACAAATATTTGTACAAATTTTTTTTGATATTAATCACCACCATCCTGATACAAAAAAAAATTGATTGGCGGCCAAAATCACCACAAGCGACGCACAGTGGTCAATTTTCCCAAATTTTTTGTTTCCATACTTTAAGCTCCAACCTGTAGGAGATGTGAAGTAGGTATTCAAAATGTCTAATGAAGGCATGTAGCACAGACAGTCCAAATTGAAGAGTTTGTTTATCAACTTGCGGTGAACGTACAGAGGGTACATCGTTCATGTTCGATATTTTCACATTACAAATGTGACAAGTCATAGAAGAGAGTTCTGAGAAGGCACTGCTAACCTAAAAATTGTTTAATGTTAAACTAGTTTTTGTCATCGAGATAACTAATGTATAAGTAAACATGCGTAATTGGACTTTTATTACCTTTCCATCTACTCATTAAAACTGAATTAAATTGAACTGGACCCATTTCAGATGCATATGTCTTTAATTCGTTTATTTGTCCGGTAAATCCCGTGAAACACATTTTTAATGCTTAATATGCTTTCACATGTTTTATTAAGCAAATCTTGTAGCGGTACTATATATTTTGCTTCGGAAATGGCGATTCCCATCGGATAAAGATCGTGTCCATGTTCTTTGTACCACAACTCAAGGTTACATATTATTCTCGTTCGTGTCAAATTCAAATTCACAAGCATTGCGACAAATTCTTACACAAAATAAGAAGACTGGTGATGCCAACGCTTTAAAATTCGGAAAGCCCTTGTGGGAATTGTAGTAGTTGTCTCGGTTAAGAGCTTTGTCGCGGAAATAACTATATAGTTACAGCCTACTTCAAAATTAATTTGATTTGTTTGGTTAGGTATTCCGTCTTTCCAAAAATTCTAAATTTTTTAAAAAAACTGTTGAGCTCGTCCGTCTCTCTTCGTTTTATTATAACTAGCCATTCCGTTTCTTCATACAAAATGTACAGGAAATGGCTAAAACTAATTTTTACGGAGAAGCGGCACGAAACGGGACGGATTCATTGTGACTCGACCTTTACATGTCAATTTGTAAATGCCACTATCAATTTCTTTGTTTTGTTGTAATTTTTGATTTGTTTTGTATGCGATTTTATAGTTGACGTTTTTGAAAATCTTACTTAATATGTGGCTGGTATTTTTGTTGTAGTTTAGGGTGATGTATTTTTTGGTTTCATTTTGAACTGCAGCATGAATTGTGGTTAAATGTTGTTGTGATATTTTTTTTTTCTTATTTTTGACAATGTTTTGTATATGGTGTTTCTTGTGTACCCATTTCTTGTGGCTATGTGTATTATAGTGCGGAGATCCTCGTTGTAATCATCTTCACTCATTGGAATGTTGATCATTCTGTTCATATGATTGAATGCGGCATATTTGTGTCGTGTGGGATAATATGTTGTGTTGAAAAATGTATAATCCGTCTGTGTTACCTTCCCATAAATTTTGAAATTGTGTCTGCTGTTATTATTGCTTATGGTTAAATCTAATAAATTAATGGATTTATCTTTTTCTTGTTCCAAAGTAGATTTAATGTTATTGTGAATGTTGTTTATGTGATTATACAAATTATCTAATTATCCTTTGAATAAAATTAAAACGTCATCAACATATCTGTGCCAGTCAGCGATACATATACATGATAGGGGATTGATCAAAAATCACATTGATTTACGTCACAAAAATCGAGCAAATTTTATTTTATAGTCATACTATTCTTTTATATTCTCCTCTTTATCAAAAAAAGTATTTCCGAATAGTGCCGTACTTGAATAAATTTCATTTCGAAATTTTTCGAAACAGATTTTTTTTTTTAAATTGAATGGAATAAATATTGGATAATGTTTAATTATATTAAATTTGAATAGTTAAACATTACGCTATCAGTTTTCGTACGCTAATTTAAGAATTCATAACTATTTATTCCTTTAAATTTCAAACACATCCCTGAAAAATAAACTACAATAACAAAAAATAAGTAAAACGTCAAAAATCCAGCATAAACAAACATTCAACTGAATTTTAATTTTTTATTTTTAAGATTTTTTTTAAATATGTATGTCACTATGGTTACTACTACTTTTATATTATTGTATCTGGCATGCTTTTAATTTGCAACGTTTATTTAGCCCGTCCCTAGGTTACAGCTACTTTACTTTATCGCCTCCCATACATCAATTTGAATTTGGTATTCGAAAATTCGGATTTATAGACAAGGACGAAGGTTTTTTCTTTCTCAGTTACACACTAAATACTTTTTCGTTTTCTCCATAAATTTTGTTCTATCCCCTATCCATGTATATATATCGCTGGTGCCAGTTGTATTTACTGCGGTTGTTAATTATGTGTGTTCTTTCAAATAGTTTATGCAGATATTGGCTAAAGTGCCTGATAAATTGTTAACCATTGGTAATCCGTCTTTTTGTATTTAAAAGTTATTGTTGTGTTTGAAGTAATTTTGTTGTGTATTTGTTTTGAATAGGTATATGGCTTCTTTTATTTTCAGGACATCAAGTTGATTTTTTATTATCATAGTAACTTCTGTGTTATACGGATTTTTTAATCAACTGATATGTTTGTATACATATTTGTCAATATGTTTTGAATATTGATTGTTCTAATCTTGTCGACTAATTCCATATTGTTTTTCATTGAGGTGTCATTTTCCAAGCTTATATTTTCTGTCAACCATTTATTTAGGTATTTAGCTAGTTTACCAAGTATTTCGAATGTATTTTGTGTCTGTAATTTACCATGTATTTGGTTCTGTAATTTATTTTTACATTTTTGCTACATTTTGCCCGAATTAACCGCATTTTTAAATTGAATTTAACACCTGCATGCGGCATATAAATCGGCAAATTTTTCATATTTCAGTTATATATACCTAAATCTGTACCTATATCTCATTAGCATGGCTCACCGCTCAATTTACATATATTTTATGTAAAACATGGATGAATGATAGGGGAATATAATATGAAAATTTCAGCGTCATATATAAAAAATAAAAATCTTAGGTTTCGATCGCGAATCTAGGAAAATTAAACGATGTGCGACGTATTGTCGCTTTGAAATCCGAAACGAGACTGAAGAGAAGACCGAAAATTAAATTTATTTTGTTTTGTGTTGGTGTTCGTTTTTTTTGTCAATTGTCATGCTACGATTGGTGCAGCAGATTTAATAAGGGGAAACTGACCCAATGCACCAGAGCTATTTATTGTATAGTGTATGTGAGGCGATGACAATGTACATAATTGATGGGGTCCCATTTAAAACGCGATTTAACAACACGCGATATTTCAAAACGCGAAACGTTACGAAACGCGATATGACACAAACCTCAATAGTACGAAACGCGGTAATTTTTTAATTTTTTTTTTATTCTAGAATATGGTCAGATGTAGGATATAACTTGGCTATTTCTTAATCGATTATGATTTAAACGGCATATAGTACATTACGACATATGGTATGCACTATGGCATATTTTAAAACTTGGCCATTTGTTAACCGATTAAGATGAAATCCGACAACTTCATTTTACTTTTTAAAAACTTACTTTTCAAAATCTTACTTTTTGACGAATCTTACTTTCTTTAAAAATGGAGATTTACATGGGGTGGCTCCTTTTGGTGGAAAGAATTTTAATTTAAAGTAAAATAAAATTCAAAACTGTGATAGGGGAAATGGAAGCAAGATTCGTAAAAAAGTAAGATTTTGATACGCTCCCGAAAGAAAATTCTGATAACTGAAGAAACATTTCAATTCACTTATTCAAGTAAATTAAAGATAATTCTACTAATAGGGGGGGGGGGGGGTCTAAAGGGAAATCAACAAACAAATAACAATTAAAATAAATTATGCTTCCAGAATTTTGCTAATATCATTTCTTACATCATTTTATGAATTAAGCATATTTTTAACTTGTATTTGGGGTTTCTGTTTCACTTTAGAGCTTGTTAGTTTCAGTTATAAAATATTATACCTATCCATGGTACGAGCAAAAATATAGCTTAAGCTTACTATAGCTTACTTCACAAACAAAAATAAAACACATCTGGCTAAAATAGTGAATTGTTCATAAAACACTTTCTTTTGTTAAGCAAAATGGTTAAATAAATCTATAATATCTATAATTAGAATTTCGTTAAGAAAATAACATCAAAAATTTTAATTCAAATATATTTTAAAAAACTTCCACCATTCACCGTTCATATCGCGGTTTGTACCATATCGCGTTGGGTACCATATCGCGTTTTGGAACATCGCATTTTGAAATATCGCGTTTTGTACCATATCGCGTTTTATATCATATGGCATTTTGAATATCGCGTTTTCAAATATCGCGTTTCGAGCGGATCCCAATCTGGAGGCGTATTTTTTTTTTAATTCTTGTTTTGTTCTTTGGTTTTTCTTTAAACCCTCACCTAACAGAATTTTCCTCCAACTAGCAGAATTATTTTAATTTACTTAAATTTTCACTCATCTATTAGAATTTTTCTTCAGCTTCCAGAAATTTATTTCGCTTAACAGAATTTTCCTTTACTTTAAAAAATTAAATTTATTCTTCTAATAGAAATAAAATTATATTTAAATTTAATTTTAATTAAATCTATCTTTTATTAAATAAAAGTATTTGCTAATAGATGGAATATATTTTCAACCGACATCAATAATTAGCAAGGTAATTAGCTAATTCGCTTATTAATTCGGTGATTTTTTCAGTTGGTAACCGCTTTCGAGTTTTGTGGTTATTTAAAAAAAAAACAACTGTCGAATTACAACAGAAACACCCACTGAAATTAAAATTTATTTATTACCTGAGTATTATTTTAGAAATACAGTGATACCTCGGTATACGACCACCCCCGATACATGACACACTCGATATACCGAATGAAACGAATTAATTCTTTTTACGTGGCTTCTTATGGGATGAGCCAAGGGCAAAAGGAACAAGCATTGCAACATTTGCGGATGATACTGCGATCTTAGCGATTGGAGACACCATATATAGGAGTCAATCAGTAAATTACAAAACGCCGCTGATTCATTGAGTAATTTAATACTCCATCTCAACGAAACTAGATATGTGCATATAAACTTTACCACTAAAAATGTTAATTGGTTACCTGTTCGATTGAATTCGCAACCAATTCCACATGCAAATACAGCAACATATTTAAGAATGACCCTTGATGCTAAACTCAAGTGGAAAGAGCATGTTAAAAAGAAAAAGTTAAAGTTAAACATTAAAAATAGAAAATTGTATAGGCTCATAGGAAGGAACTCTGAGCTAATAATACATACTAAACTGCTCTTATATCGGTAGATATTGAAACTTTTATGGACGTATGGTATAACAGCTATGGGGCTGTACCAAGAAAATTAACGTAAAAAAGTTTTGCGTAGTATGGTCAACCCACCATGGCACATAAGGAATGATAACCTTCAAAAGGATCTAATAATGGAGCGAGTAAGCCAGTGAATAAATTAAGAAAAAAACGAGGAAACACGTACAGCGCCATATTCATCATGAAAATGCGTATTTGCGTCGTATGCTGAGCAACCTAAATCAAGTGAAACGGCTTCGAAGAACGAAGACCTTAGAACTAGGACAGACAAATTAAGGAAGTAACCAACCTGGAGCTACCCGATGGGTTACCACTGTAATGTTAGGCTTTTCCATTTTCGTTGTATTGAGTTAATTAAGCAAATAAAATCGAAAATTGTCGGAAACCTTACAAATTTCTAAAAAGAATAAAGTTTGATTCTGAACTTTAAAGTCCATTTCCAACATACTTGCCGAATTTCATCTTAATTGGTTAACAAGCGGCCAAGTTTTAAATGACGTTTTGAAATATGCAATAGTGGACCATATGCCATTGTGTATACCATATGCCTTTAAATCAAAATTGATTAAGAAATAGCCAAGTTACATTCTACTATAACTGACTATATTCCCGAATAAAGTCAGAAAAATTATATTAAAATGCCATTTCCACGAAATAACCAGGTTTAAGTTTGATCCCAATCGGCCAAATTCCAGAAACTTGGCCAAACAATTAAAAATATTATCGCGATTTGAAATATCGCCTTTTGTACCACATCGCGTTTTGAAAAATCGAATTTAGAAATATCGCGTTTTATACTGTACCGTGTTTTGACATATCGAGTTTCAAATGGGACCCATTTTCAATAGGGATATGCTTGTAAAATTAGGAATCTGAAATCATAGCTCAAGCATTTCTTGAAAACTGGATTTGGTTATTCGGTTACCCGCAATATATTGTTACTGATCAGGGTTGTTTGCAAAATTTTAAATATTACGAAAATTAATGATAATTACGATTCAACTGCCTACCATCCACAGTCAAATGGGCCATTAGAGCGTGCACATACCGAACATTAGGCGGACACCTAAGGACATAATTCATTCAGCTACTAACTATATGTCTTTTGAGTTTATTCACCATAAAGTACACATTCCTGCAATTCTTTATTAACCGGGAATGCTTAGGGTTGGGAGGTTCTGAATTTACCATGAATTTGAATAATCGGCCTACTAATAGCTAATCCCGTTAATAAAAATAACAGCTTTAAATACTACTGATTATTAATTAACCTTCAACAATTTTACTTCATCAGTTTCCTTCCATATAAATACTTGAGTAGCGTTAATAAACGCCTTCAAGACTTCTGTCGCTTTATTAGTAGTACTGCATGCGATGAAAATACTGCCTGTTCGGTGTTTTAAGTTGAGGTTTCTATGGCTTGTTTCTATGCCTTCCTGGTTTCGATCCTGTGGTATCACAACGGGCCATTGCTGGCCTAAGTGTGCGATAGCAGCCACTTCAACCTAACCTAACCTAACCTTCTATGCCTTCGTACCAGGAGTCTTGGTTTTATTGGTTTCTGTTTTCCCCGAGCCATTTATTTTATATCTTTACTTAATACTTGCTATCTGTCGGTTAAACACATTGTCGAATTTTTGCTAAAGGTTTAAAACTTATTTAATATATTTTATCGATCTACTGCAACAAGATAGATTCTAAATAGTACAACTCACATCGAGCACTACAGGATACAAGTTTGTATCTCATTTGTCTTCCTATTATAGAACATTTGTTCGGCAGTTAAATTTATAATATTTCAATGTGTCCTATTATATATAACGGCTGTTCATTTGAATGAGATGAAACACATCGAAGTGGTTCATGCAAATTCGCGTATTTTGTGCCTCATCAAACATTAGTGATTTTGTATCAACACATCAATGAATTGGCTTTGGATAAATCATTAATCAATGTATTGTTTTGTTTCATTTCAGGTGGAATCATTTTCATTATCGCTGGAACAAAATAAATTCGAAATCTCAATATGCGGTCTATTCTCAGTGAACTATGAGCTGTTGTATTCTATGGCCGCATCAATGACAAGCTACCTAATCATTTTAGTGCAATATCAATTAGAATTTACTAAAGAAGTCAGCTAGATGTGAATACCAATTTCTATAAGAATGGAGCAGTATTAAATATAATTAAAATTTTAATAAATTATGAATTTGAAATCACCAGATGTAGTAAGAATTTTTGTTTAGTTATTGAATTATTAAATTTTGGTGTTTACAATTACAATTAGATCTATTATTGTTTAATCATCAATCAACGAATTATTAAAACAATTAACACAATTAAAAATAAAATTTCCATCAGTTATAACTTATAATAAAGTTCCGTCATAATGCGACCAACCCAAGACTGTGTCAATTATGTCAACCATTAAAGTTAGTTATAAGTTTTTGTACTATTTATTCACGTATGTGTACGCTCTGGCCAAAATTGCTGGTCTGGTGAGCTACACCTATTCTAAAAAGAAGCAACAATTTCGGAATTCTGCCGTTTCCGTGCTGTACAATTTAATCATAATAATTATTACAAGGGCAACTTTGTTCTATGTTGGCATGAAAGGTTTAAATGTTCCAAGAACCGGTGTTTATGGAAAAATTTCAATAAAATTAGGATCTTTATTTACTATTTTGGAAATGTACAACACATTAAGTATAGTTTATATTTCGTGTGGATGGAATAAATACACAGTAGCAGCTCTAAACTGTCTTATAACAACTAACAAAACTGTTTTGGGAAAGTTTGGTGCAAAATATTTTCAAATGAATATGAGGTACCTTGTAACAGCTATAAGAGAATGTTTAACTCCATGGGCAATCGGAATACTATACATGTTCAGTATTCAAATAATAGTAGGATACACGCTAACTTGGTTTGAAGCGTTTTTAACATCTTGTAATACCATCGCCACATTAATCTTGGGGTCACACTTTTTCTTCAGTCTGCTGAATTGTTGTTACTTGCTGAATATATTACACAGTGAATTGGATGAAATTATTAAAAATATTAGGCGGAAAATCCGACTAACTAGCCTCGAAATATGTGAATTAGGTGATCGCATTGATCAATTGGCAAAATTGTACCAAATCGTTTATGGAACTACTAAACTTGTTTGTGTTGGATTCGCTGGCATAGCACTAATGGATTTTATCGTGCTATTCACCAATATCGTTAAACTGTTACTGATCATACTATATCAAGTGATTTACGATGATTTAACGGAATTTAACGAATTATTTCGAAACTATTTGATTAGTATGTTAATTTGGTTGATAGCATTAGTGGCGCGTTGTAAATTGAGTCAAAGCATCGTCGACACGTCGAACGACATTGGAAAAATGTTGGTGGAGCATAATTTTTATCGAAAATTCGATCCAAGGGTATCTGAAACGGTAAGTACCCAAAAATGATTTTAAATTAAAATTGCTTCTCAAAAATGTTTCTTTAGCTTTTAACTGACTGACTTATTTAACATACAATAATTTATTTCTAATACGATGCGACATATTTTATGAAATGTTAATACAAAAAATGTAATAAGTCATTAAATTTCTGTCGGTTTAATTATATCGTTGTTCATATTCAAAAGTAGGATGTGTAACCACCATCAATTTTGGTAATTAAGCTACATAATACAATATTCAATAGGTGTCCAATCAACACAAATAATTATAATGCTCGACCAGTTCTAATACAGTATTTGGCTTCACCGGTCAACTATTGTCAATTATGCTAACAATTAAATTTAGTTACAAACATTTTTACTATCTATTCTTGTATGTGTACGCCCTTACAAAAATCACTGGCCTTGCAAGTTATACCTATTCAAAAACGAGGCAAAAATTTCGCAACTCATCTATTTCTAAGTTGTACAATTTTATCATTTCAATTATTTCTATAATAACGTGGCACAATATTGGTTTGAGAATAATGTCAGTTCCAAATCTTGTTATTTTACGAAGAATGTCAGTTGCATTAAGGGCAATATTTTCGATTATGCAAATGTACAACATACTTGGTTTAGCTTATATTTCATGTACATGGAGTAGTCGTACGGTGGCCTCATTAAATCGTCTTATTTCAATTAATAAAATTATTTTGGGTAAATTTGGAGCTAAGCATTCACGACTAATTACGAGTTACGTTATCATTACAATGATAAATGAATGTATTGCACCTTGGGCAGTCTGCTTACTGTTTTCATTTGGAATGCGAATAATGATGGGATACAATTTAACCTGGTTTGAGGCATTTTTAACATCTTATAACTCAATGGCCACATTTATTTTGGGTTCAATCTTTTACTTAAGTCTACTGAATTTTTATTTTTTGTTGAGTGTACTACATTGTGAATTGGATGAAACTATTAAAATTTTAAAGCAGAAACATCGATTAACCAGCTTTGAAATATGTGAATTTTGTGATCGTATCGATCAACTGGCAAAATTTAATCGAATGGTTTGTGATACGATTAAATTAATATGTCAGGGATTTTCAGGCATAGCGTTAATGCAATTCATTGTGTTGTTCATCAATATCGTAATACTTCTACTAGTTGTATTGTATCAGGTGATTTATGATGACTTAACCGAAATGAATGAATTATTTCGAACCAATTCGATTAGTATTCTATTTTTATTGACACCAATAATGACGCATTGTATTTTGAGTCAAAATCTGATCGATAAGTCTAGAGAGATTGGGGAAAAGCTGATGGATCATAATTTCAATCAAAACTTCGATTCACGGATCTCTGAAACGGTAAATATATTTTTTGATTACATTTATAATAAAAACTGTTCTCTAGATGTCTATTCAGAGTTCTGGGTATTAATTTGTTTTTTTTTATTTTTTATTTATTTTATGACGACTGAGACTGCGCTGATCTAGTAATTTTCTTTTAAATACAAATTTCTATATTTCTAGTAAAATTCTCTTCTGTTGGGGTGTAACCCACTGGTTAGTCCCATTAATTAAACCTATATACTAATTCTAGTTTGGTAAGTTTACTAGATCCGGTGGCCTCGTTCTTCGGAGTCTTCTTTCAACGATATGGTTATCTGTCATATGGCGAATAAAGGGGTTTCCATGCTCCTGGAGACTTATTTCGTGTTCTGCGGCATGCAAGTTTATTTCATCTTTGATGTTTTCCATCCGTAGATCCCTGTGAAGGTCTTCATTTCTTGTGTACCACGGAGCATTCACGATGCTACGAAGAACCTTGTTTTGAAACGTCTGTATTATTTTGGCGTTTGTTTGCTTGGTACACCTCAAGAGTTGTATACCGTAGGTCCATATCGGTTTCAGAATTTGCCGATATAGCAGCAGCTTATTGAGTTGTGAGCTTAGAGCCTCTACCTATGGGCCAACACATTTTCCTGAATTTTATGTTAAGTTCTTCTATGGTGAGGGGGGGGGGGGTGTGTATTTGCATATGGCACGTATCTCGAGTTAATTTCTATAGGTAGATGGAAAAGCCGTTTCCAGTTACAAGTCGCATTGGTCATTCTCTGGAGTTTGCTTATTGCATCAGCGACATTAGTTCCAATTGCCATAATTGCTGTGTCATCTGCAAAGGTTGCTATGGTTCCTTCATTTGTGGTTGGTATATATTGGGTGTGTGAATTAATTCTTAGACTCGACATTTAGATGTCGCTAGGTGAGATTGCGTATAGTTTGACAAGCAATTCCAATTGCATTTTGTAGCCGTCACAATTGTCAATCTAGTTCAGAGCAGAAAGTGTTATTTTTCATATTACGTCATTTTTTTGTAATCGATTTAAAATGGATCGTGATAAGTTGTTTTTTCGAGGGGTTCTTCTTTTCTTTTTTGATTCCAAGAAAACTGCCGCTGAATCTCACCGATTGCTTTCTGATACTTATGGTAATCAAGCTCTATCGAGAGCAAGCTTCAATTGGTTTCATCGATTCCAAAGTGGTGATTTTGACTTAACAGACAAAGAACGGCCAGGTCAGCCAAAAAAGTTTGAAGATGCCGAATTACAAACATTATTGGATGAAAATGCATGTCAAACGCAAAAAAAACTTGCAATGCAGTTAAACATTGACCGATCAACCATTTCTCATCGTTTGCACACAATGGGAAAGATTCGAAAGCTAGGAAGATGGGTCCCACATCAACTGTCCGAAAATCAATTGAGAGCACGAATTGAAGCATGCAAAAAAAATCTTGCTGAGTACAAAAAACATAGTTTTTTGCATCGAATTGTTACTGGCGATGAAAAGTGGGTCTATTACGACAACCCTAAACGTAAAGCAGCTTACGTCGATCCAGGCCAAGCAGGACCATCGCAACCAAAACGAGATATTCATTGTGATAAGGTTATGTTGAGTATTTGGTGGGACCAGAATGGTGTGGTGTATTATGAGCTATTAAATCCAAATGAAACGGTTACATGTGATCGCTATCGACGCCGACTGGACAATTTGGCACGTGCACTAGACGAAAAACGGCCAGCAATAGCGAACAAAAGCTATAAAGTTTTATTTCATGATGACAATGCCAGACCACATCGTGCAAAAACCGCTCAAAGCAAGGTAGAGCAACTCGGTTGGGATCGGCTTGAATAACCTGCGTATTCTCCAGACCTTGCACCTTCCGACTACCATTGTTTCGATCAATGCAAATAGGGCTGGCTGACGTACGCTTCCGAGAAGCCGGAGAAGTGCGAAATTGGATCGATGGCTGGATAGCTGGGAAAGTTGAAGACTTCTTCAAACGAGGAATCCGCAAACTTCCCAGGAGATGGCAGGAAGTCATAGCTAACGATGGCGAATATATTTGATAAAATATACTGTATCGTTATCTTTTATAATAAACATTTCTTTTTTATAAAAAAAGCCTAAAAATTAATTCACACACCCAATAGTAAATACAGGATTGGTCCTAAAACACTCCTTTGTGGGACAAGTGCAGAGATTTTCTTTAGCTCAGAGTATTCATCCTCATATTTCACTCGAAAGTATCTATTGGATAAACAAGATCTTAGTATGGCATAGAATTGTCTCGGTAGATCTCTATGCAGCTTGTATTCCAGACCATTGTGCTAAACTTTATCGAATGATTGCGCGACGCCCAGGAATATGCTTGAGCATACTTTTTTACGTTCTAACGTTATTTCAATTATGTTAGTGATTCTATGAATATGTTCAATTGTAGAATGCTTTTCTCTGAATCCAAATTGATGTGGAGGAATTAGTTGTCGGTCCTCAATTATTGGTTTAAGTCTCTTTAGTAATAACTTTTCAAAGAGTTTTGATATAATTGGCAGCAGAGAAACTGGCCTGTATGATTTATTTATTTATCCTGAGAAAAGTCTACAAATTTGACTTGAATTTATAACATACTGAACATGGTAGAATAAAAATTAAATTAAATAAAAATTGACCTAAAAATATTTTTAGGTTGGAGCAAAATGTTGCTTCAACCTACGCTTAAAGCTGTTTTTACTTAAGTAAAAGTCGAACAGATGGTCGATTTTATTAAAACTCTTCGACATCATGTTTACCGGTTCATTGTCACCATAGTTTGTTCTGTGTTTATTCGGATGAAGGAACTCATGATCTCTTAAATTCCTACTCGGTGCCTTTATTTTAATTGATTCCAGTATGGATGGTGCATCGATTTGATCAAGTAAAATATTTCCAATAAACGAACACTTTAAAAGCTCTCGTCTATTTGCCAATGTTGTCATTTGATAGGTTTTGCATCCAGTAGCATATGATGGTAATCGCTTCAGGTTAACGTGGTGCGGTAAGTCATGGTCATAATCCCATCCGTCTTTACACGTTATATACCGTATAAACTTTTTTTGGATACTCTCGATTCTTCTGATAGGTTCGTCGTAAAAAGGACACCAGATGTTGACAGCGTATTCAAGTTGAGATCTCACGTAGGCATAATACAGGATCTTGCTTGTCTCGAGGTCATGAATATCCCCAGTCCAACGCTTAATAAAACCAAGCATGGAATTGGCTCTAGCAACGCATTGTTCAATATGCTTAGTAAAGCACATGTTTTCAACGAAAGTAACCCCTAGGTCTTTAATCTGGAATACTTTTTGTAAAAGTACGCCATTTATTTGATATTGTTGTGTAACAGGGTTAACTTTCCGATGGAACGATAAACTCTTACACTTGTTGATGTTGAGACTGAGGAGGTTAGACTCACACCATTTCGCTAGATTGTCGATGTCCTCTTGTAGCTTATGGGTATCGCCAATGTTTTCTACTGTTTTAAAGATTTTGAGATCATCTGCAAACATTAATACCTTAGAATGTTATATTACTTCAGTAACGTCATTGATGAAAATTATGAAGATCCAAGGACCAACATGAGATGGACCAAGATTATCGTTAGGTGGTTTATCAGGCTTCGGTATCATGATTAATTCTGCTTCATTTATACTGCATCTTCTATACTCCGCAAATAGATCAGCTTTCGCTTTGTGCCCTCTAGCCCAGGTTCCATCATCCATTTTCAGTGGAGCCAGTTCCATTTTGGGTCTTTTGACACCCTTCGTCGCCTTCCACATTGAGTAATCAGAATATTTTTCATCAGTTAGGCTAACTAGGTATCTGTTGATTGATTCATTTTTAACTTCTTGAAGAAGGGATTTGAGACTGTTACATAAATTGTTAAGAATTGTTTTGTTTTCCGGTGTTCAATTAATTTGCCAGGTTTTACGAGCCCGTCGTTTTTCTCTTTTTTTTTTTTTTTTTTTTTTCGCTGGCGCTACATCCCATAGAGGGATTTGGCCGCTTCATTTTGAAGTTTCGTAATCAGTTTTACAACAGATAATGAGTGATTAGTTCATTGATCCTTACATTAAACCAGCCGTGATTTTTTCATCACCCGCCGGGAATCGAACCCGGGACCTCCGGAGCTTAAAGCAAGCATGCTAACAACTGTGCGACCGGGGCGGCACGCCCCTTTGACTTACCATTTCACTGACTGTCATGATAACCGGTGAGTGATCCGATACTACAGATTTGCTCATAAAAGTCTATTAGATCTGGTATCTTAGCTTCGTCACTGGGCCAGTATGTTGGGGAACCACCAGAGTAAAATTCACATTTTGATGTCTGCCCTGCTTGAAACAATTATTTACCCTTCGACGTCGTAAGTCTAGACCCCCAATAGTTGTTTTTCGCCTTACAGTTATCTCCTATAATAAAATCAGGTCCTAGCGATAAAATCAGGTCCTAACGTTCAATGAAACGACGCTTCAACAGGATAAAGTTCAATTTGTTACTCCACAAGCACACACCTTGGGCAAGACTATGTTAAATACTACTACTAATGCAAAGTCTGAAAGTGGTGTTCCAAGCTCGTTTCTGGTTGAATGATTATAATAATTTCCCGAAACCACCATAGAATAGAGCGAAAAGGAAATTATAAAAGAGGGTATTCTGATGAAAATTCAGCAGGCTCGTAGAATATTGCATCAACAAATTTTCCCCTTCCGAGAAAAATTCTGTTGTTTGAAAATTAAATTGCAAAAAGTCGCTGGAAAATAATCACGTAAATTCGCAGTCAAAAAAAAAAAAGTTTTGCGACGTATTGTAGTCCGAAATTAATTTACAAGTTCCAATACATGCCTCAATTTAGTCTATAGCATCATATACATACATATAGATAGATATAGACATTTACACAAATAACATAAAAATTGGGAAATAAACCCACCACGAGGCTTAACTTTCTCAATAGAAGTGTACACAATCCCAGGTGACGGCAACTGTTTGTTCAGTGCCATTTTATATCAATTATATCTTAGGCATCCTCAACAATCATGCTCAATATGACAATTACGGCTTGAGATAGCCGAATGTATGTACAACGGCTCTAACTTGGCAATTTTATCCCGACAATCATTGATTCGAGTCACCAAGCGAACAGTTCAGAGATAGCATCAAAACTAACGAAAGTACAATTAATAAGAAGATACCTATCCGACTTACAACAAGACCGGTTCTGGGGAGGCGCAGAATGTATGTCGCCAGCAGCCCATTTGAGAAATATTAAAATTACTTTACACTTTGAATGCACTAAGAATCGTATGAGTTTCTCCCTGAATGCCTGTAACCGAAAATGTACATCGCAACATTATACCCACTAGCAATCCATTTATCCTCAGGGAGGAACCACTACCGGCTGAATCTGCGCCTCTCAAAATGTCCTCTTCCTTCTGCTTTGGCACCTGGAATGCACGTAGAATCAACAACACACAGAAGCAAAATGGGCACAGGAGCATGTTCAACCTCAAATTACCATTGGCTCTCCGCCAATGAGATGCACACCAGAAAGAGGGGAGTGGCAATACTAATCAGCAAAAGTACACACGTGCAAGTCACAAAATTCAAAAATTACTTTGAAACCATCATTACTCTTGCTGTGAAAATTCCAACCCTCGGTTGGGAAATTTCAATTCACTTCATCTCACTGTATGTACCGTCACAAACAATACAGTAAAATCATCGGCTAGCTGCAAAAACAATTTCAACATTGCACCCCATAGTTAACGGCACCCATAAATCGTGTGACCTAGTTCTGCTCGGGGGTTTCAATGCCCATATTGGATCCAAAGTCATTGGGCAGGGAAAAAACATTACCTCCAATTAGATCCATGACACTTCAAACGAGAATGGAATCGCTTTAGAGCTGCTAACCCAATTGGCACAGTTATTATTCATTCCACCAGCGGTCGGCGAAGAACTGCAATCACCTGGACAAATGTTCGATCCTTTCAAGTGGGCCAAATTCTAATCTGGATCCACATCCAGCAAACCTATGCTAAATCTTTAAAAGGTGATGTGTTCACCTTTAAAGAAATAAGTGGTCACCGTTTATTATGGATTGACTGCATCAAACGTAAAGAGAAGCTTCGCCTCAGCTTGCCTTCAACCACACCACAATCCAAACCAAAAGTATCGCCAGCAACCTATAACTACAGTTTCTTAAATTTTTCCCTACTATCAAACACTACTGTTAACGAACACCTACGAGGAAGCTCACACAGCCACACTGAAGACAAAACCACAAACCAGTGGCAGAAGATTGTGGAAATCAATAAAATTGAAGCCCACGCTCTAACAACAAAGCATCCTGACCACAAAGCGTCGGCGAGTATTTGTACGATACTAGAGCGCCCAACATTATAAAAAATTCCATCCCAAAGACCTGATCGCTCAAACAAACTTGAAGAACAACCGACTAAACTTCAATAATGCTGTCTCAAGCCAGAACCAAAAGCGCAAAACGTACTCATTTTTTAAACAATTTAAGAGAGGAAATAGCACATCGAATAGGCACTACATTCCAGTTTCCACCTGGCTAAACCAATTACTAAAATCTGAGGGAAATTGGCCACATCTAACCCAAGAAAACGATTATTTCTCTCTAGGGCCTCCACCCACCACTGATGACATCCGCTCCTGGCATAGACGGGACGGGATCCCAATCGAGCTAATAAAAAGCGCGCCAGATACGGTGATTCCAGCAATACAAAAAATAGTGAAAAAAACCTGGATAAGAAATGATCTTCCTCCAGAATGGATGGATAACCTTCAGATTCCAATAAAGCATCCCAGAAACGTTGCCGATTACCGAAGCATCGCACTTTGCAAGGCCGGGTACAAATTGTATTCCAAAATATTACTAAATAAACTACATAGACGAACATTTGAAATTACCACCTTCATGTCAAGCTGATTTTATGGCTAATTGATCCACAGAAGACTACATGAATAACATACGTCGAGTACTTGACGTGGGATGGCGGGCTAGCCATCGAGTGAGTGTACCCTTCCTCGACCTAACAAAAGCATTCGATACCCTAAACCTAAATGAAATTGCTGAATGTTTACAACAATATGCACCTCATTACTTAACAAATCGCATAATTAAAACATGTTTCTGGGAGCGCATTACAATTAAGTGGTTCAATGCGAACACAAACACAGTCAAGAAAAATAAACGAGTGAAGCAAGGGTGTCCAATCTCCCCTAAGTTATTCAATTTCATACTCAACAAAGTACTAATGACGGTATCTGATCAGTTTCCCGAACTAAAATTGGAATAGCGAGATAACCAACAATTACCACTAATTTTGTGACACTGTCCGCATAGTACGTAGTATCATTAGTATCGAACCCATTCTCAAGGAATTAAAGGAGAACCCGAAAATTGCCGGAATACAAATTAATCTATAAAAATGTACAGTATTCATCAGAGAGCACCACGGTCCATTCGACTCCACCGCCAGTTCAGTTCTAGCAGTGATCACATTCCTCCTAATCAGCGTTCTCCATTAGTGCCGCGGGTTTTTTTTTTGAAAAGCTGTAAGAAATGTCTCCACTATTATTTCCATCGGCGGTTGTGAGGGCGGGGGAGGGCGAGATTTCGTTCCAACATCATCATATTCCCATGCGGTCACCCAAATTTGTACTAACTGTAGCACGTGTTGCTTGACTCCTACTCGCCCCCCCCCCCCCCCTGTAGTATTCAAAGTAGTAAATAATGACAAAAATATAATAATATTTAAGTCTTGAAGATTTAGATATCCGGAGAAACGGGCCAAGGCTTCCAGAGATACAAATATCCAATCATGTAGTTAAGTTGTCGTAGTTAGAATGTCGTAGTTAAATTGTACGTAATTAAGTTGTGCTGTTGTATAGTTAACGTGTACTAACATAGCTAGATATCGACTATAAAGGTGTTTTTAACCGGGTTGATTTCATCCTAATTGACATTTCTTTTCTATAATTCGTAAACTAATCCCCCTGTGGTCGTCTCTTAATACAATTCTCTACCCCTTTTCAATCACCAATTCAACCTAGCAACTTAATTTCTAACTCAATCGCCAAATTATTGCCAAACGAAAGACTCACTAAACCTTAATTCAACTTTAATTCAACCTCAATTCATCCAGCAAATATACCTTCAACCCACTAGTGATGAGCGCAATCGATACTTTTGAGTATCGATATCAATCGAGTTGTTGTTCCACTAAATTGGATTTGGAGCTCTTTTAATTTGTCGTTGGCAAAAGTGCTCCGATGGAAATGTTCCACAATACATTTAACTTTTTTATGGATTTCCGCTATTTCCTTTATGCCTTTTTGAAAAATAAAGTTCAAGGAATGAACAAAGCACCTTTGATATTCGTATTTTGATAATTTTATCGCAGCCAATATATTGGACGCGTTTACTGGTACGATAGCACTGATCTTTTTGAGATTCCAAAATCGATTCTTTTAAAAAATTGGCCGTGTGTCTTGCAACTTACACATCGATGCAGTCCAAAAAGGCACAACCCATTTTCCATTCGTCAATGCTAATGTGAGCCGTTATTGCCCTAAATTATCTGTATTAACAGAGGTTCAGGTATCCGTGGTTAAGGCAATCCTGGTAGCTTGGTTTAAGAATTAAGTGACATTTTTTGAGCAAGTGGTTGATGGCAATTAATTCATGGAATCAAAAGCATTTTGGTCCTCCACTATTGAGAACGGCTGCAAGCCTCTAACAATAAACTTCAAAAGCTCATTATTTAGCCGCTTTTACCGAGATACTGATGCTGGCCGTGTCACGTAACGTGCAAGCGTTGGTTGCTGCAAATTTAAGCGGTTTGTTGAAACTACTGTGTAGAGAATACGATGGTTCTGAATTTGGAGGAAATATTTTTGTAGATCTGTCCATTGTTGGTGATTATATTGCGTTAAACATTGCCGAATTTGCCATCGATGGAGCGGTACAATTTTCTAACGAAGAATCAATATCAGTATTTCTAAAGCACGGTTGGACGTCTAGATTCAAGGTGGCCTTTCAAATTTGTTATACCATAACCTTGGTATGAAAATTGACTTTTGCCAATGCCGGAATTTGCTTTGTTTCGTCAATGGCTGTAAAGTAAAGTCAAACCTCGCTCCGTTTTGGTGCCATGAAGTCAACTAAAAAAATTTGTTAAAGGATCTTAACGTAAATGTAAAACCTGCTCTATAACAGTCTTAAATATAAATTTAACAAAGGACACTAATCTTGAATGTAAAATTAAGATTAACCTAGAAATAAATTAAAACTTAAATAAAAATAAAATCGCTTAAGAAATATCTAGTTCTGAGCTTAGAAATATCACTTCATTGTTGATATCATTTCGCTTTATTTTGAGATAAAATACCCAATAGCTGCGATTTTTTTATGCATTCCCGAAAGTACAGTTGCTGTCGAGAGCCGTGATAAATAAGTGGCTCCCTATAGTGCTCCATATAAATATTAGAGCCAAATATTTTGTATACCAAATTTTCGCTAAATACTTGAATTAAAAGTTAAAGATTAAATAAATAAATTTGGTTTACCAATAAATAGCGCGTCAAATTTAAATTTAGGTATAGAAAAATGACGGCTCTCGGTAGCAGTAATCGGAAGCGAATGAAAAAACAGCTAATAGTACCCATCAGCCGGATAGAGATTACAATTATAGAAATAAAAGTTTGTCTGTATTAAAATCAATAAGATTCTTTCGGCTTTTAAGATTCTTGCGGTACCAAACTACCACAGACAAAACTCAAGGGAAGTTTTTATTTTTTGGTGTCGTTACACTTTGTATGACTCTCGGGTTAAAGTACGGAGGGGATTTTGATATTTCTACTTTTTTGGTAGATACTTTTGGTTATATTATAAATGATTGGCCTCTTCATTTTTGCGGATTAACAAGTCGAAAAATGTTGTGAATGCCATTATTGCTAATATATTTTGTCTATAAAAAGCCGAAAGAATCTTATTGAAATAAAAATTACTTTTCTACAACAGTCTTATTCTTTACCTATATATATGGCTTACTTTAGTTTAAAACTGATATTTGGTTGCGAGAAAAAGTAAAATATATAAAAATCACAAATTATTTATTGCAGCAGCAGAGTATGTTTATCTCATTTTTACACAATTCGAAATATTTGTTATTTGTTATACACTATACAGTATATAGCGGTTTTTTCGCTAGAGCGAGGTAAAACGAAACAAAATCGATAGTCCGGACAATTTGAGTATCTGGTTAAAAGTATCGGATTAATGTAAGTTCAAACATCACTACAATCCACCTGTAAACACTAAACGCCCAACCCCCTACGAAAAGCTAAATGCATACATGAACTCAACTCAAAACAACTCTAGCTTACTTCTAACTCAACCCTCAACACAAACCCAAATAAACTTTTAACTGAACTCCAACTCAATCTAAACTCAACCCCAACTCAACCTTAATTCGGCTTCCAACTACACAAAAAACAAAATGTTGACGGATTACGAACTAATAACATTTGTAATATAATTACAAAATAATTTACAAACCTAGCTGCATCAATAAAACATGCTTTCCACAGATGGAACGATTTGCAGTACTAATAAGATTTCACGAATCTAATACGCTACTGCGAAGCACTAATCAACACCTATAGGAAAAAACTAATATTAAAAAAGCAACTAAAAAAGCAACATTGTTAAGTACAATTTTCCTCCAACGGCTAACCTAATAAAGAAGCATACAATAGCTTGCGACACCTGTAACACCAATAAATACGACAGACATGCTATTCGCGTTCAAATCCAAGAAACACCTGTTCCGACGTATCCAACAGATTATACTCTACTCTATTAGACTCTTGGTCTCACGTGAGGATAAATTCTCAAAATTTGAGAAATTATTTCGATCAAAACTAAGTCCCACACGTGGGGAATAAAATAATTAAAGTTAGCATAAAATAAGGTACCCAAGTTACTTTTGATTGACTCTGGCGTCTTAACGTCAACTAACAAAAAACCGGCTTTCGTTAATGAAAAACTAATTTTTCATGTCAACTGACGTTTGTTATGTTTGAAAAACTCAATTTTACTTCATCGGAATGTTAACCGAAGTTACGCTTATGGTACTCAACATAATATTTCAAGATGTATTTTAAGTTTGGCATCAGCTCATTTCAATAGACACCGAAATCGAATCGATTCTATAGACATCAAAATTTATCACTTGATTTCGGGTATCTTACTCATTAATGGATTGGATTTGGATAAACGACTAATTGAAGTATTGTTTCATTTCAGGTGGAATCATTTTCATTGTCGCTGGAACAAAATAAATTCGAAATCTCAATATGTGGTTGTTTTCTCAGTAGACTATGAACTGTTGTACTGTATGGCGGCATCAATGACAAGCTATCTTATTATTTTAGTGCAATATCAATTAGAATCTATTGAAGAAAGCAGATAGGAGTTAATATTACTAGAACAAATCAGCAGTATTAAATATTAATAAAAATGTAATAAATTAATTGTTCTTTTTATTCCAGTTTTAATATGAATTTAGAGTTCGGGGACGTACATATATACGAGAGGTAAGTTTGGGTTCACTAAATGTAATAATAATTAACTTCTGGTTTTTGAAATATTATGCAGCGGCTTGAATTACTAACTTTTGTCGTTTTGTATATTACGCCGTATATTGTGTTTAGTTAATTACGTTAATCGCTGATAACAGCTAATGTACTACAATAATTTAGGCTGAGATCCATTATTGTTCAACCATCAGTCAATAAGCTATCAAAACAATCAACACGAGTTTAATTAAACAGGCCAGTTGGTCATCATCTTAAAAAAAAAAACAACTGTTTGGCAAAATGAATTTTTTTTTTTTTGGTAAATTGTGTCCGGCAATTTAACCACAACACGTAATGACTTATTACTTGATAAATTGCAAAATTGTCAAAATTGTTCTCGGCGAATTTAAATTTAAGAGATTTCAAGCTTCTTATTGTGTTGGATCAGTTCTGTATCGATATCCAACCTAAGCAGACGTGTTTATTTAAATAAGATAAAATACATTTATTTGTGTTTAAAAATAAACATTCAAATTAATATTTCACTTTATATTTATAATTTATATACCATAGTTAGTGATAGTGGTAGTTAGTGAATTCATAAGTTAGATTTATCTAACTTATGCAAAAAAGACGATTTGGTGATTATGTGAATAATGACCTTGATATCAATCATTGTTTAAAAAAATACAAATCAGTGATGTCCAATAAAAGTTCAATTGACAACGGTACTGGATACCCGTTGTCATATACTGTTCCAATTAACAACACTTACCAAAATTTTCTACAAAATAATAATGAAAACAATGATCATAATAAACATAAACAACCGAATAAACGTGAACAACAATACAAGTTACCTCCGATCGTCACCAAGTTGAACTCAGCACAAATTAGAGATATAATGAAGAAACTTAATGTAAGCAAATTCGACATGAAGCTTACATCTATTGGTCTGAGGGTAACAACTTATGACAAAACTAATTACACTCAGCTATCCGAGGAGCTAAAACAGAATAACGCAGAATTTTTCTCATTCACACCAGAAGAGAATAAAACTTCAAGATTCGTATTGTTTGGTCTACCGTCCATGCCTATTGAGGAGGTGGAAAGTTACATTAAAGAGGCCGGTCTCTCGCCATCGCGTATTACAAAAGTTCTAAGTACAGAAAATAGGAATAACGATAGTGCAATGTATTTTGTGTCGTTTCCAAAAACAACTACTTTTAACCATTTAAAAAACCATCGATTTATTGGACATATTGCTTGTACTTGGGATATTCCCCATAGAAAACCGGAGCGACTCACACAATGCTTGAAGTGTTTCAGGCTCGGTCACACTTCGGGAAACTGTAATATGAAGCCACGTTGCGGATATTGTGCCCAAACTCATATGGCTGATGAAGAATGTCCGTTTAAAAGTGTTGAAACAAAACATATATGTGCCAACTGCGGAGGAAACCATATTGCCAACTCAATGATTTGTCCAAAACGGAATGAGTTTTTACGTATTCGGGAACAGATCAACAAACGTAACCAACCTAAATCTACGCAATCTTTCAATGGGGCGGCATCAACATTTCCCAGTTTGTTGAATTATAAGAGTCAGCAATTCAATCATCCAACTAATATAGAAACCTCAACTTCTCAAATTCAGTGGGCAGATTTGTTTAAAACAAATACAACTCCTATAGTGCAACAATCTGAAACTCCAAAGAATATGTACTCTTCCAGTGAGTTATTATTAATTTTGGAAAACGTCATGGATGGACTCAGGAGATGCCGTACACCAGCGGAACAGGTCCAGGTCATTCTGGCAACAGCTATTCAATATGTCTGTAAATAATTATTTGAATATCTGCATCTGGAACGCTCACAGCGTAAAAAATAAGAAACATGAGGTAATTCATTTCCTTGATAAATATAACGTTGACATTATGCTTATTTCAGAAACATATCTTAAACCAGACACAGCTTTCCATATTCCACATTACCTCATATACAGAGCTGATCGCGATAATCAAGCTGGTGGAGGTGTAGCTATCATCATCAAAAACTCCATTCCACACACTCTACTTCCCAATTTAATTCTGCAAAGTATTGAAAATATCTCTATTCAGTTGGAACTTGCTGATTCCTACTTAAAAGTAGCTTCATGTTACGTGCCCAAATCTAGCCATTGCAATTTTCGAGGGGATCTTAACCGCTTATTCAATTCTAATAGCCCATTTGTTCTTGGTGGGGATTTTAATTGCCGCCATTCATCTTGGAATTGTAGTAGATCCAACAAAAGTGGACGTACCTTATTTGACTTACTTAATAGCCGAGCGAATGTTGTCTTGCACTCTCCAGACACACCTACCTACCATCATAACACTAGAACCAATAGTACACTTGATTTTTACTTAGCAAGTAACGAAGTTCCTGTAAACTATATTGGATCCAAAAATGAATTAAACTCGGACCACTTTCCTGTTTTGTGTTCTATCCGCTTACAAACATGTCGCATAAATCCATCAATTCACTCTTTCAATTTTAAAAAAGCAGACTGGTACGCATTTCACAATTTTATTGATAACAAATTGAAGTCATACGATAGCAACCAAACTATTACAGACTCTAGACAAATTGACTTGATGACAGTTCAGCTTACGGATACTATTAATGAAGCAGCAAGGTTGTCTGTTCCTACTATTGCCGCTTCAAGTAAGTATAAGTTAATTTTATCTGACGAAATCCTCAATTTTATCAAGCTTCGTAATGTGAGGCGCAGACAATGGATAAGGAGTCGAGATCCCTATCTTAGAAATATTGTTAATTTGCTTAACGCTGTAATTAGGCAGAAAATCTATGATATAGTTAACGCTAAATGGCAGGACAAGCTAAAAGCTTTGGACAAAGGATCTAAACCATACTGGCACACGGTGAGATTACTGAAAAAAAAATACTCTTGCATACCTCCATTAAACCATTCCGATGGCAGTAGTAAAATTATTGAGTCAAATGAAAAATGTCAAGCACTTGCTCAAAATTTCCATAAAGCTGTTGGAACAGCGGTCACCATCCCAGAATCAGATGAGATTAAAAACAGTATGGAACATATAAATAAATATGTGGTAACCGACGCTTCGTTGTTTCACGTATCAATTGAGGAGGTAAAAGGGATTATAAATAACAGCCGTCCCCTCAAGGCACCTGGTCAAGATTTAATCTTCAATGTTTTCTTGAAACATCTTCCAGAATCTGGACTTAAATTTTTAACAAATTTATTGTCGCATTGCATTAGGCTTTCATATTTTCCCTCTTGCTGGAAAATAGCTAAGGTGGTTGCAATAATGAAGCAAGGTAGTAATCCATGCGAAGTAGACAGCTATCGACCAATAAGTTTGCTCAGCTCGGTTAGCAAAGTATTTGAATGTATCATCAAAAACAGACTAAATGATTTTATCGATGAAAACAATTTATTAATACCGCAACAATTCGGTTTCCGTTACCAACATTCTACTATCCACCAAGTCGATCGTATAACCCAGCATGTTAAATTCCAAAGGAATTTGAATAAATCCACTGGCATGGTCCTTCTTGACCTAGAAAAAGCATTTGACTCAGTCTGGATTACTGGTCTTTTGCATAAACTTCATAAATATTGCTTCCCGATGCACATAATTAAGCTTTTGAAATCGTACTTCGAAAATCGAAAATATTTTGTTCAGATCCGGAATTCCAGTTCTAGTCTAATGAATATCAACTCAGGGGTTCCTCAAGGATCGGTAATAAGCCCTATTTTATTTTGTATTTTTCTAAATGACATACCCTCTAAAGAAAATTGCGAAATCGCACTATTCGCTGATGATACATCTATCTACACCTCCGACATTTACTCTCAAGTCATAATAAACAGACTCAATGATTATATCACCATACTGGTAGCTTACTTTAAAAAATGGGGCCTTAAACTGAACTCTAACAAATCACAGGCTATATATTTTTCACGGTGTAGGGTGACAGCTAAACTACCTCAATCAAATCTGTTTATAAACGGTCAACAATTAACCTGGGAAAAGCAGGTGAAGTATCTTGGCATTCTCCTGGATCCAAAAGTGACATACCAAAATCACTTAAATTTTATAATAAATAAAGTAAATAAACTTTTTTATGTGCTATATCCTTTATTAAATAAAAGAAGTTATCTATCATTTGATAACAAAATGTTAGCTTATAAGACGGTTGTTCTGGCTGTAATCTTGTATGGATCTCCTCTATGGTGGAATGCGGCTAATACCCACAAACAAAAAATTCAAATCTTACAAAATAAATTTTTAAAATTAATAATAAATGTCCCGAGGAGATACCGAACTACAAGATTGCATTCACGAACTAAAACCAATTTAATTAGAGATCTATCATTTCAATATTACATGAAATATAAAAATAAACTTTCACTTATAAATAATAATTTAATCAATGATCTTGGTAGAATGCGAATACCCTGAAAGAACATTGTGCATTTGTTGCATTATGTTTTGTAGGAGTATATAATGTAGTTAGTTATAAGTTAAAATTAAGTTAGGTTTAAGGTGTACTTTTTTTGCGAGTTTTCTTGATTCATTATATGACTTTGATCTAAATCTATTTATGCATATACTTATTTTCATATATTCCGTAGCAAAGCTTATAGCTAAAACTCGGAAAATTATATTGTATATTACCTTTATAATAAAGCAAAAATTAAAAAAAAAAAAAAAAAAAAAAAATTGTGTTGGATGATCCGAAGAAAAAACTAAATACCATTAAACACAATACAAAAAATTAAATACCAGTAATTAGGTAACCTCCATCAATTTTTGTAATTAGCCTACTGTAATATTCAAGATGTATCAGATTATTGTTGAGTCATGCATGAATCAATCGAATATAACAACAATCAACCCAAATATTTATAAACTCGGTCAGTTCTAATACATTACTTGGCTTCGCCAGTCAACTGTTGTCAATTATGTTAACAATTAAGTTTAATTACAAATATTTTTACTATCTATTCTTATATGTGTACGCCCTAACAAAAATCACTGGCCTTGCAAGTTATACCTATTCAAAAACGAAGCAAAAATTTCGCAACTCATCTATTTCTGTGCTGTACAATTTCATCGTTTCAATTATTTGTATGATAGCATGGGTCAATGTCGGCACGAAAGTAATGAAAGCTTCAAAAATTGGTATTTTGCGAAGAATTCCGGATGCATCAATGGCGATAGTTGCGGTTATGCAAATGTACAACATATTTGGTGTAACTTATATTTCATGTACATGGAATAGTCGTACAGTGGCAGCATTAGATCGACTTATCATAACTAATAAATTATTTCTGGATAAATTTGGAGCTAAATATTCACGATTTATTACAAGTTATTTTATCATTACAACGCTAATGGAATGTATCGGACCTTGGATAGTCTCCTTTCTGTTTGCATTTGGAATGCGAATAACAGTGAGATACAGTATAACCTGGTTTGACGCATTTTCAGCATCTTATAACACAACCGCCACATTTATTTTGGGTTCAAACTTTTTCTTAAGTCTGCTGAATTGTTATTTCCTATTGCGTGTACTAGATTGTGAATTGGATGAAATTGTTAAAATCCTTAGGCATAAACATCGACCAACTAGCTTTGAAATATGTGAATTTTGTGATCGTATCGATCAACTGGCAAAGTTTTATCGAATGGTTTGTGGTACAATTAAATTAATATGTAATGGATTTGTAAGCATTGTGTTAATGCAATACATTGTGTTGTTCATCAATATCGTAATGCTTCTACTAGTTATACTCTATCAATTGTTTTATGATGACTTAACAGATTTTAGTGAATTATTTCGATCCAATTCGATAAGTATTTTGATTTTCTTGACACCAATTGTGACGCATTGTTTGTTGGGCCAAAATCTGATCGATAAGTCCAGAGATATTGGGGAAAAGTTAATGGAACATAATTTGAATCGAAATTTTGATTCACGGATCTCTGAAACCGTAAGTATGTTTTTTTTTGTTTATTATAATAAGCTGTAGTGAGAGATTCTGTGACATTCTTGTATCATTTAGTTTATCATTGCCTTGTTGCTCATTCAAAATGTGCTACAAAATGTTCTAGTTACAATGTGACAGAGTAATATCAGGATTCTGTAATATTAACTTGAGAACGTATTCTTTACTCTCTGTAGAAATTTGAAGTATTGATTACACTCTCAAAGAGGTAAATTAAGGTAAAAAACAAAATGATTAAAGGGAAGAAAATACATTTAAATAAATTCCAATTTGTATTTGGAATTTATGATTTAAATCCATATTTACATATGTTTATGAATCTAGTTTAATACTAGTAGCAGTTGATCTCAAAATCAACTCAAATACAAATAAAAATGTCTCTTGTTTTGGTTCGCCCGTTTAGATTTTACACCATAATTTTGTTAACAAAATTATAGCAGGAATTCAACATTTTAAAGCAACGGAAGGCCAGAATATGAAATTTAAGCAAAACGACTTGAAAAAAACACTTACTTGTGTTTGTATTTGTATTTGTATTTTTTATTTTTATTTATATTGAGCCAAATCTTTTAATCTAAACAATTATTTTATTGGTATATAGGGCTGTTTATTTTTATTTTTATTTATTAGTAATTGAGCTTTCAATCCCACTTCGGGATCATTTTCAAAAGCATAATGAAAAATTATTTCCAAAATAGGTTCCTTTTATATAAAAATTTTACATAAAACAATCAAACATTTGTTACAAAAACCAATTTTTCATGGAAACGCACAGCCTAGACAATTTTTCGAAAAATAATTTTCTTTTCCTGGCTAAAGCGTTTTTCATGTAGAAAGGTTGTACAATTGAATAAAAATAAAATGAGGTGAGACAAAAAACTTATATAAATAAATCATACGAGTTGCCAATATAAGCATAATCTTCTACAATGTTAATCGAATTTTTACTTGATTTAATATGTAACATTTCCAAAATCGATCTTTTCCTAAAATTGGTTTGTTTATAGAGAATTTTGACGTTATCTAAATTGATTAAATGATTGGAATTTTTCAGATGCCGTGTAAGTGCACTAATATTTGAATTTAGATCTTTGTTGGTGTCATATCGGTGTTGATAAATTCTTTTTTCCAAAAATTGTTTTGTCTGTCCAGTATACGTGGCGTTGCAACTACAACGGACTTGGTAAACCACATTTGATTGTTTTCTTAAAGGTACCTTGTCTTTAATTTTGGAAAAAATATTTCCATTTAGGCTTGTAGCTGCACATCCCACAATTTTGAAATTATAATTCTTGAACAAACGTTTTATTTTCTCATAAAGATTTTTTATATAAGGAATAGCCAAAAAGTTTGTAATTTCATTTTGTGGTCTAGATATAGTATTTCTCTGAAAATTTCTTGTTTTCCATATTACCTTTTTTATTAATTTTTCGGGATATTGGTTGAGCACTAAAGTGTCTTTTAGAATTTTTAATTTTTGTTTGTGAAATTTTGTATCTGAAAGCTTTATATTTTTTTGGGTTAAAATTTGTATAGTGTTAATTTTGTAAGTGGTGGGTTGATAGCCATTTGGTTCGTGAATTAACAAAATGTCCAAAAATGCAATTTTGTTATCTACTTCTTTTTCTAAAGTGAATTTGATTCTATTATTTGCCGAGTTAAACGCTTCTAAAAAATAATCGATTTTATTTATCGGTACCGCAGTAATTATGTCGTCCACATATCTAAAGTAGAATAACGGTTGAAAGTCCAAAGAGTTTAATACTGAGATTTCTAAATTTTCCATTACTAAATTTGCTAATATGGGACTTATGGGAGAACCCATAGGTGAGCCAAAAGTTTGTTTATAAATTTTGCTATCAAACGAAAATTCTGAATTGTTCAACACAATGTCTAAAGCAGTAAAAAATTGAATTTTTGTTAATTTAGATTTAGAATTTTGCTTTATACTTCTCCAATTTTGACTAATAATATTTCGTACAATTTGGCTATCAACATTCGTAAACAAGGATTTTACATCTAAAGAGATTAACGTGGAATTTGGTGGAGTGGTAACGTTATTAATTTTGTTTTTGAAATCTTCAGAATTTAGAATGAATGAATTTGTTTTTCCCAAACTTGGTTTAATAATATTTCCTAAAAATGATGATAACGAGTATGTTGGGCTATTTATCGAACTTATAATTGGTCTGTATGGTACATTGGGTTTGTGAATTTTTGGTAACCCATATAATTTTGGAATCACTGCTGTGTAATTTGTAAGTTTTTTCTTTGTAGCCAAATCTATGTTGCCAAATTCCTCCCATTCCTTTACTACTGAGTTAATTTTTGTCTGTATCGGTGTAGAACTGTCTTTAAAGATTTGTACGTACGTCGAGGTGTCGTTGAGTAAGTCATACATTTTTTCAATGTAGTCCGTCCGTAATGTAAAAACCGTTATGTTCCCTTTGTCTGCTTTTGTCACTAAAATGTCTGGATTGTCTCTCAAAAACGTCTTCGTTTGTTTTACGTATGTCATAATCCTTTTTTCTTTTGGTGTCAAATTTTGAATGTTTGTGCTGTTTTTGTAATTTGTCAAAATATTTTTAAAATTGTTCCGAATGTGAGTACGATCGTTGTCTTCTAAATTAAAAATGTCATCTGGCCAAGCAGATAAACAAACAACATTTTTTGCTAAAGTGCCGAAAAGAAAAAGTTTTTTCAAAAACCCGGAAGTTAAAAAATATTTTTAACATTAATAACAAAGTCTTCCAACGGTTGGAAAATAAATTTATTTTCGGAGTGATCAACGAAGAAATTGCAGCAACTATAAAAGACATTCAAGTCAGTGCTTTAGTGCTCAACCAATATCCCGAAAAATTAATAAAAAAGGTAATATGGAAAACAAGAAATTTTCAGAGAAATACTATATCTAGACCACAAAATGAAATTACAAACTTTTTGGCTATTCCTTATATAAAAAATCTTTATGAGAAAATAAAACGTTTGTTCAAGAATTATAATTTCAAAATTGTGGGATGTGCAGCTACAAGCCTAAATGGAAATATTTTTTCCAAAATTAAAGACAAGGTACCTTTAAGAAAACAATCAAATGTGGTTTACCAAGTCCGTTGTAGTTGCAACGCCACGTATACTGGACAGACAAAACAATTTTTGGAAAAAAGAATTTATCAACACCGATATGACACCAACAAAGATCTAAATTCAAATATTAGTGCACTTACACGGCATCTAAAAAATTCCAATCATTTAATCAATTTAGATAACGTCAAAATTCTCGATAAACAAACCAATTTTAGGAAAAGATCGATTTTGGAAATGTTACATATTAAATCAAGTAAAAATTCGATTAACATTGTAGAAGATTATGCTTATATTGGCAACTCGTATGATTTATTTATATAAGTTTTTTCTCTCACCTCATTTTATTTTTATTCAATTGTACAACCTTTCTACATGAAAAACGCTTTAGCCAGGAAAAGAAAATTATTTTTCGAAAAATTGTCTAGGCTGTGCGGTTCCATGAAAAATTGGTTTTTGTAACAAATGTTTGATTGTTTTATGTACATTTTTATATAAAAGGAACCTATTTTGGAAGTGGGATTGAAAGCTCAAGTACTAATAAATAAAAATAAAAATAAAGAGCCCTATATACCAATAAAATAATTGTTTAAATTTGTATTTTTATTTATATTTGTATTTGTATTGTATTTAAATTTGAATTTGTATTTGGCTTTGTAATTGTATTTGTATTTGTAGTTGTACTGGTTTTTGTTTTTTTATTTGGATTTGAATTTTTATTTGTATTTGTATTTGTATTTGTATTTGTATTTGCATTTATATTTGTATTTGTATTTGTATTTGTATTTGTATTTGTATTTGAATTGAAATTTGCATTTGTATTTGTATTTAAATTTGAATTTGTATTTGTATTTTTATTTGAATTTGTTTTTGTATTTGTATTTAAATTTGTATTTGAATTTCATTATCATTTGTATTTGTATTGGGTTTTGTATTTGTATTTATATTTGTATTGAAATTTGTATTTGAATTTTCATTTAATCATGTGTACTTGGATTTGTTTTCCTATTTCTATTTGTTTTTGTATGTATATTTGAATTTGTATTTGAATTTGTATTGATTTTTATATTTCAATTAGTATTTGTATTTGTATTGAAATTTGGATTCGAATTTATGTTTGTACTTGTATTTATAATTGTTTTTGCATTTGTTTTTGAATTTTCATTAAATCATTTGTATTTGGATTTGTTTTTCTATTATTATTTGTTTTTGTATTAATATTTGAACTTTTATTTAAATTTGAATTTGTATTTGCATTTAAATTTGAATTTGTATTTGTATTTGGCTTTGTATTTGTATTTGTATTGGTTTTTATATTTGTATTTGTATTTTAATTTTTATTTGCATTTATATATTTATGTTTTTATTTGAATTTGTTTTTGTACTTGTATTTGTATTTGTTTTTGTATTTGGATTTAAACTTTCATTTAATCATGTGTGTTTGGATTTGTTTTTCTATTTCTACTTTTTTTTGTATTTGTATTTGTATTTTAATTTTTATTTGTATTTATATATTTGTATTTATATTTGAATTTGTATTTGTATTTGTATTTGTATTTAAATTTGTATTTGAATTTTTATTTGTATTTCTATTTAATTTGTATTTGTATTTAAATTTGAATTTGTATTTGTATTGGTTTTTGTATTTGTATTTATATTTGAATTTTTATTTGTATTTGGATTTGTATTTGTCTTTGCAATTGTATTTGTTTTTATATTTCAATTAGTATTTGAATTTGTATTTATATTTGTATTGACATTTGGATTTTAATTTATATTTGTACTTGTATTTATAATTGTTTTTGTATTTGTATTTGAATTTTCATTTAATCGTTTGTATTTGGATTTGATTTTCTATTACTATTTGTTTTTGTATTAATATTTGAATTTTTATTTAAATTTTTATTTGTATTTGTATTTAAATTTGAATTTGTATTTGTATTTGTATTTGGCTTTGGATTTGTATTTGTATTGGTTTTTATATTTGTATTTGTATTTTAATTTTTATTTGTATTTATTTATTTGTATTTGTTTTTCTTTTTCTATTTGTATTTGTATTTAGATTTGAATTTTTATTTCAATTTGTATTTGTATTTGTATTTAAATTTGTATTTGAATTTGGATTAGTATTTGTATTTGTATTGGTATTTGTATTTGTATTTGCATTTGAATTTGTATTTTATTTGTATTTGTTTTTAAATTTGAATTTGTATTTGTATTTGAATTTGTATTTGTATTTGTATTTGGATTTGTATTTAACTTTGTAATTGTATTTGTATTTGAATTTGAATTTGTATTTGTATTTATATTTGTATTTTAATTTGTATTTGAATTTGTCTTTGTACTTGTATTTGGATTTGTTTTTGTAATAGTATTTGAATTTTCATTTAATCATTTGTATTTGTATTTGTTTTTCTATTTCTATTTGTTTTTGTATTTATATTTGAATTTATCTGTGTATTTCTATTTATATATGTATCTCGCACCTTCAAAATAATACTATGACAAGTTGAAAAAATATCTACTTTGCCGAAGACACTTTTTCCAATTATCTCTGAAAATATAATAACTCGAAGATATATATGTAGTGAAAGCTTACATTGTAATATATGAAATGAACATTGTCGGTATCATTAAAATTCAACGATTTCCTATAAAATTTGATAAAATACTAGTTTATAAGTAAATATATAAAAATTAGCATATTATAAATAAACAAATCAAAGTTTATTTTTTTACGTTTGAAAAACTCTTCGTTTATATGTATTAAAATCATAATTTGAGATGAAATAAAAATCGGTAAGAAATATTAATTATGACACTTATAAGAAAACAGCGTTTTTGAAATAATCATAAAATGAATATTTTTAAAAACGTATATAAAAATTAATCACATTACATCACAATTCATTTGCAAAAAATAAATAAAAAATAAAAACTTCATTTGGCTTAAGCTTAATAAAATTAGCCATATTATCATTCGTCCTCCTTATTGGTTGGCATAGCTTCCGAAAACGGTAAATTTTAGGTCACATAAAGATTTTAAATCTTTCCACTTCGCTGACGATATCGGCACGGGTTTATCTTAACTTAGATTAGGAATAAAACCATTAAACATTTTGGGATTTTTGGCTCCTTTCTTCCTTTAGATTTACTTTCCTGAACCAGTTCCATTTGTTGTTAACTCTCATTCCAATCCATTTTATAATTAATATTTATAACATTTCAGTTTGAAATTTGAAATTCTTTAAATTATTGATATATAAAAATTCGATTGGCTAAAATTAGCCAGTTCATGGTTTAAAATTAAGGAAATCTAATTGCATAATTTCGATTATTTTATAAAACTTAACTAATTTTGGCGGGTCCTATTATTTCGAATTACTCCTGAGGTACCATTACATCTCTAAGTTTTCTGTTTTTTTCTATAGTTGAATGTACAGAATCGCCTTTATTTTGTGTATGTCCTTTCGTTAAGTACCTTAAGTTGCTCTGGACTACTCTACATGGACTACTAACGCATAGAACAAAATAAGAATCTTATTCTTATTCTGACTAAAACATTTATCTGCCCAAAATCGAATTTCTTCTAAGTGGTTATTTTTACGAACTTCTGATTCAATAAATTTATAAAGGCAGCTTACCACTTCATTTAGCAATGATTCCATTGCCAATGCTTCCATTTCCAGACATAGCAAAATGCTTCTTTGGTACTCATGTTATAGACCGTAAAATTGTATAAATTGAAATTTCTTTTATAGTTAATATTTCTGCATTTTGTCAAGTCAAAATTTTCTCAAAATCAAAATCGACTGTCCGTTACAATTGGCGTGCATGCTTAGCTTCATTTAAATGTAGAGCATAATTTCCTTGATCCCTATTTAAATTTTGAAGGGCCAGATTTCAAAGGGCCGAAAGTGTCAAAGGGCCGAATGTCAAAGAGGCGAATATGTGGAAAGGCCGATTTTATTTGTTTATTGATTTTTTTTTATTTTTAGAAATATAGTTGTTTAAATTTGCTGTTTTAAATATCATTTTGTAAATTTTTTATCAAATATAAATTAATTTCTTATGAATTTATGTATTTTATTCTGTTTAATCTTTGGATATTCTATCGACAAAAAAATTGTATTAAATTTGGGTGTTCCACGTATTCAGTCAGTGATACATTTTGGTGAAGGAAAATTTTGTCATACGCCACCTGGGACATTCGGCCCAATGGCAGCCTTCTGATAATGGGCGAATGTATATAGATAGGTCCATTGTACATTCATTTTGTTTTTCTTAGATATCTTAATCTTATTATTCCTTTTGTTATTACATACGAGCACTTATACACGTCATTATGTATATTCCATTTACATATATTGATGAAATAAGACTTAGTTTTCGTGAAATACTTATTATGTACAAATATTTCAAATATTTAATTACTTGATAGTTACAAAAGGAACACAAAATATAAATAACCAAAATTAATGCAATATTTTTGTCGATAGAATATCTAAAGATTGAATATAATAAAATAATTAAATTCATGAGAAATGAATGATAAAACAATTTACAAAATATTCCTTAAAACAACAAATTTAAAAAATTATATTTCTAAAAAGAAAAACAAAATTCGGCCATTCGACCCATTCGGCTCTTCGACACATTCGGCCCTTCGACATTCGGCCCTACGATAATCGGCCATTCAACACATTCGGCCCTTTGAAATTCGGCCATTCGACATTCGGCCCTTTGATATCTTTCTCCCATTTTGCCCAAGGGTATTCTTATGTTCTGTTCTCGTCCTACATGCCGCCTTAGCTTTCTGGATTTTCCAATATTTCGAGTGGATTAACCATTTACGACCAGGTCCGTTTCTTATATCGGTCTTGGCTCGTTTTCTGGACAGTGTCATTTGAATTTTCTTGCGGCTTCAGTTCTCAGTATATTTTAAATAAATTGTGTAATCGAACTGTAATTTGGGGTTAAAATTATAGAATCCGTAGAAGTGTTAGCATCAGAAACATAATATTACGATCCACTGTTGACGAAATCTTTATTTGTATACAAAAGCATTGAATTAAATCATTACGTAAAGCCATTTTTTAATTGTAGAAATTTTGGCCAAAACACGATTTCCCACAGTTTCCGCTCAGATACAAAATTTACGATTTCGATTCGATTCTATATGAACATCAATATTTTTCACTTAAATAATTATAACATAATTCTCACTAAAAATGATCGATTTTGTATCAAGATAATTGATGTATTGAATTTGGATAAATAACTAATCGAAGTATTATTTCATTTCAGGTGGAATCATTTTCATTGTCGCTGGAACAAAATAAATTCGAAATCTCAATATGTGGCCTATTCTCAGTAAACTATGAGCTGTTGTATACTATGACTGCATCAATGACAAGCTATTTAATTATGTTAGTGCAATATCAATTAGAATTTACTAAAGAAGTCAGCTAGAAGTTAAGATTTCTTAAAGAATGGAGCAGTATCAAATATAATTAAAATTGTAATAAATTAATTCTTGAACTTATTCTAGTTTTTATATGAATTTTGAATTTTGAGGTATAAAGATGGGAGGTCAGTTTCAAACCACCAAATGTTATAACATCCTATTTTCTGTTATATTGTGTCTGAAACTATAATTAGTATAATCGATTATAATAGCTTTGACATTTTTATAAATTAGGTTAATTAATTATTGTTCAACCATCAATCAATGTAGTATTAAAACAATTACCACGATTATAAATAAAATTTCCATCAGTTCTTATATAGCACGGTGATACTGCGGTTAACCAAAACTAGGCAGGATTCAATTATGTCAACAATTAAATATTTTTACTATATATTCATGTATGTGTATACCGTTACCAAAATTGCTGGTCTGGTGAGCTACAGCTATTCAAAAAATAGGCAACAATTTAGAAATTCTGCTATTTCCGTGCTATACAATTTAATCGTAATTATTATCACAAAGGTGGCTTTGTTCAATTTTGGCGCGAAAACTATGAATGTGCCAAGAACCGGAGTTTATGGAAAAATGTCATTAAAATTAGGATCTACGTTTGGTATTATGGAAATCTTAACCACATTAAGCATAGTTTATATTTCATGTGGATGGAATAAATATACTGTAGCAGCTCTAAACTATATTATAACAGCTAACAAAGCTGTTTTGGGGATGTTTGGTGCTAAATATTTGCAATTGAATACCTGGTACCTTGTAACAATTATTCAAGAATGTTTGGCCCCATGGGCAATCGGTATCCTCTCCATGCGTAGTATGCAAATAATGATGGGATATAAGTTAACCTGGCTTGAAGCATTTGTAACATGTTACAATACGATCGCCACATTTATTTTGGGGTCACACTTTTTCTTCAGCCTGCTGAATTGTTATTACTTGCTGAGTATATTACACTGTGAATTGGATGAAACTATTGTAAATATTAGACGGAAAACCCGACTGAATAGCCTTAAAATATGTGAATTGTGTGATCGTATTGACCAATTCGTAGAACTGTACCAAACTGTTTGTAGAACTATTAAATTTGTTTGTGTTGGATTCGCTGGTATAGCGCTAATGCATTTTATCGTGCTATTCATCAATATCATTATGCTACTACTGATCTTACTTTATCAAGTGATTTACGATGATTTAACGGAATTTAACGAATTATTTCGAAACTATGCGATAAGTATTTTAATTTCGTTGATAGTATTAGCCGCGCATTGCAGATTAGGCCAAAACATAGTCGACACATCGAACGACATTGGAAAAAAGTTAATGAAGCATAATTTTTATCGAAAATTTGATACAAGAGTCTCTGAAACGGTAAGTACCCTATTATGATTTTAAATTTATATTGCCTCAAAATCTTATTTAATCATAAAATAATTTATGTTTAATTATATCGAATTTCAATATTAACTCAGCTAAATCTGTCTGGCTGGACGTCCTGTAAAATAATTTACAGTCCCAAATTGTGAACTGCCGCTTTCGGTCCAAAGATCATGCTGTTGATTTCAGGGAGAATTTATAGGCAAAGATTGTTTTGGTCGTCACCGTCCATCGTTTGGAAAAAATGAATTCTTTTGCCAACAAATTATGAGATATCAAGCTTCAAATAATAATGGATGGTCGCCCTTGGCCCTGTTGATATAAAAATTGACATATTGTTAATTTATGCATTAAAAAATTAACGGTTTAATGTATCGACCACCATCAATTCTGGTTATTAACTCAAAAAAATAATATATAAAATGTGTCCGACTTTTAGTAAGCCATCAATAAATCGAATATAACAACAATCAGCATATTTATTTATTGAACCCGTCCATTTGTAACACAGTACTTTGCTTCGGCAGTCAACTAGTGTCAGTTATGCCTACAATTCAGTTTAGCCACTAATATTTTTACTATCTATTCTTGTATACAAAATGTTCACAATCAACATCCAGCATTTGCTCAAGTATACTGGGAAAACCTTAGAAAAAACTTCAACGAGAAAACTAAGGAAAACCAGCATCGGATGTTGTGGTCTTTTCATCTTCCATTGGTAGCAAGCATAATTGGGTGATGGGTCGTACTAAGTCGCTCTTCTCGGTCTTAACCTTACACGTTCTAACCCTTCCATCCTGTCCGGTAAATACTTCGATAACTCTCGCCATCAGCCACTGGCTTGGTGGTGTTATTTCATTTCGGACGAATACCATATCTCCAACCTTTAATGATCTAGCTTCCTTTGCCCATCTGTTGCGCCGTTGTTGTTCAGTTATATATTCTTCCGACCACCTGGCCCAGAATCCTTTCTGTAATTTTTGTAATTTTTGCCAAGCAGACAACCGATTCGATGGAATCTCTGCTAACAAGGTTTCATACGGGGTGAGGATTGGTTGCCCAGTTAGAAAATGACCCGGTGACAAAGTGGCTAAATCTGTCGGATCGTTACTAATTGGCGTCAATGGTCTGGAATTCAAACACGCTGCAAATTTTTGCTAAAAGAGTGGTTAGTTCTTCAAAATTATACAACTGCGCTCCTGCAATTCTTCTTAAATGATGTTTGACCGATTTAACTGCTGCTTCCCAAACGCCTCCATGGTGTGGGGCATTTGGCGGGTTATAATTCCATTGAATGAAATGTGTCTGCAAATAATCCACCACTGAGGAGTCCTGCCATAATGTGATGGCTTCACGTAGAATTCGGTCGGCTCCAATGAAATTACTGCCGTTGTCACTATGCATGTGATGAACCGCTCCGGCTCGTAAGCTTACAAAGCGGGTCAACCCCGCGATAAATAATTCAGATGCCAAACTACTAATAAATTCTAGATGGACTGCCTTGTACACCATACAAACAAATACCGCAATGTAGCCCTTCATCGTTGTGTTACGTCTTTGCTTTAATTGGATCGGCCCGGCATAATCAACGCCACAATGGTAAAATGCAGCCGTCGGATCTAACCGATACCGCGGCAGGTCGGCCATTAATTGCTGCGCTGCACTTTGTTTGAGCCTTTCCCGCGATTTTCCTAGCTAACCCACTTCTGTGATCTAATATAATTGGTTTTCGTTGATTTAATGGAAGCTTTGTATTGTCTAGTCTCCCTGATATTCTCAGTATCCCTCGATCATCCATCCATGGTGTCAACATCCATAGTCGACTGGATTTCGGTAACCCTTTATTACATCGTATTGCCTCATAGTCAACTGGAAATGATTCTTCTCCGAGACAATTATCCAATAAATCAGTGCATTTTCTATTTCACAAATTGATAACCTTGGCACATGATTCTCAACATTATTTATTGTGATAATTACAACGTTGCTTTGATTTAGTTCTGGTGATTTATGATTGTCCAGTAATTGATTGACATCCTTAGAATCCTTTCTAATTCTTCGTCTACTAATTGGCTCAAAGCATAATTTACAAAATCGAAGAACATATGCTGTGATGCGACATACGACTTCATGTAATGATGTTTTGTCCATCAAAACAATTTCTTGATCGGGGTCTACAAATGTCGTCAATAGAACATTGTCAAACCTAATTGGTGGCTCCTTACATTCCGTCTTAATTAGAGCGTTCGTTTCCTTATTAGATGATTTTGGAGCCCATACTGGCCAGGATTCAATGGCTTCCTTCAGCATATTCGGACCCTCCCACCATAATTTATTGTTTAATAAATTAGTAACCTTTATCCCGCGAGATATCAAATCAGCAGGATTATGTTCAGTTCCAATATGACGAAATTGCTCTAATGTTGATCCTCTTATTATTTTGCTGACTCAATTAGCCATAAACGTTTTAAATTCATTAATGGGCTTCTCCAGCCAATGCAGTACTATCTGCCCAGATGTAAATCATTGGTATTTCCCTGACCTTAAGAATTAATTTACTACTAAGCTCCACCGCGCATAATTCCAATCTTGGTATGGTCACTAACTTAATTGGTGCTATTCTACTTCTGGAATATAACAACCTTGCTCTCTACTGGTTATTCGTATTAACTCGTACGTAAACAGCAACACCATATGCTTTATTCGACGCATCACAAAATATGTGAATCTGAATCTTCTGGTCACTAGACGTGTTTAGCCATCGTGGTATCCTTAATTCATTAATGAGTTTTAATTCGTCATAAAAATCCTTCCATTCTTTTTGTATTGACAATCCCAGTGGTTCATCCCAGTTATTTCCTTGACGCCATAATTCTTGAATAAACAACTTTGTTCGGATGGTAACTGGAGATACCCATCCTTGAGGATCAAATATTCTCGCTGCTTCACTAGTAATAATACGCTTGTTAATAATCTCAGGTTGATTACGATCCTGCACTTGAAATTGGAATTCATCCTTCACAAAATCTCATTGAATACCTAATACACTCGTATTATTCTGTAGCTCTACTGTCTTTGCTGACATTTCACTCTCCATAATTTTTTCACAATTTGAGCGCCATTTGGCTAATATGAAGCCACCTCCCTTAAGCATTTCAATAATTTCTGCTTTCATTTTTATTGCTTGACCTTCTGATTCTACTGAGGATAACATATCGTCCATGTAGAAATCATTTTGTACAACTTGAGATGCCGTTGGCAGTTCCTTTGCGCTATCAATCGCACATTGATTTAATGCCTTGATTGTCTTTGACACTGTGAGCCAATATTCCGTTATGGGTTCTTTTGGATCGCTTCTCCACAAAATTCTTTGTAGGTCCCACTGACTCGGTTGAATTTTCACTCGGCGAAACATTTTACAAATGTCCGCCGAGATGGCAACTCTTCCCGTTCTAAACTTCATAACTATGTCCATCAAGTTCTTTTGCAGACGAGGTCCAATGTATTGTATATCGTTTAGTGATTTTCCATTAGATGTTTATGCCAAACCATCAAACACGACTCTAAATATGCGATCTGGTTACAAAGTTGCCTTTACAATCATTCATCCCATTTCTTTCACCATTTTCCATTCATATCAATTTGCCACATCTTGCATTTTTTCCTACTTAATCACACAACATTTATGCCTTTTTTCATAAATTCTACCTTGGTTTAATCCTTAATCAATTTAAACTTTTTATATAATTTAACCACTGTTGGTTATATTTGTTTATTTTCCTTTTCCCTAGATACCTTAACTTTATAGTGGGCCTTATTATTCTACTATTTTGTGCTTTCTTCCAGCCTAGGACCAGTATGTCCATTTATTTAAAGTCAATCCCATAGTACGGATCACCGTACTAACACTGGGTACCATTGACCTTCCCATTCGATAAATCGGAATCAATTCAGAAGAGCGATCTTGTGTATGGCCATACTATTTTTTAATAAACAAATTCAAATCAAATAATAAAATGTTTTAAAGAATTAAGATTGACGTTACGTTAATAGTTACTTTACTTATGATCATTCAACATTCATAACCCTCAAAACCGCTGATGGTATTGGCAAAACTCCATGCCTACTAAATTGCTTTTTTTTGTTTTATGTTTAGAAATAAAAACTAGTCTTTTCCATTCAATAAGCGAAATACTTCAATCTTTAATATAATATTATCAATGATAAATTTATATTTGCAGAACTTTTGAAATGGTAAATTATCTGTATTCAATGTTTTGATCTTGATTTCCTTAATGATCCTTCCGCAGGCTCACCTACGGAAACTCCACCCCGCACTACATCTTGGCAAAACTCGATGCCGCACTACATTACTTTTTGGCAAAACTCGATGCCACATTACATTACTTTTTGGCAAACTCGATGCCTCGAGAACCTTTATTTGAACTGCATTTTATATTGCAATTCTTCTTGCTTCCGGAAGACTTGCTCCTTATGTATCCACTATTACTAGCCCACTACAAAATTCCTAGCCTATCGATAATCATCAGTTGTCCTTTTCTATATTCACGTCCTCACTACCAACTGTACCATAATATTCCTAACCTATCTAATCTATACCTAACCTATAATTGTTCATGCTTGTTTTCTTACCTTCTTGTTCGCTCTACTTTTTCCTAAATTTAACCTCATAGAATTAATTTAACCCTATAATTCTCTTTTTAGTACTCAACTAGTATTACAATAATTTACTCATCTCTCAATTATTCATCTAAACATGTGGCGTCATATTCCTTTGCGACAACTATCTCAATAGTTTTGCTAATTTCTCGCATTCTATCATGCATCATTAATGCAGTTTTTATTTTCTCTCTCATTTTTTACAATTAAATCTCACATATTCATGCTAATTCACTACTCGGCACATATGTCCAACATTATTCAATAACAATTGAGTCTTATACGTCTTACAATGTTGCTCACTCCAAAATGGGAATCCCCCATTACATTATAATTTCCATTTATTCCAAAAAATCAATTTTTCCCATTACGTGTTGAATCGTAATTTCAATTATCATGTTTTATCGTGTTACACATTAACGCTTCAATCACGTGATAATCCTCTTTATACCGGATCCGTTTGCAACCAAAATAACCGTTATTCCGTATTATAGTACATGTGCTATATAACTGTTGTCTGATAATTTCTAGAAACACTTGCCCTTACAGTTTTCGTCTTAATACAACCGTAATTCTCTCTCCACGATGCTCCATTTTTATTTATCAAATTCCTTTTTTTATTTTACAAATTCGCTTGCTCTACCCTTTTTTCGATATTTTTTTCGATTTTTCCAAAATAATTTTACCGTTATCCGGTCTACCACGATGCTCTATTTCTCCTTTTTCTTTTAGTTTTTTCTTTTTTTTATCACTTTATACTACTTTTCTTTTTTCACCTTTTCACTATTAGACTGAATTTCTACCAATTTTCTCCAGTAAATTCCCGGTTTCTGGCACCCTGTTTCCGCTGCTTACTCAATTTAATAAAATAAAAATACCACGCGTTTACTTTTTAGTTCTTTTTTCTTCGATCGTTTATTGCGAATTAAACCAAAAACATTTTTTCTTTTGTCTTTTTCCTTTTTGACATAATTTCATACGCGCGTTCATATATTAGACCTCATACGTACGTTTTCATCATGAGTTCGGTTTATACCAATCGGTCTAATATACGGTGCGCGTTCTTTATAGTACTAGGTATAATAATACGTTAGAATTAATTCAAATAATATATTATTC
The DNA here is from genome assembly GCA_963556165.1 of Tipula helvola. Classification (NCBI taxonomy): domain Eukaryota; kingdom Metazoa; phylum Arthropoda; class Insecta; order Diptera; family Tipulidae; genus Tipula; species Tipula helvola. Next base: position 371,081,048 of record OY744481.1, read on the forward strand.
CTACGTTAACAATACAAACAAATTATAATGAATTCAAATTTAATTATGAATATCCGTTGCTTGCTGCTTCTTATGCTGGCCGTAACAAAAACACTTGGTTTAACTTATATTTCATGTAGATGGAATAGTCGTGCAGTGGAAGCATTAAATCGTCTTATTTCAATTCAAATAAAATTATGTTGGGTATCGCACCTTGGACAGTCTGCTTGCTGTTAATTTAATAATGATGGAATACAATGTAACCTGGTTTGGAACGTTTTGAACATCTTATAACTCAACGGCGACATTTATTTTGGGTTCAATCTTTTACTTAAATCTAGAAGAAACTATTAAAATTTTGAGGCAGAAACATCGACTAACCAGCTTTGAAATATGTGAATTTTGTGACCGTATCGATCAACTGGCAAAGTTTAATCGAATGATTTGTGGTACGATTAAATTAATATGTCATGGATTTTCAGGTATAGCGCTAATGCAATACATTGTGTTGTTCATCAATATCGTAATACTTCTACTAATTGTATTGTATCTTCAATTCAACCTAGCAACTTAATTTCTAACACAACCCAAATACATGTTCACCCCACGTCAACCCACAACACAATCCCAAAATCCTGAATACAAACTAAACTCAACGCCCAACACTTTATGGGAAGCTAAATGCGTACGCAAAATCATCTCAAAACAACTCTATCTTACTTCCAACGCAACCCTCAACAAAAAATCAAATATATGTTTTTCTGAGCTCCAACTTAATCTAAACTGAACCCCAACTCAACTCCAACTCAAAACTAAATCGACTTCTAACTAAACAAAACACAATATGTTGACGGATCACGAACTAATAACACTTATAATAAGCAATAAAAACTACAATGCCAAACTGAAGAGGTGGGAAACCCGATTAGAGGAATATAATTACAAAATAATTTACAAACCGGGCTGAATCAATAAAAACATGCTTTCCACAGATGGAGCGATTCGCAGTACTAATAAGATTCAGCGAATCGAATACGCTACTGCAAAGCCCAAATCAACAAGATACTTTTGATTGACAACGGTCAGAAGCTTTATAAATTCAATAATTACTGACTGCATAAAACCTTTGGGAGCCAAAGTTTATGTGATAATGTCAAAAAGATGTGAGACCATCACAAATGGGACTATCGAGAAAGGGTCCATTCTAAGGTAATTGCAATCGTCATATGCCTTGTAAACGCCTGTAGCCGCTTCGTTGGATATATGTTTGATTCGCATTTTTTACTTTTTTTATTTGTATTTTGTATTTATGGAGAGCTACTCGTTGACGTCTTAACATCAACTAACAAAAAACCGGCTTTCGTTAATGAAAAATTAATTTTTCATGTCAACCGAACTGACGTTGTTATATTTGAGAAACTCAATATTATTCCATCGGAATATTAACAAAAGTTGCGCTTATGGTACTTAACATAATATTTCACGATATCCGCGGCTCATTTCAATAGACAACTAAATCGTTTCGATTCGATAGACATCAAAATTGGTTGCTTGAACTCGTTCATCTTGCTTTTCGCCAAACATTGATGGATTGCATTTGGATAAACGACTAATTGAAGTATTGTTTCATTTCAGGTGGAATCATTTTCATTGTCGCTGGAACAAAATAAATTCGAAATCTCAATATGTGGTCTATTCTCTGTGGACTATGAACTGCTGTACGGTATGGCTGCATCAATGACAAGCTATTTAATTATTTTAGTGCAATATCAATTAGAATCTATTGAAGAAAGCAGATAGGAGTTAATATTACTAGAAGAAATCCGCAGTATTAAATATTAATAAAGAAGTAATAAATTAATTGTTCTTTTTATTCCAGTTTTAATATGAATTTATAGTTCGGGGACGTTCATTTATACGAGAGGTAAGTTTGGGATCACCAAATGTAATAATAATTTAATTTTGGTTTTTGAAATTATGCAGCGGCTTGAATTACTAACTTTTGGCGTTTGCTATACTGCGTCGTATGTTGTATTTAAACGTTAATTACCTTAATCGCTGATAATAGCTATATACTATAATAATTTAGGTTTAGATCCATTATTGTTCAACCATCACTTAACGAGCTATCAAAACAATCTACACAATTTTAATTAAAATACAGTACCGCATCAAACTAAGTTCAATATGAAATTGACCATTGTTGATACCACGGATTTTTTTTTGCTAAACTGTGGTACGCAATTTAACCAAAACATGTAATGACTTATTATTTGATAAATTGTAAAATGGTCAACATTTCTACCGGCGAATTCGAATTTAAGAGATTTCAAGCTTCTTATTTTGTTGGATGGTCCGAAGAAAAAATTAAATACCGGTAATTAGGCAACCTCCATCAATTTTTGTAATTAAGCCTACTAGAATATTCAAGGTGTATCCGATTATTGTTGAGTCATAGAAGGATCAATCAAATATAACAACAATCAACACAAATATTTAATGAACTCGGTCAGTTATAATACAGTACTTGGCTTCGCCAGTCAACTATTGTCAATTATGTTAATATTTAAGTTTAATTATAAATATTTTTACTATCTATTCTTGTATGTGTACGCCCTTACAAAAATCACTGGCGTTGCAAGCTACATTTATTCAAAAACGAGGCAAAAATTTCGCAACTCATCCATTTCTGTGCTGTATAATTTTATCGTCTCAATTATTTGTATGATATCATGGCTCAATGTTGGCATGAAAGTAATGAAAGCTCCAAAAATTGGTATTTATCGAAGAATTCCAGATGCTTTAAAGGCAATAGTTGCGATTATGCAAACGTACAATATATTTGGTGTAACTTATATTTCATGTACATGGAATAGTCGTACAGTGGCAGCATTAAATCATCTTATTTCAATTAATAAATTATTTCTTGATAAATTTGGAGCCAAATATTCACGAATTAATAAAAATAATTTTATAATCACAACGCTAATGGAATGTATCGGACCTTGGATAGTCTCCTTTCTGTTTGCATTTGGAATGCGAATAACAGTGGGATACAGTATAACCTGGTTTGAGGCATTTTCAGCATCTTATAACACAACCGCCACATTTATTTTGGGTTCAAACTTTTTCTTAAGCCTGCTGAATTGTTATTTCTTATTGTGCGTACTAGATTGTGAATTGGATGAAACTATTAAAATTTTAAGGCAGAAACATCGACTAACCAGCTTTGAAATATGTGAATTTTGTGATCGTATCGATCAACTGGCCAAATGTTATCGAATGGTTTGTGATACGACTAAATTAATATGTCAGGGATTTGTAAGCATAGTGTTAATGGAATACATTTTGTTGTTCATTAACATCGTAATGCTTCCACTAGTTATACTGTATCAAGTGCTTTATGATGACCTAACGGATTTTAATGAATTATTTCGATCCAATTTGATTAGCACTTTGCTTTTCTTGACACCAATTGTGACCCATTGTGTGTTGGGCCAAAATCTGATCGAAAAGTCCAGAGACATTGGGGAAAAGTTAATGGAACATAATTTGAATCGAAATTTTGATTCACGGATCTCTGAAACTGTAAGTATGTATACAGTTTTTTTTTGGTTATTATAATAAGCACCTGCTATCATCTAAATATGCCTTTTGAAAAACTGGGTATCAATTCTGTTTTACCTGTTAAAATGAAAGTTTGTTGCAATAAATCAAAATTTAAAGATATATTTACTTTAATTACTTGTGAGTTACAATTTGACAGTGAATCTGGAGTCAGCAACAGTAACTTGAAAACGTATTGGTAACTCTCTGAAAAAAATTTCTGATTACACTCTCAAAGAGTTGTAGCGGTTCACCCAGTTAACCACTACAAACTTAGCAACACATTCTATATTGAATGCTTACTGGGTTGACTTCCCCTTCATTTTCTCTGCTGGACCAATCACATCGCAACACACACACACTACACACAAAAACAAAATAAAATAAATTCTTTTTTTATCTCATCAATATCATTCACAAATCACAATCAGTCTCGTCTCGGATTTCAGGGCGACAACACGTCGCTCGTGTTGTTGACCATCAACCGCACAGATTGTGTGCCAAAAATGGTGGTAAAATAAAATAAATAATTTATAAATTAGAAAAACAAAATAAATAAATTTTAATTGAAATAAATAAAAAAATTATAAAATAAATAAATTCTAAATTAAAAAAACAAAATTAAATTACATTTAATTAATTTAATAAATTTAATAAAGGTAAGATAAACCTTTATAGAGTCATTCAGGTAAAACACAAAAGGTTTAAATTGAAGAAAATACCTCCAAATAAATTCAAATTTGTATTTTGAATTTATGAATTTAGTTTCATACTATTAGCCAAATGTCTCAGACTCAACGCAAACGCTAATAAAAATTATTTTTCTTTTTTCGTCCGTTTGTAAACAAAATTGCAGCAGGAATTTAAAACCTTAGAAGCATCTGAAAAAGGCCCGGATACGGAATTTAATCAAGAACGACTTGAAAATAACATTTACACAATTAATGTACAATAATACGGCAACTTAACTTATAAATCAATCCTTAACTGAACGGCTTAAATAGATTTTTAACCCCAATGAAATCCCAATTCAACCTACAACTACAACTTTACATCCACATGAATCTCAACCGAATATCGCACGCATCCTAAATTCAACTTCAATTCACCCAGTTATACAACCTCAATTCGAGTCTAACTCATGGTTCAACTCAATCATTGAACTAACCTTTAAATAAACCTCTCGCTCAAACCATTTAACTTTTTGCCCAATCCCAACTGTATCTCCAATTTAACCTACCAACTCAATTTCCAATTCAACCGCCAAAATTATTTACAAACGAAAAACTGACTCAAACTTACCTAAACTTAAATTTAACTCCTATTTAACCGAAGCTCGTTTCCCAAAATATACTCTCACTCCATCTCTAAACTCAACTCCAACTCAAACTTGGTTTTTTTTTCGTTTTGAATTGTTTCAATTACTCACTTTCTATTTTATTTATTTTTTCTGTTTCTCATTTTGTCGATTCTAATTTTCTTAATTATTTTCGAAAATGATTTTGAATTTCAAAACCTTTTATAATTTTAGAACACCGTAAATCACACACAATTTTAATTTTAATTTTAATTTTAATTTTAATTTTAATGTTTATTTTATTTTTATTTTTATTTTTATTTTTATTTTTATTTTTATTTTTATTTTTATTTTTATTTTTATTTTTATTTTTATTTTTATTTTTATTTTTATTTTTATTTTTATTTTTATTTTTATTTTTATTTTTATTTTTATTTTTATTTTTATTTTTATTTTTATTTTTATTTTTATTTTTATTTTTTTTTAATTGAATTTTATTTTTAATTTTAATTTTAATTTAAATTTAAATGTATATTTATATTATTATTTTTAATTTAATTTTTTTTTAAATTTTCTATTTTTATTACAATTTTTATTTAAATTTAAATTTTAATTTAAATATTAATTTAAACTTTAATTTTAATTTAAATTTTAATTTTAATTGTTATTTTTTATTTTAATTTTAATTTAAATTTAAATGTTTATTTTTATTATTATTTTTAATTTAATTTTTTTTTTATCATAATTTTCTATTTTTATTTTAATTTTAATTTTAATTTTAATTTTAATTTTAATTTTAATTTTAATTTTAATTTTAATTTTAATTTTAATTTTAATTTTAATTTTAATTTTAATTTTAATTTTAATTTTCTATTTTAATTTTAATTTTAATTTTAATTTTAATTTTAATTTTAATTTTAATTTTAATTTTAATTTTCTATTTTAATTTTAATTTTAATTTTAATTTTAATTTTAATTTTAATTTTAATTTTAATTTTAATTTTAATTTTAATTTTAATTTTAATTTTAATTTTAATTTTAATTTTAATTTTAATTTTAATTTTAATTTTAATTTTAATTTTAATTTTAATTTTAATTTTAATTTTAATTTTAATTTTAATTTTAATTTTAATTTTAATTTTAATTTTAATTTTAATTTTAATTTTAATTTTAATTTTAATTTTAATTTTAATTTTAATTTTAATTTTAATTTTAATTTTAATTTTAATTTTAATTTTAATTTTAATTTTAATTTTAATTTTAATTTTAATTTTAATTTTAATTTTAATTTTAATTTTAATTTTAATTTTAATTTTAATTTTAATTTTAATTTTAATTTTAATTTTAATTTTAATTTTAATTTTAATTTTAATTTTAATTTTAATTTTAATTTTAATTTTAATTTTAATTTTAATTTTAATTTTAATTTTAATTTTAATTTTAATTTTAATTTTAATTTTAATTTTAATTTTAATTTTAATTTTAATTTTAATTTTAATTTTAATTTTAATTTTAATTTTAATTTTAATTTTAATTTTAATTTTAATTTTAATTTTAATTTTAATTTTAATTTTAATTTTAATTTTAATTTTAATTTTAATTTTAATTTTAATTTTAATTTTAATTTTAATTTTAATTTTAATTTTAATTTTAATTTTAATTTTAATTTTAATTTTAATTTTAATTTTAATTTTAATTTTAATTTTAATTTTAATTTTAATTTTAATTTTAATTTTAATTTTAATTTTAATTTTAATTTTAATTTTAATTTTAATTTTAATTTTAATTTTAATTTTAATTTTAATTTTAATTTTAATTTTAATTTTAATTTTAATTTTAATTTTAATTTTAATTTTAATTTTAATTTTAATTTTAATTTTAATTTTAATTTTAATTTTAATTTTAATTTTAATTTTAATTTTAATTTTAATTTTAATTTTAATTTTAATTTTAATTTTAATTTTAATTTTAATTTTAATTTTAATTTTAATTTTAATTTTAATTTTAATTTTAATTTTAATTTTAATTTTAATTTTAATTTTAATTTTAATTTTAATTTAATTTTAATTTTAATTTTAATTTTAATTTTAATTTTAATTTTAATTTTAATTTTAATTTTAATTTTAATTTTAATTTTAATTTTAATTTTAATTTTAATTTTAATTTTAATTTTAATTTTAATTTTAATTTTAATTTTAATTTTAATTTTAATTTTAATTTTAATTTTAATTTTAATTTTAATTTTAATTTTAATTTTAATTTTAATTTTAATTTTAATTTTAATTTTAATTTTAATTTTAATTTTAATTTTAATTTTAATTTTAATTTTAATTTTAATTTTAATTTTAATTTTAATTTTAATTTTAATTTTAATTTTAATTTTAATTTTAATTTTAATTTTAATTTTAATTTTAATTTTAATTTTAATTTTAATTTTAATTTTAATTTTAATTTTAATTTTAATTTTAATTTTAATTTTAATTTTAATTTTAATTTTAATTTTAATTTTAATTTTAATTTTAATTTTAATTTTAATTTTAATTTTAATTTTAATTTTAATTTTAATTTTAATTTTAATTTTAATTTTAATTTTAATTTTAATTTTAATTTTAATTTTAATTTTAATTTTAATTTTAATTTTAATTTTAATTTTAATTTTAATTTTAATTTTAATTTTAATTTTAATTTTAATTTTAATTTTAATTTTAATTTTAATTTTAATTTTAATTTTAATTTTAATTTTAATTTTAATTTTAATTTTAATTTTAATTTTAATTTTAATTTTAATTTTAATTTTAATTTTAATTTTAATTTTAATTTTAATTTTAATTTTAATTTTAATTTTAATTTTAATTTTAATTTTAATTTTAATTTTAATTTTAATTTTAATTTTAATTTTAATTTTAATTTTAATTTTAATTTTAATTTTAATTTTAATTTTAATTTTAATTTTAATTTTAATTTTAATTTTAATTTTAATTTTAATTTTAATTTTAATTTTAATTTTAATTTTAATTTTAATTTTAATTTTAATTTTAATTTTAATTTTAATTTTAATTTTAATTTTAATTTTAATTTTAATTTTAATTTTAATTTTAATTTTAATTTTAATTTTAATTTTAATTTTAATTTTAATTTTAATTTTAATTTTAATTTTAATTTTAATTTTAATTTTAATTTTAATTTTAATTTTAATTTTAATTTTCTTCGTATGTAATCCCAGTATATAAATCTTGGCAAAAAAATTTGGTTGAGAGTGATCTGATGAAAACCAGTGAAAATTGGTTAAAGATTGTATTTATTTTAATATCAAAAACTTAATTGTTCCTCAACAACATGGGTTTTTTTCTGGAAGTTCAACGACATCCATATCTGGCGGTATTTGTGAATGATACGATATCTTGTTTAGAAAAAGGTGCCCAAGTTGACACTATCTATACAGATTTCAGCAAGGCCTTTGACAAAATTAATCACAAGATATTAATTGATAAATTGATTAAAGTGAATTCTAATTTTATTCCTATAAAATGGATATCATCTTATTTGTTGCAAAGGTCTCAACTGGTACGTATTTTTCAAGATTATTCTGAGGAGTTCACAGGCTCATCTGGTGTTCCTCCGGGTAGTCATTTAGGTCCATTATTATTTATTCTGTTTGTTAATGATATTGTTTCCCCTTAAGGTATAAAATGGGCTTAAGTACGACAGATGGATGCCGCTTCTGTTATCTTTAAGCGGAACCAGCAGAACATGTTCTGTGCAATTGCCCAGCTATTTTCTGCCAATGATTACAATATCTAGATGGGAGAGTAATGAGCCCGGATAGTATGCATCGTATACCGGCCGGCAGTATTATCAGGTTCATTATAAGCCTGAATATTGACTGGCCGGCTCATTAAGTAGGGTCCATGCACAAAAGATCTTTAAGGATCGCAGTGCGAGGTGGCTTGAACGCCCACATGGTCCTCCCGTAATAATAATAATAATAATAATGATGATATTGTTATATGTTTCAGGTTTTGAGGGTGGTAGTTATAATATGCAGATAAAATAAAAATGTACGCCAATACCCGAAATGGTGCTGACGTTATTAGTACAACGGAGCTTTATTCGGGTTAGTGATCGGACTGTCGAAAATTGTTTAGCTCTCAATATTTCCAAATGTAAAACTATGTCATTTGCTAAAATTAAGTATTCAATTGTAGCTCCGTACAGTTTACAAAATGTGAGAATTTGATAGAGTTACTCAGTTTATTGATTAAGGTGTTTTGTACAGGTAACCTATGTTTTGCTGAATATATAGAACTGATTGTGGCTAGGGCTGATTTGATGCTTGGTTTCGTAAAGAGACGTGCTCGACAATTTTCTGACCTATACACTCGCAAGACATTATATATTTCTTTTGTTAGGCCTAATTTAGAATATGCTGTAGTTATCTGGAGTTCAAGTTATAAAATCTTTAGCGATCGTATTGAACGGATTCAAAAAAAGTTCTTATTATTTGCCCTCCGAAGACTTCCGAGGTCAAATGCTGGATTTAATTTACCTCCTTATGTTGGTCGTTGTACACTTTTGAATCTTCGTATTCTTGAATTTAGAATGGAGGTGATTCATGCAGTATTTGCTCGGGACGTAATTTGTGCTAAGATTGATTGCCTGGTATTGCTTGGCTTATATCCTTTTAACGTTCCTACGAGAATTATTCGTCCATGACATTTAATGTTGAGTATTGATTATCATCTTACGAATTATGAAATGGCTGAACCGGTCGCGCGTACTAAAAAATATTTTAATCAATATTCAAAACTTTTCGATTTTAACATTTCAAGAGATCATTTTAAGAGTAATATTAGAAATAATGATAAATTGTAATACTTTTTTTTATCTACAAAATTCTATTGTATTGTGGTGATCTATGCTATTTGTTAGTGCTGGTAAGTAAATAGACAAATAAACGTTCAGTTATATTTTCTGAGTATACTGTCTAAAACAAATATAGTGCGTGGCAGACACGCGCTGGAGAATTAAACCTACTAACGGTAGTGTAGAGTCTCGGAATTAGAAGTCTCATTTTAGAATCTCCTTTCCATCGCAAATCTTGAATTTCATCATAATAGGTTAAGGAATATCCAAGTTCCATTCTAATTGGACATGTTCCAGAATTTCGTCTAAAAATAACTTTAGAATCCCACTTATAGTGTACCTATCGAATTTCGTCGTCAGCGAATGTTAAATTTCACTAAAATCCGTTAAGAAATACCTAGGTAAGTTTCATCCCAACTGGCTATACATATAATTTGCTAAAGGTTCAACTTGAAGTGTAAAACCTGTATATACATATATGCAAGACATTTAAACAAATCCACACACCTTGACCGATTTGAACCAAAGTTTACACAAATAGCTATTGTTTTTGGAGGTTGAGTTGCAGTCAATCAAGAGGTTCAGTTAGTGCTTGATTTTAGAGTTGAATTAATTTTGGAAAACCGAAGTTCTGATCACCTCATGAGGTTTCAGGCATTTATATTTTGTGTTATTTGAATTTGTATTTGTATTTGTTCGTTTTCGTATTGATGTTTGTATTTGTATTTGTTTTGGTAGTAGACTTACTCACCAACTGCTTAACGTACATTGATGAAAAACTGAATTGGCATGTAAACTGATGTTGCCATGTCTTAGAGATTTAACCAATCCGCAGTCGCACTGAAACGATTTCGTTCTAAGCGAAATATTACTTGGTAATTTTTGAAAAAAGATCTGCCTGCACTCTTTAAAAAACATAGAACAGGTATTGATACTTACCCTGCAAGTGTCATTTATCCGCTCTCCGCTTGTGAGTTCCTGATTAGCGGCACAAATTGTTCGAAAACGGTACGTCCACGTTTTCGACTCAGTGCGACTGTTAAATACATAATATTCCAAGATATTGTTTTAAGATTGGCATCGGGCTCATTTCAATAGACGTCAAAATCGATTAGATTCTGTGGCCGTCAATATTTTTCAAGATCATTGATGTATTGAATTTGTATAAATGACTAATCGAAGTATTGTTTCATTACAGGTGGAATCATTTTCATTGTCGCTGGAACAAAATAAATTCGAAATCTCAATATGTGGCCTATTCTCAGTAAACTATGAGCTGTTGTATACTATGACTGCATCAATGACAAGCTATTTAATTATGTTAGTGCAATATCAATTAGAATTTTCTAAAGAAGTTAGCTAGAAGTTAATATTTCTTGAAGAAAAGATCAGTATTAAATATAATTAAAATTGTAATAAATTAATTATAAAACTTATTCTAATTTGTATATGAATTTTGAATTTTGAGGTATAAAGATGCGAGGTAAGTTTGAAACCACCAAATGTTATAACATCCTATTTTTGGTTATATTGTGTCTATAATACAACTATAATTAGGTTAATCGCTTATAATAACTTTGACACTTTTATAAATTTGGTTGATCAATTATTGTTCAACCATCAATCAACGTAGTATTAAAAAAATTACCACGATTATAAATAAAATTTCCATCAGTTCTTATACAGTATTGTGATACTGCAGTCAACCAAAACTAGGCAGGTTTTAATTATGTCAACAATTAAATTTAGCTATAAATATTTTTACTGTATATTCATGTATGTGTATACCGTTACCAAAATTGCTGGTCTGGTGAGCTACAGCTATTCAAAAAATAGGCAGCAATTTAGAAATTCTGTTATTTCCGTGCTGTACAATTTAATCATAATTATTATCACAAAGGTGGCTTTGTTCAATTTTGGCGCGAAAGCTGTGAATGTACCAAGAACCGGCATTTTTGGAAAAATGTCATTAAAATTAGGATCTACGTTTGGTATTATGGAAATCTACAACACATTAAGCATAGTTTATATTTCGTGTGGATGGAATAAATACACAGTAGCAGCTCTAAACTATCTTATAACAGCTAACAAAGCTGTTTTGGGAAAGTATGGAGCAAAATATTTGCAATTGAATACGAGGTACTTTGTAACAAGTATTCGAGAATGTTTGGCCCCATGGGCAATCGGTATCCTCTATATGCAAAGTATGCAAATAATGATGGGATATAAGTTAACCTGGTTTGAAGCGTTTATAACATGTTACAATACGATCGCCACATTTATTTTGGGGTCACACTTTTTCTTCAGCCTGCTGAATTGTCATTACTTGCTGAGTATATTGCACAGTGAATTGGATGAAACTATTGTAAATATTAGGCGGAAAAACCAACTGACTAGCCTCGAAATATGTGAATTGTGTGATCGCATCGATCAATTAGCAAAACTGTACAAAACCGTTTGTAGAACTATTAATTCTGTTTGTGTTGGATTCGCTGGTATAGCGCTAATGCAATATTTCGTGCTATTCATCAATGTCATTATGCTACTACTGATCTTACTTTATCAAGTGATTTACGATGATTTAACGGAATTTAACGAATTATTTCGAAACTATGCGATAAGTATTTTAATTTCGTTGATAGCATTAGCCGCGCATTGCAGATTAGGCCAAAACATAGTCGACACATCGAACGACATTGGAAAAAAGTTAATGGAGCATAATTTTTATCGAAAATTTGATCCAAGAGTCTCTGAAACGGTAAGTACCCTAAATCTTTTATTTAAACTGACTGACTTATTTAAACATAAAATGATTTATCTCTAATTCGTATACTGACTTTAAAAGTTATCTCAGCTAAATCTACCGGCCGGACGTCCTGAGCAATAATTTATAGCCCCAAATTGTGAAATGCTTCTTTCTATCCAAAGAATAGGCTGTTGATTACAGGGAATATTTATAGTCAAAGATTGTTTTGGTCGTCCCCGTCCACCGTTTCGAAAAAAATCATTCTTTTTCCAAGAATTTATGAGATATGTAGCTTCAAATTTTATTGGATGGTCGCCCTTGGCCCTGTTGATACAAAAATTAAAATAATATTAATTTATGCATTTAAGAATAACGGTTTAATTTATCGAATTATAGTAGGATGTGTAACCTCCATCAATTTTGGTAATTAACACGAAATAATAATATTCAAAATGTGTCAACCATTGTTAAGCCATCAATCAATCGAATATAACAACAATCAACATATTTATTTATTGAACCCATTTGTAATACAGTACTTTGCTTCGGCAGTCAACTAGTGTCAGTTATGTCAAAAATTAAGTTTAGTTTCAAACATTTTTACTATGTATTCCTGTATGTGTACGCCCTTACAAAAATTGCTGGCCTTGCGAGTTATACTTATTCCAAAACAAGGCAAAAATTTCGCAACTCATCTATTTCTGTCCTATACAATTTTACCGTTTCAATTATGTTTAAGATAACATGGCTTAAAGTTGGTAGTAGAATAATGTCATCTCCAAATATTGGTATCCTTCGAAGAATGTCAGTTGCATTAAGAGCAATATTTGCACATGTGCAAATGTACAACACACTTGGTTTAACTTATATTTCATGTACATGGAATAGTCGTGCAGTGGCCGCATTAAATCGTCTTATTTCAATTAATAAAATTATTTTGGGTAAATTTGGAGCTAAATATTCACGACTAATTACGAGTTACGTTATCATTATAACGATAAATGAATGTATCGCACCTTGGATAGTCTGCTTACTGTGTACATTTGGAATGCGAATAATGATGGGATACAATGTAACCTGGTTTGAAGCGTTCTCAACATCTTATAACTCAACGGCTACATTTATTTTGGGCTCAAGCTTTTTCTTAAGCCTGCTGAATTGTTTTTTTCTATTGAGTGTACTACATTGTGAATTAGATGAAATTATTAAAATCCTTAGGCAGAAACATCGACCAACTAGCTTTGAAATATGTGAATTTTGTGATCGTATCGATCAACTGGCAAAGTTTTATCGAATGGTTTGTGGTACAATTAAATTAATATGTCATGGATTTTCAGGCATAGCGCTAATGCAATACATTGTGTTGTTCATCAATATTGTAATGCTTCTACTACTTGTACTGTATCAAGTGATTTATGATGACTTAACGGATTTGCGTGAATTATTTCGGAACTATTCGATTAGTATTTTAGTTTCTTTGACACCAATAGTGACGCATTGTTTGTTGGGCCAAAATCTGATCGATAACTGCAGAGGCATTGGGGAAAAGTTAATGGAACAAAATTTGAATCGAAATTTTGATTCGCGGATCTCTGAAACGGTAAGTATTTTATTTTTTTTACATTATGTGTAAGCGTGTTCCATTGGAGTGATCAAACTACTTACAAGTATTTGAAACGAGACGGTTTCATCCAAAGCTGTTTGTTTATGTACGTGTAGCCAAAAATTGAGCACTTTTAGTTCCATAGGTTACTTTGCATAATTTGAAGCATTTTACATTCTTTGGCGGAGATTCATAGCTTATGATTTGCCTATATATTTTGGAAATTTAGCTTGTGAATGCAACGATATATTTCCTGAATCTTAACATCATAGACAGCAAATCCTGTTGCAACATAAGACCTTTAAATAGGGAATCATTTGAGGATAAAGATTCGATGAAGATTTAACTGATGTATTAAAAACTACTATTAACGGAATAGTGGTTCTAGTATAATACAGAACGAGATGGTGTGGCAAATAATACAATTTAGTATTAGGATTAGTGATGATATTTGGCTTTTGAACTATAATGCCAATGTTCTATAATGCCTATGTTAAATTTGGTAGGTTTGGGTAGATTTGCAAATCACTCAAAAGATTTTTAGTCTAAAAATTAGAGTGACACCAATGACGAATACGACATTTTTAAGTATAAAACCAAGGTAAATGTCTAGATAAATTTATAAATCTTATTAGTAATTTGCGTTTTATAGGCATTTTGTCTAAAGATAGTTACATACATTTTGGGCAAGTAAAAATTGGTATTGGATTCCCTACAAAATCTCGGCATTAGAATCCTGGAATATTTGATTTGCAGTTCTCAACACTAACCCGATATACAATTTAACCAAATTGAAATTGTTGAAGTTAAATTTGATAAGCCAGCCACTTGACGGAGTAGTGGTGGCGTCATAATATTGAATCATTTTGCTTAATTCTCAATATGTACAAATTAATAGATTTTTACATTTCTAAGTAGTCTGTCAACCAAATGGAATCTTAAATAAGCGATATCAGTCAGAAATTCGTTATAGGCATTAAAATATAAAGCGGTTTGAATTATTCAATTAGGCGTTTATTTATTTCTTATTAACATAAATTTTGAGACACCCAATTTTGAGCAGGAGCTCATTTACAATAAGGTGTCATAGTAGAAAAAGGAGTATACATCAAATGTTTGCAAATAAACCAAGGCCACAGCCAGCAGCGATACCATTACTTCAAGCAATATTGTGGTTTCTCTTGTCTCGCTAACATTGTGAAATAGCGGCGACTGAATTATCGGCCACATCTAGTAAAAATCTGCTAATGTGCACTTTCATGAAAATATCCTTTCGGTCGGGATACATAACATTGGTTATTTTAATTTGATTTGGAAAAATATTGAATTAATTTATTCTTTTTTGGGAAAATTAAACAAAACACGTCTGCCTGACTCGAAAGCCAAAGCCTATATTGCAAGTAACAGCCGAAATACTACCAGTATATTTAATTTTAATTTTAATTTTTTATTTTAGTTTTAGTTTTAGTTTTAGTTTTTATATTTATTTTTCTTTTTACTTTTATTTTTATTTTTTCTTATTTTTTATTTTTTTAGTTTTATTTTTATTTAATTTATAATTTTATTTAAGTTTTAATTTTTATTTTTATTTTAGTTTTAATTTTTATTTTTACTTCTAGTTTTAATTTTTATTTTTATTTTAGTTTTATTTTAGTTTTAGTTTTAGCATAGACATTGATACTAGATTTCTCATTTCATTAAAACTAAAAGAAAAAAACAAAACTTCTGATAATTCCAATGTTATCGTTGTGTTGTGTATTTTATTATTTTAGTTTTAGTTTTTATTTTAACTTTTAGTTTTATTTTTATATTTATTTTAGTTTTAGGTTTATTTTTGATTTTAATTTAATTTATATTATTATTTTTAATTATATTTTTATTTTATTTTTATTTTAGTTTATTTTTTTACTTTAATTCTAATTTTATTTTTAGTTTGTATTTGTATTTTAATTTTTATTTTAATTTATATTTTTATTCTAGTTTTAATTTTTATTTTTATGTTTACTTTTATTTTTATATTTATTTCTATATTTACTTTAATTTTTATTTTTATTTTTCATTTTATTTTTATTTAAATTTAATTTATATTTTTATTTTAGTTTTAATTTTTATTTTTACTTTTATTTTTATTTTTATTTCTATATTAACCTTAATTTATATTTTGTATTTTATTTTAATTTTAATTTAATTTATATTTTTATTTTACTTTAAATTTTAATTTTAGTTTTAATTTATTTTTTTCTTTTATTTATATTTTTATTTATAGTTTAGTTTTTATTTTTATTTTAAGTTTAAGTTTAATTTTTACTTATATTTTTATTTTTATTTTTAATTTTACTTTTATTTAATTTATTATCTTTAGTTTAATTTTTTTTATTTGTATTTTTTTATTTTTATTTTTACTGTAATGTCAATTTTTATTTCTGTTTTCTTTAATTTTATTTTTATTTAATTTATATTTTTATTTTAGTTTTAATTTTTCTTTTTATTTTAGTTTTAGTTAGTTTTATTTTTTATTTTAATTTCTATTTTAATTAATATTTTAATTTTAGTTCAAATTTTTATTTTATTTCTATATTTACTTTAATTTTTATTTTTATTTTTATTTAATTTTTATTTTTATTTAATTGATATTTTTATTTTTACTTTTAGTATCATTTTTATTTTTATTTAAGTTTAAGTTTTAGTTTTTATTTTTATTTTTATTTTAATTTTAATTTTTATTTTTATTTTAACTTTAATTTTTGTTTTTACTTTTATTTTTATTTCTATATTTACTTTATAATTTTTATTTTAGTTTTATTTTTATTTTTATTTAATTTATATTTATATTTGAGTTTTAATTTTTATTTTTGTTTTAGTTTTCATTTTTAGCTTCATTTTTATTTTTATTTTAGTTTTAGTTATAGTATTATTTTTTATTTTTATTTTAATTTTTTTTTTATTTATATTTTATTTTAACTTTAATTTTTATTTTTACTTTTTATTTTATTTTTATTTCTATATTTACTTTAATTTTTATTTATATTTTTATTTTATTTTTATTTTTATATTAACCTTAATTTATATTTTTTATTTTATTTTAATTTTAATTTAATTTATATTTTTATTTTACTTTTAATTTTAATTTTAGTTTTAATTTATTTTTTTTTTAATTTTTATTTTTATTTTTAGATTAGTTTTTATTTTTATTTTTGCTTTTATTTAATTTAATATCTTTAGTTTATTTTATTTCTTTTATTTGTATTTGTATGTTAGTTTTTACTTTTATTTTTATTTTTACTTTAATTTTTATTTGTATTTCTGTTTACTTAATTTTATTTTTATTTTTATATAATTTATATTTTTATTTTTACTTAATTTATAATTTTAGGTTTTATTTTTATTTTTACTTTCATTTTAATTTTTATTTCTATGTTTACTTTAATTTTTATTTTTAATTTAATTTCAATTTTAATGCAATTTATATTTTTATTTTAGTTTTAATTTTTGTTCTTACTAAAAGTTTTATTTTTGTTTTTATTTTAGTTTTAATTTTATTTTTATTTTTTATTTTTATTTGTAATTCAATTTTTATTTTTTATTTTATTTTGATTTTAATTTTACTTATATTTTTATTTTATTTTTAATTTTAATTTTTATTTTTACTTTTATTTTTATTATTATCTTTATTTATTTTTATTTTTATTTTAATTTGTATTTTTATGTTATTTTGAACTTTTATTTTTACTTTTATTTTTAATTTTATTTTTATTTTTATTTTTTATTTCATTAATTTTATTTAGATTTAATTATTTTTATTTTTATTATAGTTTTAATTTTTCTTTTTATTTCTGTTTTCTTTAATTTCATTTTTATTTAATTGATATTATTATTTTAGTTTTAATTTTTATTTTTATTTTAGTTTTAGTTTTTATTTTTATTTTTATTTTAATTTCTATTTTAATTTATATTTTTATTTTAGTTCCAATTTTAATTTTTATTTTAAAAATAAAAGTATTTTTAATTGAATTTAATTTATATTTTTATTTTAGTTTTAATTTTTATTTTTACTTTTAGTTTCATTTTTGTTTTTATTTAAGCTTCAGTTTTAGTTTTTATTTTTAGTTTTATTTTTATTCATATTTTTATTTTAGTTTAAGTTTCAGTTTTAGTTTTCACTTTTATTTTCTATATTTACTTTAATTTTTATTTTTATTTTGATTTTTATTTAATTTATATTTTTGTTTTAATTTTTAGTTTTGTTTTAGTTTTTCTTTTAGATTCATTTTTTTTATTTTAGTTTTATTTTTATTTATATTTTTATTTTACTTTTAATTTTATTTTTATTTTAATTTATATTTTTACGTTAGTTTTAATTTTTATTTTCACTTTTATTTTTATTTTTATTTCTATATTTAATTAAATTTTTATTTAATTTTCTATTTAATTTAATTTCTATTTCTATTTTAGTTTATGTTTTTTTTTTATTTTAGTTTTTTTTTAATTTCATTTTTTTTTTTATTTTAGTTTTAGTTTAAGTTTTTGTTTTTTTTAGTTTTAGTTTTAGTTCTATAGTTTTTATTTTAACTTTAATTTTTATTTTTATTTTTATTTCTATATTTACATTTATTTTTATAAAAATTAATAATTTATTTATAATAATTTTATTTTTATTTAATTTATATTTTTATTTTAGTTTTAATTTTTACTTTTAGTTTCATTATTATTTTTATTTTAGTTTTAGTATTAATTTTTATTTTTATTTTAATTTTTAATTTAATTTATATTTTTATTTTTGTTTTAATTTTTATTTTTATTTTAATTTATATTTTTATGTTAGTTTTAATTTTCATTTTTACTTTTACATATTTTTATTTGTATTTCTTATTTACTTTAATTTTTATTTTTTATTTTATTTTTATTTTTATTTAATTTTTATATTTTATTTTTATTTATTTTTTATTTTTGTTTTTATTTTTATTTTTACTTTGATTTTTATTTTTAGTTTAGTTTTTATTTTTGTTTTAGTTTTAGTTTTAATGAATTTTTATTTTTATTTTAAGTTTAATTTTTATTTTTATTTCTATATTTACTCTAATTTTATTTTTTTTTTGTTTTTATTTAATTTATATTTTTAGTTTAGTTTAAATTTATATTTTTATTTTAGTTTTAGTTGTAGTTTTCATTATTATTTTTATTTTAACTTTCACTTTTATTTTTATTTTTAGTTTTAGTTTTTTTTTATTTTAATTTAATTTATATTTTTATTCTAGTTTTAATTTTTATTTTTATTTTTGTTTTAATTTTTTTTTACTTTAATTTTTATATTAATGCTTAGTTTAGTTTTAATTTTTATTTTTATTTTAGTGTTAGTTTTACTTAATTTTTATTTTTATTTATATTTTTATTTCTATATTTAATTTAATTTTAATTTTTTATTTTGTTTTTATTTAATTTATGTTTTTGTTTTAGTTTTAATTATTTTTATTTTTATTTTAGTTTTAATTTATATTGTTATTTTTTTTTAGTGTTTTTTCAGTTTTATTTAATATCTCATTTTCTTATTTCTTTCTTTCTTATTTCTCAATATCTCATTTTCCAGATTTTTTAATTTTCTCTTATTATGTTAAGTTTATGTATTTAATGGTAAATAAAATTTTAAGCGCTTTCGTGCAGTAAATGCTGAAAGTGAGTTTAACTGGATGATTTCCTGTGTCAATTCTAAACGGGTTTTTAAGCCTGAATCAATTTCGAGAGAAATATATATTACTATCCGTGTGTGTTAACCTAGATTTTGTGATGCCTTACCTATGATTCTTGTAAAGTGCTTTTGAGGTTGTTGAAACCTCTCTGGTGTTTTGGTTGCGCTGATGAAACTCACCGATATACGGTTGTATTTTCAGACCGCCTTTTAAATACTTAAGACCGTTTTGTCGATTTGCTTTAGTACCCGTACTGGTTTGTAGTACCAGCGGTATTTAGTCACTGGTTTTGAGTATTGCGGTATTCCCAGTTTAAAAAATTACTTCTTTTTAAGTATATTCGTAAATAATTAAAGCTCATTTGAAATATCACAATCGATATTTTGTTGCAAATGGCAGTAGATTAGTTACAAAAAAATCGAGAAGCTTTTATCTTTCTCTTTCGTCACTGGAAAAGAGTTTTGATGAATGGTAAAAAAATATCCCAAAAAGATGAAACTGGTTTAACAAGCTGTTTTGCACAAATATGCTTCGTTTCCTAGGTGGTTTAGATAATTAAGCAATTGTTTAAACCAGATTCTAGTTCAGTTCAAATTAGAATCCAATTTTTCAAAGACTCGAATTCGAACGAATTACAAATAGCCCCCCAGTAAATGCTACCAAAGATAAAGATTTGGTGCATTCAGATTTTTTTAATAGTACTTTTTAATTTTAGTTTTTGTTATCAAGTGATAAAGATGATTAAATTTTTAAATTTATCGTAAAGCCAAAAAATATATTATGTCCATACTAAATTAATAATAGGTATTATGCGTTATTTAATTTTTAATATGTCATCCTTTATTGTTCAAATATACATCATTCAACGAAACATCAAAATAATCAAAAACAATATTTATTAAATATGAACCAGTTCTTCTAGGGTAGTTCGCTATTACGGTCGATCAGATCCCGAATAATAAATTATGTCAAAAATTAAAATTAGTTACAAATATTTTTATTATTTATTTAAGTATGTGTACGCTCTTACCAAAATTGCTGGCCTCGCAAGTTATACATATTCAAATAAAACACAAATATTTCACAATTCGGCTATTTCAGTAATCTACAATTTTTTCGTAGCCATTAGTTTTAAGGTGGCTTGGCTTAATATTGGAACGAAAATAATGACAGCTCCAAAAGACGGTATCTTTTCAAAAATTTCAAATTTGTTAAGATCAATATTTTCTGGCACACAAATGTGCAACACAATTAGTGTAACGTATATGTCATGCAGTTGGAATAAACATGCAACGGAAGCACTAAATCATCTTATAACAATTAATAAAAATATTTTGGGAAAGTTTGGAGCAAAATATTTGCAACTGACCACAAATTACTTAATTATTATAATTATACTGGAATGTATAGGCCCTATTGTAGTTTGCTTACTGTACACATTTGGGATCATAATATTGATGGAAGGCAGAGTAACCTGGTTTGAAGCATTTTTAGCATCGTATAACGCGACAACCACATTTATTTTGGGATTACATTTTTCCATTAGCCTGTTGAATTGTTATTTCCTATTTACTATACTGCATTGTGAATTGGATGAAACTATTTCAACTATTAGTCACCGATTAACTAGTATTGAGATATGTGAATTTTGTGATCGCATTTATCAATTAGCAAATTATCAAAGAACCATCTGTGACACAATAAAATTAATATGTCTTGGGTTTGCTCGTATAGCGCTAATGCAATATATCATGTTTTTCGTCAATATTGTAATGCTTTTACTAATTGTGCTATATAAATTAATTTACGATGATTTAGCGGAATTTGATAATTTATTTCGAATTTATTTGATTGGCGTTTTAATTGCGTTGATACACTTAATCACGCATTGTAAATTAGGTCAAAAGTTAATCGACAAATCGAATGACATTGGAAACAAATTGATGGAATTAAACTTTTATCAGAAATTCGATTCACGGATATCTGAAACGGTAAGAATTATTTTTAGGATTACATATATTAATTTTAGAATTTGTTTTATCGGTTTTAGCCTGGGATCATTAAATTTAATTGCGAACCCCTAACCACTTGCTTTTCCAGATCTTACGATGGTTGTTAGAACCTAGAAAAGGTTTCTTTGCCCGGAGTTATTTCCAATAATTTTTATTAAACTGCTTAAAACATTTTAACGTTCAAATAAAAATAATTATTGTATTTTATATATAAGGAACAAGTAACCAATACACATGTCACTAATATTATCAAAAGTATTTATAATACAATGTATCACGCCTGTGCTCCTTACGTATACTTATATTATATTATTTCTTAGGTTCCTAGAGAATAGAATTTATTCCTCAAAATATTCCCTCTTCCCTGCGATCCAAGTTGGTGAAATATTCGTTTAAAGCAGGGTTTTGAACTTTACCCAAATCCGAAACTTTAGTAGTATTGAAACAAGCTATTTTTAATGATGATGTTTAGTATATCAACGAAATAAGGAAATTTGAACCATCCGTCACAAATTACTTATATAATCAATGAAGTATGAAGCAATTTGAATTATTGAATTAGAGCATTAACAAAAAATTAATTAAGTTAATTATAAGTAATAGCCGAATAATTTTTTTTCAATAAGCAATCCATAATTGTTCAAACATCAATCAATTTAATATCTAAAGCATCAATACGACGTTCGGTTTTAGAATTTCAACCGCAGTTATACTAAAGTGTTGCGGCCAATCATATAGTTTAAGAGCGTTAATAATGTCTACAATTAAATTTAGTTACAAATATTTTTACTATTTATTTGTTTATGTGTACGCCATTAGCAAAATATTTGGCCTCATAAGCTACACGTATTCAATATCAAGGCAAAAATTTAGCAATTCTGTTATCTCCATACTTTACAATATTCTCGTAGCAATTTGTTTAAAGATTAAATTATTCAATTTTGGAATCAAAATATTGTCAGCACCAAAAACCGGTGTTTTAGGAAAAATGCCATTTACACTAAGGATAACTTTTGCAATTATTCAACTGTTCAACTCAATCGGTATTACACGTTATGCTTGTCGATGGAACAATGACACAGTGGTAGCACTAAATCATCTTATCACAAGTAATAAAATTGTTTTGGGAAAATTTGGAGCAAAATATTTGCGGCTGAGTAAGAGATTCTTAATTATGATAATTATAAAGGAATGTATACCACCTTTTATATTATGCATACTGTTTACATTTGATATACGCATAATAACAGGATACAGCATAACATTGTTCGATGCGCTTTTAACATCGTATAACATAACGATAACATTTATTTTGGGATCATATTTTTCTTTGAGTCTGCTGAATTGCTATTTCCTATTGAGCATACTACATTGTGAATTAGGTGAAATTATGGTAACTAATACACGACGACTAACCAACTTTGAAATATGCATATTTTGTGATCGCCTTGATCAACTGGCAGAGCTGTACCGAACCGTCTGCCAAACAATCAAATTAATAAGTCTTGGATTCAAAGGTATAATACTAATGCACTTTATCGTCCTATTCATTAGTATCATAATAGTTCCACTAATAATTTTGTACGGCGTGATTTATGATGATTTAGCAGAATTTAAGGAACTATTTCGTAATTATACGATTTCTATTTTAATTGCGATATCACCATTAGCCACACATTGTAGATTGGGCCAAAAGTTAGTCGATACATCAAACGACATTGGAAGAAAGCTGATGGAGCATAATTTTTATCATAAATATGATTCACGTGTCTCCGAAACGGTAAGTAGGTTTTCTATAATTATAGTTATCTTATGAGACTATACCTCTCAAAGCTTAAAACATAATAATTGTTTAGATAATTTGAACTCCAAGTTAAAAGAGGACGAAACATGGCAAATGAAGTGCTTATTTCAAATATTTTAAAGTATAACGATTGAACGTCACAAACCTATTATCACCACGCCCCCCTCCCACCCCAGCTTGTTTTAATGACGTCACGTTTTATCAAACTCAGTTTCCCTCATCGTAAAAAATCAATGACCACGTTAGCCGAAGCCCCCCGATTTTTCCAACTTTTAATTAATGATGTGTAGATAGTCTTTGAAATAGAGCGATAAAAATAATTAAATTCTTATGTTTATCGTAAAGCCAAAAAGTATGTCCATTAATTCTATTATGAATATTATATGTACAACCTAAAACAATATTTTAAATATGTCAACCTTATTTGTTTAATTAAAACAATCGAAAAGCATATTTATTAAATTGCGTTGAGTTCTAGTTTGGTAGTTCGCTATTACGGTCCACCAAATTCCGAGTGTTACCATTATGTCAAAAATTAAAATTAGTTACAAATATTTTTATTATTTATTCAAATATATGTACGCCATTACCAAAATTGCTGGCCTCGCTAGTTACACATATTCAAATAAAACACAAACATTTCACAATTCGGCTATTTCAGTGATCTACAATTTTATCGTAGCCATTTGTTTTAAGGTGGTTTGGCTCAATATTGGAAAAAAAATAATAACTGCGCCAAAAAACGGTATTTTTTTGAAAATGTCACTTGCCATAAGATCAATATTTTCTGGTACACAAATATACAATACAATCAGTGTAACATATATGTCATGTAGTTGGAATAGACATGCAGTGGAGGCACTAAATCGTCTCATAACAATTAATAAAAATATTTTGGGAAAGTTTGGAGCAAAATATTTGCAACTGGCCACAAATTATCTAATTATTATAATTATAGAGGAATGTATTGCCCCTTGGGCACTCTCCTTTCTGTACACCCTTGGTTTTCGAATATTAATGGGAAACAGAGTCACCTGGTTTGAAGCCTTTATAACATCGTATAACGCGACAACCACATTTATTTTGGGATTACATTTTTTCATGAGCATGTTGAATTGTTATTTCCTAGTGAATATTCTGGATTGTGAATTGGATGAAACTATTTCAACTATTAGTCACCGACTAACTAGTATTGAGATATGTAAATGTTGTGATCGCATTTATCAATTTGCAAAATTTCATAGAACTATCTGTGACACAATAAAATTAATATGTCTTGGATTTGCTCGTATAGCGCTAATGCAATATATCATGGTTTTCGCTAATGTTGTGATGCTTCTACTTTTTGTGCTATATAAATTAATTTACGATGATTTAACCGAATTTGACAAACTATTTCGAATTCATTTGATTATCATTTTAAACGCATTGATACACTTCATCATTCATTGTAAATTGTGCCAAAAGTTGGTCGAAAAATCGAATAACATTGGAAAAAAGTTGATGGAGCATAATTTTTATCGGACATTTGATCCACGGATATCTGAAGCGGTAAGACGAGTTTTTAGGATTACTTCTATTATATTTTATTTTCAGGATACGACTTATCGGTTTTAGCGACATGTGAGTAAAATAACCTTTTTCGAAGTAGTAAGTGCCAGAGAACGAAACAAGCAAAATCGAGTCATTTTTAAATTAATTTTAGTTTATTAATTTACATTTTTATTTTTATTATATTTATATTTATATTTATATTTATATTTATATTTATATTTATATTTATATTTATATTTATATTTATATTTATATTTATATTTATATTTATATTTATATTTATATTTATATTTATATTTATATTTATATTTATATTTATATTTATATTTATATTTATATTTATATTTATATTTATATTTATATTTATATTTATATTTATATTTATATTTATATTTATATTTATATTTATATTTATATTTATATTTATATTTATATTTATATTTATATTTATATTTATATTTATATTTATATTTATATTTATATTTATATTTATATTTATATTTATATTTATATTTATATTTATATTTATATTTATATTTATATTTATATTTATATTTATATTTATATTTATATTTATATTTATATTTATATTTATATTTATATTTATATTTATATTTATATTTATATTTATATTTATATTTATATTTATATTTATATTTATATTTATATTTATATTTATATTTATATTTATATTTATATTTATATTTATATTTATATTTATATTTATATTTATATTTATATTTATATTTATATTTTGGTTGTTTGTCTGTTTTTATTAAATTTATTTGAAATTTTAATATTTGCTTATTAGAGACAAACTTTGTGTATATCACACTTAAACTACATAAAAATATGTAGAATTAAACAATAATTAATTTTTGTAATTATTGTTAAAATAATTGTAAATATTTCGACCGGTCGGTCATTATCAATACAAAATAATGTTTTTACGAAGAAGAAAAATCTTAGCCACAACAATGATTAAAATTTAAAAGGCGCGAAAAAACACATTTTTCTCAAAAACCTTCTTATTAAAAACAATACTATTTGTCTGAGGTTAAAATTTGAATTTCATTTTTATAAGACATATTTCATTTTTATTTTTATGTATTTTTATTTTATTTTTTAAATCAAAATATATTTTTGAATTTAATTTTTTTGTTTTAATTTTATTTTTAATTAGATTTTTATTTTAATCACCTTGCTATTTTTTTATTTATTTTTATATTACATATTTTTTTTTTATATTTTGTATTATCTGTACATATTTTAATTTTTATTTCTATTTTATTTTATTTATTTTTTTTTTTTTTTAATTTTTTTTTTATTTTTTATACATACATATTTATATTTCTATTTTTGATCAGAACATACATTTCATGTATGTTCTGATAAAAATCATTTACATTTTTATTTATATTTTTATTTTTATTTTAATTTTTATTTTTAATTTTATTTTTATTGTTATTTTTATTTTTATTTTAATTTTTGTTTCTATTTTATTTATATTTTATTTTTATTTTTTTTTTTCATTTATTTTTTTATTTAAATTTTTTATTTTTATTTTTTTTTATTTAATTTTTTTTTATTTAAGATATATTTCATTTTAATGTCTTTTTTAATTTTATTTTTATTTTAGATTTGTTTTTTCATCCCTAGCTATTATTTTTATTTATTTTTATTTTATACATATATATTTTTTTTTATCTGTATTTTAATTTTTAATTCTATTTTATTTTTTTTTTAATTTTTATGTTTATTTATTTATTTTTAAATTTTTTATAGTTATATTTCAATTTTTTATTTGTTTGATTAATTTTATTTTAATTTATTATTTATTTATATTTATTTAAAATTTTTTATTTTATTTTTATTTTATTTTTTATTTTCATTTATATTTCAATTTATATTTTTTTTTATTTAAATTTTTTTTTTAAATTTTATTTAATTTTTTTTTTTTTTTTTTTTTTTTTTTTATTTGTATTTTTTTTTATTTTTTTTTTATTTTTATTTTTTTTTTATTTATATTTTATATTATTTTTAATTTATTTTTTATATTTTTTTTTATATTTTGATTTTAAATTTTATTTTAATTTATATTTATTTTTTATTTATAGTTTTTTTTTTAACCTTTTTTTTGCATTTTTTTTTTATTTAAATTTTTGATTTTGATTTTTTTTTAACTTTATTTTTTTTTTATTTGAATTTTTGTTTTAAGCCTGAATTCCATAGTGAATAATTGACTGAGCTGACTTCAAGTTGGAAAGAGACAAAAAAAATAACCCATCAGAGTGACAAAGACGAAGTGTTTTGTTATTGTTTTTATTATAGCAAAATTTGATTGACACATTTTGACAGCAAAGAAAAACATAACCAAAAATTATTAAACAAAATTAGGTATTAGTGTTAATTTGATTAATTTTACTTTTCAAATAAATCTAAAAAATTAATTATTATTAATGACTATATCAGAATTATTTTTTTCGAATATTATCCGTCATAAAATACAAAATTAAAAAAACCTTACCCATAACAATGCCACACTACTGCTTGTTAGTGTTTTGACAGCAAACAACAACATAAACTAGAATTAATTAACAAATTAAGTAGTGTGTGTTAATTCAATTATTTTACGTTTCAAAATTATCTTAAAAATTAGCTATTTTTAATACTCATATCAGAATTGTTTTTTTCCAAGATTTTCCGTCATAAAACAACAACTTAAAAAAAAAATCGCCATGCTATTAAAATTATTAGTGTGAGCGAAAAATATTTTTCATCCTACACAATATTTATGCAGATGTGTTAGTTGAAATGATCTCAATTTGATACTTTTCAACCATAATTATGGCGATCAATTAATACAGACACACATTTTTTGTAGCTACAATTTTGACTGATTTCGGTTTGCGTTTTATTCACACAACCACCGATTATATATTTTTATCTCACTTTATTTTGACTGACAAACTTTTATTCACTATGGAATTCAGGCTTTAGATATGTATAAAGTCAAACTTCCGTAAATCGAACTTCTTTATTTCGAATTTTTCTGTAAATCGAATTACTTTTTTGGCAAAAGCACTAAAAGTATTTTTTGTATGAAAATGCTTCTCCTTAAATCGAATTTCTATAATTCGAATTTTTCTTCAAATCGAATAGAAAGAGTTAAAAGACGAATAATTTCAATTTCCCTAATTCTAATTTTTTGTCTTTTTTTGCTTTTATTTTCTATATGTATTATTGTTGTCTTTAATTTTTAACAAAAAACAAATTTCATATAACACGAGGTACATAATTTCCAATTGGAAAACTGAAATTTGTTTTGTTTATGTCTCATTCTCACGTATGGTATATCGTACGATATTCATGCATAATATGTGCATCAAATATTTAGCGCTCATTATGTATCTCATTCACACGTATGATAAAGATGCCAGTATTTTTGGATACTGTTTATCCTCCCCTACTAGTGTATGTATTTGGGTAAGTAAAAACCGTTTTCATTGAGTCATTACACTATGGCAGTTTAATATTACTAATGTATAAATTAAGATTACCGGTTAATTACATTTTAATTTTATAAAATTTTCTAAAATAAAAGAAACTCCGTAAAATGGAGAAAAAAAAATATAAAAGTTTAACAATACAAAAAAAATGATTTACTTCAAAAAGTAGATGAAGGGATGCTTAAAAAAGACGTTGCTCTTAAATTCGATATACCAAAGAGTACCGTATCAACCATTTTGAAAAATCGTCAAAAACTTATTGGAATTAGTGCGTGTGATTTAAATAAAACAAAAAAGCGAATTAATCAGTGCAAATATGATCAAATTGACAGAGCGATCCTTACGTGGTTGCAACAAGTTCGCAATAAAAATTTACCTGTGGGTGGTTCATTGATAAGACAAAAAGCTCTTGAGTTCGCCAAATCATTAAACTTTTCTGATTTTAGTGCAAGTAGTGGGTGGTTAGATAAATTTAAATCATGCCATAACGTAGTTTTTAGAACGGTTAGTGGAGAAAGTGCTTCAGTCAACGCTATCACATGCACAAATTGGAAAGACAACATCTTACCTGATCTAATAAAAAAGTACAGTCCACAAAACATATTCAATTGTGATGAGACGGGATTGTTTTACCAATGCCTGCCTAACAAGACGTTCACCTTTGCGGGTGATAAATGTTTTGGTGGTAAACAAAGCAAAAATAGATTAACAGTCCTTGTTGGATCAAACATGTCTGGATCGGAGAAATTAAAATTACTCATTATTGGAAAAAGCAAAAATCAACGAGCATTTCGTGGAATCAAGTCTCTTGGAATTGATTATTATGCAAACCAGAAAGCATGGATGACCAGTACAATATGGGAAGATTGGTTGACCAAACTTGATAAAATGTTTGGTCGCCAAAATAGAAAAATTATTTTGTTTGTAGATAACTGCCCCTCTCACCCTAAGGAAGTAGCATCGAAACTACGATTTGTACGCGTTGAATATTTTCCACCTAATGCAACGTCCGAACTTCAACCTATGGATATGGGAATAATAAACAGCTTAAAAACTCACTACCGAAGACGTCTTTTAAATACAGTTTTAAATAGAATGGAGGACGCTAAAGCAACGGCTATCAGTTTACTAGACGCAGCAAGGTCAATTTCCACCGCCTGGGTTGCCGACGTGACCAAGTCAACAATAAAAAATTGTTTTTCCAAAGCTGGATTTATGGAAGATCTTGAATGGGCTGAAGAGGACTTGGTACCATTAGCCGATTTAAAAACCCAAATTACACGTGAAAAACTAGATCTTGATGGTTACCTATCAGTCTATAACAGATGGAAAATTGAAAATAGCTTATTTATTGACATATCGGCTGAAGAATATATTAATTTTGATGATGATATATCTACGACTGAGTATATCGACGACCAAACTATTTTGGAGCTTTCGGCACCATCTTTAACTGGTGAGGATTCTAGCGATGATGAAGTACAAGAAATACTTCCAGTAAAACCAACTACTCAACAAATAAGAAGTTCTATTGATACGATTCGCACAGCGATTGAAATGAGCGATGAGGTCTCAGATGATATACAATATTGCATTCACAAGATTGATCAATTTTTCAATAGACCATCAATGAGTGGTAAACAAACTACAATTAAGGATTTTTTTACGAACATGGTAGTAAATTAGCCTCAAATTAAAAAAAAAATTTATGGATTTTCAAACATACATATGGATGAATTTTCATCCATACTTGAAGTTTCTTATTATTTTTAGTTTATTTATTTTTTGTACTTAAACTTATCAAAAATTGATGTAGAATGAATTGGTTTATACTAATGTAATAAATTATTTTAATGGGATTAATTATTCTGAATTTCAACAAATTATTAGTTTTATTTTCTATAATTCGAATTTTCCTCAAATCGAACAAAAATTATTGGCCAATAGTGATTCGATTTAGGGAAGTTTTACTGTATTTCAATTTTATTTGTATTTATTTTATTTTTTTTTTTTTTAATTTTAATTTTTATTTTTATTTATATTATACATATTTAGATTATCTTTAGTTTTCCCTTTTATTTTATTTTTTATTTAATTTAATTTTTATTTTTAGTTTGTTTTTTTTGTTTTTAGTTTTCTTTTTATTTACATTTATATTCTTATTTTTATTTTTTATTTTATTTTTATTTTTATTTTTATTTTTATTATTTTTAATTTTATTTTTATTTTTATTTTTATTTTTATTTTTATTTTTATTTTTATTTTTATTTTTATTTTTATTTTTATTTTTATTTTTATTTTTATTTTTATTTTTATTTTTATTTTTATTTTTATTTTTATTTTTATTTTTATTTTTATTTTTATTTTTATTTTTATTTTTATTTTTATTTTTATTTTTATTTTTATTTTTATTTTTATTTTTATTTTTATTTTTATTTTTATTTTTATTTTTATTTTTATTTTTATTTTTATTTTTATTTTTATTTTTATTTTTATTTTTATTTTTATTTTTATTTTTATTTTTATTTTTATTTTTATTTTTATTTTTATTTTTATTTTTATTTTTATTTTTATTTTTATTTTTATTTTTATTTTTATTTTTATTTTTATTTTTATTTTTATTTTTATTTTTATTTTTATTTTTATTTTTATTTTTATTTTAAATTTAATTTTATTTCATTTATATTTTTATTTATTTTTAGTTTTTTTTTTATTTTCATTATTTTTTTTTTAGTTTTTTTTTTTATATTTTGATTTTAAATTTTTTTTTATTTTTTATTTATATTTTAATTGTATTTACATATTTTTTATTTATAGTTTTTTTTATTTTTATTCCACATTTTATATTTTATTTAAATTTCTGATTTTTTTTAAATTTTTTTTTTTTTTTATTTAAATTTTAATTTTAGATAATATATGTACATATATACTTACATATTTCATTTTTATTTTTATTTTAATTTTTATTTTTAAATTAAAATTTATTTTTGAATTTAATTTTTTATTTTTTATTTTTTATTTTAGATTTTTATTTTAATCACCATTTTTTTATTTAAATTTCTTATTTTTTTTTTTTTTTTTTTAATTTAATTTTTTTTTATTTGAATTTTTAATTTAGATATACATATTTCATTTTTATTTTTATTTTTTATTTATATTAATTATATTTATATTATCTCTTATTTTTCCTTTTATTTTATTTTTTATTTATTTTTAATTATTTTTTATTATATTAATTTTATATATTTTTTTTATATTTTTGTTTTATCTGTACTTAATTTTATTTCTATTTTAATATTTTATTTTTATTTTTAATATTTTTTTTTTATTTTTATTTTTTATATTTATATTTATATTTTTCATTTTTTTTAAATTTTTTTTTATTTATAATTTATTTATATGTTTTTTTTTTTTTTTTTATTTTTAATATTTGTTTTTTTATTTTTATTTTATATATTTTTTTATATTTTTGTTTTATCTGTACTTTAATTTTATTTCTATTTTATTATTTTACTTTTATTTTTAATATTTTTTTTTATTTTTATTTTTTATATTTATATTTATATTTTTTTTCTTTAATTTTTTTTTAGTTATAATTTATTTATATGTATTTATTTTTTATTTTTATTTTTTTTATTTTTATTTTTTTTTAAATTAATAATTTAATATTTTAATTTTTTATTGTTTTTTTTTATTTTTTATATTGTTTTTTTATTTCCATTTACATTTTTATCTATATATTAATTATAATTTTAATTTTAATTTTATTTTAATTTTTATTTATATTTTATTTATATTTACTTTTGATTTAAATTTTTTTTTTAACTTTTTTTTTTGCATTTTTTTTTTGTTTAAATTTTTTATTTTTATTTTTTTTTTATTTTTTTTTTTTTATTTGAATTTTTATTTTAGATAGGCATTTTTCATTTTTATTTTTATTATTTTTAATTTTTTTTTTATTTTGATTTTTTTTTTTTTTATTTATATTATATTTATATTATCTCTTATTTTTCCTTCTATTTTATTTTTTATTTTGTTAATTTAATTTTTATTTTTATTTTGTTTTTATTGTTTTTAGTTTTATTTTTATTTACATTTATATTCTTATTTTTATTTTTATTTTTATTTTAATTTTTACTTTAATAATATTTTTTTTTTATTAATTAATTTTTTTTATTAATATTTTAATTTTTTATTTTATTTTAAATTTTATTTAAAGTTTATTTTTTTATTTTTTTTATTTTTTTTTTATTCTAAGTTTAAATTTTATTTTTACTTAGCCTTTTTTGAGAAAAGTCCCTAATGTACGTTTAAATTTCAGATCGTCGCCATTTAAATATTTAAGAATGTTTTGTGGGTTCATTTTAGTACCCGAACTGGTTGGGTACTTGCGGTATTTAGTCACTGGTTTTGGGTATTGTTCTTATTCCCAGTTTAAATCATTTCTTCATTTTAATCATATTTGCAAATAATTAATATTGAATTATCACAATCGATATATTGTTGCAAATGGCAATGGATTGGTTACAAAAAAATACGAGTAGCCATCCTTCTTTCTCGTCACTGGACAAGAGTTTTAATAAATGGTATAAAAGTAACCCAAAAAGCTCCAAAATTCTGCAAATTTCAGACATTATTATTTAAATATTTAGTTCATTAGAATACACTGCAGTGACTACAACCAGTGATTCGCATTTTTTTGCAGTTAATAAAAAGCTATTCTAATGTACTTACTAGAGGTGGAAAACTATCGACAATTTCAACTATCGATAGTATCGATAGTAACATAAAAAACAATCGATAGAAAACTATCGACACAAATTAAAAGACTATCGATATACTATCGATACTATCGGATAATAAATTTATAAACTTTATTCAATTACATAGGTTGACTACAACCAGAAACTATAAAGTCAAGGGAGGTTATTATAATCGGAAAGTCTCCCAGTTTCCCACTTTGTTTTAAAAGCAGCAAATCGTTTTTATGTAAGAAAATCAGCATCTCAACATTTTTGGCTTTCAGGCCGTTTGGGATCGTTGATCACAAATAATTTGACTAGCATATAAAAGGAATGACAACAAAAAAAACGTAACTAAAGTTATATCGCATAACAGCACAACTCTCTTTTACGAATAAAATATCAATATCGACCTATCCAATTAAGACCATGGAAACGTCAGTTATCATAATTTTAAGGGAATACGATTTTTGGATTCTATGATGTCGAATTCTTATTAAGATAAAATCTTAAAGTATTATCTCTAAAATTGATAAGATTATGACTGATTTTATATTCTATTCCTAAACAAAGGACCCTTCGACAATACATAATAGTATGAAGCATGATATGGACATTCTACTGGAATATTTCAAATCTAATGTGATCTCTCTAAATTTACATAAAACGAAATTTATGATTTTTCATTCCCCACACAAAAGTCCTATCAATTTGTCTTATTTTACTATAAATAACATTGTAGTTGATAGAGTTGAGTTTTTCAAGTACTTAGGAGTAACTTTTGACACGCATATGTCTTGGGCTGAACACACTAAAACCATCTGTAGTAAAATGGCTCCGTTAGTAGGATTGTTAAGGAAACTTTCCTTTTGTGTGCCGAGCTATGTACTGAGATTGATGTATTTTACATTTATTCACTCTAGAATTGTATACGGAATTATTGTGTACGGAACTGCAAGTCGAAGCAGATTGAAATCTTGTCAAATCATGCAAAACAAAAGTTTAAAAGCTGTTTTAAAGCTGTCTTCACGTTTCCCATCATTAGTTTTATATGAAACCGAGTCCAAGGGTATTTTACCAGTTGGTGCATTGTATGAGTACCAAGTTTCACTATACATGTACAAGATGTTAAATGTTTCTTCAGCACTCTCTAATCTTAAATTTAATAACTGTAATCATAATTATGACACCCGATTTATTAATAGTATATCATGTGGATCTATCAGTAGCGAATTTGGGCGCAAATCGATAAGGTTTTCCGGCCCTTCAAATTACAATAAGTTGCCAGAATCACTTAAAGCTTCAATGAGTTTTCCTCAATTTAAGAAACAGCTAAAAATTTATTATGGAAATCTTATAAATAATTATATTTCTTAAATTTTGTAATGATTGTATTGCATTATGTAAAAAATTTATAATTTTGTATATGTTTTAAAATGTGAATTACAATATCAATTACCCTTCAAAGGACAATAAATCCATTGGGAAATTGATATTGTAAAGAGTTTAATTAATAATTGTATAATTTGTAAATAATTAATAAATAAATAAATAAATAAATAAATAAATAAATGCGTTTTTAACTAAAAATCCAGCTAAAAGAATTCAAAGCCACTTTATAATACTCTTCAGTATAAACGATACAATTAACGTTTCATAAACGGTACAATTAAAGGGATCCGCTTATTTCTAGCAGCGAAAAGAACTAATTAAACCTTTATACTGCTCTCCTGAAAAAACGGTATTTTTCACTTATCATATTCTTACTTGGATAGGTCGATATATCGATAGTATATAAAAAGTATCGATTGTTTTCGATAGTACGAAACTATCGATATATCGATAGTACTATCGATAGATTTCCACCACTAGTACTTACCGAATACATTTGATTTGTTTAGCTATTTCTTAATAATCTGTAGTGTATATACTACGGTAACAGCATAACTTTTATAGAAGCGCTATTAAGCTCGTACAATACGACGGTCACATTAATTTAGGATCAAAATGTTGTTTAAACTGTTGAACCATTGGTTCGTAGGATTATGGTTGATAAACTTGGGGCTTATAGCTCTCAAGATATCTATTTTACTTTTGGAATTTGCACTTTTGGTTCTACTTGAATGAACATTTGAGTTGCGCTTTACTGATAAAAAGGGTATAAATTTTGCCTAACTCCAGTTTGTAAGAAAAAAGTTAGAAGAAAAGCCATAGATTTTCATCCTGAGAAGGAAGGTATGCTGATCGTGTTGCGCTTTCTACTAGCTGATCTATTGCTCTGCGATATAGGCAATAGATTAATCAATCATTTCACTGAACGTACTAAAAAATGTTTTACTGGTGAAATTACCTCACCTATTCAAGGTACAATAACCTACACTGTTATTCGCGCTTAACCAAAAAAAAATTTACGGAGGGAGAAAATTAACAAAAAATTTGCAAATACATTTTAGAGGGTTAAGGTCACTTTTTCGCTAACAACACGTTATAGTACATTCTAGAAAAAAATGATGAAAATAGAGTTGTTCTACAGAACATTTCCTATCCATATGTGTGTTGTTTGTTATTATTTTTTTTTTTTTTAAGAAAGATGTTCGGGTACAGAGAAATTGAAATAAATAAATTTAAAAAAAATGTTGAACTATTTATTTCCTTTATAAACATAATTCTGCATCATAATAAGTTTCGGATCAACGAAATTTGAACCGTTTGTCACAAATTAGTTCTACGGTCAATGAAGCATGAATCGCTGTAATTTATTCAATTACAGCATTTACAATTTAATTATGTTAATTACAAATAATAGCCGAAAAATTATTTTTTATTCAGCAATAAGAATAATATCAAAACAATCAATACGATGTTTGTATTTCGAATTTCAACCAGTTCTATTGAATTATTTCGCTATTACGGTCCACCATAAGTTACGAGTGTTAATAATGTCGAAAATTAAATTTAGTTACAAATATTTTTACTATTTATTCATGTATGTGTACGCCCTTAGCAAAATCTTTGGCCTGATAAGCTACACGTATTCAATATCAAGACAAAAATTTAGCAATTCAACTAAATCCGTACTTTATAATATTCTCGTAACAATTAGTTTCAAGATCATATTGTTCAATGTTGGAATGAAAATACTAACAGCTCCAAATACCGGTCTTTTTGAAAAAATGTCAATAACATTCAGAGCAATGTTTGGAAGTATTCAACTGTTCAACTCAATCGGTACCACACGTTATACTTGTCGATTGAATAAAGACACAGTTGCAGCATTAAATCATCTTATCAGAAGTAATAAAAAATTTTTAGGAAAATTTGGAGCAAAATACTTGCGACTGAGCATTAGGTACCTAATTATTATAATTATAGAGGGATTTATACCTCCCTGGGTAACCTGTATACTGTTTACATTTGATATGCGCATGATGATGGGATATAGCGTAACCTGGTTGGAAGCACTTTTGGCATCGTATAATACGACGAACACATTTATTTTGGGATCACATTTTTCCATGAGTATTTTGAATTGTTATTTTCTATTGATAATTCTGCACTCGGAATTGGCGGAGATTATCAAAATAGCTAAGCGGAAATATCGACTAACTAGCTTCGAAATATGTAAACTGTGTGATCGAATTGATCAATTGGAAAAGCTGTATCGGAACGTTTGTCAAACAATTAAATTAATTTGTCTTGGTTACAAAGGTTTAGTGTTAATTCAAATCATCGTGCTGTTCCTCAGTATCATAATGATTGTACCAGTTGGATTGTATGGAGTGATTTACGATGATTTGGCGGAATTTAATAGTTTATTTCGAAACCATGCGATTATCATTTTCCTTTCGATAACACCATTAGCAATGCATTGCATATTGGGCCAAAAGTTGGTCGATAAATCGAATGACATTGGGAAAATGTTAATGGAGCATATGTTGTATCAAAAATATGATTTACGTATCACCGAAACGGTAAGTGGCATTTTTATGATTAGTTCCAACGATTATTTACGATCAACACACTTTAAAAAATAATAACTTGATCTAATGATGTACACCAAAAAAAATTGTTCTCATTAAAATCGTCCGTATGTATGCTAGTAATATCCAGCTAAAATAGAATTTTTCAATATTTACCAACCCGTAATATATACGTTATTCGAACAGTACCAGCACAGTACTTTAATATTGCGGTCAACTAGATCACTAGTGTTAAATATGTTTAAAATTAAATATATTGCTAGATTGTCAATGTTTTAGTCGTTTTTTATCATTCCCACTAGTCATTCAGTCTAGCTAGATATTATGTTTCAAAGAACACTGTAATGTACTTTAAGAAGGAAGAATATTTGGTGTTTCAACTAATTCTTTTGAAACTTTGTCATTACATTTAATCGTTCATTTAAGAGGTCCACAATATTTTTAAAGCGGGCTGAATTATTCAATTAAAATGTTTGTTGAACTAATTAAGTTAATTACAAGACAAAGTATTTTTCATTAAACGATCCATTACGTTCAACCATCCATCAATATACTATCAAAACAATCAATTCGATGTTTGCTTCTAGAATTTTAACCAGTTCTAGTGAAGTATTTCGATATTGCGGGTCAACCATATAGATTACGATTGTCAATAATGTCTAAAGTTAAATTTAGTTACATACACTTTTACTATATATTTATGTATGTATATGCGCTTACCAAAATTGCTGGCCTCGCTAGCTATACGTATTCAAAAACGAGGCAAACATTTCAGAATTCAGCAATTTCCGTAATATACAATTTTATCGTGGCAATTAGTTTAAAGATCGCTTTGGTAGAAATCGCAATGAGAATACTGACAGCTCCACAAGTCGGTATTTTCGTTAAAATATCAATAACATTAAGGTTTACGTTTGCTTTTGTACAAATGTATAACGCGCTTGGTATAACTTGTATTGCATGTGGATATAACCAATGCACAGTTGCAGCACTAAATCGTCTATTCTCAGTTAATAAAATAATTTTGGATAAATTCGGATCAAAATGGTCCCGACTAATTAACCATTACCTTATTATTATTATTATATTCGAATGTATATCCCCTTGGGCAATTTGCTTTCTGTATACTTTTGGTACGCGAATAATGTTGGACTACAAATTGTCATGGTTTAAAGTTTTGTTGACATCTTACAACATGACGGCCACATTTATTTTGGGGTCACATATTTTTTTGGCGCTGCTCAATTGTTATTTCCTATTAAGCATTTTATACTGTGAATTGGATAAAACTATTAAAACTATTAGGATGAAACATCGTCTAACGAGCTTTGAGATATGTGAATTTTGTGATCGAATCGACCAAATTGCAAAATCTTACCGTACCGTTTGTACCACAATTAAACTAATATGCCTTGGCTTTGCTCGTATAAAATTGTTACAATATATTACGTACTTCATGCACATCGTATTGATTCTGCAAATTGTGCTGTATAAAGTGATTTACGATGATTTAGCGAAATTTGACAAATTATTTATAATGCTTTTGATTGGCACTTTAATTTTGTTAGCGCCATTAGTGACGCATTGTAAATTGGGCCAACATTTAATCGATAAGTCAAATGATATTGGGAAAAAGTTGATGGAGCAAAATTATTATAGAAAATTCGATCCACGGATGACTGAAACGGTAAGTAGATTTTATATAATTCTTTTTAAAGTAATACGTTTGCCAGACTGCGGTTTAATAAATCAATAAATCCGATTTAGCTAGACTATAGAACAGATACTCTATGAAACAAAACGCGATTAGTAAAAACTAGGATTGACACACTACGGTTTAACTCGAAAAATTAACTAAATATGATTTATTAAATCGCAGTGTGTCAATGATATAACTCTTCGGTTTGAATCTAATTAACAGTATTGATAACATCCTTCTAGCTTAACGAGTTTTGCCCTACTAAATTCTAATGATTTATTCAAATAATGTTTAGGAATTTAGAAGGTTTCAACGTGACATCGTCTTACACCGCATGTCGCTATATTTAGGTTTTTTACGTCTGCCTCTTTTATAACACAAAATAAAATTCATAATTCACGCAAATCATTGTATTAATCGATTAGTTGTTATATTTAATTAATTAATTACCCCAACCGTATGTCAATTTATAAATTTTCAATCTCGTTGTATACCACTTGTATATGTAGTATTGTAGTGTCTGCAGAACATACATGAAAAATCATGTTTTGCTATCAATATTTTATTCCGGTTTTACACTACTTACATAAATTTCTACAATTAACCGGTTTGGCTGCATACCGTTACGATTATAGTACCAATCGTGTCTATCTATCAATTGTACGAATTATAACCGCCATTTCAATACGACTAACAATAAATTATGTAACAATTATGTCACAACATCCTGTTTCAAATGATTTTGAATCAGCTTCTAGTAAAATTCTAGTAAATTTGCTGATGGTTAATAGCATCGCTATTTGTGGCAGTATTTATTTTAAGACCGCGGCTCTGAGCAGTGCAACAGTTATAGCAATTAATAAATTGCTAACATGTTTGAATACCGTTTTAAGTGTGGTGAAAGACAAATATGTGCATCAAAGTTTTAAATATTTTGTGTATCTGACGCTGAAAGAGATCTGTTTCGGATGGATAGTTTTTATTACATCAATGGTGACCGTTTATATTATTTATGATCGTCAACTTTCAGCCGTTCAAGTAATTTCGTTTAGTTTTGATACGTTTGTAACGCATCATATGTACAGTGAAATAACCGTATGTTTACTGATTTTAATGCATATGTACGAAATTGTTAATTATGAGATGGTGGAAATTTTACGGTATTTACAAACACAACATAGCAGTATTTACCAAATGGGTAAAATAAACAATCGGTTTAATCGTTTAGTCAAATTATATGTTACATTGCAACATACAACCGGGGTAATGTTTGAGAAAAATGCGTTACAAATCCTTTTCCATCTAGCGACGAATTTTATATCAATCATGTCGCTGTTATTCTTCGAATTTTTTTTGGTATTTTCGGACAAAATTAGCCGCAGTACCGAAATCTTTTTGATGGGGGCAGTAAGCTTAGCATTGTGCACCATACAAATGTTCAGTATGATCAGCTTGTGTCAGAAAATCTGTAACATGAATAAGTCATCAAGGAGAATACTGAGTGATATTTTAAATTATGTAAAGATGAATGAGCCGTTTTTATGCGATGTAAGTGTTATAATTTCATTAATGGATTACTTATTTTAACAGTAGTTGTCATTTTTGCTTAATAATTTTTTGTTTGCTTTTTTAGAGATTATTGTGATTAATTGGCTTTATATTATCCAGTAAAACAAAAAATCACGCCTAGGCTTTTGTAAAGTTTTTGCAAATTTTAAATAGATTTGCTAATATGACAATCTTATCAAAAAAACTGAAATTTAGTAGATGTTTTGATACTAATTTTCAAAGTATTCAGAAATTCCAGCGGGTAATTAATGTCACCAATGGTGTCCACAACAGATCCACTACAGGTTCACTAGAATCCGATTTAGATAAACAAAACGCGATTAGAAAAAACTAGGGTTGGCACACTACGGCTAAACTCGAACATTTGACTAAACCTAATTTATTAAATCGCAGTGTATCAATGGTATAATAGGCATTCATACTTCGTTTTTATAACTAAAGAAAAAAAAAACTTCTGATAATTCCAATGTAACGTTGTGTTTTGTATTTTATAAGGCAATGATTTTAGAATGCGTTGCAAATATAATACGTATATGCAATACATCGATAACATTTGAATGGAATTTTTTTTTTTTATTTAGTGTTTTTAGCCAAATGAGAAAACTAGTATGATTGTCTATGGTATAACTCTTTGTTATAAATCCAATGACTGTATTGATAAAAATCCATCAAGCCTAAGGAGTTTTGGACCTTTTTTGTAACAAAATGTTACCTAGTCATTTCATAATTTTTAATTTTTTTTTAAATTTCTAATTTTTAATTGTTAATTTTTGTTGTTTGTTTTTATTATTTTTTAATTTATAATTTTAAATTGTTAAATTTTATTTTTTAATTTTTAATTTTTTTTTTTAATTCTAATTTTTAATTTTCATATTTTATCTTTTAATTTGTATTTTCTATTTATTATTTTTTAATTTTTTTTTTTAATTTTTTATTGTTAAGTTTTGTTTTATATTTTTAAAATTTTAATTGTTAATTTTCATTTTTTAATTTTTTTTTTTTTTTTTTAAATTTTAATTTTTAAATTTTTAATTTTTTTTCAATTTTAGTTTTAATTTTTAATTTATATTGTATAATTTTTAATTTTAATATTAATTTGAATGTTTAATCTTTAAAAATTAATATTTTAAGTTTTAAGTTTAAAGGTTTAACTTAAGTTTATGGTTTAAGTTCTTTGCTGTAAGTTTTAAATTTGAAGTTTAATGTTTAAATTTTAAATTTTTATTTTAAATTTTTATTTTAAATTTTTATTTTTTAATTTGTTATTTTTAATTTTTTATTTTAATTTTTTATTTATAACTTTAAATTTTTAATTTTTAATTGATAAATTTTATTTTTTAATTTTTAATTTATATTATATTTCTAATTTTTTTCTAAATTTTAATTTTTAATTTTTAAATTTTTAATTTTCAATT
Source organism: Tipula helvola (assembly GCA_963556165.1). Lineage (NCBI taxonomy): Eukaryota > Metazoa > Arthropoda > Insecta > Diptera > Tipulidae > Tipula > Tipula helvola. The sequence continues at coordinate 371,123,110 of OY744481.1, forward strand.
GGTTTTTTTTTAATTTAAGTTTTTAATTTTTAATTTATATAAATTTTAATTTTAATGAGAATTTGAATTTTTAATTTTTAATTTTTATTTTTTATATATTATTTTTTAATTTTTTTTTAATTTTCAATTATTAATTTTTAATTTTTATTTTTTAATTTTTAATTTTTTTAATTTTAATTTTTTAATTTTTAATTTTTAATTTTAATGTCAATTAGAATTTTTAATTTTTAAGTTAAGTTTAAAGTTTAAGTTCAATGTTGTAAGTTTTAAATTTGAAGATTAGAGTTTAAATTTTTAATTTTTATTTTAAATTTTTATTTTTTATTTTTCAATTTTTTATTTTTTATTTTTAATTGTTAAATTTTATTTTTTAATTTTAAATCTTTATTTTTAATTTTTCTATTTTTCAATTTTTCAATTTTTAATTTTTGATTTATATAAATTTTAATGTTAATTTGAATTTTTATTTATTATTTTTTAATTTTTTGTTAATTTTTAATTAATAATTTTTGTTTTTTAGTTTTTAATTTTTAATTTTTAATTGTTAATTTTTGTTTTTTAATTTTTAAGTTTTAATTGATAATTTTATTTTTTTTTTAATTTTAATTTTTAAATTTTTAATTTTTATTTGTTTTATTTTCATATAAGTTTTTAATTTTTAATTTTTATAAATTTTAATTTTAATTTGAATTTTTATTATTTTTTAATTTTTTGTTAATTTTTAATTTTTAATTATTAATTTTTGTTTTTCAGTTTTTAATTTTTAATTTTTCATTTTCACTTTAAATTTTTAATTTTTAATTGTTAAATTTTATTTTTAAATTTTAAATTTTTATTATTTATTTTTTATTTGTTATTTTTTATTTTTAATTGTTAATTTTTTTATTTTAAATTTTTAATCTTTAATTTTAAATGTCAATTAGAATTTTTAATTTTTAAGTTAACTTTAAGGTTTAAGTTCAATGTTGTAAGTTTTAAATTTGAAGTTTATAGTTTAAATTTTTCATTTTTATTTTTTAATTTTTTATTTTTTTTTTAATTTTTTTAATTTTTAATTTTTAAATTTTTAATTTTTAATTACATTTTTTTTATTTTAGTTTTTAATTTTTAATTTATATAAATTTTAATTTTAATGTTAATTTGAATTTTTATTTTTATTCATTATTTTTTAATTTTTTGTTAATTTTTAATTTGTAATTACTAATTTTTGGTTTTTGGTTTTTTTGTTAATTTTTAATTATTAATTTATAATTTTAATCATACGCGTGGTTGCAATAATTGTTTGATAAAATACTTATTTCAGTTCTATATTCATTAATTGTTGAATATTTCCTATTTTTAATTTTATAGAGTTTTGAGGTTTCATTATTTAGGTTTTCAGTCTTTTTTCTTACCGCATTATTTATATATTAGTGTTGACATCATAATATTGAATCCGTTGGTTATCTTTAAATATGGATAACCTTAACACATTTTTAAAATGCCGATTTTGTTTTGGATCACAGAAATAAGAAAATTTAAATCATTAGTCACAAATAAGTTCTACAATCATTGACGTATAAAGCGGGCTGAATTATTCAATTAAAATGTTTGTTGAACTAATTAAGTTAATTACAAGACAAAATATTTTTCATTAAACGATCCATTATGTTCAACCATCCATCATTTACTATCAAAACAATCAATTCGATGTTCGTTTCTAGAGTTTTAACTAGTTCTAGTGCAGTATTTCGATATTGCGGGTCAACGATATAGATTACGATTGTCAATAATGTCGAAAGTGAAATTTAGTTACATATACTTTTACTATATATATATGTATGTGTATGCGCTTACCAAAGTTGCTGGCCTCGCGAGCTATACGTATTCAAAAACGAGGCAAACATTTCGGAATTCAGCAATTTCCGTAATATATAATTTTACCGTTTCAATTAGTTTAAAGATCGCTTTGCTGGAAACCGCTACGATAATACTGGCAGCTTCACAAGTCGGTGTTTTTGGTAAAATCTCAATAACATTAAGGTTTACGTTTGCTTTTGTACAAATGTATAACGCGCTTGGTATAACTTGTATTGCATGTGGATATAACCAATGCACAGTTGCAGCACTAAATCGTCTATTCTCAGTTAATAAAATCTGTTAATAAAACCAATTTTCTTTTTCACTTAATTTGTCAAAAACATTACCGGTCATACCTGTGACAAATATATCCGCACTAACAAAACTTATAATCGGTCGCCAAACGCACATTTTGATGCCATTTTACGAATACGGGTTAAATAACCTTGAATAGATTCATCATCATTTTTGCGCAAGGAAAAAGCGCTCTTCTTTCAAAGTACACAATCGTTGTTGTTGAAAAGTGCTGATTGATTATTTTACCCAACTGCACATAAGTTTTGTCGAACGGAATAACTGGATCGAATATTCCGTATTAAACTTCATACGTTTCTCTGTCCAAACAATCCAGTAGAACCGATTTTTTTTCCACATTGTCATCCGTGTCTTTTATCAAATATCTACGGTAATTTCGTTTTATAAATTTTCCAATCCTCTAACGTGAGATCGAATTTTGGAATATGAACACGTTCTGCCATTTTGATATTAATTTGGTTCTTCTTTCACCCGCACACCAATAAAAAACAAAATTTATTCTTTATTTTAACTATTTCTACATGCTTCCGACTATAATAGCTTGTCGCCAATTGTGATGTTCGGGTTTATAATGAAACACGAACAGATTTGCTTCTTATAAAGCTTATTTGTTTAAGATATGTATACAAACACGCTTGTTAACCATCTGGACGTCAAAAACCGAGCTAACTTTAATAATATGTACTATGAAGTTCGTTCACACTTTAAAACAGTACGACCTCAATACATAACATTTACTTTGTCTGCATTTGTTGTTGCATTGCATTAACTTAATGTAATTTATTAAATAATTAATTCATATTTTCCACAAATCATGGTATTAAGCCATTAGTTTTCATATTTAATTAATTAATAACCCCAACCGTAAGTCAATTTATAAATTTTCAATCTCGTTGTATACTACTCGTATTTAGTGCCTACAGAACATACATGAAAAATCATGTTTTGCTATCAATATTTTATTCCGGTTTTACACTACTTACATAAATGTCTACAATTAACCGGTTTGGCCGCATACCGTTACGATTATAGTACCAATTGTGTGCATCTATCAATTGTACGAATTATAACGGCCATTTCAATACGGCTAACAATAAATTATGTTGCAATTATGTCACAACATCATGTTTCAAATGATTTTGAATCAGCTAGTGCTAAAATTCTAGTGATTTTGCTGGGTGTAAATGACATGGTCATTTCTGGAACTATTTACTTTACAACCGCTATACTGAGCCATGCAAAAGTTATAGCAATTAACAAATTGTTCAAATGTTTGGATACCGTTTTAAGTGTTGTGAAAGACAAATATGTGCGACATAGTTTTAAATATTTTGTGTATCTGACGCTGAAAGAGATCTGTTTCGGATGGATTGTTTTTATTACATCAATTGTGACCGTTTCTATAATTTATGATCGTCGACTTTCTGCCGTTCACGTAATATTAATTAGTTTTCATTCATTTGTAACGCATCATATGTATAGTGAGATAACAGTATGTTTACTTATTTTAATGCATATGTACGAAATTGTTAATTTTGAGATGGTGGAAATTTTACGGTATTTACAAACGCGACATGTCAGCATTTACAAAATGGGTGAAATCAACAATCAGTTTAACCGTTTAGTCAAATTATATGTTACATTGCAACATACAACCGGGGTAATGTTTGAGAAAAATGCATTACAAATCCTTTTCCATCTAGCGACGAATTTTATATCAATCATGTCGCTGTTATTTTTCGATTTTTTTTTGCTATTTTCGGACAAAATTAGCCGCAGTACCGAAATATTTTTGATGGGGGCAGTAAGCGTAGTATTGTGCACCATACAAATGTTCATTATGATCAGCTTGTGTCAGAAAATCTGTAACATGATTGAGGCATCAAGGAGAATACTGAGTGATATTTTAAATTATGTAAAGCTGAACGAGCCGTTTTTATGCGATGTAAGTATTTCAATTACATTAATGGATTACTTATTTTAACAGTAGTTGTGTTGTCATTTTTGGCTTAATAGTTTGTTGTTTGCTTTTTTAGTGATTATTAGATTTGCTGACGAACGCACCAAAAAAAATTAAATTTGGTAGAGGTTTTGGTACTAATTTTCAAACTAATTATAGATGCTGAAATCCCAATTCAAATCTACGAACATTATTTTGTCAATTTTTTTTTTTATCTGTATAGTTGAGTCATTTACAGCCACAGTACCATCATAATTGCATTGACTTGCAATATACACTCTTCCCATAGTCGTATCGGTGAGGAAAATAGAGCTGCAATCCGTACAAGTTCACAACTTCTATCATCATCAGAATATTCAACATGGCTTCAAAATGGCATCGTTTGATTATACATATTCGAAGAGAGCCCTCACCATCTCCCATCTTCGCCAAATCCAAGCGATTCACTCAACATTAGTATGTTATCTCAACACGGACCGGTTAAGCTAACTGTTCGACACGGCTCAGCTCTAAATAATCTAACATTATTTATTGTATAAGCCTGTGATTTGGCTTCTTGCGGGTAGAAGATTTAGATTGCCATTACCAATTGTGTTATTGAGGGAGGCGTTGGCCGCAAAATATTTTTGATTTTGATTATTGAGCCAAACAATAATTTTTTGATTGATGATCTAAAAGATGATTTTTTCTTTATCTCGGAAATTTTTAGAGTCGTGTGTCATTGCATTAATAAGCCTGCTTCACGTATTTTACTCTATGAAATAAATAATTATTGTTGTTATACATTCCTTTTACCATGGAGATTAATCTACTAAAATAATTGTTTATTTTTTTTTTTTGTTATTCGGGTTTTTCGATGTTTTTAAAAGTTATAATTGTTATAATTAGTAAAATTGTGAAAAGTAGGGAGGCCGACCTAATATGTGAACCAAATTAAAGTTTCTATATCTTTTGCACCATATTCGGGAAGAAATGGGCTCGCTTAATTTATTTGTCAACTTCCTGTACTCCTCTATTAGTTCTCTCATGTTCTTTACTGATAATAGTATTCTGCTTATCTTCACTGGTTACATTTTCGACCATTGTGGAAGTCTAGATTATACTGTTATTTATCTATTGTTACCATTAACTTGATTTTTTTGAAAAATGGACTTAGGCCACTTTCAAAATAAACGGCTCATATAATCGTGTTCGTTATTTAAATTCTGTCTATTTCTGTCACATTCACATGAAGTGGTGTTATTCTCATTGAAGTTTATTTCTGTCTTTTTATCGACGTTGGGTATTCTGCTTAATTTATCCGTGAGAACGTTAGTTTTTCCTTTTTTATAGACGAGGTCGTACTCAAAATTTTAGAATATTCCAGTTTTTCTCCGAAGTTTTAATAAAAGTAAATGGCTTGTGGTCGGTCACAACTGTAAATTTATTACCGTATAGGTACGGGTTGTATTTCTTCACAGGCCAGATAATCACTAACGCTTCTTATTCATTAGTCGCGTAATTGGTTTCGGTGGAATTTAGGGTCCTCGATGCAAAAGCAATCGGATTTACTATGTTATCTTTCATTTAGGACAATAATGCACCAAGAGCGTAGTCTAATGCTTCGGTTGTTAGTATAAATTGTTTCGAAAAGTCCAAATAAGCCAATATTTCTTTTAGTGTTTCGAACACTTTTATATAGTCGGATCTTTAATCAATCGTCTCGAATAACCTGCAAGTCTGAGGAACTGTTTGACTTGCTCCTGTGTCGCCGGTAATGGCCATTCAATGATTTTCTGGATTTGGCCGGAATTTGATCTTACCCCATTCTAAATGATAAGGTGTCCGAGGAATTCCGCTTCTCCATTTAGGAACTCACATTTGTCCAATTGTATTTTTAGATTGAATTTTGCAAGACGGTTTAAAACCTTGCAAAGATTTTTCATGTGGTTTTCCAGATTACAACCCACAATAATGATATCGTCTAGATTTACGTAACAAACTTCTTCCACTAAGCCGTTTGCACGTTGAAAAGTTACTGGGCCACTTTCTAACCCAAAGGGCATATGAGAAAATTCGAAGTGGCCCTTATCTGTAGAAAATGCAGCTTTTGCTTAATATTTCATGTCCATCGGGATTTGATGAAATCCAGATTTTAAGTCAAGGGTTGAGAAATACACAGATTTCCAGAGACTGTCAAGAATTTTCACAATTTGCGGGATTGGAGTTAAATAGGGCTATTTGAGTTCTGTAACATTCCACTATCCTTTAATTCTTGAATTTGGTCAGTCGCATCATTTTTGTAATGGTGTGGGTATCTGTATATGCTTGATTCGGATTAGATTTTCAATTATCTTTTTGTCGACTGGTGTATTTAAATTAATTGGAATATGTTCGGTTGTTTACTATCAGTCCTAATTTAGACAATTTTGAAGGTGGTTCTGGATTGTATGTTGTTATATTAACGATCGATTGCGTCATTTATTTTGAATATTCCAGAATTAGCCAATCGCCATTTGCTGTGGTATTAAACGTTACTGTATGATTATAGAAGTTCTTTATTGGGTAATAACGGTAGAATTTTAAAGTTTTATTATTTAGAGAATAGATTTACAGTAAATTTTAGCGTTCATTGATTGGGACCCTAAGATACCATCAAAAAATTTAGGGAAACTAAATTCGTAGTAGGTTTGTTTGGGTAAATTGAACCAAAAAATTGAGTTTCCCACGGTGTGCTGGAAACGAATCTTAATGAAAAGTTCTGTCACTAAAGAAAATCATAGTGAACCTTATTGAAGGGAGTGTCCTGAGCTCGGAGCAGTTTAAATTAAAATCATTAGAAGTGCCTTTGTTTTGGCGGCAATTTTAAATTTGTATAAATTTCACAATATGAATGCTTATTTTATACGTCGCTTTTCATTTAGAAGTTTGAGATTTCTCTGTATTATCAATTAATATGATTTTTTCGGCTTTTTATAGACAACATATATTATTTTTAATAGCATTCCCATTATTACGACTTGTCAGTCAATAAAATAAAGAGGCTATCTTCCCACAATACATCTACCAAAAAAAAAAAAAGTTGAAAACTAAACTCCTGGTAGTTTTCCTTGAGTTTTAGATTTGGTAATTCACTAAATCATTACGTTCTTACCTAGTGCTATACGCAAAAGGTTGGAAAATTGAATTTGTGTAGTTGGATCGTAGCTCCCTGCTGAGTAGACCAACTTTTTATCAGTACGAAACCAAACTACCAGGAGCTTAAGGAAATTCACCCCCCCCCCCCCATAGGGGGAGGGTGCATTTTTACTTTTTTTTTTGGTAGATGTATTGTGGGTATTAGCATTAATAAGCATTCATATTGTGAAATTTATTCAAATTTAAAATTTTTTTTTTAAAGATTTTACTTTCAACTGTTCCGAGCTCAGGTCACTCCCTTCAATAAGGTTCACTATGATTTTCTTTAGTGACAGAACTTTTCATTAAAATTCGTTTCCAGTACACCGTGTTTCCTTTTGTTGAAAGATTTTGTGTTCCTAGAACATTTTTTACTTTCAGATTCTAAGAGAGTTTTTCAAATAATGTTTGGCCTTGTTAGCCCCAGCGTCTATTAAAAATATTATTGCTTTGTTTGTTATTTTATTATGGCATTTCAGATAAGGCAAAAGTTTAGTCTTCTGTATCTGATTCCTGTTCCTTTCGAAAAATTTTCATTTTGCTAGAGTTTTAATGCTCTGCAAGATTTCCTTTATTTTGTTATAATACACGTGAATTGACATATTGTCCATTTGCTGTAATGCTCAAAGTTGGGACTTGTGAAAGAATAATTCTTGTTTATGCCCTACGAGCTTCTACTAATATTTCTTTAATTTCCCCAAAAGTTTGTGGGTTTCTGGCTAAGCATAGAATATCTTGCCAATAAATTCGCATTTGTTGTCCTTCCACCATTGGTTCAAAGAAACTTAATGTACTTTGATCTTCGACTGTTTTCAGCCAAGATACAAACTGTTTTTGATTTACGTCGCAATTAGGGATTGATTTTATTGGATTTGCGATCCGGAATACGTCTAGACTCGAGAGTGAGTAGTCGTGGAACTGGAATCTTCTCTTGATCTGTTTTGTTCATATACGCCGGCGCCTGTTCATGCTTACTTTGTTTTGTGAAATTAAGCGAAGTAGCTCTAAAACTTGAGCCAATTTGGTCAAAACTTTTTCGATTTTTGACATTTCTAGTCCTTCATAATCAATATTTCGATTTGATATGTAAATCTTAGTCGATTTCTTACTCGTACAAAGTTTGAAGTATCTTTCGATAACTGAATAGATTATTGTAATGAGACTTTTCATATCCTACAATTAATTCTGCAAATTTTCTAATATACTCCTGCTAAAATTAGATCTACCTCTATCTTGTAGTGGCTTGATCTACAAACTACTAATATTCATAATAATAAAAATAATTATACCTGTAGTTCTGCAACCCTTGCCTATCTGGTAGTGCGTCGAATTCCTAGAATTATCGTCCATCTGGTAGTGCGTATTTCTTACTGTTGTGTGCAGATTGCGAACTGTGTTTAAAATTGAAACGTGGCGAAATTGCAACTCCTATTAGCGGTTTTAACACCTTCAGCCAGAGAGATCAAATGATAAAGCAATTTACACTATCACTTGATGAGTTTACTTATGAGCTGTTTTTACGAATTATGGATACGGTGTTCACATAATATAAAAAAATTAAAATTGGAAAACAACTTTTATTTCTTTTATCTTTATTTTATTAATTTCAATTTACATTTTTTATTATTCAATTAAGACTAACTCTGTTTCAGTCCTATTTATGTATTTCCCTAAAGTAATCTAATTACAAGCTAAGCAAGTGGAAAATTATTGACACAATTTGATGGATCTGCATTTCTCAAGATTCATATTGTTGTTCATCATCACGTTGGGTTTTGGGTTTCAATCCATTCGTTATGCTGATGTTGCGTTTTCTTGGTATTGTGTGTTCTACATTCGTTATCTCTTATGATATATCCTATGGAACTACAACTATTATGGTTTTCCAATAAAGACTTGACAACTTTTTTTTTTAAATAAAACGCAACCCATTTGAGATATCTCGTAAATTTTATTATTGGCTGAAAGTACAATCAAAACATTTAGGTATGGAATTCGACATCATTTGCATATACCAATGATTTAATGTAACCCCATAAAAACATGTCTATAGATGTGTTAAGTCACACGATCTAGGCGGCCATTCGACAGGATCATTTCTGAATATACCGCACGTTCATCGAATTTAGATTTCAATAAGTCGATTGTTAGACCCGCTGTGTGGCATGTCGCACCATCTTGTTGAAACCACATATCATTAATGTCTAGCTCATGCAATTGACCAAAGAAATAACGTTGCAACATGTCTCTTTAGCAATCTCCATTGACTGTAGGATTTTCACGTGGCCAATAATGCATCTTCTGTTTGTTGACGAAACCATTTAGCCAAAATTGTGCTTCATCACTTAAGATGACTTTGCGATGAAATTGGTCATCTTATTCCAACATTTTCAGAGCCCAATCCAAGAATGTTGTTCGTTTGTGTAATTTACTATGATGAAAATGTTGTATTTACTGAATAATTTGACACTGACAGTTTGGTTATAGGTTTAAGGGTGCGTTCACAGTGAAAGTGCAAAGTTGTCAAGTCCCAAAGGGAAAACTATAAATATCTGTTGTATGAGTGTAAATAATTATTCGAATTGAATTTTAATTACTCCCTAAATCCCTTCCATTAATTATGTATGTCCATTAATTGAATTCACCTGTCAATAAATAAAACTAGTATTTATTAACTTCTATCAATCAATGATTGGATTCAAATGTTAAGCGATCGAACCAACGCGTGTAACTCTAAAATGTTCAACTTCAAGTATAAATATTTTAAATTATTTGCATACTACTATTACTGTATGGGCCGATGTTTTGGTCTCGTTGTGTATCAGTATAACATTGCTAGTGGACGAATTGAAAAATCATCATTCGCAATCATATATACGATGGCACTTGCCATGATATTCCCATACATGTCACACATAATTCAAATGAATTTGGGCAGTTCACAAAGAAATATCAACAATTGGACAGTTCAGCTTCTGCCTCGTTTGCCTCGTCACGTCGTCACTAGCATGATCCATATCGCTGTGTTTGTTTCTCGAAATCAAAGAGTGACCGCTGTTAATAAACTTATGAAAGCAAATCGACGATTACTGGCATATGTCAGATTTAAATACCAACGACTAAGCGCGAAATGCTTTATAATACTGATGGTGAAAGAAATTTTTATTTTATGGTTTTCAATTGCAGTTAATGTGATTTTTGTGGTATATGCTACTTATGAGACATTTAAAATGGAAGTGGTCGTAGTTTTCTTATTTGCAGTCTCAAGTGGTTTACTAAATACAGAACCAATTATGTGCTTATTGAATATATTTCATTTGTACGATATTGTGTTGAATGAGATTACTCTGATTTTGAAATCAATCGAGAATTTTGAGAACGCACAAATCACCAACTATACAAAATTGAAAATTATTAAGCGTCTTCAGAGGCTTATGGTGGAATATAACAAACTTCAAAAAGTATTTAGACTTGTGATAAGGGCATACGCATTACAAATACTTTTGCTGATTTTTATGAATTTCATGTCATCACTGTCGGTATTGGTCTTTAGTATTGTGCTCATCATCAGCAAAAATTCGTTTAAATTACAAAATTTATTAGTCTCAATGGTTATGGGAATCGTGCTGCGATGCACTCAGCTATGTATTTTTATCAAACTGATTCAAGTTATGCTCAATAAGATGGATCTCATAAGGAAACGTTTAACTAAAATTTGGTGTAAAATAAATGTGCAACGGGATTTTTTGGATACGGTATGTACTATAATATGTAAATATTTTTACCCTAAAAATAAAAATTATGTCACCTCACCTTTTTTCAATGGTTTTAAATATCAATTTTGCACTGTACACGATGCAAATATTGCTTATTTATATAAAATTTTAAATTTGAAGATGATCGAAATCATAAATTCGTGTTTTTATACTTACGCTCGCCTTGATCGCATACATACTTTAACTGTGGAACTAAGAGAATTAACCTTCTGTTGTTTTCAGCATTGCTTAACAAAACTTAATTTTGAACTTGTTCGTTTTTGGAATTTTTCAAATTTATATCATTGTAGAAATCTCATTGTGAGATAATTATTTTAATGTGCTGTTAATGACTGCCTTAATCGTTTCCATTGTATACGTATACCCATTTAGTCATTAATAGAATCAGCTGCCGTTAAATAAATATCGAATTAGTTCAATTCTATATGTTGAGTGATCGAACTCAAGCGCGTTGCCTTAAAATGTTCAACATTAAGTATAAATATTTTAAATTATTTGCGTACTACTATTACTGTATGGGCCGATGTTTTGGCCTCGTTGTGTATCAGTATAACTTTGCTAGTGGACGAATTGAAAAATCACCATTTGCAATCATATATACGATGGCACTTGCCATGATATTCCCATATATGTCACAAATACTTCAAATGAATTTGGGCAGTTCACAGAAAAATGGGACAACTTTAACAGTTTTTACAGGAATGCTAGTTCTGCTTCGCTTGCCTCGTCACATCGTGACTAGCACAACCTATAGCGTTGTGTTTGTTTCTAGAAATGAAAGAGTGACCGCGATTAATAAACTTATTAAAGCAAATAAACGATTACTGACATACGTCAGATTTAAATACGAACGACTAAGCGTGAAATGTTTTGTAATACTGTTGGCGAAAGAAATTTTTATTTTATGGTTTTCGATTGCAGTTAGTGTTATTTTGGTAGTATTTGCAAATTATGAAACTTTTAAGATGGGGGTGATCGGACATTTCATATTAGTGATATCAAGTGGTTTACTAAATACAGAACCAATTATGTGCCTGTTGAATATATTTCATTTGTACGATATTGTGTTGGGTGAGGTAACTCAAATTTTGAAATCAATCGAGATTTTGGAAAATGCACAAATCACCAACCATATGAAATTGAAAATTATTAAACGCCTTCAGACGCTTATGGTGGAATATAGCAAACTTGAAAAAGTATTTATCCTTGTGATAAGGGCATACGCATTACAAATATTTTTGCAACTATTCATGAATTTCACGTCAACACTGTCGGTGTTAATCTTTAGTACGGCGGTCATCATCAGCAAACAATCCTTTGAATTACGAAAGGTATTAGTTTCAATGGGAATAGGAATCGTGCTACGATGCACTCAGCTATGTATTTTTATCAAAGTAATTCAAATGATGCTCAATAAGATGGATTGTATAAAGAAACATTTGACTATAATTTGGTGTAAAATAAACGTGGAACGGGGCTTTTTGGATACGGTACGTACTATAATATGGAAATAAACTACCATAAAAATCAAAATGTTTTAATTAAAATTATTGATCGTCTTTTTCACTTTAAGAAAATATAGACTTCGTTTATATACTCGTACACTTTGTTACGTATGACTACACTTTCACTTTTCGTTATTTTATTTAGTTATGCTTTATGTAAAATTCTTCACTATTGTGTTTTTGTGATGCAACTCTAGTTTTAAACTTTTGGTATAGGATCTGAGTATATTACCTGTGAAATATTAAATTTAAGGGTGTGTACCATCGTATTTCCGAATGAAAAATCCTCAAAAATTACTAGAAAATACAAATTAAGGTGCACCATCGAAAGGAAGACCCCATTAAATTTTTATTAACTACAATATGAAAACAAGAGGAACGACTTTGTGGAGTTTTTTATTGTAGTATAGGAAATACAAACGTAAATATTGTTACAAATATAATTATTTTTGAAATTTTTTTGACATTTTTGCGGAAAGATTCCAATGATATGCAGGTTTGGGGAGTTCTCTATATTAGTATGTGATTAATTATTAGAAAACATAAATTTTTCAAAAATACTCCAATCTCTATAATGTTTGAATTTAAAAAATCCTCAAAGCGGGGGTTCGAGGTGGCAGCCCCCATCTTCTAAGAACGTAGGTACAGAACGAATTAATATAATATTTCACAAATTTGTTATATTTAAAAACTTGATGGGGTTTTTTTTTGGGGGAATTTTTTATTTTGAATGACGATACCAACCGAACGCAATCAGCAATCACCTTTGCTTTAGTTTTCCCTTTATCTGGAGTATAGATCCAAAATTAACTTTTATATTCGAAAATTTCTTTTATGTCAACGGACAATAGATGTCGGACCTTTAAAGAGCCCATTTAGCAATGTGGGTCAAATAATATAATGTCAGCTGGAGGCTGTTAATTTAATATAAACATAAACGGGAGAAAGACAAAATCTCGAGCACCAAAATTCCGAGGATGCAGAGTGCAAAAAGTTTGAAAAAATCCCGATGCTACAAAATTCTGACGATACAAATTCCTGAGGATACAAAATCCCGAGGAGATTATCTCCCGAATACACAAAATCCGTAAGGTACAAAATCTCGAAAACCTATCACTACATTTGCCTGAAAAAAAATCCAGAAATTTTAAAATCCAGAATAGTGAAAAAATAAAAATCCCGAAAAAAATCTAAAAATTACCGGAAAGCAATCCAGAAAAAAATCCAGAACAAATATTTTGTTTAAAATAAATGAAAACAATTCAATTTTATAGAGAATATTTTAGACTTTTGACATCACTTGAAACATTTCTGGTATATCTATCAGTAGAAGCGATACGAGCGATGCAATTCCTTTTATCTGTGTCTGCAAGGTTGATGAAGCATTAAATCTGCAATTTGCTCCAATACATTCGTCGAGGCCATACTAACCCAACGAATTAAGCCAACCATAAAATCACTTGAAAAATTTATGGTAGAACTATCAGTAGAAGCGATATGAGCTATAGGATTCTTTGATCTGGGTCTGATACTTCTGCAACACTTTATGATAATTTTATTTCTTTTTCGGTTTCTGTATTTTTTTCTAGATAAAGTGGTCAACCCTATTTCAGAAAATCGGGTCGGAATGTTACTACCTAGTCCAAAAAAAATTCAGAAAAACAAAAATCCTGAAACACATTTATCAAAGTGCAGCCCAAATTAAAATTAAAATTTATAAAATGCCTATAAAATTTGTGTTTTTCCGTAAAGTTTTTTATATTTATAGTAATGGAAATTGAGAGAGACAAAATCCCGAAAATCAAAATCCCGAGGGCACAAAATCCCGAGGGTACAATATCCCGAGGATACACAATCCCGAGGGTATAAAATCCCGAGGGTACAAAATCCCAAGGATATAAAATCCCGAGGATACTAAATCCCGAGGGTACAAAATCCGTAGGGTATAAAATCCCGAAAGCCTATGCAAATTTTAAAATTTAATTGGGATTTGCCTGAAAAAAAACAAAAATTTTAAAATCCAGAAAAAGTGTAAAATTAAAACCTCCCAAAAATCTGCTAATTATCAAAATAAATTCAGAAAAAATATTTTGTTTAAAATAAATGAATAATTAAAAAATTCTATTTTACAGGCAATTTTAGACCAGTGTCATACCCAACTTGAAATACGTGTGGTACAACTATCAGCAGAAGCGGTACGAGCGATACAATTCCTTTGATCTGTGTCTGCAAGGTTGACGAAGCTATTTTCAATTTAACACGAATTCGCAATTAGCTCCAATATATTCGTCGATTCTACAATAACTCCATGAATTAAGCTAACCAAAACGCAACTTAAAACATTTATGGTAGAACATTACAGTACAAGCGATACGAGGGATATAATTCCTTTGATCAGTATCTGAAAGTTTTATGAAGCAATTTTCATTATTATACATAAATATTTAACAAGAACTCTTAAGAAAAAAATCAAATTTTATACTTATTTTATAAATTTTTGTTTCAAGTTGGGCCGCACTTTGATCATTGCTTTTCTGAATTTTTATTTCTGAAAATTTTTCTGAATCCCGAGAGGACCAAATCCCTAGGGTACAAAATCCCGTAATCCCGAGGAAATCCCGAATAAAATTAAATTCCGCGCGGAATTTAATTTTATTCGGGATTTCCTCGGGATTACGGGATTTTGCACGCTCGGGATTTGGTCCTCTCGGGATTTTGTACCCTCGGGATGTTGTACCCTCGGGATTTTGTACCCTCGGGATTTTGTATCCTCGGGATTTTGTATCCTCGAGATTATGTCCCGCGGGATTTTGTCCCTCGGGAATACGTCACCAACCCTTCAGATACAGATCAAAGGAATTGTATCGCTCACATCGCTTCTACTCATAGTTTTACCATAAATGGTTCAAGTTATTTTTTGGTTGGCTTCATTCGTTGGGTTAATATAGTATCGACGAATGTATTGGAGTGAATTGAGGATTCATTGCTTCGCTAATGTTTCGTAAACTTTGCAGACACAGATCAAACAAAATTACATTGCTAATAGATGTATCACGAGTTGGTATCGTTATCCAAAATAAAAAAATACCAAAAAAAAACATAAAATACCAAACGATCAAGTTTTCTAAATATAACAAATTTTTGAAATAATATTTTAATTCGCTTTACACCTGAAAGGATTGGGGCTGCCGCTCCAGGGCCGGCTTGGTACCAGTGCGAAGCATTCCGAAAAATATTTTAATAAATTTATTCCTCGCGTAAAATTTTTAATTTTTGCAATCATGTACATATATTAAAAAAAATAAAAATAAAAACTAAACAAAATAATTTATAAAACAAACTTTGCACGGCACGATAGAATCTCTTAATGAAACCTGTGAATTATTTAACACCAAAACTTTTTTCAGATATCAGATGGAAATGCCGTAACGATAGTGTCAAAGCTATATATCTACAATTTCCAAAAATTTAGATGTTTTGACTGAGCTTGGAAATACCGTAATTGATAATAAAATTATTCACGAAGTTTTGTCAATATATAACCAGTTGGATTCTTGTAAGTTCCTTGTAAGCCTTACGATTTGTTGAGTAAAATTGGTTTCGTCAGTAAAATATTGCAAAGCTCGAAAATGCAACTATATTTGGCAATCAAACATCAAAAAGAATTGTTATCATTTTTTGAAAAATTTACAGAATCTGGTTTCACTCTGTCTTTGGCTAAAGCCAAGGAAATTGCGTTATGCGTTAGAATTAAATAACGGCCATTATTTGATTATGAAGCTGCCGATG
Source organism: Tipula helvola (assembly GCA_963556165.1). Taxonomy (NCBI): domain Eukaryota; kingdom Metazoa; phylum Arthropoda; class Insecta; order Diptera; family Tipulidae; genus Tipula; species Tipula helvola. The sequence goes on from OY744481.1 coordinate 371,139,450, forward strand.
AAGCGATTCTTATATAATGTAGAGAACTTAAAAAGTATCAAAGAATTAAACACTTCTATTAATTGCAGAAGTTTACATGCTGCACTCGAAGGAGACTTTCATCCCGATGATTTAATTCAGGAATTGTTGTTATTTAGAAATATTGTCGCAGAAAAGTCCACTTCATTAGAAGTTCTACGGTACGTCCTTCCTAACAATTTATCTGAAATGTATCCAAACATAATCACTGTACTGAAAATATTATTAACAACACCGGCTACAGTTGTACCAGCCGAAAGATCTTTTTCAAAATTGAAAATTATTAAAAATTATCTTCACTCCACCATTAGTCAAACAAGATTTACATCACTATCAATCTTGTCAATAGAAAATGAAGTGCCTATGTCACTTCTGAGTTTGCTTCAAAAAGAGCAAGAGGCTTTTTTAAAATGATTTTTTATTGAGCTTTTTATTAAATAACTTTGAATTAAATTAAGCAAAATTTGTTTTATGATAAGTAATTGCCGCTCGCTTAAGAAATAGCGAATTTTTTATTTCCATTGTTTAATACTTGAGTACTACTGTCTATAATACCAGGTAGCTACTCACACTGTAATTTTTTTTTTTATAATTAATTTTGTATAAAATGAATTTTTTTTGTATAAAGTATATGTAGATGTTTTCTAAGTATATTAAAAATAATTACTATTTGTCGAAGTCATGAAATAGATTTGTGTTTGTATTATAAAATGAATATTTATTGTTTATAGAGGATTAGGCTTTCAGAGGAAAGCTCTTTCTTTCTCTACTTTCAAAGATCCTTCATTTCCCTGAGCTAAATCTGTGAAATAAATTTGTTGAAATTTTACTTAAATATGTGTCTATGTACTTTTAAGTTAAAATATTTATTATGTGTCTGATTTTTTAAATTATTGATGACTTAGCTCTCGTAAATCGTCGTGCACAGGGCATCCCAAATAAGTTAGACAGGCCGGCCCAGCTGAGACGATTTTTTGAAATTTTAACATTCATAGAGATTGAAGCATTTTGAAAATTTTATTGTTTTTTAATACTAAAACAACTATACTAAAATAGAGAACTCCCCAAAGCCTGTTTGGACCCTTTCTTTGCGCAAGGATGACAGAAAAACGTTAGAAACATTTCAAAAATATTTACGTTTGTATTTCACATACTACAATAAAAACCTACCCAAAGCGGCTAGCATTTGTCCTTTCCGCGTAAGGATGACATAAAATTACGAAGATTCCGTTTGTTTTACTATTGTAGTCAACAAAAATTAATGGAGTCTTCCTTTTCGATGGAGCACTATAATTTTTTTTTTTTATATTTTTTTTAGGGATTTTTTCGTTCGGGAATATAATGGTATCCCCCCATGTACCACAAGGGTTCGGATTCCCGAAGTAAGTAAACTGCCCCATCGAAAAAGAAGACCTCAGTAAATTTTTGTTAATTACAAAATGAAAACTAAAGGAATCTACATAATTTCATATCATTCTTGCGCGGAAAGGACCAATTCTAAGCGGCTTTGAGGAGTTTTTTATTTTAGTATGGGAAATACAAACGTAAATATTACAATAAATGTAAATATATTTGAAATTTTTCTGACGTTTTCCTTCATCCTTGGGCAAACGATCCAGGCTAAGCGGATTTGGGATGTTTTCTATTTTAATACGTGAATAATAACTATAAAACATAAATTTTGAAAAAGGCTCTAATCTCCATAAATGTCAGAAGTTGTTCTAAGGTATAAAACGAATTAAAATAATATTTCAAAAATTTGATTTGTTGGGATTTTTCGTTTTTTTTTTTGGGAATTTTTTATTTTGGATAACGATACCAACCCGTACCACAACTGTCTCAAGCTCAAGTGAGGACAAAAGACTAAAAATGCCTATTAAATTGAATTTTTTTCATTTATTTTAAACAGATGTTTTTTCAAGAATTTTTTCGGGATTTTTTTTTCTGAATTTTTACTTTGCAATTATTTTGGACTTTATAATTTCTGGATTTTCTACAGTACCCCCAAAAATGTTATTCAATAATAATTAATGTACAGGTAAGAATTTTGGGCATTCGTGTTCAAAGATCTCAGAGGTCCCGCACAGCTTATCAATGGTAATTCATATCCGTATTCCGCAATTTTAAAAATGTTCTCCACCAACCCAAAATATTCGTTCAGCTTAATCCCATTTGTAGCGGATTAAAAAATTACTTTACGCAAGAATTGTATAATTCCAAAAAATTATTAAACATTTTGAAAAACTTGAAAAGATACGGAAGAAGAGAAAACTTGAAAAGATAAGAAACTATTTAAAATTAGATGTTTCTGTGAAAACTCCTATACTAAATATTTTAACTAGATATAAAGCAGAACAGATAACGAAACGACTTAAACTAAGTTAAAACTAAACATTTTTGAGCTGACTACTTTAACGTCAAATGGATTTTACTTAGGTATTTAAGACCAAATTTGGAATTAATTCTTCTGAATTATCGAAATATGAAAATTCTAAAAATACTTGAAAAGATTAAAAAAATTGAATTTTTTTGTACAAAATTCAGAGTTAGCAATTTTACATCCAAAATTTGATATAATTCACTAAGTCGATACACTCTAGTTTTACATATAATGTAAAAATTTAGAGTTGAATTTTTGTAGTTCGGTCGTAGCAACAGTGAAGAGTAGACCTTACTTTTTCTGTACGAAACCGAATTACCAACACGAAAGCTCAAAGAGATTTCTAATTTTTGAGAGTTGATACACTTTGTATTGACTCTGCGGGATAGAAAAGGGGAAGGGATAATATTTCTACTTTGATTGGTAGATATGTTATAAGTGATTGGCCTCTGTTATTTTTCTGATTTACCAAATCGAAAATACAGTGAATGCCATTTACAAGTAATACATTGTCTATAAAAAAGCCGAAACATTTTCATAATATTCAGGCAATTGGTTAAATTTCGTAATTAATATCTATGTAGTTTGGCCACCATTAGACTGATTAAAAGCGCTTAGTTAAATCTGGATTCCTCTCAGGTTTCTGCAGGATTCCGCAGATTGTGGTCGTCCTTTTGTGGTTGGCTTTTCTTGACTTTGCGTATAAAAACAGCAGTTCCTAGTATGCCTATTTCGTTCAGGATGTATATCATAATGAATAGTATTCATCGGGATTTCAGATTGGTCGGCTTATATCTTCCAGCTTAGCTCTCCTCTTATGTAGAGAGTTAAAGTCAGTTGGATGGATCGAGGTTGTAGTTAAAATGGTCGATTTAGTGACCAGCTCATCGATATAGTTACGGGCGGCAAGAAAGATACATAAATCAATTTTGGTTTTCCAAATTTCCATCTATTTTGGTACAGTAGCCATAGATATATTTTCTTTACAAAATATGTTTTGCTATCTATATATCTGCCTATGTAGTAATGAGAACTCCAAAGGGTTATTTTTTAGATTAATCCAGCGGTCTTTTGGTTTTGTTATTTGTTTTACTACATGGTAATCGCTAACGCTAATGGTTTAACATGTTGGCCACTAATCCAATACCTTTACAGGACCTAAGTTAATACAAGAATTTAACATGGTCAGGATCTTATGTTGTCCAGGCAGAAATACTTTTGGAGGCATGTGGTGTGTTATTTTGTCGATTTTCCGTCACAGTTAACCCGGTGTTAAGATAGTTCTGCTAATTGCCTTTTAATGAATGTCTAACCTAGCCTTGATTAAGTTTAGTTGAAATTCTTTGATTTTTAACATTAACATCAGTGTATGAATACTGCCTAAGCTGTGAACCTATTACCGTTTAGTTTTGTAATAATCTGTTAGTTAAAAATTTTCAAAAGTCGAATGGCCTATGCCTTGCTTTATTTCAGCAAGTTGATTGTAGCGTGAAGTTTGGTATTTTTGTTTTAACTGTAGCTGTAGTGAATGAAAAGTGCCTACTTTTGATTTATTTTATTTGCTTCTATTTCTTATTTGTTCGCCTCACAGCTATCGAGAACTTCAAATAGCTCACCCGGAATATTTCCTATTATGTTGATGGCACCTCATGTTTAGAGTACCACCATTCATTCTTGATCCGATGTCGGGCAAGATGTGTTGAAGCTGCGGTTATTGATTGCCTGAGCTGGCTAAAATTGTTCATTAAGTTGCGAAGTATAACATAAAGAGTAACAGCAGCAGTTTCACGCTGGAGGTTGTACAGGTATATCTGGTTCGAGTTTTCTTCTGTGGCGTATTTTCTACCGTTCCTGTGTAATCGGAGCACTTAGTAATCGGAGTTGGGCTTATCGTCGTAACTAGTCATTTGAATTTGGTGACGCTGCTGTTTCTTCTCTATAGGTTAATTATCATAACCGTGATGTCGTTCGATAATATGTCCAATAGGCCACCTTGTAGGTGACATATTGTTGTCTCTGATCAAGACAACGACATTTATATTGGGCTCATGTTGTTTCGAGTTCCATTTTCCACGTCTTTGAAGGCATGATTATCATATCATTCGGATGTAATTTCTTTTAGTTGCGCAGTAGCTTGTGTGATGGCCACATGGTTTTCCTTTTCTAATAACGACCGAGCTCCGAAGTTTGTTACATTATCAGAGTAGATGTGCTGACACAGGCTTCTGTGATCAATAAACCTTTTTGAATGCTGCTAAAAAAGCGATTGAAATCTGATCGCTTACAATATCTAAGTGTATTGCTTTAGGTGAAAAGCATACCAATACTGCTATATATCCTTTGTATGATTTTGTACCTTTACTCTTTGACACTATACGACTTGCAAATACTACGTTGGTGTGTGAAAGTTAGAGGGGCTACTACTATTTGTAAACCAATAAATCCTCCGTAAATAAGCGAAGGTTAGTTCGGTGCCTCTTCTCTTGGATTTCTGGAATTTTATTAGCGGCGAAGGTTTGATACTTGTAAGGATGCCCTCATATCCAAGATACAGTAATCATGGAATCCTGTACTGAGTCACTGACTTTTCTCATCAAATTAATGACAGTAGTATCACCTTAATCTTTCCATCTAGACTTATTTTTCTGGCATAGATGACTAAGCCTTTTACACTGGTTAATGATGTTTTATCAAAGTTGACCCATTATCTCTTCTAAATAGCGCAGGGGACTTTTTAAATTCTCCCATTGAATTCTCCCAGAGTTTTTGAAGCATTAACTTAGCTATACTATAGTAATAGGTGCTGGCCATCCTAGGGGCTAAAAGTTGTCCACTGTCGGAAATTAGTCTCCGGTATTTCGAAGTCGTAGGTGAATTTCGTAGGTGGTTTTCTGAAGTCGTTGATGAATTGCGAAATCTGAAGCTGTCTGTCACTGGATTTCAAAGTAAACCGAGTTTTGACTGTGTCATCAAGTTTGAATTCAAAAATCCCATTATTTCTCAGTCCGTTTGGTATGGCTTGGTATCAGGGTATGATTGTTAATAGTCCATTTACGTCGAGTAATGTTATGAGCTGTTCTTGAGCAAATACGGCTTCCTCTAGTATGGTGTTTCCAGAAATAAGTAGAAATCATTCAGTGTAGTATCTGATGCGCCTGGATGCAAGATTCATTTCTTGCTTGCGTTTAGACATTGTAGGGCGTTATCATGCATTGTTCTCAGGCTGGGTAAGTCCAATATAATGTGTTGATATGTTTGCTGGTCAATATCCGTTTGTCCTCATATCTGGTGGTGAGGGTTTCCCACGCAGTCAGATATTTTTCTTCCGAATGCTTTCGAAGCCGCCATAAAACAAAAGAATTTGAAGAGTAGTTTGACGTTGGGAGTCTTCTTATTCAAGGTCTTGGTAAGTGTTTTTGTAGTATGTTGATCGTCTCATACTCCGCCTGTGTTTCACTGAAAATCTTTATCTTGAAGAATTCCTCGGCCTCAAACTGTTCTTCAATGGCATTCGCCATAATTTGTTCTTGATTGGCTACTGATGGCAGCTCTTGAATCTGTAAGCTGTTTTAATTTGAGCTCACAGTAGGAACCTTGCTAAATTTTGTTAGCATCGCCGTACTGCGACATGTTGGTCAAAGTTTGCTTTAAGGTTTTAGCTTTTGTAAGGTGGACTTTGTAGTGTTTTGCTTGCTTTACGGATTCTAACATAACGAACGCTTATGAGTATTTCTTCGTTTTTCTGTGTGCTCTGTAGGCTGATTAACTTTCCAGTAGCCGTTTTGTCAAGTAGAACACATGCACTTTTCGCTAAATTATGTGTCGCTATACTTTGTGTGAAACTGATTGATGTGTTTTTACTGATCACATTGACCAGTACTATTTTTCAGTACTGCGGATTCGTCCTCATTTACTGAGAATAATCTGAAAAATCTTTCACCAAATTTGAAGGTTTCTCATTTGTATATTTGGGATAGGATCTAAATGTTGCATAACCTCTAAAATATTTAATCTAATTCACTTTTCATATTCGGAAAATTTTTTATATCAACCGACAATAGATGTCGGAATCTAAAAGAGACCATTCGGCATCGTTAGCTGGAGGCTGCTACTTAAATAACTACGTTTTAGAAATTTTTCAAGTTTATTTCATTGTTGAACTCATCTAGTGGGCGAAAATAAAACGTGAGAAGGGATTTTAAAATGTGGTGAGTAAATAATTATTATAATGTGCTGTTAATGACTGTTTTAATCGTTTCCATTGAGTATGAATATTCATTTAGTCATTATTATAATCAAATGTCATTAAATAAAAGTCGAATTAGTTAAATTCTATCACCCAATTTCATACATTAGGCGATCGAACTTACGCGTGTAACTCTAAAATGTTCAACTTCAAGTATAAATATTTTAAATTATTTGCATACTACTATTACTGTATAGGCCGATGTTTTGGCATAATTGTGTATCAGTATAATTTTGCTGAAGGTTTAATTGAAAGGTCACCATTTGCAGTCACATATACGATGGCACTAGTATTGATTTTTCCGTATATGTCGCAAACAATACAAATGAATTTTGGAAGGACATCCTTTATAAAAGGAATTCCATTTCTGCTTCGTTTCCTACGTCACATCGTGACATGCATGATCTATATCGTTGTGTTTGTCTCTCGAAATGAAAGAGTGATCGCGGTTAATAAACTTATTAAAACAAATCGACGATTATTAGCGTACATCAGATTTAAATACGAAAAGCCCAGTTTAAAATGTTTTATATTTTTGTTGGCGAAAGAAATTTTTATTTTATGGTTTTCGATTGCAGTTCAAGTGATTTTGGTGATAAATGCTAATTATGAAACTTTAGACATTGAAGTGATCGCACATGTGATTTTTGCAGTCTCAGCTGGTTTGCTAAATACAGAACCAATTATGTGCCTGTTAAATTTATTTCATTTGTACGATATTGTGTTGGGTGAAGTTACTCACGTTTTGAAATCAATCGAGAATTTAGAAAGCTCACAAATCACCATCCATATGAAATTGAAAATTATTAATCGCCTTCAGACGCTTATGGTTGAGTATAACAAACTTGAAAATTTATTTAGCCTTGTGATAAGGGCATACGCCTTACAAATTATGTTGCAACTATTCATGAATTATACGTCAACATTGTCAGTGTTAGCCTTTAATATGTTGCTCATCATTAGCAATCCATCCTATAATTTACAAAAGCTATTAGTTTCATCGGGAACAGGAATCGTGCTACGAGGCACTCAGCTATGCATTTTTATCAAACTAATTCAAATGATGCTAGATAAGATGGATGTCATAAGGAAACGTTTAACTATAATTTGGTGTAAAATAAATGTGGAACGGGACTTTTTGGATACGGTATGTACCATAATTTGTAAATATTTTTACGTTTTTCAATGGTCTAAAATATAATTTTTTCCTCGAACAACCAAGACCCGACCTGTCCAAATGAGGTAACAAACCTCAACCTGATTCTGCTAGTTATTTACACTTTTTTATGTATGCCTACACTTTTTCATCACACTTACACTTTTCGTTAATTTGTGTTGCTACACTTTGTGTGAAATTGCTAGGTCTGGTTTATTGTGGCCCAACTTTAATACTCCCGAATCTCAAGATTATTTTTATTAGGGCCCACTTCAACCTTTTATACATGTCTCGAAAAATTTTCAACAAGGAATTTTAACTTGCAATAGCATCGGAGTTTTTAAGTGCTCATTTATTATTGAAACGAGAGGTGGTTTTAGACTAAATGTACAAATTGGCTTAAAATTTTCAATTTATTTTAATGTATATGATTTTAATATGTTCCGAAAATTGTAAGAGAATTAAATCAGTTTCGAACTGATTAGCTTATGATTTTGAGAAAATCAATCTTCTCATCAGGCCGCTATATATACAGAATGTACTATGCTGGTTGTATTAGCGAATTTGACTAATACAGCCCTATTTATGTGTAAGCTAATTTTACTTTAATTTTGAATGTCAATTAAATGAATGTTTTCAATTTATTTCATGAACTGGTGCTTCTGACATGGTCTTATTTGTCACCAAGACCAGGTCATATAGAGTTATTTGCCAGAATTTGGAAACAAGCATCGTTGGAATTTTATGGAGTTGGATTTCCATTCGCCGATGATTCAACAACTGATGTTTAATGGCGTAGGACAAAGCTGCATGTGGCAATTAATAATGCCGTTTTCGATATTAACGGATTCTCGTATCTTAAACGGGTTCTAACTCAATTTGTGCCATTCAGCTTGTTATTGGGGTTTCAGTTTTGTTTTGCTATTTTTAGTTAATCATCCAAATATGTTAGCTTTAGGTTGTTGAAAGGTTAACAAAATGGCAAAAATTTCAACCATGAATATCTGATGAATTATTGCATACTAGCTAGGCAGAGCGAACCATAATATTATTGTTTACTAGCGCACCTTAGTCTTAAAATAGTTATTCCAAACAAAATTAAAACTATCAGAATATGTAAGAGGGTTCTCTAATATAGGGAACCACCAACGTTGGCACTTCGCAGTTCAGTTCAGCTTCTTTTCATAATCGTACATCAGCGTCCAACTGTAACATTCAAATATGACGATACGCATGATCAATGTTTTGTACAACTTTAGCTTGATGCTGTTTGCAAGTAATTTTAAAATCACCCTCCCCGTGTTTTTTTACTACTTTACTAAAGTTCATTACGTTATGGCCTTTAAAACCACACATCAAATATTTTTCATTCCATCTGTCGCCAATTTCTTTTGAGTTAAGGTAAAATAGCCATACTTTGTTTGTTATAGGTATACACTAAAAAATTTTAAAATATAAAGCCAGTATACCCAAAAGCTGTTTTGCGTCGCACCCTATCGAAAATCGATCCAGTACCATTAGTTCCCAATGCCAAGGAGCCACACAACATTAATTCACCACACAATACCCAATCGTGACAAATTTGTTCTTGCCACCACCAGAAACCAGTTGGTGCCTAACAACTTTTCAGTAAATATTCTACACTTTGGGTTATTTGCAAAATGAATGTTATAAGCTTCCACTACCAGTTGTTTAATTTTATTTTGAAATCAGTTTATGAAAAAACTTTAATTATGAAGTTTCAATTTGATTGGTAAAATTTTCTAAGTGAAATTATTTCGAGGATCTCGCAATATGTTAACTGTTTCTGTATCTCAACGCTAAGCAAATCATAAAAATCAAATTTTATATAAATCGCTCATTAGGTATGTAACATGATCCAACTAAACCCTTTAAGAATTTCAACGAATTTTGAGAAAAACGAGTAACTTCGAAATAACCGGTATAATCTTAAAATTTTAAAATAATCTGGATATTCATAAAAAGTGTCAATTGTTGATTAACCCGGATAATCATTCATAATAATCTTGAAAAATCAAGAAAGCACTAAGAATCTCACATTGAGAGTGACAACTCAACGCCATTCGTGATGCCAAAGAAACTGATTCAAGGGACCTGATTGCCACCTGACTATATGTAAATGCACATATAGTATATAGATTGCAATAATATCAGCGGACACTACGGGATACTCGTTAAGACATCTTCAATCGCTATAACTTCAGCCTGATACCTACTGCAGTAACCAGAAAGACGAACAGAAATTTTCACATTTAATTGATCACAAAATAATCCAGCAATCTAGCCTGCACAATTGAGTATTGGATAGAAACCTTGCATTGCACGAATCCCAATCCCCACGAAATCACAATCCCGCTTCCGGGGAATGTAAAAGGTCCGGGCTCCGTTCACCTGTTAATCCGGCACATTGCTATAATTTAGCGTGACACGCCTTACACCTAGGCCACTTATCTCCATTCGGAGAGGTGACAGCACTTGTAAGGCAAAAAAAACATCGGGAAACTCGAATAATCTCTAATAAAACCAAAAATTAAATTTTTTTTTTAACTGCCTAAGGATTTATTCTTGAATCTTTCCTATATAGAAAACTCACAAGATGTAATCAAATCTGACAAACTAATACAAACTTTTGATTAAAACTTAACCTATGTTAGTTTTTAATAGTAACTTGCTCTTAGTAATTTCTTTAAATTAGATAGTTAGATCTAAAGGATCTTTTTTTAAGACGTCGGGATCTAGGCCTTTTTAAAATTTCACTGGCTAAAGCATTGGGATGTTGTTCTAATTGTAACTACTACTTTTTTACGCTACTGGTTGATTGTGTCTGCTACTCTTTCGTTGTGTAGATCCCGATGACGGATTGTGTTACGTATAGACCAGGATACATTTACCATTATTCTTAGTATTCTTGACTGGATTTGTTGCAGTTTTATTATTTTGGAAGCGCAAGCGGACCCCCACAATTGAATACCATAAGTCCATGAAGGTTTAAGTACCATTTTATATAGTAAAACCTTACGGTTCAGGATTAAGTTGAAATGTTTCCCTGTTAACCAGTTCATTTTAACACACCTTAATTTGAATTATTGACGTTTACCTTCGATATGCTTTTTCCGTATAAGTTTTCTATCCGAGTAGGCCAAGATGTTTAACATTTTGGTGTTGTGGTAGAATGGTATTGTTTAGTCTCACAGGCGGACAGGTAAAGCTGGCGCAATGTCTAAAAACGCTGCAAGCAGTACTTTTTTTGTTCTAGGGCGTACTTGATTTCAGAAACGACTGATGTCCAGGAATAATTTTTTCCTCGTACAGAATTGGTTTAAGTTTTTGGAGGAGCATTTTTGCGAATAGCTTAGAGAGAGAGTCGGTAGTAAACTGGTCGGACGATAAGAGTTTACTTTTATTTCATTTTTATCATATTTTAAAATTATTGTAATTTGCGAAATTTTCGAAATTTTATTAATTTGATACATTTTCTCAGAATATTTTTGAGTATTTTACCAGTTATCAGATCTCATGCCCTGGTGCTTTCTTGTATTAACGTTTTCCTTGATTTTCTTTTTTACTTGGCGGCACTTGTATTTAATTGGCTGGATTTCCTCAGTTTATGTGTCAATTGTTAGCAGTAATTTGGTTTTTATTGTTTGTGTAAACACTGTACTCAACGGCGGTAGTTACTCGAAGTTCATTTCAGCTTACGTGTGACTTGCCACAGAGAGTAATCTGTTGCTTCGGTTGCTGTGCGTTCACTGAGATAATGTTAAATCCCTTCATCACGTTCTTTTAATAAGGTCCATTTTCAGATTTTCGATCGCTTTATTTAAATTTGATTTAAGTGTATGCGATCTGTGTAGTCGTCATTGCCTGCGTATATTGAGCGTTTTTTCCGTAACATCTGCTAAATATTCTGGGACGGTTTGTCCAACTTTAAGTTAATTACCTGTATATTTATAAAGTGCTTAAAGAGTTCTTTCTCAGGAGCACTTTAGAAGGTACTAAAGCACTTTAGAAGGTATTTCTTGGCACTAGCACCATATATATATCATCAACTACCAGCAGACATAAAGTCCATCACATGCACCAATCTTTTTTTAAAATCTTTGAAACAATGGATCCTTTCAAAAACAGATGTGGAAAAATTTTTGAACGTAATGAAGTGATTAAAAAACTTCATTTTTTTCTGTGATAGTTTTAGAGTTAATTTTTTGATTATTTTAAACAATGTACATAAATATTTATGATATTTATGATTTGGTTTTTGTAGTTATTAAGTATATTCTAAATGTTCTAAATCAACTCAAGATATTGTAATTTACGAATTAATTATGCAACAAGTCTTTGAAACCCAACATAGACGTAAATTGTGTGTTTATTATTGTTTGATGGTTGTTTCAAAATTGACTATTTAGTAGTCACTGATCCAACCTATAGTTTTTTATCTTTTCTATAAAGTTTAAATAATCATAATTGTACGAACGATAATATTTATTCATTAATCTCTAATTTTGTAGTTCTATTCATATTCTTTTGTTCCTAGATATTGTCACTGTTTGACATTTTAGTTTTAAAAATGTCTAGATATTATTGTTTACTGCTATGTTGTTTGTATGATTATATTTTTTTTTATATACTGTTTGTTAATAGAAAAGATTTAAATTATAATTAATAAAAAAAAATAAAAATAAAAATTGTGCTGCATGGTGTCGCATTCGCTGCAGCTTGTTTTAATACATTTTGTTTTTAGCGGGCTGTTTAAAGAACATCCTTTGTTAAAAGTAGACTTCAATTGTTTGTTGATTCGTCAGGAATCTATGTGGCGATATTTTAGAATTTGAGTGTTCAGTGTTATTAATACCGGTGAGTGATCCTAAGATAGATCGTAACAAGTTTCGGCCATTACAAGAGATCTATAGCTGTACTCTTTGTTACGAAAAATTCCAGTATATCGGGAATTCTTCAACTCTTGGCGTTTATGATTAGGCGGATTAATCCAATGGGACTATAAATTTCCATATTTTTGAGGTATATTTCTAAAGTACTATGAACCGTATCGACGTCTTGCAAAAATGAGTGGGCTGGTTCAGAGTACTCTTGCTCAACTGACTGAATTGATGGGTTGTCCTTTAGAAACTTGATTATACACAGTGACACCATACAATTACGATTCTGAGGTACACAAGAATCGGTCCAAATAATAAACTTTTGAGTCGCTGGAAAATTCAATTTTACAGCATTTAAAATTTGTACTAGCGCACTTGCCAATTCATTTGCACCTCTTAATTGTGTGGTCTCGTAGTAGCCGGTTAAATTAAAACATAGAATTTCCGTTTGCAGTAAACCCAATTTGTTTCGCTTTTGGTAGTGAAAAGACGTTTTGAAAATCAACTACCGATACACGTGTGTTTGTATATGGATTGCTATTATCCACATCTTTTTCAGCTTTTGTTAGTATTTTATTTTGCACATGGTCCATAAATTGTTTTTCCTGGTCCAGTGATATTGTTATTTCATTTTTTTGTTTTGTTTTATGCTCTTCACATCTATTGCACAACCACACGCCTTTCTTCGGATCGAAGAAGACCAAGTAAAATCTTGTTTTGAAAATGAAAATATTTTTATACGCCAAAAACTTTACTGGATCATCAAACTCATTGCAGTACAGTTCATACATCTTTTTTAAACTGAGGTGTGATTCCAAATATTTTTTGTTGGATGACGAACGGCAGTAATGTGAATCAACAATCGACCAATTAGTTTTTTGGCAATTGATTTTTTGTATGTTGCCCTTTTGCTGGAGATTTCGTTGTTGATGTATTATTATCAATCAGGTTGCCAAAACAATAATGAATACGAGTTTTATTTATGTCCAATGTATTTGTAAAAAACATACTCTGATTAATTTGCCGATTTTCAGAAAATGATAATTATACGTACATTACGTACGCTTCCTTCGAGAATTAGTATTTACGTTCTTTTTCTTTCTGTAGGCAATATAAACACCAGTTTTCCAAAAAACTCTCCTTTTGATTTAGAATTTAATTTCCAGAAATAGTCAAATATAACTTGTCTTCTGATAAATTAAACAATACGATAAGGGCAACTTTCACCACAGCTTGCTTTTATTTCTCGCTTTTTTCGAGTTAAATTAAAGTTATTGACAAACTCTTCTCCTGCTTGACATTTGGTTTTCCGAATGTTCTTTTTTCATTTTTCCGGATAACGCTTTCGTTTTGTTGTCACCGATTTGGAGAAGCACGCAGTTTCTAATTTGTTTTGAATATTATTAGTCACTAAATAATCTTAGGCAGAATAGTTTTAAGGTATAAATATTTTAGTTATTTACCATCATGTCTAATGGTACATATTCCGGATCAGCATCCGAAACCGAATCAAAAAACGATGATTCTATAAATTTAATAATTTTAGAAATGCATATAAAAACATATTTAAAAAATATTTCCACTAACTTCAAAGCAATCTAATTTTGAGAAAACTTCACTTTCATTTAATGAAATATTGCTAGTTTTCTGGGTAGGACATTCATCCGGTTCTTCTATCGGCGTTGGTGGAATTATAATACATGGTGTAGAAATTAAATTGCCCCAATATTCATCCTGTCGAATTAAATTTTCTACGGAGTATTACGCACTAAACAAACTTTTAAGTTTAATAACAAGCTACAAACAATCAATTTAATTATTGGATGTGTGAATTAATTTTTAGACTTTTTTTATAAAAAAGAAATGTTTATTAAAAGATAACGATACAGTATAGTTTATCCAATATATTCGCCATCGTTAGCTATGACTTCCTGCCATCTCCTGGGAAGTTTGTGGATTCCTCATTTGAAGAAGCCTTCAACTTTCCCAGCTATCCAGCCATCGATCCAATTTCGCACTTCTCCAGCGTTTCGGAAGCGTACGTCAGCTAGGCCTATTTGCATTGATCGAAACAAATGGCAGTCGGAAGGTGCAAGGTCTGGATAATACGCAGGTTGTTCAAGCCGATCCCAACCGAGTTGCTCTACCTTGTTTTAAGCGGTTTTTGCACGATGTGGTCTGGCATTGTCATCATGAAACGAAACGTTATAGGTTTTGTTCGCTATTGCTGGCCATTTTTCGTCTAATGCACGTGCCAAATTATCCAGTTGGCGTCGGTAGCGATCACCTGTAACCGTTTCATTTGGATCTAACAGCTCATAATACACCACACCTTTCTGGTCCCACCAAATACTCAGCATAACCTCATCGCAATGAATATTTCGTTTGCTTGGCCTGGATCGACGTAAGCCGCTTTATGTTTGGGGTAGTCGTAATAGACCCACTTTTCATCGCCAGTAACAATTCTATGCAAAATACCGTGTTTTTTTTGCATGCTTCAATTCGTGCGGTGGGACCCATCTTCCTAGCTTTCGAATCTTTCCCATTGGGTGAAAACGATGAGAAATGGTTGATCGGTCAACGTTTAACTGCATTGCAAGTTCTTTTTGCGTTTGACATGCATTTTCATCCAATAATGTTTGCAATTCGGCATCTTCAAACTTTTTTGGTTGACCTGGCCGTTCTTTGTCTGTCAAGTCAAAATCACCACTTTGGAATCGATGAAACCAATTGAAGCTTGCTCTCGATAGAGCTTGATTACCATAAGTATCAGAAAGCAATCGATGAGCATCAGCGGCAGTTTTCTTGGAATCAAAAAAGAAAAGAAGAACCCCTCGAAAAAACAATTTATCACGATCCATTTTAAATCGATTACAAAAAAATGACGTAATATGAAAAATAACACTTTCTGCTCTGAATTAGATTGACAGTTGCGACATCTAAATGTCGAGTCTAAGAATTAATTCACACACCCAATACAATAAACCTATAAATTTATAAGTTGATTGTGGTTTTCAAAACTTTTATTCAACATACCTGAGCTCTTCGTTTGTAAATTCTGGTGATGGAGAACTGCCGCGGTCTGACAAACAGCATTAATTTAATTTAACTATTGTATTATATCAAAATTACTCGTACAATTAATTATTCGTAAAATAAATTAACTGTATAAAGTGTAGTTAACTTGAATAATTAGCATGCCTAGCGAAGTATTTATAACGAACTAAAACGTCCATTTATATAATATTTAAGTGTACCGTAACCGTTATAAAATAAAAATTAAAAATATAGACATACAAAAATACAAACGGCAGGATTTAGCGGAAACATATCGTACAAAATAACAACATATTTTCGATTTAATTTTGATATAGCGCAATTTATCTCTGACTTTTGTGTTATTTACGATCTTTTCTTACACATACATAATTGTGATATAGCGTTTTTTAAAGTAAAGTTTCAAGCAAAGTTAGCTTAATAATAATTTTATAATTTTAAAAATCTTACGTTATGATTTACATTTTAAGGATATAGCGTAAAATAAGTGAGCGTTTTTTTGTTTTATGGACTTAGATCACAAAACGAAGTTAGCTTGAAAACAGAGAAATTCGAAAATGGAGTTAGCGTTAAATACGACGTAGCGTAATTTGGTCGAAAAAAAATGAAGAAAATGGTGGATAGCGGAAAATACAAATGCGACTTCCTTCCGTACTGGTTACCCAGTTTGCAACGAAAGTTAGTTCAAACGAAACAGAATTGCGTAATACTAAAGAATCAATTAAAACCTCCAAATCGAGAATTTGGTGGATAGCGTACTCTAGTCCTGGACCGACGAAATACATTTGCTGAATTTTGTTAGTCGTAGATAACGATACTAGATGGTGATCAATTCGGTATGTATTAAATTTATCCAAGATATTAATTTAATACTACTCAAATATAGGGAAATATATTTATTGAGTTGAGCACAGACATAAACCTTAGTAAGTTTAACTATTCTATTCGAGGTGTCATTATTACCCGAAGAAAGAATGTTTATGAAATGCGTTACATTTCAAATAATTGTGGCGATAAACGAATTAAATTAGCGATTTAAAATGAGTGAGTCGCTACAGACCACATATCTCATTTAAACTTTATAACAAAAATTAAAACCTTTGGGACAAATTCGGCATATATTGCAGCATAAAATATTCTTCTTATTATTATCATTATATCTGACGAAACAAACAAAACTGTAATTTGTCCATAAAGCGCTTGGAACAACCAATTTTATCCAAATAGAGAAACAAAACAAACACCTTTCCAGAATATAGCCAGTGGGACAGTTTTTGCAGCATTCAATTGTAAAATAAGTTCTATATTTGAAGATTTCGATTTTTGGGTGATCTAGTTTCCGGCGACTATTAGTGTCGCCAAAGAATTAGATAAGTATATAGCTAACTAGAATTAGTCAACTATCTATGTCATTCCAATATATATCCAATATATATTCTCGCTCGAATTGGATATTCTCCAAATACTTTATTTATTTATTTATTTATTTAGTCAACCATGTAAATATGTACATATTCTGACTACCACATCACCACAATAATACAATACAAAATGGCCTAAAGTATAATTTAAAAAAAAACAATTATGTATAAACAAAAAGTACTAAAAAAAAAAAAAAATTAAAAGAAAACTATTACATTAAACGTTTTTTGAACAGCTCTCTTGAAATGTGAAAATCAAAACAATCAAAACATTTGTCAAGTGCGACAAGAACTTTCAATGATGGCTCCGTGCTGTTATGGTTATTGCTACAAAAAGGAATACGAAAAAAACCTGGGCGTAACCTTAAACTTCTCTGGGGAACATAAATGCTAAACTTTCCAAACAATTCTGGGCAATCAACCCTAGAACATAGAATATCGCGACCAAACACAGCACAGGCTATTTCGCGTCGACGATCTAGACTTAACAATAAAAGAGAGAAGAAATTTAACAATAAAAGACGATTCCGGTATGTTACACGAATGTATGAATCATAATTGGGAGACGGTAAACGTCGCAGTGCATAAATCAGAAACTGTTTCTGAATGCTTTCAATTCGATCAGCATGAATACGATAGAATGGATGCCATATAACTGCAGCAAACTCCAAAACGGACCTAACATAGGTAACGTAAAGAGACCTTAACGTGTAGGGATCATGAAATACTCCACAATGTCTCTTAATTAATCCTAACATGGAATATGCCCTACACCCAGAAAAATAATCCTTTAAATTTAAGAATTTACCAATTAAAACTAAGATATTTTCCTATATTTTTTGCGCAAAGGAATTTAGGTTTTATTTTTATGGATTTAAAATCTTTGGTTTTAAGTTGTGAAAATTATTCAATTTCAAAGAAAATAAATTTAAAATTAAGAAACTAAAACTTTAAATTTAAAGTAAACAAATATTCGCATTAGTTTCCCCTTTACTACCTACCACCTCCCCCTCCCTCTCCAGTTGTAACTACAAGATCTGAAAAGCCTTAATTTAATTAATTATTTGTGTCTCCACTATTTCTCCAATACCGGAGGGGGCGAGACTTCGTTACATCATCAATATCATGGTTCCCAAGCGGTCACCTAAATTTTTACTAACCGTAGCAAACGTTGCTTGACATCGTTGTTGAAGTTGTTGCGCCTCTTCTCTCTTGACTACTCGCTCTCCATCAAATACAATAAAATATCAAATAAAGAGAAATGGACAATTTTAGTTTGTATACTGTTATTAAGTCATTAAAAATAAAGATTTTTAAACCTTTATTTTAAAGTTTCATTGTACTTTAAATTTAAGAAAAAATCATGAATTTAATGGATTTTACAGTCATTTTTAAGAAAAACACAGTTCTTTATTTTAAAAGTACCCAATCTTTAACTTTGAAGTATTATAATTTTCTCAGTGTACTAATTATGTAATCAATGTGTTTATTGAAATTTAGGTTAATTGAAAAAATTACTCCAAGATCGTGAATGTCACACGCTCGCTCTATTTGTTCTTCCATCAAGATATATGGAGCCTCAATACGAGATGTTCGAGATCTTGTGAAAGATAGAACTTTACATTTATTAGCATTCAAAGACAACTTATTTAAAATACACCACTCACAAAATATGTCAAGTTCATGCTGCAGACGATCCGTGTCAGTGAAAGCATTAATGTTGGCATAAATTTTTAGATCATCTGCATATAGAAGACATCTACTCGAAATTTCATTCTCTATCTGTAGGATATACATTTTATACAAGAAATCGTTCAAAAATTTCAACTCCTTACACAGATCACGATACTTTCGTTTAGCATTAATGTCACCAGTTCGTTTAAAAGCCTTAAATGCTTTAGACTTTCGATTAGCAATATTTTTCAAGCTAAAATTAAACCATGGCTCAGCGTAAACGGAGTTTACGGGTTTTTTTGGAACAAATAACTCAAAACCAGTATTCAAAACTTGATAAAATTCAGACACGGCATCCGAGATATTCAGATTGCAGAACAGAGTTGTCCAATCAACGTTTACGAAAAAACTGATCAAAGAGGGCACATTCGCTTTCTCAAAATCATAATTAAAATCATTACTAATACTAAATGCACAAGAATCAAAATCTACAAAATAAAAAGTAATCAGAAGTGGTGTGTGATAGATAAGATGTTATATTTATATAACAATCTCGAGTATTGTTCTATTCGATACAAAACGCATTCCATTAAAGCCATTGAGATTTTTCTACCAGTATGTGTTGCACGTGCAACGTTTTGTTTGTTGGTATCAGCATGCTGCATCTAACGCAGTATCTCTTCGAATTTAATTGTTCAGAAGGTTACTGGATTTTAATATTCGATCGGTATAATAGCAGAAATCGCACCGGATTTTAATAAATTCGACCAATTCGACTCCAATCAATTTAACATATTCGGTCTTATTATAACTGATTTCTAATAAGTATTTTTGAAGGATAATTCATCGAGACTATCGGATTCTTTTCGTTTTAAGGCTAGAAACATTCGATTTATGTAAATCAAATCAATAGATGTGAGATCTTTTTAGAACATATTCAGCAAGAAGTTTGATTTCATTCAAAATTTGTTTCTTGGGGTTGAAGGAAAATGATTACGTAACTGTTAATACAATTGTTATACGTACTCGTAAATTCAAAATTTTTTGATAGGAATTTATAACCGTTATACTTCATCGTGAAGTTCATAATGGATGATTGTGCGATGGGTCCAATTTAGGCAATATAGTTGACATAATTATCGATGATGTTCGCAAAACTTGACAAATTACATATGTCCCACTAATAGAAACCAATCCCATTACTATATTTAACGATTAAAATATTAATGTTTATATAATCCCGTTAATGATTGCCTTAATCGTTTTCATTAATTTACTCTTACTCTCATTACTGAAAGCAACATGCTATAAAATAAATACGAATTAGTCTACATCGAACGCCATCTAATGCGTTAGGCATTTAACCTTGAAGTATAACCTTAAAATGTTCACCTTCAAGTATAAATACTTTAAATTATTTGTGTACTACTATTACTATATTGGCCGATATTTTGGTCTCGTCGTGTATCGTTATAATTTTACTAAAGGTCGAATTGAAAGATCGACGTTTGCCATATTATATACAATAACACTAGCTGTTCTTTTTCCATATTTATCACAAACATTTAGAACGAATTCAAGCAATTTACTAAAAAATAAATCTACAGCAACATTTTCAGTAGGAATTGGAAATCTACTACTTTTTGCCCGCCATATCATAAATCATACCATGTACATCTCTGTTTTTGTGTCACGAAATCAACGTGTAATCGCCATTAATAAACTTATAAAAACCAACCACCGATTACTGGCATACGACAAATTTAAATATGCACCCCACAGTGTTAAATGTTTTCTATTTCTGTTTGCGAAAGAAATCGTTGTGTTTTGGGTATCAATTGCAGCTAATATAATATTGGTGATAAATATTAGTTATGTTACTGGTACAATGGATACGATCGTACATTTTCTATTTACGATCTCAATTAGTTTGCTAAATACCGAGCCAATTATGTGCCTGTTAAATATATTTCATTTACACGATATTGTATTGGGTGAGTTTACCAAAATTTTGAAATCAATAAACACTTTGGAAGGCACACAAATTACCAGCTATACTAAAATCAAAATTATCGATCGACTTCATACACTTATGGTTGAGTACAATAAACTACAAAAATTATTTAAACTTGTGATACGAGCATATTCTGCGCAAATGATGTTGCAACTCTTCATGAATTTCAATTCAATGCTATCAGTGTTAATCTTTAATATTTGGATCATCATCAGCAACGAATCTAATAATATACAAGAATTATTGTTTTCGTCGGGGACGGGGATTTTATTACGAGGCACTCAGCTATTCGTTTTCATCAAATTAATTCAAGTGATGCTCGATAAGATAGATTATATAAGGAGATGTTTAAATGAAATTTGGTGTAAAATAAATGTGGAACGAGGATTTTTGGATACGGTATGTACTAAATAAATTATAAGTTAGTATACAAAATGTATCCAACGAAATGTAATATATTGGATTTCCATCACATTTTCAAGAGTACTCTATATAATTATTCTACTGCATATTAAAATTCGAATATGCCATCAATCTAATAATTACTGTCTTAATCGTTTTCATACACCTATATCATTAAACTTAAATCGAATTAATTCAATTTGAAACCGATTTCATAAGAGAACGGTCAAGCTCACACGTGTAACCTAAAATGTTCACCTTCAAGTATAAATACTTTAAATTATTTGCATACTACTATTACTGTATGGGCCGGGGTTTTGGCCTCATTGCTTATCGGTATAATTTGACTAAAGATCGCATTGAAACATCGCCATTTGCAACTATATATACGATGGCACTAATCGTGATATTCCCTTATTTAACACAGATTTATAAATTGAATTCAAGTAATTTTCAAAAAAATAATTCTAAAACATCGATGGCAATCGGTATTGCTTATACGCTACTTGTTTCTCGCCACGTCATAACTTTTACACTCTATATTGTTGTGTTTGTGTCACGAAATCAAAGAGTGATCGCGGTTAACAAACTTATAAAATTGAATCGGCGAACAATTGAGTATGTCAAACATAAATACGCATCGCAAAGTTTAAAATACTTTCTAATTTTGTTGGCCAAAGAAATTATTTTGCTATGGCTTTCAATTGCTGTGAATTTAATAATGGTGGTAAACATTAATTTTGTGACTGGGGAAATTGGAGGAATCATACTCGTAAATTTCATATTTACAATCTCAGCTAGTTTGCTAAATACCGAACCTATTATGTGCCTACTAAATTTATTTCATTTGTACGACATTATGTTGGGTGAATTTAACGAAATTTTGAATTCGATAAAAAATGTAGAAGGCACACAAATCACCAACTATACAAAATTGAAAATAATCGATCGCCTTCATACTCTAATGGTGGAATACAATAAACTTCAAAAATTATTTAAACTTGTGATAAGAGCGTATGCTGCACAAATGTTATTGCAACTCTTTACAAGTTTTACTTCAACACTGGCGGCGCTAATCTTTAATATTTGGCTCATTATTACCAAACAATCAAATAATGTTGAAAAATTATTATTTTCGTCGGGAACGGGAATCGTGCTGCGAGGCGCTCAGCTATACATTTTTATTAAATTAATTCAAGTGATGCTTGATAAGATGAATCTCATAAAGAAACGTTTAAATGAAATTTGGTGTAAAATAAGTGTGGAACGTGGCTTTTTGGATACGGTACGTATTAATATATAAACAAATTACATGTTCTATATAGAAATGGTCGAACACTGATAACTATTTTTAGTTAACTTGGAGAAGCTCCAAGAAGTAGTTTGGTATGCATTTTTCGTCGTTGTGATGTCCTTATTGTTCTGGGGCTTTTTGGTTCACAGTGTTTTATGTTTATATTAATTTTCTTTGTCAGTATATAATTGCTGGAGAGGTAACTTCGAATATTCTAAGCTGTCGCAATGGCAACTGAATTTACTAAATCGATGCTACGTGGGTAGACATTTTTGCAGAGATCGACGAGACATTTCTTGAGGTAGGTTGAAAATATTGTAAAATAACTGGACTGGATTTGTGTCCCTATTAAATAAGACCGATATGTTACCTCACTCAAACCTCAAACCTCTCTATTGTTATTATTTACACGGTCATATCTCAATTTTTAATAAAAATCACGTTAGCGTAGAATGAGTGCTATACCCAGTTTCCTTAGGCTTCCTTAGGTCCCCGCTTTTCGTCTAAGATCAAAATAAAATTAAACTGTGGATGATATCTTTCGTTATAGCAGGACGTTTTGCCAACATTTTTTTCAACTTCAAACCAACTCAAATGAATTTGATAATTTAGTGTTTTTTACGATTTTTTTAATAAAACGTTCTTAAGACAATTTGAGAACATTGCTGATCATTTTTTTTTCAGTTGGTTGAACATTCTCCCTTTTGTTAAGTTAGCCCCTATTTAAAAAATAATAATTTGTTGGAACTATCCGAGGTTCCGCGCTCAATGCCACGATGGGCCCATGGTGCATGGCAAGTAGCTCCTAACTATTATATAATCATCCTCGTCCAGGCGTTATAACGTTACTGTCTTCACCTGAATAACATTTTGTCAATTTTACCTGCTTTCACAATTAGCAAATTTCCATCTTTCATGTGTTATTCTTATTCTTTCCATTTTGGACAATACTGTAAACTATTTAGTGTGCCTTGAGCTAATCAGCCCAGAATTATTGTTGCACCTTTGTTAGGTTTTGGAATCCAGACAATCTGTTCATTGGAGTACCAATGAATCTTCCGGAATGTTTGTAAATATAAAAAATGTACCAGAGTTAGCTCTTTAAATTCTTCTTGTTACTTGTAGCTAAATAATTAACCTTCCAAAATTCGTCTAAGATGAAACTGCATTGATCGGACAGTGGCTTTCTATATTCCACCAATGGGCATGTAAAATACCAAGTTATCCAATAATTGGATTAAATGATTGCTCCAACGTGTAGGCTTTTGCAAGTGAAGTCGAATTTCTCTTCTTGAAATATTCTAGCTTTGCAGCTGAACAAGGAAGCGATGTACGAATTGCATAGTGTCTTTGCTTTAAATTTACTCGAAAGTAATGTGCTGGTAATGCAGATAAAGTTGCTAGGATTCAAAACGGAATTAATAAATATATAATGGCTATCAGCTTTTTTTTATTTTCTATTTTTTTTTTTATTTAACAAATATTACAACTGAATACAATTTCTTCTAGTAATTTATCTATATTAAATGATGTTAACTGTTTGAGGAGTATAACCCATCAGTTAGCTCCAGGTTGGATACTTCATTAATTTATCTGTCCTAGTTCTAAGGGCTTCGTTCTTCGAAGCCGTCTTACTGGATTTTGGTTGTTCAGCATACGAGGCAAATCCGCATTTTCATGTTGACTGAGGCGCTGTACGTGTTTCCTAGCATATTTCATAATTTCTTCATCGACGTACTCCATTTTTAGATCCTTATGAAGGTTATCATTCCTTATGTACATTGGTGCGTTGACCATACTACGCAAGACTTTATTTTGAAAAGTTTGAATTACTTTTACGTTAGTTTTCTTGGTATAGCCCCATAGCTGTATACCATACGTCCATACAGGTTTCAATATCTGCCGTTATAATAGCAGTTTATTATGTAATGTTAGCTCAGAGTTCCTTCCTATGAGCCAATACATTTTTCTATATTTGATGTTTAACTCTTCTTTTTTCTTTTTAACATGCTCTTTCCAATTGAGTTTAGCATCAAGGGTCATTCCTAAATATTTTGCCGTGTTTGCATGTGGAATAGGTTGCGAATTCAGTCGAACAGGTAACCAATTAACATTTTTGTTGGTAAAGTTTATATGTACAGATTTAGTTTCGTTGAGCTGAAGGCGCCATTTCTTCGCCCAATTACTCAATGCATTAGCAGCGTTTTGCAGTTTGCTGGTTGACTCCTCTATGTTGTTTCCAGTTGCCAAGATTGCAGTATCATCGACAAATGTTGCAATATTTGTTCCTTTTGTGCTTGGCACGTCTCGCGTATAAAGTATATAGAGTATCAGCCCCAGAACACTCCCTTGTGGAACTCCAGCCGATATTTTCTTTCATTCGGAGTATTCCTCATCATGTTTAACACGAAAGTGTCGATCAGCTAAATATGACTTTAAAATCAGGTAAAACTGATTCGACAGATCTCTGTGTAGTTTATATTCCAGGCCTCGGTGCCATACTTTGTCAAAGGCTTGAGATACGTCCAAGAACACACTTGAGCATATTTTTTTATTTTCCAGAGCATCTTCAATTAGATCTGTGATTCTATGCTCTTGATCTATGGTAGAGTGTCTCTCTATAAATCCAAATTGGTAAGGAGGAATGAGTTTTCTGACTTCTATTACTGATTTTAACCTCTTGAGTAGTAACTTTTCAAATAATTTTGAAATTATAGGAAGTAGGGAAATCGACCTGTACCTCTGCTACTTTCCACTGGTATGGAACGTATTTTAATCTGAACGCTGCATTGATTACTTGCAGTAATTTTCGTACTCCTTTTTCTGGGATAGTTTTAACTATAGGTCCAGTGATTAGGTCATAACCAGGGGATTTTTTTGAGCTTAAGTTGGTTTTAATTTCATCTTTTAGCTCTTGTAGTGTTACAGGTCTTATGTTTAGGTATCCACTTTATTTATTGAAATTATATTTTCTTTAGCTGTTTGCCTTGGAAGGGGTTGAAATATCTTTTCAAGATAGTCTGCAAACAATACAGCTTTTTCTTTGGCACTTCTTGCCCAAGTTCCATCGTCATTCTTGATAGGAGCAATTTGTACTTTAGGCCTTTTAAGACCTTTAGTTGATTTCCAAAGGGAATAATAA
This sequence comes from Tipula helvola, assembly GCA_963556165.1. Taxonomy (NCBI): domain Eukaryota; kingdom Metazoa; phylum Arthropoda; class Insecta; order Diptera; family Tipulidae; genus Tipula; species Tipula helvola. The sequence continues at coordinate 371,165,155 of OY744481.1, forward strand.
GTGTCTTTGTTGGCAGAAAGGCCAGGCAGGTATTCATTAAAAGATTTGTTCTTGACTTCTTTGATAAGCATTTTTAATTTGTTGCTTAAATAATTAAGTCGTGATTTGCTTTGTGGTGCTCGATTCCTCTGCCAGATTTTTCGAGCTTACCGTTTTTCTCTAACCAGATCTCTCACTTCTACTGGATAGTTGATGTGACTTTCCGTTTGATTACAAGTAGGAGGAGTACTCCGCCACGCTGCTTGCAGAATACTGTTGTTCAGCAGCTCCAATTGAACCTCAAGTTCTGCCGGAGTTTTAATTGGCACTTGTAGTTCAGTATTGTCTTCGACTATTCTCCGCAAGAGATCCCAGTTTGTCTTATTATTTGTTAACCTAGGTAAATTTTCTTTTTTGATAATGGTATCACTGAGTGTCATAATGACAGGTGTGTGGTCAGATGAAATTCCTTCACTGTTTTCGAGTAATACGTAGTTTACGCAATATCCCTTTTGTTACAAAGAAATCTATCAAATCTGGTATCTTATTTGTATCCGCTGGCCAATGTCTTGGTTTACCTCCAGACAGGAACTCGCAGTTAAGTGCCCGACCAGCTGCAAATAGCTCCTTACCCTTATGAGTTGTTAGCCTTGATCCCCAATATGTATTTTTAGCGTTAAAATCGCCTCCGATTATGAAGTTAAAACCGAACGATTTGAGTAACGTAACATAGTTTCCTTTATTTAGATTATAACGCGGAGGGCAATATATTAAAGATATGTTAATTACCTTTTTATTATTCAATCGAACATTAATAGTGACTACTTGCATAATTTCTTCTTCAATTTTTGCTCCTTCGTAATGTTTGATGTTTTCCTTCACAAATATGGTTGAACCTCCTCTAGCTTTTCCTGACGGGTGGGGCGCGTGGTAGCACTGGTATCCTCGAATTCTAACGAATGAATCTTTTGTCAAATAAGATTCTGAAATTAGGCATATATTTATCTTGTCTATATTTAGGAAAATTTCTAACTCTGGAATTTGTTGCAACAGATAATTTGCATTCCAATTGGCGATTCTGAATGTGTTATTCATCTTCATAGATTAATACATCATAGAAGTGATTTCATTCACTGTTTCTAGCTTATTTAACCGCTTATTTAAAGCGTCCAGGCTTCTTTATTGTTTTAGTAGCCTTAAGTTTAATGCTTCTATATTTTTTAAAATTTGTTCAAGAATTTGGCTTTGACCGTCTTCCTTGTTACTTACTACTTCCCGCTGTTGTACAATCTGGGAGTATGTTTTTCGGCCTGCTATTGCACTTGTTAGTGGTAGTTCTACCACTGGATTTTTAGATATTGTCTTATTATTGAACATCCCACGGTTTAGCGGGCCTTGTTGTTTTACTTTCTCAGATTTTGAAGTTACCTGGCTACTTCACATCCTCTATAATTAGCGAGATGCTCTCGGATATCAGCTGAGGATCTCAAAGAACAAAGTCGTACGTTTAAAACTGTATTAAACTTGCTCGTGGAAAATATCAGAAAATCAGAAGAAGCCAAACAGTTTTTAAAATTGGAATAAAATCATCCTCAGTCTAGGGTATAATATCTGAAGGTGGATTGCTTTGATAAAAAATTCCGTTTTCCAAAATTCATTAGAATCGATAGATAAAACAATCCTCCGGAGATGTATTGCACTATTACAAATCACAACGCAATCCGATTCCAAACATAACACTCAAGTAACTAGATTCTGATTTTATATAAAATTTTTAATGATAGTTGAGAACAAGTTTATTTAATAACGCTCCCAGAGGCACTAGTAATACATTCCTAATAAATATTCTCCTAACGCGAAAGTCCGACGCATCCTTCTGGCGTTGGTGCCACAAAACTTGGAGACGGCAGGACCACTTTTTTACTTTGAAACAGCTGATAGATTTGATGTATGTTAACCTTAATGATAATGCTTTTGGTTATTTTTTAAATAACCAAATCACTCATAAAAGTTGGTTTTTTACTATAAGATAACAACCTGACCTCATGAATCCACTATAAATATTAAAAGAAAGAGAAGTTTATCAGGGTATTAAAATCAATAAGATTGTTGCGGCTTTTTATAGACAAAATATACTACTATTGGCTCTCACAACATTTTTCGACTTGTTAAAAAAATATGAGGCCAATCATTTATAATATACCTATATCTACTAAAAAAGTAACAATACCATCCCCCCACGTATTTTAATCCAAGAGTCATACAAAGCGTATCGACCCTGAACGAAAAATGGGGACATTCGTTGAGTTTTCTATCTGGTAGTTTGGTTTCGTACTGAAATGAGGGTTTCCCTTTAGTTTTTTGGTTTAGTGAATATAATTCACTAGAGTAGTACGTTCTTGCCTTTTACTGATTGTATGAAGTGAGAATTGTATTTTGTAGTTTGGTCGTAGCTACCGGAGCAGTAGATCAAGCTTTTGTCAGTGCCAACTTTTCAGTACAAAACCAAACTACCACATAGAGAAGTCAAGGATGGTTCTCATTTTTCGTTCAAGGTCGATACACTTTGTATGACTCTTGGGTTAAAGTACGGGGAGGATTTTGATATTTCTACTTGTTTGGTATGATTGGGCTCTTCATTTTTTCTGATTAACAGAAAATGAAGGTTTAAATATTAATTTCCTTTTTGAAATGAAAATTTTTGGTTAATTTGGGTTTAATTACAATTTTGATAAGCTTACAAAATTTACTCCGAGCGAGTTAGATTTATAAACTGTAATAAAAGAGTTCATATTAGTTTTATGGGAGGCAGCAGGGAATGAAACTGCCGACTTCATCTATACAATAAAATGTTAGACCAATTTGTGACACAACAGAAAGCCTACCTCGATTGGTCGTAAAACAGATGAAAATGTTAGTGTCAACCTTCCTGTTGAGTTTTAGGATTTCATTTAACCAATAAGTTTAGCATCTGATAGACTTAACCTAACAGTAGGGGCATCTATATTAATGTGCCTCCGTAACTTAACCCGTCCGATTTTGTGTAACAGTACCAATGCCTTGAAGTTGCAATGATGGTAAAATAAAAGGTGAACAATGAAGAAAGCCCATGTTTTTCTCATGCCAGTGGGGTAGTTTTTTTTTTAAATTGTGAATTGATCACAAAAACGTTGTTAAATAAGCACCAATATACTCCTCGGTTTATTAATTTAGAAGCAACAAAAATAAAATATTAAATTCAATATTTCTGTTATTATTTCGGAAGTTAAAAAAATCTCAATTTGCAAAAGAATACTTTACCTGAGTTACCAATGAGAAAGTTATAAATTCGATATTTTGACTGCATTAGTATTGAAAAAATCCAACAGCACGACATTTCAAACTTTATCGTCAAACTATATGCGCCCCCCTTCCCCACCCCTCCCTCTCCCCCTTACTAAAACAATCATTTTAATCCATAATAAACGTTATTTAAATAAAGAGTCACGATATTCTACTTTCCTGATTAAGATACAAGCTCATAAAGATGGACGTAGAACATCAATAGAGACAATCAAGGAAAATCACTGATCGAGAAGCTAGGTTAATTTAAAGAAAAATTAAAACTACAAGCCAGCGATTCTCAATCAGTACCGATTAAAGCATATGAAGCAGCTCGCAAAAACCCTATAATTGAAATAAGCAGATTTCTTTGAAAATAAAATAAAGGCATTTAAAATGCAATTGAAAACGATCAAAACGATTTATTGATTGGGCTGTAGAGTAGGCTTTTACATGTTCAGAATCGGCTACAGTGAATAAAATATTCTAAGATTATCGCTACCCAAGTTTCTCAAACTGCGATCAATTAATAGATTTTGTGTGCAAAACTATTACGAATAAAGCCGAAGAAATGAGTCAATGCATGAGTTTAAGACAATTGAGATGATGGATGAAGAAGAAGAAGAACAAGTATACCAACAACAGGCTAGGGGATTCCAGCAGGTACCTACTCCGATTGTTAACCAAGCTAAGTACATGCGTTCACAACAGTTCTCTAATGCAAACCAATTTGTTCCAGCCTCATATATATCTTATTTAGAACCAACTAACACTATAGCATCCACCAGGGGCACCATCCGGAGAATCGTATGCCATTGTCGAATAGAAACTTTACTGTACCGAGTCCTTCAAATCGATACTTGCCACTCTACCAGCAATGCAAATGTTAGCTGGGCTACATTAAAAGAGGAATTAAATAAACGGTTCCAGAATCGTAGGTCTGATCTGTATGTGCGTAGGCAGCTCGGCAATCGCAAGCAAAAAACTGGAGAAAAGTTTTTAGATTATTATCAAGAAATGGTTGCCCTTTCATTGCAGGCTGGGTGTCCTATCTCCGGTTCAGAACTCTTGTATATTTTACGTTGGAACATGCGGGTCGGATTACAAGAACTAGTACTGGAAGACCAATGCGATAGCTTAGATGCGTTTGTAAGAAGATGTGTAGCATATGAAGATGTGTGGCATCGAACACATGGCTGACACAGCCCATTTAAGTTCAGGGATGATGTTAATGTCAATGGTAGGTTGTATTTTGGATTACTTGATAGTGGTTCCAATATTTCTGTTTTGGGTAAAGGTTTGGTTAAATTCTATAAATTTCCGTCATCTGTAAAGATTGCGAACGGAAATAAAGTAACCATATTGGGTTACATTAGAGTTCCGATAAAATTTGTTGGAAAAACATGCAATATAATTTTGTATGTGTCTCCAAATCTGAGGCAAGAGATTTACTTATAGGCGTAGAGTTTTGGTGTTTGTTTGTTTTAAGAATACATGGCCCTTCCAATAAAAATGCTGATGCAAATTTAAACATTAATTCGAATATCACTTTGACTCAGGACCAGCAAGAGATGGTAATAACGGTTATTAAATAATTTCACTCTTCTGCAATCTTCGGTTTAGGTAAAACTGGATTAGTAAAACATATGATTGATGTAGGTACTATACTAGGGCTTGCGTCCCGGGAATTCTCGGGATCAAATTCCCGGGAATTTAAGAAATTCAATGTATTCCCGTTTCCCGGGAATTTTATGAATATTTCCCGGGAATACAAAAAACAATTTTTAGATTATGTCATTTTATAACTGCATGGAATTAATCAGAAAGTCGCCCGTGATGGGTGCAACGTTGTAAAAAATAAAGACATCTTAGAGAGAATGGAAAGAATTGAATAATAGCGGGACTGAAAATTTACGAAATGTGGGATGAACGAATACTGAACAACGCTATAGCTGGATGACAAAATGTTTTTAAAGCGCTGAATAAAACTGCAGATACCTTCAGATAGCCAAAGTTGTAGCGATTTCAGCATTATTGTTAACAAATTTAAAAGAACAGGCAACTATTACTGACCGCAGACGTTGAAACTTCTTAAAGAAAATTAGCCATTAGGAGAAATACAGATGTTGCCTCGTTAACAAAATTCGTCCAAGATCCAGAGTTGGACAAAGGAAATTATGGATGATACATTTAGGATAAGCCCATAATCGGAAATGACCTCTATGTGGTAGGGCGATTAAAAGCAAAAACGAATTATAATTCAGTCAACAGAAGAGCCCATACGCCCTGGACGTACTTATTCTATCTGCAGAATTAAACTGAACTATCACTGCGTTTGTACACAAATCCCTGGCACAAGGGAAAGTAAGGTGGTAAGTTTAAGCCAGAAAAGGAAAACAACCAAATATAAAAACGTTGATGGGTGGGTTTCTATAGAGGGTGGGTTTCTAGTTATATCATCATTGGGCGTATTCAGCTTCGCCAACTGTTGGCAATATGTTGAGTAAAATCATTGCTGTTGGTTTAAAAATGTTTGTAGTGTGGAGCCGCCATGGTTTTCATTACTAAAATGTTAACACTGATAGTTTAAGTTTTACGCCGGTAGATTTCTCATGATGGCAAAACGAATCCACCGATTGAGTGATTAAATCAGTACATCACATTTTTTTAATTATTATAAATCTTAACTTGGTTTCCTTTCCATTTCTCGACCTAAAATTTAAAATTGTTTGAATTTTAATATTTTATTAGGTATTGGATAAAAAAGTTCAACGAAAGAATCAGAAAATCACAATCCCGTTTCCCGGGAATGTAAAAGGTCCGGGAACGGGTAAGCCCTATACTATACGTCCATAAAACAAAGGTATTACTCCATATCACCAACTGTGCAAGCAGATATCTACAGAGAAATTGATAGAATATTGTCATTGGGAGTCATTGAGGAGAGCGTCTGAGGTTGTGCTTAGATGCAAGAAAGTTGAGCGAAGTGACTTGTGAGGGGTTTGTGTCGTTTCCTGTAATTTCACAGTATTTTGATATATCAATGACTTACGTTCTGTATTATTTCACAGGAATTTTTATATTAAAAATGTTGATTATCTTCCGCAATGAGTAATTTGCATAAATTACGACAATTTTTATAAATGTTCATAATGTCAGATAACTTGTTAATTTCGGGTGTTTTTTAATGAAAAAATTTAAATTGCTTATATGCTTCGAAGAGGAGTAATTGTTCAGAGTTCAACAAATTCAGTTTCGATCTGACCATATTTACGAAAACTTAATCATTTTCCGATCATTTTATCAGGCGATAGCGACTGAATTGCAAACCTATTACTTATATTATGTCCTATAGAAATCAACCATGAATACATACTTTACAGCAAATTTTACAATAGCTATTAAATTTTGAAATATGTTGTGTATGTACATATGTATATGGTTAAAAAAAATTGCTAGGTATATATAATTGGTTTCGAAGCGACGACCATTTACTAATTAAAAAACAAATTTGCGGTAAAATCTCTACCAAAAAGTTTCAAAATCCGCTTCCTTTAAAGATCATTTGGATGTGTTGAGGCTAATCCATAGATCATCAAATATATATTGGTTCAGTCAGGTACCAAATATCAATACAATTGGTCCGTAATCGCCGAAGTTCTATTTGGGGCTGGAATGGAATTTTATAAATAGAACATGGCCAGAACTGAAGAAATATTTAGAGACACTGCTAATGATACTTTGGTCCATACATAGAAATCATAAATTAAAATATTCAATTTACCAAAGACAATTTGATAACGTTGAAAGCGTTTACTGGAGTTTCTAAAGAAAAAGCAAATGGACCAAACAAACATACCCAAAAAATGTAATAAAACACAAAACTGCCAACTATGTTTAGGTTCTACAGAGAAATTTGAAAAATGTAGGATGTGCAAAAATTTGGTTGGCCAAAACCACTGTTTTCATGTTTCAAAATTCGTTAGTCTGAAAAAGCGACAAAAAAAAAATGTTCGTCCATCTGTCTGGACGTCTGAATGTCTATACCCATTGTATCTCGAGAACGGCTAGTCTGATTTCGATTTTTTTTTTCGCCAATCAGTTTCTATCATTAAGGCGGAGATTTGAAGAGCTTCTGGAACCTGTACGTCAAGAGAATCGGATATCTGCCGTGATAATTGGTCCAAAATACCTGGTTATATAAATATTTACCAATTTTTATAATATGAATTTAGAGTTGGGCGTTGATATGGGGGTTGAGTTGAAGCTTGAATTAGGGGTCTAAGTGTGTTGGAGTTGGATTAGTATATTGTGAACGGTCGAGCGGTTGAATTGAGGGTTGAGATGGGTTCCGTTCGCGAGTTGAACTGGGGTTGAATTGGGGTTGGATTAGGGTTTAGTGAGCAGTTGATAATAATAATAATGTAAACTGTACAGTACTACAGCTTTTACAATTCTAATTGAAATTTTTACATTTCAAGTTGAACCTGTAGCAAATTATATGTATGGCCATTAGGATCCATTTCTTAACGGTTTTAGTGAAATTTGACATCCACGATGGAAATGGGATTCTAAAATGATTTTTGCCTAAAGTTCTGAAATATGGTCAAGTACGATGGAACTTGCTCATTTTCATTTCTCAATCGATTATTATGAAATTTGATACTTTTTTGTTTAGATGAAATTTGATATACTCCTTGGAAATGGGATTTTAACCCAGCATTACTAACGCTAATTTATGTTACATGATTACTAACCATGGGTCAGATTGAACTGTATCTTAAAACTCAATTTATAGAGAAACCGTAGCGCCCAAAATACACATTTATTTATTGTTGGTCCTAATTGCTAAGGAATCGAAATTTATGCCACTGGTATCTGACTCAAGACAAATACCGCTGACCTATGAGCCATTTTAAACTAGCCTGGTCAATGATGATAGTAAACGGGCATCCTTCGACATATGCCCGAAAATTGTTTACGCTCAGCACAGCAGCAAAGCACTCTAATTCGGTTACCGAATAGTTACGCTGTGATGCGTAAAGCATCTGGGACATATATGGGATAGGGTGCTTGCAATCATCACCACCGATCTGAAAGAGCACTCTTCCCACGCCGGTGACACTGGCATCGCACTGGATATAAAATGGTGAACTTTCCTGCAACATTGCCTGCTTCAATTTTTCAAACGCGTGTTCGCTTTCTCTGCTCCAAATATGAAAGAATGGCATATGAAGAAATAAATCTTCGGTACCATCCTGACCTACCTAGAAATGGTCGAATTTTTTTCACCGAATTGGGAACAGAGAAGGCCAATATTGAGCTGACTTTATCTGGATTCACTTTTAAGCACCCCAAACGTATCCTAAGTATTGAATTTATGTTAACTGAAATTTACTTTTCTGCAGGTTAACAGTCAAACAAGATGTTCACAAGAGAGTATACATACCAGCCAACTCCAATAGTTTGGTAGTTCCTCAAAATTACAAGAAATAATGAGGGGATCGTCTAAATAGACGAACACTCCCTCATGAAGTTGGTGTAGAATCACCCGGTGCATTAAGCGACACATCATCTGTGCCGCGTTGGAAAGTCCGAATGGCATCACCTTAAACTGATACAAAGGACGGCCAGATACGGTAAATGAAGTTGTTTACGAGACTGCTGAGCCAAAGAGATCTGGCAAAAAGCAGCCTTATACTTGAAATAAATTTGGTTTGATCCAGTCCACTTCCTATCGTCGAGGAACTCCACGAGCTAATGGACTCTTCAATCACTCCAAGCTCTAGCATCCTATCTAATTCCCCATATAACAAATTTTGTTTAGCTGAAGATATGGAGTAATGGTTCTGTTTTACGGGTTTTGCGTTTCCTGACTGATCAAGTGCATTCGCCCTACTCCAAGCTCCTCGTACGATGGAAATTTTTGGATTGCATTGTGGAGTATTTTGTCTGATCTAAGTTCGTGTTTCAATGGTTCCTTAGCAGGTTGTGTATCTTCAATATTGTTGAACTCAGAAATGGAATGTGAGTTGATCTGAATATTGAACGATTTCCAAAAAATCAATTCTGAGGTATAAACTTTGTTTCAAATTTGGAATGGTGTGGACATTAAGACTCATTTCTACGCGGTTGTATTTTATGTTAGAATAGAAGTAACCAAACAACCGTTCTGTGCTCACTGAAGCTACTTGCACTTTAATGGGCAAAAATAATATTTTATTAATTGGGTCTTGCAACAGCTTTTCACCTCCAGCTCCCAATACTGTTGGGGTAGCGTCACTGTCAAGTTTTCCACGATATTACAAACCATTTATTAGAACACCCGGGTAAGGCCGGTTGTCGGTAATATCCCTGAACCGTGTTTCAGAAATATTGTTTCTCAACAGGCTCTGGATTTTGATTCGTAGTTGGAATTTCTTGATTTATTCTGGGAAAAACTGTGAGTCGAGGCATCTGGTTCCCAGGTGTATGAAACCTCGTCGATGAGTTCCCCGAATATCGGAAACATTTTGATTTCCGAATGCCCGGGCGACCACAGCCAAAATAAAATACATATTATAAAAGATTTTCGGCAATCAGTGTATCGATGGTCGATATATTGACAATTCCAGCAAATACTCATATTATCGTTATTCATAACACGATTTTCACGAACCAGGGAATGGAGCTGAATTAACATTCCTTCCGTAAATACTATTCCTTGCCGTTTGCCACTAATCAGGTCCTTCGTTACTCGTTTCGTTGAAGTAAATTTCCTCAATACCCTTCCTAGAACACAATCTTTCCGGTTCATATCAAGTTCCCTTCCACGTATCTTTCACAGCCAAACAGCGTTGCACTAGCATTTTAATTGATGGTATTTCTTGGTCTGTCAATATCACTTGTAAACCTGGTCTCATATTACGCCTTATAATATGAAAAATTTGGACATCCTGTAGGGTGTCCTAAATTGTAGTGATAATGCCCAATATCATTGCAAAATACTCTAAACGACTCGGTGAAATGTTACTTTCAAGAGTCTATGGCACGTCGAATATCGTGTTCCGTATCGATCTTGGAATCTACCCAGTAAATCTTGTTTCAGTCTATTCCATCCGATATGAGGATTCCGTTCGATCTGGCAACAATACCAGTTTGATTCGACACCGGTGAGTAAAATTCCTAACTGGTCAACCAAATTAGACATTGGGACACCAGAATTTTCCGTAAGGTGCTCCACACGGAAGAGGAAACGTTCAACTGGAAGCTCCTGTGAATCACAGCCGAATGATATTTTCACTTACTTATAGTATTGCTGTACTGATATTGTAACGAATTCCTTAGTGGTAATGACGACGTTTGATGAGGTTCACAAGCCAGTTGATCTACTTTCTTGTGAACGATGTGTCATCGTTCGAAGTGGACAAATCATCGGGGTCATCTGGCTGATCGTCTTTAGTTTTGCTTAGGGCATCATCCAAGTTGACTCTCTAAAAAAAAAAAATGTAAGCAACTTTTCTGTTAAATACTGAGTGGATCTATCTAATCAATCTGATTATTTTATTTATATTAAAAATATGATGTCAATTTAGCGTAGCAATGACTGCCTTAATCGATTCCATTAATTAAATTTACGGTCATTAATAAAGTAAAAGCGATGTGCTATTAAATACTTAGATCATCAATTAGTTCACGGCGGCATTCGTTTGATCACATATACGTATACATATAACTCTAAAATGTTCAACTTCCAGTATAAATATTTTAAATTATTTGCATACTACTATTACTGGATGGGTCGATGTTGTGGTCTCGTCGTTTATCGATATAATTTTGCTCTTGCTCGAATTGAAAAATCAACATTTGCAATCATTTATACATTAATATTATTCCTGCTATGCCCTTATTTAACATACATAATAAAAATGAATTCGGCCGTTGTACAGAAGGATAATTCTGCAGCATCATTTTCAGATGAAGTTGCATATTTACTACTTTTTTCCCGTTATATCATCAATTATACGATGTACATCGTTGTGTTTGTGTCCCGAAATAAACGTGTGATCGCCATTAATAAACTGATCAAATCAAATCGAAGATTACTGGAATACGTCAAATTTAAATATGCGTCACAAAGTGTGAAATGTTTTTTGGTTTTGTTGATGAAAGAATTTTTTATTTTATGGATTTCAATTGGAGCTAATATGATCTTGGTAGTAAATGCTAATTACGTGATTGGTAACATGATGGCATTGTTACTACAACTCACATTTGCTATCATAAGTAGTTTACTAAATACCGAACCATTTATGTGCCTACTAAATATATTTCATTTGTATGATATTGTGTTGGGAGAGTTTATCGAAATTTTGAATTCGATAAAGAATTTGAAAAGGGCACAAATCACCAACTATACTAAACTGAAAATAATCGATCGTCTTCATATACTTATGGTTGAATACAATAAACTACAACATTTATTTAAGCTTGTGATACGAGCTTTTGCCGTCCAAATGTTGCTGCAACTATTCATGAATTTTACGTCAACACTTGCAGCGTTATTTTTTAGTATCTGGCTTAACATGCACCAACATAATCATAATGTGGAAAAATTGTTATTTTCAACGGGAATTGTAATCATATTACGAGCCAGTCAGCTTTACATTTTTATCAAACTAATTCAATTGATGCTCAATAAAATGGATCTAATAAGAAAACGTTTAAACGAAATTTGGTGTAAAATAAATGTGGAACAGGACTATTTAGATACGGTATGTACCTACTATAATTTAAAATTAAATTTTACCATAAAGTTATGTCTCTTTATGAACAATATAGCGTTTGTCTTTAATACAGAATTGTGAATAACATATTTCATGAAATATTGTTATTGTCAAAATCCTAAATAACACTTTGTATTTGTCAAATTTAAAAGAAACTCAATTATTTTCAGATTTACCAATAATTAGCTGTATACGATAGTATGAGTAGCAATATGTTAGTCATAAAAATATTTAGGGAGCTTTATGAGCTTTTATGCTTAGAATCGGCAAAAGACAAACCACAATTAAATTGTCTTAAGTTCCATTTTAAATAATGCGGATTTAGGCTCCGGATCTTTTTTAACACCAATTTATTATCAAACTAGCAGCCTGCGGCAGCTACGCGTGCCGAATCTACAGTGATTAAGCAACCGCATGCTTTAGGTTTCGCTTGGTTTAGTGACAAAAGCGCGACATCCAATGGTGAACATAAAATTTATTTTATTTAAAGCACTTCTGAATAAGTTATATTTTTGATTTTATTGCTAAGGGGGTATTAGGATAAATTGGTTATCGGAATTTCCAATTCTTGACAGACCCACATATAACTGACCATGTGAAAAACATTCTAGTCGCACGTCTACCCCTATATATCGTCGCTTTCCAATTAAGAGTATTACACTTCTTATACTTTCTGCCGTAGGCACTTGGCGAAACACACTTAATACACACATTTTTAAAATTTTTTAAAAACACTTGTTAAATATTTCGCAAAATTACAAAAGGTTTAAAAAATCACTCGATCGATTTCGGCTTATTAGGCCATCATCAGGAGTATCAGTTTAGTAGATACTCCTGATGATGGCCTAATAAGCCGAAATCGATCGAGTGATTTTTTAAACCTTTTGTAATTTTGCGAAATATTTAACAAGTGTTTTTAAAAAATTTTAAAAATGTGTGTATTAAGAGTATTACATCTGCAAATCATTGGCCGCCCCGGTGGCACAGTTGTTAGCATGCTTGCTTCAAGCTCCGGAGGTCCCGGGTTCGCTCCCCGGCGGGTGATGAAAAAATCACGGTTGGTTAATGTAAGGATCAATGAAGTAATCACTCATTATCCGTTGTAAAAATGATTACGACTACATCTTCCGTATTAATGAAAGTCCCGATGGATTTGTATTCTCGAGTTTCTCCATCGATTTTTTCTAAAATGATTTTATTTAGGCCGATTGCTCTGCAAATTGGCCCTAGGACATGATGAAGCAACATACGTACATAAAAGCACTCGGGTTGATTTGGGTGAATATTATAGACTATACCGAGACCTGGGGATATTTGAGTTCAAAAATTGTAGGAAAAGCAAAACAAATTAAGAAAATATTAAGAACGTGTCATAATTGTGTGATTAAATAATTTTTTTTCGTATTTCTCTGCCAACAATTATAGACATCTAACGTACACTAGTAAAACTAAAGATAAATTTAGCAAGTATTATTTTAATTTGTCAGAGCCGACTTTGATGTATTTTTCAAAATGAAAGTTCGAAAAATATATTTTAGAAATAATTTAATTTTAATATTTCTGCAATTAATATTTACTTAATACCAATATACCCTTCTTGTATATTGCTGCTAAATATATGTAGAACACTTTTGTATAAAAATTTTGTAAAATTTTTGCTTTTTTCATTGAAAAACTTGAAGCTAAAAAACACCATTTTTACTATGGATTCCTTTGGAAATCAGTGAAAAGTTATACCACTAAAAAAGCTTCAAAAAAATACGTTATAATGATTATGGCTCTATACTCTAGAAGGCTCTGGCTATAGCCCACTTAATTTAAACTCAAGTAGATAAAGCAATTACGGATTACGAAAGTTTTAATTATTAGCCTCAAATTTTGTGGGCTAAAGGACAGTCGACTTTAATGCAAACTAAATGTCCTCCCCAATGTGTAGAAATAATTATTCGATCGAAAGCTAGTTGGCAAAGCAATAAAAGGTTCCAAAATTTTAAATTTTTGCCGAATATTTGGTGGGTCAAGTTGATTTTAGCCAAAATTGAAATTTTTCGAAATTTGTTGAAACAATCGAACGATTCCAAACAACGTTTCCGACATCCAAATGCAAGCAGGCATAGCGATTGTGTAATCCGAATTTTTTAAATGATTTCGTCTATTTTAAATGAAATTAGTTGTTCTCCCCAATATGTAGGAATAAATAGACGACAAAAGCAAGTAGGCAAAGCAATTAAAGGTTCCGAAATTTTAAATGTTTGCCCAAAATCAGGTGGGCCTTGTTGATTTTAAACAAAATTAAAATGTTTCAGAAATTTATTGAAATAGTCAAACGATCCAAATGCAAACAGGCACGGCGATTTCGGATTCCGTATTTTTTAAATTTTCACAGGAATCTGTCAAAGGAATAATCACAGGAATATATGGTTAATAATGGGACGATTCGTATTCAAGCAGGTACAGCTATAGAGCCCTGAATATTGCACATACCATTTGTTTTGCTAAAATTGAGCCGAAGTGTTAAGCCTATACGGTTTTTTAGGTCAGGTTGATTATGATTTAGTTTACTTCAGTGCACAGAGCTTTTTTACGGTTAATATAAAAGTAAAAATATTGATTATTCATACCAAAAATGCTTTCAATTGAATTAGATTTTAATTATGCCCGCATGTCACTTATATATTCACATATAAATTTATAATGATTAGAGACCTAAAAATAATTATGTAATATTTAATTATCATTATGCCAAATACAACCAGTATCATTTCGAACACATCACATGGCCGACATAAATAATTATCCGCTCGTTCGCTCATTCAAACCAATCGAACTACTTCTGCTACTATTTGGCTATTCGTATAATACGCAAAATAATCGAGCCATCCTAATTTACAACAAATCGATTCAAATATTTTATTTAGCAATTAGTGTTTACGTTTTCACAGTGCAATCACCAATATATCAATCATATAATAATAACGACTTACTACAGGCGGCGCAAATTATCCAATCGTTGGTCCAATTCGTGTCAATCATAATAATTTTTATAAATAATCAATTGTCCAGCAAGTACATAGTGCAATTATTTAAGGAGTTGAATAGCGTCGATGAAAAATTGCGAGTTGTGAAAATTTACGTGGATTACAGTCACAACGCGACTAAATTATGTCTAGTAATTACAGCATTTGTAATCGAAAGTATCCTACTGTTGGTGTCTACAAATTTGACATTTTGGTCGCCATTTGCTTTTACTTTGCGATCTTACGAGCTTTTCCTAAGCTTCTTTATGGGACCTTTTTTAATTAATGTGCTACTAATTTTGTATACAAATTTGTGTTGGGAGATTAAAATACGATTTGATCTAATTAATGAGTTCTTAATGAGTAAATTTCGAAAATGTTCGCCACGTGACGAAACTGTGCCCGAATTTAGTGAATTTTTATTTATTTTGAAATTATACGATATATTGAGTCAATGCAATGTATTGTTAAATAATGCTTGGAGTTTTTCGATGCTGGCAATTAGCGGTAGAGTATATCCAGCTTCCGTATTTTGCCCCTTTCATAATACTCAAGTATTTTGTTTATATTTTTCAGCCGTCACTTTTATTGGAGTATCTTCAGAGTTATTTACGGTGTGCTGTTTTATATTTCATACACCTGATGATGAAAAAGCTTTATTCAATGTATCAGTGTATGTTCTGTTTGGTTGGGCAGTAATTGCAGCGATTCCAGTTATCGTGTTATCAATCACTTGTACCTTAACTATAGACGCATCGATTGAAACTCTGGTTCTGTTTCAGAAGTATTTTTCAATGTACGAGTATAAAATGGTTTACGATGAGGTAAACTACATGAAGTAAAATTGTTTTTATTAAACAAAATTTCAGTATAGGGTTTTGATTTATTTGCAGATTGATTTAGCGGCACTACAATTTAGGCATCAGAAAAACTGGTTTAGTGCTTACGGATTTTTTCCTGTCAATTTACGTTTAATATTCTCGGTCAATTTTTAACAAAATTTTATCCATAATTAGAAAGTTTTGTGAAATATGTTTACTTTTACAGATGGCCACCGCCATAACGACTTATCTTTTGATATTATTGCAATTTGATGTTGGAGCTGATGCTGGAAAAGACTTTAATAAGGATCATTTAATAATCTAAATCTTATAGGATATAAATTATATACACAACTAACAATAGGTGTAATAATGAAGCACGTTTTTAATAAATAATAGTTGAGTTAACTAATTAAAAATCAATTCGTAGTTTTAGTAATACACATTGTGTGGCAATTTATTATACGACGCAGAACTATACAAACGGTATAGGTTATTGCGTTCTTTATATCCAATATCGGTTATTCTGAATAATCAATCGGCACCGATGAACCAACTCACTTCATTAGTGCCTATGGCATTTGGATCTGAACGTGATATATTTGAACATCGATAGGGGTAAATGATATAATCCATATTTCAGAATTTGTCAGTATTTCTCATCCAGGCTACCTGTATCCTTAGCGACAATAACAACAACCCATCTGTGCTGTAATATGCCACACGATGGCATATTACAGCAGTGATTAGATAGGAATTCCTATCGAAACTGAACAAAAATATCACCCGCGCTAAGCTAAGTTTGTGAATTATTAAATTTAAAAACCTGACGTTATATCTTTGGCATAATAAGTGCCAAACACCTTTCCTTGCTCATTGATAACTACATAATTGACAATACCTTCACGTTTTACAATTTTTCCTTTTGTTCTAATCGGGGCGAACTTAGCACAGAAATGTTTAGATGCGTCGCTTTGGGGATACGTTTTTATATAAACGGTTTATTCCACTGAAAACTCTTGCGGTCTAGCTCGCAAATTATATCTTCAAGCATAAGTATCGAAGGCTTCTTTTAAATGTTGGCGACCTTGATGATGAATGATCGGCATTTTATAGGTGGATAGGTAACATCTCCGGTTCCGATTCTGCTATGCAGTTGACAGATTTTAACTATTTGTATTGTTCTGCGTGAAAAATTCGATGATTCTGTGGTGAATAGTGATCAGTATTCATCGGCTGAATACCAAATTGTTTTAGAAACCCTAAGAAGTCGATACTCTTAAATTGTACTCCATTGTCGGAATATAACGTCTCTGGTACACCAAATATGCTAAATTGTTCCTCCAGGTAAGCTATGATATTATTGGTATTGGCTTTAGCCAACGTTTTAAGTAAGACAAACTTGGTTAATTGATTGAGAACTATTAAAATGTAGGTTTTGCCTGAACTTGACCTAGGGTAGGGGCCTAATAAATCAATGTATAAATGTCGCCACGGTCGTTCGGATATTCTAGTGTAACCCATTAACGGTCTAGATAATTGGTTGTTCGCTTTGGTGATTTTGCATATTTCACAAGAAGTAATGAACTGATAAACTTCACTACACATCCTTGGCCAGTAGTAATAACGGCGCAATCGATTAAACGTTTTGCGAATTCCGCCGTGGGCGGCTTGTGGTACAATGTGTTCGCTTTGAATAAGTGATCTTACCGTAGTTGATGGCACGTACAATTTCCACACGGGCCGGTCAATTAAACTTTGATTAGTTTTAGGTTCTATCCGATTATAAATCTTGTCATTCACTACACTTAAATTCGGGAAACTTTCTGGGCATTCCTCAATCTTCACACGGAAGTTAGCGTACTCCTCATTCTGGAATTCTTTAGAATTCAAATCGATACCCCTGCTGTCGCGGTTGACGTCGCTTTCAAATTCCTCTAACGAATCGCAATGTATCGTCACTAATCCGGACCCCTGAAGGCTATATGAGTCGATGTTGGATCCACATATGATGTCAACTGTCGTTTTATTTGTAATTACGTATATCCATTGATTTGGAGCATGCAGTTTTATCCAATGGTTAGTTGAATTTATTTCTTTAGCATTGCATAATTTGTCAAGCATTGGTTTTCGCTGTAAGATTGCTATTTCACATTGGGTTCTGTTAGTTAATGCATTGAAAATTGGTGATATTTCGCATAAAAATTGCTTAGTTTGGAATTTTTGACAACGTTCCACTTCTTCTGTTGTTAGAGTGGCAAAATGTTCTCGATGATTGCCCATTGCTACATATTTTGTTGATGTAACGATGTGTGATTGAGTGCTGTTATGATTAATATCCGGAACAGGGAAGACAGCTAGCAGGTTATAATCCGTTGCAAAGGATAACGGAATGATAATCTCAATTATCACATTTCGTTGTGTTACCCTACTACGTACATTCATGCTTTGATATATATGCATGAGATCATGAATGTTATGACTAGGAATGGTTATTGATGCTGGTGTATGTTGGCGAATAAATTGCAATTGGTCTTCTAATTGTGACGGCGCGAGAATCGATGGATGCAAAATGCTATGATGTGCATAGTAAATAATATCAAGTAGACATTGTTGCGTATCCTCTAAGTTTTTTAGTATTAAGGTCAACTCTAGTGCGCTCATTAATATCAGGTGAACCCTTTCTTCGTGTGTTCGATATTCGTTTAGTTGTATCATCTCTAATCTTAACCTCTGTTGATCCTTTATTAAATTGTTCAATGATGTTTTTGTGAGATTAGAATTATATTTCATCAGCTTGATTGTGTTATCGATTATTGATGTCTGGTTTCTCATTAATGCCATTAGATGCTTTTCATTGTTGTTGATATTCTCGAATTGGGTTTCATACTGGTTGGCTTTGCGCTCGGTAAGAATTCCAAACATGTCTCCTAAGATAATGCCTGTTGTGTCTCCTAAACCGCGCTTCACTCGTCGACGTTCCTTATTGCTTGTCAATAGGAGCACATTGTCCGCAATTAAGTTGTTGAGCTGCCATTGAAGTTGCTGCAGGACTACGTCGCAGTTAAAACCAGACAATCCTTTACAATCTGCTCCCAGTTCGCCTTGGGCTTGTTTAAAAGCTTCGATCTCTTCCCAATAGTACGTCATGTTGTAATAGATCACTAATGTCCACTTCATGTCTACAAATTCAAATTTACCTAAATTCTCGAAATATATTCCTGTTGAATCGTTAAATGGGGTAGCCTTGATCTGAGCTTGCGCCTGTCCTAGTATGCAGCAAATTGAGAGTAATGCTAGTGCAAGACGATTTACTTTACTTAAATTATTTGCTTGCCTGTGAGGCTGCACTCTTTGGTTCTGGTTGTCTTTTCCGGGCAGCGGTAGTCTATTTCCTGTACACTGCGGACTGCTCATCCGCGTGGTTGTTCTTCCTGGTACGGTTTT
The DNA here is from genome assembly GCA_963556165.1 of Tipula helvola. Taxonomy (NCBI): domain Eukaryota; kingdom Metazoa; phylum Arthropoda; class Insecta; order Diptera; family Tipulidae; genus Tipula; species Tipula helvola. Next base: position 371,184,505 of record OY744481.1, read on the forward strand.
GTCTAGGCCTTGTGGGGTTGGTAATTGTTGAGTTGTGCTTGTATCTTGTCTTGTATGTTGTGTAAGTCCATCTTGTCCTGGATGAAGTTCAATTACTCTTGCTAGTGGCCAGTGCGTTGGTGGTAGTGTTCGCCTTTGAGGATTACTAGTTCTCCCAATTGGATGTTAGGTTGTTTCTGCAACCATTTTGGCCTTCGTTGTAGTCGTGAGAGATATTCCATATGCCATTTTTTCCAAAATCCTTGACTTAGCTTGGTGAGCAAATTCCATCTTGTAACGGTTTGGATACCCTCCATATCAGGTTGTGGCATTGCTATGATGGCCTTGCCTATCAGGAAATGTACCGGACTTAAAAACCCGTCATCATCTGAGTCGTTTGAGAGTGGAGCTAGTGGCCTAGAGTTCAAGCATGCCTCTATTTGAGCTAGAAGTGTTGAGAGCTCCTCGAAAGTTAGTGTATGAGTTCCAATTACTCTGCGGAGGTGTTGTTTTATTGACTTGACTCCGGCTTCCCATACTCCTCCAAAGTGAGGACTTCCCGGGGGTATAAAGTGCCACTCAGTTCCCATCTGAGCTATTTTACTTTTAATTTCTGCTTCCTGTTGCTTTGCCTGTCTTTGTAGTTGTTTGTCTGCTCCAACAAAATTTGTACCACAATCACTGAATATGTTCAGACAAATTTCTCTTCTTGATATGAATCGTCGGTTTGCGGCCAGGAAAGCGTCTGTTGACAAGTCACTTACAAGTTCTAGATGAATTGCCTTCGTGGCTAGTCAAATGAATATGGAAATGTATCCCTTTGTTGTTTTATTACAGCGGCCTTTCCACAATTTTATATTAATCGGACCAGCGTAGTCTACTCCGCTGTTAGTGAATGGTGGTGCTGGTGTTACTCGTTGTTTTGGTAACATGCCCATTAGTTGGTGCGACGCCAATTTCCTCGCTCTCGTACAGACTATACATTCATGTGTAGTGTGACGAATCGTATTTTTGGCGTTTATTACCCAATACTGCGTTCTCAGGTGTGCTAAAGTTGCTTGATTGCCACCATGTAGTGTTTTTATATGAGCTTCTCTGATAAGCAAACTTGACAGCTTGTGACCTCTGGGTATTATTATCGGATACTTTTCTTCAAATGGAAGACTAGAATTTGTTATTCTACCTCCGACTCTGAGTAGGTCATTTCCGTTCAGAAATGGAGTTAGCGTTATGATTGTACTGTTCTTTGGTAGGTATTGATTCGCTTTTAACTTCTTTAATTCTGGTCTTAAAACCTTCCTGTTGTGCGACTCTGATTATTGCCCTTAGCGATGTATTTAATTCCTCTTTTTTAAAATGGGAATTGTCTTTAGCTTTCGATTTTTCATTTGATGAAAATCGTAGACAGTATGCAATTCTATGAACAAGCCGTTGTAACGAAGAGAATCTATCGAATTCAATCACAGGTTTTTTTACTGTTGTTGTAAATGTTCTTATTGATTTTCGTTCCATGCTGCCCGCTTGTTCCATTTCTTCATCATTGATTTTTGTTGTTGGATAGCTCAAATTCTTTAGCCATGTTAGCCCTTCCCACCAAATTTTGTGGGTTAATAATTGAACTGGGTTTAATCCTCGAGATGCACAGTCAGCAGGATTCTCATTAGAGACCACGTGATGCCATTGGCTAGGATCGGTGATGGCTTGTATTTCTGTTATTCTGTTTGCCACAAAAGTTTTGTGGTATTGTGGGTTTCCTTTTATCCAGCCCAAAACTGCTGTGGGATCGCTCCAGCAAAATGTTGATATATTGTTGTTGATGTTCAACGCATGTTTGATATTTTTGAGCAATTTAGAAAGTAGCAATGCGGCGTTCAGCTCTAATCTTGGTAGTGATATTGTTTGGTTTAATGGTGCAACCTTTGTTTTAGCAGCAATTATTGTGACTTGGTTGTTTATTTTGCTATATACCACTGCAGCATATGCTTGATTCGACGCGTCACAGAAACCATGCAGTTCAATTCTGGCGTTACTGTTGTAATTAATCCAACGGTGAATCCTGATTTCCTCTAACCGTGGTAATTCCATTTTGTAGTTTAACCATCTGTTTTCAAGATTTCAGTGGAGTTTTTCATCCCATCCTACACCGGAAGCCCATAAATCTTGAAGTAGAATTTTTGCCTGGATCACCACTGGTGCTAACCATCCTAGCTGATCGAAAAGCCTTGATGCCTCTCATAAGATTGTTCGTTTGGATATCGTTGTTTTGGATGCTTGCAAAACAACTTTGAATTGAAAGGTGTTTGTTGAAGAGTTCCACAGGAGTCCAAGTGTTTTTACTGTATCACTAAATTCTATAGTATGGAGTCTGTTTCTTTCAGATTTTCTGGAAGCTCTTCTAATAACGCCTTATCATTGCTGGACCATTTTTTGAGGTTGAAACCTCCACCGGAAAGAAGATTTAGTAGTTCTCTTTTCGCAGCGATTGCTTCTGCGATTGTGTTAGCTCCAGATAGAAGATCATCCACATAGAAATCGTTTTGAACAATCTTTGAACCAATTGGATATCTTGACGCTTCATCAATGGCTAATTGTTGTAACGTTTTTGTAGCCAAATAAGTTGCAGACGCCGTTCCGTATGTGACAGTTTTTAATCTATAACTGCTCATTGGCTTATTTGTCTCAGATCGCCAGAGGATTCGTTGAAAATCTTGATCTTCACGGGCCATTCTGATCTGTCTGAACATTTTCCCAATGTCTGCTGCAATCACGTAACGATGTTTTTTCTATCTGATCAATATTGCCGTTAAGTTATCTTGTAATGTTGGACCTACATGCATCATTTCATTTAGTGATGTACCTGTTGTTGTTTTGCAGGTAGCGTCAAAGACTACCCTCAATCTCGTAGTTGTGCTATCTTCTTTTATGACGGAATAATGTGGCATGTAGCGTGATTTCCATGAGAAAATCTTACTGACCAGTAAAAATAAAGCGAGATAAAAATATAGTTTTACTTGAGTGTGAGAGAGAATTTTTTTTTTTCAGTACTCGAAAAAAATTGTTTTTACTGTACTATTTAACCATAATTTACTGGTGTATAACCATAATTTACTGAAGAAAAATATGAAGCGAAGTTTATTTTTTCAGTACTTTACAATACATCTACATACAGATTGTGTAAGGATAGCAAATTTTTCTCGCACACCGAAGCACTAACAATAAAAAAAAAAAACTTCACCCCATCCGACATTTTTATAGTATATAGTAAATATAAAGTGACGTTTGGTGTTAAATTCGAGTTTTAAACAAGAAATAAATTTAATATTCTGTTTTACTTTTAATATATATCTACATAAAATAAATATATAAAAATATATACTTATTGTTATAACATTACATTGTTTATTGAAAAATTATGAAATTTATTGGTTATGTTAACAAAAATCTGTCAAAATACAACCATTTAGTTTTGCTATAAAAAAAATTACTGTCCTTGTCACTCTAATGGAATTTTTGGTTGTCTTTACTCCTCTGTGTTTTTCAGTACTGAATACTGGTCAGTAAGATTTTCTCATGGAAATCACGCTTAACTAGTTCCATGTGGTCCAACTGGATGTACTCGTTCATGAATTTGTGAAATTGATTCTTAACCTCTTCATCCGTCTTGAATCTTTTTTTAATTTGAAGCAATCTAGCTGCTGCTTTACTTTTAGATTCTCCTATTCCCACGTTTTTGAGTTTGTTATTGTGAAGCTGAATCGGAACTTCGTATCGTCCATTTGTTAATCGCTTGTGAGTCTCTTTATAGTACTGGTCACATTCGATCTCTTCAGCAGTTAGGCTTCGTTTAGGATGCAGTTCTTCGGATTCCCAAAAGCATTTTAATTGCTTGTCTGTATCTGCCAATGTGACGTGGCTATTAAATCGGGTGACTGAAATACTGCTGGTCTGAGTTAGACGACCAGATATGATCCATCCTAGCTCTGATCTTTGCCCTATGCACTTATGATGCGGATCCATTTTTATGCCTTCTAAAATGATTTCTCCGTTTATGTCGGCACCTATTAAAAGATCAATAGGTCCGGGAGTACCGAAAGTAGGGTCGGCTAGAATTATTTCTTTTTGTAGTTCGCTATCTAAACCCAATGAGTTCTTGTCTGGAAGTGTTTTAGTGATAGTTTCCAGAATTAAAGCATTAGCTTCGATCTTGAAAATTGATGGAAATCTTGGACGTATGTCTATTGTTATCTGTTGTTGGGCTCGTCCTTTTGTTGCTGAAATTCCGGAAATTTCAGGTAGAACCCTTGTCCTTGGCAGGCCTAATTGTTGTGCTGCTTGCTCTGTGATGAAAGTAGCCTGTAAGCCTGGATCGATCAGTGCTCGTAGTAGAGTAAGACTACCGAACATATTCTGTACTTTTACTAGAGTGGTTGCTAAAAGTACCGGGCCACTATTCTTGTCAAGTGTTGAGATGTTCAGTTTTGCAATACTGTTTTCCTGATTTTTTACGTGTAGCAACGTATGATGTCTGCCTTTGCAGGTAAAACAACTCAGTTTAATGCTGTAACTTGTTGTCGAATGGTTTTGGCTGAGACAATTTCTGCACAAATTGTGCAGCATGACCATCTGATTTCCTTCAGAAATGCTTAAATCTTTGAAACGTTGGCATGATTCGGTCCTGTGGTTTTTCTGACAGCATACGCAAATATTACTTGGTTGTGTGGCAGTTACGAATGCGCGTCTTAGCGGTGGTGGTTGAAATCTTGCTTGTTGGGTTGGTATTATCTTATTGTTGCCGATTGCTTCTAAAGATTGGAAACGCCTTTCTACAAATTTCAAGAATTGGTTTGTTTCTTGGAATTCTCTCGGGTTTTCTAGAGAGCTCTCGTATGGCCGTCGTGACTCGTTGTCCAATTTTTTTAACAAACTTAAGATGATGAAAGGACTCCATGTTTCAATATTTATGCCTGTATTCCTTATGGCATGTATAACCACTCGGTTGTTGTGTCATGTAAGTGTTTGATCGCAGCAGCCGACTCCGTGTTGCTCGTATGCTGATTCAATAAAGTGTTCAGCAAATTAGATACGAGTAATCTCCTGTTGTTAAAACGGTTCTCTAAAATCTCCCAAGCTGCATCGTAATTGTCTCCAGTAGGTTCCAAATGACTCAATAATTTTCCAGCTGACCCTTCCACGTGACTTTTAAGGTAGTTCATTTTATGTGTCGTAGTTAGCTGATTATTGTTATGAACTAAACGTTTGAATGTGTCAGAGAAACCTACCCACTTCGTGTAGTCCCGTGAAAATGTGTGATTTCTACTGGTGGTAGACGAATTTCTAATGGTTTTATCTTGCCTAATTCTTCTTCTTCCAACAATGTTGTTAATTGTATTATAATCTTCTCATGTTCATCTTTTAAAGTTTCGTAGTGTTAGTCTACGAACCATTTTGAATTTATTTCCTGTTCTTCGGAAGTCTCCATGCATATTTCTTCATGAAGGTCGCTGATCTGCATCATCATCCTCTCCAAGTTTTTATATTTAATTTTTAAAGCTGGTCTGGATTTGTTGTTACTAGCCAGTATGTCCTCAGTTGATCGAATTTCTCGATATAAACTTCGCATTCGGATATCTTGCTGCTTTTTGGCAATTGGCTAAAAGCAACCTTTGACTCAATAGTCGATGCCCTGGATGGTTCGCCGTGATTGACTTCACTTGTTGGCGCCCCATGCTCTATTGTATTGTTGTTGCCCTCCTCAGATGGGATGAATCTAAACTTTTAATTTATTCCTGCTTCATCTGATGTTGGCAATGGTGTGGATGGCAAACTCGGCGTGTTGAGTCGTTGGCGCATATCCTCAATGGTTGTTGTGAAACTTTTCGAAACCGTTTCTCTATCCTTGAAGTATTGATGTGTTGAATTCAATGGAGTTAGAAAATCTCTAATGTTGTTGTCTTCATCAACACACTCGTTGTAAGACTTCTTCAATGCTGCGATTTTCTTCTCAAGATAAGGTTTTGTTTTCCGCTGTGCTCCATCTTTCTTGTAATTTGAGATAAGTTGCTGTATCTCTTCTGCTTTTTGTTCTTGTTTTCTTAGCAGTTCTTCCATTCTTATGGTTGCACTTGAGAAAGTTTATTAAGTGTCAGGAACGTCAGTTTATTAAGTTTATTAAGTGTCAGTTACTATTAGCTCCAGGATTATTTTAGGATTGTGCCGATTCTTTCTTGTTCGAAATAATAGTGTTACTACACAACCTTATATTTTATGATTACCAATAATAGTGAAAAACCTCAAAAATTATTGTCTAGTAAATGATTTAACAGTTACTATAAAAAGGCTAATCTTTCCCAAACTTCCACAACAATGAAGCTGAACCTTCAAAATCACGAGAATTTTGAATTTCAAAATATTTGAAAACAGGAACTTCCAGTTTAGGATTTTGACAACAACAACACATTGTACTAATAAAATATAAGTTTAAAAAATTTCTAGAATGTGTGGATTTAATTGGCCTATCCAAATTCAAGCAGGCACGGCAATTACAGGTTCCAGAATTTTAAATTTTTTGTCCAAAGATTCTGTAGGCTAAATCCCGGTCTATTTTAAACCAAATAATGGTTCTCCCTAATATGTGGGAATAATCAGACGATCAAAAGCAATTTGGCAAAGCAATTATAGGTTCCGAACGGCAATTACGGATTTCGAAATTTTAAATTGTTGTCTAAAATTCTTTGCGATATAGCCTAAATAGGTAGTAGGTAGAATAAATTGAACAAATTCAATGTTCTCCCGAATATCTAGAAATAATCGGACGATCAAAATGTAAGTTGGCAAAGCAATTACATGTTCCAAGTTTTTTAATTTTTTACCCAAAATTCTGTGGGCTATAGTCTAGTCCATTTTAAACCAAATTTGTTATGTTTTGCCCAAAATTGCATCCAGTTCATATTCAACAAGATTGAATTTGCTCCGGGATGTCTAGAAATAATCTGATGATCCATATTCAAGCAGACGCAGTAATTACAAGTTCCGCAATTACTAATTTTTTTCTAAAATTCCGTGGGCTATAGCCCAGTTGATTTAAACTCAAGTAGATAGAGTAATTACGGGTTATGAAAGTTTCAATTTTTAGCCAAAAATTTTGTGAGCAGTCGATTTTAAATCAATTTTAAATGTTCTTCCGAAAGTGTAGGCATAAGTTGATAAGCCAAAGCAACTTGGCAAAGCAATTAAAGGTTCCGAATTTTTAAATTTTTGCCCAACATTATATGGGCCCAGTTGATTTTATATAAAATTAAAATTCTTCGAAATTTGTTGAAATAATCGAACGATTCCAAACAACGATTCATACATTCACATGAAAGCAGGCACGGCGATAACGGATTTCGGAAATTGGATTTTCTCCAGAATGTGTAGAAATAATAAAACGAGCCATCATTATGCAGGCACAGAAATTTAAGGTTCCCCAATTTTTAATTTTTGCTTAAAATTCCGTGGGCTATAGCCCAGTCGATTTTGAACCAAATTGAATTATCTCTAGAATGTATTGAATATTTTATATTTGATCAAAAGATTCTGTAGGCTATAAAGCCGAGTATATTTTAAATCAAATTAAATATTCTGACTTATTTTAATTATTGCTTAAAATTTCGTCCAATTTGCTTTCAATAAAATTGAATGTGCTCCGGATTATGATGAAATAGTCTGACGATCCATCTTCAAGCAGGCACAGCAATTACAGTTTCCGAAATTTTTAATTTTTGCCCACAATTCCATTGGCCCTGTTGACTTTCAACAAAATTAAATTTGCTCCGGATTATGCAGTAAAAATCAAACCATCCAAATCCAAGCAGGCACGATGATTACGAACTCCGAATTTTTTAGTTATTGCCCAAAATTCCGTCCGATTGATTAAAAAAAAATTGAATTATCTCCGGAATGTGTGGATATAATCGGGCGATTCATATTCTAGCTGGCACAGTAATTGCAAGTTCCGAAATTTTTAATTTTTTTCTTCTAAAATTGAATTTTCTCTTAAATTTGAAGAAATAATCGGACGATCCAAATGCAAACAAGCAAGGCAGTTGTGGATTCCGAATTTTTAATTGTTGTCCAGAAGTTTGCCCATACCATTTGCTATGCTAAAATTGACCCGAAGTGTTAAGCCTGTATGGTTCTTTAGGCCAGGATAATTTTGATTTAGTTCACTTCAGTGCAAAGAGCTTTTTTCCGGTTAAAATAAAAGCAACAATAATGATATATACTATACATACCAAAAATGCTTTCAATTTAATTAAATTTTTAATATGCCCGCATATCACTTATGTATTCACATATAAATTTATGATGAGTAGGGACGTAAATGTAATTATGTAATATGTATAACCAGTATCATTATGCCAAATACAACCAGTATCATTTCGAACACATCACATGGCCGACATAAATAATTATCCACTCGTTCGCTCATTCAAACCAATCGAACTACTCCTGCTGCTATTTGGCTATTCGTATAATACGCAAAATAATCGAGCCATCCTAATTTACAACAAATCAATTCAAATATTTTATTTAGTTATTAGTTTTTACATTTTCACAGTGCAATCACCAATATTTCGATCATATAACAATAACGACTTACTACAGACGGCGCAAATTATCCAATCGTTGGTCCAATTCGTGTCAATCATAATAATTTTTATAAATAATCAATTATCCGGCAAGTACATAGTGCAATTATTTCAGAAGTTGAATGGCGTTGATGAAAAACTGCGAGTTATGGAAATTTGCGTGGATTACAGTCACAACGCGACAAAATTATGTCTAATAATTACAACATTTTTAATCGCAAGTATCCTACTATTGTTGACTACAAATTTGACATTTTTCTCGACATTTGCTTTCACTTTGCAATCATACGAGCTTTTCCTAAGCTTTTTTATGTCGCCTTTTTTAATTAATGTGCTACTAATTTTATATACAAATTTATGTTGGGAGATTAAAATACGATTTGATCTAATTAATGCGTATTTAATACGTAAATTTCGAAAATGTTCGTCACATGAAGAGGCGATGCCCGATTTTAGTGAATTTTTATTTATTTTAAAATTATACGATATATTGAGCCAATGCAATGTATTGTTAAATAATGCTTGGAGTTTTTCGTTGCTGGCAATTAGCGGTAGAGTATATCCAGCTTCCGTATTTTGCCCCTTTCAAAATTCTCAAATATTTTGTTTATAATTTCCAGCCGTCACTTTTACTGGGGTATCTTCAGAGCTATTTTCGGTGTTCTATTTAATATTTCACAGGCCGGATGATGAAAAAGCCTGGTCAAATGTATCAGTGTATGTTTTGTTTGGTTGGGCAATAATTACAGTGATACCAGTTATCGTGTTATCAATCACTTGTACCTCAAATATAGACGCATCGATTAAAACCCTAGTTCTGTTTCAGAAGTATTTTTCAATGTACGAGTATAAAATGATTTACGATGAGGTAAACAATACATAAAGTGAAATTAAAACAAAATTTCAGTACGATTTCGATTTATTTGCAGATTGATTTAGCGGCACTACAATTTATGCATCAGAAAAGCTGCTTCAGTGCTTACGGATTGTTTCCTGTCAATTTACGTTTAATATTCTCGGTCGGTTTTTAACAAAAGTTTATCCATAATTCTAATAAGTATTTTTGTGAAATATGTTTACTTTTACAGATGGCCACCGCCATAACGACTTATCTTTTGATATTATTGCAATTTGATGTTGGAACTGATGCTGGCAAGGACTTTCATTCAGACTATTTAATAACCTAAATCTTAGGACCAAATTATATACACAACCAACTACCAAATAACAGTTGAGTCAATTAAAAATCAATTTGTAGTTATAATGATACACATTGTTTGGCAATTTGATAAACGACGCAGGACTGTACAAACGGTATTTTGTTCTTCATATCCAATAATAAGTTTCCCTGAAGTTGTAATCGGTTTGAATAAAGTTTGAAATTTTATCAGATCTCAAATTTAATCATTTTCTAAATGTTTTATATATTTTGCTGAAGTTTATTCAAATTCTGAATTTTCTAACAAATTCTAAAATTCTATCATATCCTGAAATTGAATAAAACTCAGAAGATTTTATCAATTCTGAAACTTAATGAAATTTTGATGCTTTTATCTAATTATAAAATTTAATCAAATCTAAAGTTTAAACAAACTTTTAAGCTTTTATCAACTTCTGAATTTTAAAAAAAAATTTAATTTGTATACAACTCTAAAGTTTTAATAAATATATTCAAATTTTGTAATTTTATCAAAATCTAAAGTTTAAACAAATTCTGTTGTTTTTATCAAATTCTTAAACTGAAACAATTTGTAAAGACTTTATCAAATGCATCAGAAATATTCAGTAAATATTATCAAATCTAAAGTTCTGTAATTTTTATCAAATATTCAGGTTTAATTACTTTCTTAATATTTTATGAAATTCTGAAGTTTAGTCAAACGTAGAAATTTTAGCAAATCTTTAGCTACTGCTAGAAAGCTAAAGTCTAATCAAATTCTGTAGATTATTCAGAATTTTATTCAAGTTTTGGAATGTTATTAAATCCAAAAGTCAATTCAAATTCTTTTGTTTTAATCTAATTCTAAAATTTGAACCAAATTTATCAAATAAATTAAGTCAAATTTTAAAGTTTTTCTTAAATTCCCAAATTTTAATAAAATTCTGAAGTTCAGTGGAACACTGAAGATTTTATCAAGTTCAGAAGTTTTAAACAAATTTTGAAGTTTAATCATATCTTGAAATTTTACCAAACCCTAAAAGTTTTTATCAAATTCTAAAATCCTGAAATTTAATCAAATTTTTCGGTTTTCTTGAACTTCTGAAGTACTATATAACTAAATTTTGTCGTTTTAATGAAACACGAAAATTTAAACAAATTTTAAAAATTTGATCAAATTCATCAAATAAATTCAGTTAAATTCTAAAGATTTTACCAAATTTTAAAATTTTATTACAATTCTGAACTTTATTGAAATTGTAAAAATTCTATTAAATTTTAAAGTTTATAACAAATTCTTAAGTTGAATCATATTCTGAAATTTAATGAAACTCTACTGAATATTTTATCAAATTCTGAAACATAATGAAATTCTAAATTTTAATCTGATTAAGTTTAATCAATTTTTTTTTGTTTATTCAAATTCTTAAGTTTTTTAATAATTCTAAAATTTTAATCAAATCCTGGAGTGTTTATATAAATTCTGAAGCGTTCATTCAATTGTGAAGTGATTTTAATTCTAAAACGTAAGAAATTCTGAAATGTTATCAAATCTTAATAAAATTTAATAAAGTTCTGAAGTGTTTATAAAACTTTCAAGTTTATTCACTTTCTCAATATTTTATAAAATTTTAAAGTTTATTAAAATTCTGAAGTTTAGTCAAATATTGAGGTTTTATCAAATCTCAAATTTAAATAAATTCTAAAGGCATAAATCTGAAAAGCTAAGGTCTCACCAAATTATGAAGATTATCATATTCTGTATTTTACTCAATTCTGGAGATCTATCAAATGCTAAAATATAATCAAATTCCTAAAGCCTAAAATTGTAGCAAAATTGTTTGAAAGTTATTTACTAGCTAATTACAATTAAACACAAAATCTAAAAGTACGGAAAGTCAATGCACTCTAATAACTCTGCTATTCGTAAATATAGTATTAATTAGAATGGTTTAGCTTCCAGTCTGCTGGTAGAAGAGTGATTTGTGTTTATTCTGCGTTACATTTCCTGTTGGAAACGGAACTTAAAGAAGGCTATTACTTGATAGGAATCAAAGTGAAAAATACCTGGGTATCAATAAAGAATCAATTTCAAAAGCGTAGACGGAAAAGTAAAACTGTCATTAAAACTTATCAGTGCCAGAATACAGTTAAAACTTTGGCTCAGCTGCAGTCTACATCGTTTCATTTCGACAAAATGTGACAAAATTTAATTAAAAATAGTGTTCCTTCCGTCCAAATCAGCTTGCTAAAAGTGCGGAACTAATTTGCTAATGTTGCTGTTGTCTTCCACCATAGTATATACTATATGGAAAGCATACCAGTCTGTGTATATGGATTTACTAATCATTGGTCTCGTGTGTCGGGCACTTTAAATAATCGTAACCGTCTAAACATTAACATTTGTACAAATTTTAGTGCGACACCTAGCAAAACATTCAATTTGTTTATATCGTCATTTAATTTTACTTCAATTTTGGATCGCCTTAGACAAATGAGGATTGGATGTTTATTATGGAACACATCTTCTTTTGGTCAGACTACTGAATTTTATGTTCACATAATTTTACATTTCGGCATATATATGCAAGTTTGTCAGGTACTAATCGAACGAGCCGGTTCAACTGAGACAATAATTCTCCTGAATAAATATTCAGACGAACAACGAAATTTGGCTTAAACTTCAACTTCGACGAAATTTGGCTAACGTTTTACGGAAATGGTAAGTATATTGGTTTTTGTAATCGTTTTATACATTTTCCTTCTATTATGAACTAATAAATTTGCAAAATGTTTACCAACTGGAATCGCTTATTTTATGTTTTAACTCTTCCTCTCTGAATATTACCCAAAATTCAGATTATTTGGGAATATATTAAATTTCACTCTAAAATTGCTGAATTCGTAGAACAAATGGAACGCAAAAAATGGAATTTCTGTAATTTAGCCATTATCTGAGGCATCAGAAAGTTTTCAAATTTGGAAGTTTTAACAAATTCTGAAGTTGAACGGTATTCTGAAATTTTATCAAATTCAGAAAATTTTATCAAATTCTGAAACTTAATGAAATTCTAATGTTTTCATTTAATTAAAAAATTTAATGAAATTTCAAAGTTTAATCAAATCCTGAAGTTTAATCAAATTTTTAAGTTTTTATCAACTTTGAAGTTTTCACAAAATCTGAAGTTTTTATCTAATTGCGATTTTTTTTCAAATTCTAAAGTTTTTAAACAAATTTTGTTGCTTTTAGCAAATTCCAAAAATTAAACAAATTCTAAAGATTTAATCAAAATCATTTAATAAATTCAGTAAAACTCTAAAGTGTTTATCCTCTAAAGTGTTTAACAAATTCTGAAGTTTAATTATATTCTGAAAATTACTGAAATTCTGTTCGATGTTTTCATCCAATTATAAAATTTAATTTAATTCTAGAGCTTAATCAAGTCCTTAAGTTTAATCAAATTTTTAGGTTTTTATCTACATACTTCTAAAGTTTTAATCCAATTTTGATGTTTTATAAAATTTAAGGTTATGTAATTTTTATCAAATATTAAAATTTAATCACTTTCTAAATATTTTATAAAATTTTGAAGTTTAGTCAAATGTTAAAATTTGATCAAATCTTAAACTAAAGCTAGAAAGCTAAAGTCTACTGAAATTCTGTAGATTATTCTGAATTTGGTTCAAGTTCTGGAGCTAAATCAAATTATTTTGCTTTTATGAAATTCTAAAATTCAAATTAATTTGACAAATTCTAAAGTTTTTATTAAATTCTCAAATTTTAATAAAATTCTGAGGTTCAGTGAAACTCTGAAGATTTCATCAAGTTCAGAATTGAATGAATTTTTTTAAGTTTTCATAATTTTTTCAGAAGTTTAATAAAATTTTTAAGTTGTCGTCAACTTTTGTAGTTTTAACAAAATCTGATATATTTAAATAAATTTTAATAAAATTCTGAAGATTCTATTTAATTGTGCATTTCATTCAAATTCTGTAACTTTATTAAATTCTTAAACAAATTCTGTTTTTTTTTATCAAATTCCAAAAATTGAAACAAATTCTAAAGGCTTTATCAAAGTCACTAAATAAATTCATTAAAACTCTAAAGTTTCTATCAAATTCTACAGTTTAATTAAATCCTGAAGTTCAATCAATGTATTTGTTTTTTTTTAACTACTGAATATTTACTAAAATCTGATATTTGTATTCAATTCTAAAATTTTGATAAAGTTCTGAAGTTTTATCTAATTGTGAATTTGATTCATATTCTTGGGTTTTTCCAAATTCTAAAGTATAACTAAATCCTTTTTAATCAAATTCTGAAATTTAGACAAATTAAAAAAAAATCAGTCAAATTCTGAAGTTTTTAACAAATTCTTAAGTTTCATTATATTCTGAAATTAAAGAAAACTCAAAATATTTTATCAAATTGTGAAACAAAATTCTAAAGTTTAATCAGGTTCTTAAGTTTTTAACTAATTCTGCAATTTTAATCAAATCCTGAAGTTTTATATAAATTGTGAAGCTCTCATCCAATTGTGAATTTTATTCTAATTCTAAAACTTTAATAAATTCTGAAATGTTATCAAATGTACAGTTTAATCACTTTCTCAGTATTTTATAAAATTTTGAAGTTTTTAAAATTCGGTAGTTCTTAAGTTTAGTTAAATTCTGAAGACCCAAATCTGGAAAATAAATTTTAACCAAATGCTAAAAATTCGGTTGTTTTTATAAAATTCTAAATATTAATCAAATCTTGAGTTTAATAAAATTTTTCAATTTTTTTCAACTTTTCAGAAGTTCAACCAAATTTTTAAGTTTCGATCAACTTATAAAATTTTAACAAAATCGGAAATTTTTATAAATTTTTTTAATTCTATTCAAATCCTAAAGTTTTCATCTAATTGTGAATTTTATACAAATTCTGTAATTTTATCAACTTCTAAAATTGAATCAAATTATAAAGTTTTTATTACATTCACCAAATAAATTCATTAAAACTATTAAGTTTTTATCAAATACTTAAATTTTAATCAAATTCTGAAGTTTAGTAAAATTCTGAAAATATTATAAAATTCTGAAGTTTAAACATATTCTGAAATTTAAACAAGCTTTGAAGTTTTTTCCATATTCTGAAATTTAACCAAATTCTAAAGTCAACAAATTCTAATTCTTCTTCAATCCTAAAATTTTTTAAGTGTTCATCATTTTCTCAGAAATTTGATAAAATATTTAAGTTATCGTCAACTTCTGTAGTTTTAACAAAATCTGGAAACTTTAAACAATACTTAAAATTTATTAAAATTTTGAAGTTTTATTTCATTGTGTATTTTAGTCAAATTCTGTGACTTTATCAAATTCTAAAACAAATTCTAGAGGCTTTATCAAATTCATTAAATAATTTCAGTAAAACTCTAAAGTGTTTATAAAATTCTAAAGTTTAATTAACTTTTTTAGTTTTTTGAACTACTGAACATTTAACAAAATATTTTTTTTTTTTTTTTTTTTTTTTTTTTTTTATTTATTTATATTACGACTGAGTCTTACACCCATTTAGTAATTTACATTGCATTATAAAGTATTTGATTAGTCGGCACAATCACAAGATTATCCCCCATTTCGTGTAACTCATCCCCTGGATTTTCGCCACAGCAAGTCTACTGACCTCCTGGTCGCGATAAGTCCAATGGTTTTATTCTTTGCAGTCTTCTGGTAGGTGTGGTAGTCAGCATACAGCGTATGTCCAGATTTTCATGCTGGTGCAGACGTTGTAGGTGTTTTGTTGCATGATGCTTAATTTCATCCACGACAAGCTCGATCTTTAGATCTCGATGGAGGTTGTCGTTTCGAATGTACCACGGTGCATTAACAATACATCGCAGGATTTTATTTTGAACTGTTTGTATGATTTTAATATTTGTCCTCTTGGCACAACCCCAGAGTTGGCTACCGTACGTCCATACAGGTTTAAGGATTTGTTTGTATAACAGCAGTTTGTTATGGATCGCTAGTTCAGATTGTCTCCCTAAGAGCCAATGCATCTTTCTAAATTTTATGTTTAGTTCTTCTCGCTTCTTTTTTATGTGTTCTTTCCATCTAAGTTTAGCATCTAAAGTCATGCCAAGATACTTAGCAGTGTTCGCATGCGGTACTACTATAGAGTTTATCATTATTGGTATATGATTAACTTTTAGATTGGTAAAGTTCACTTGGACTGATTTTGCTTCATTTAATTTAATTCGCCATTTCTCTGTCCATTTACATATCAGGTTAGTAGCCTTCTGAAGTTTACTAGTGGATTCATTGATGTTTTTTGCTGTTGCAAGTATTGCCGTGTCATCTGCAAAAGTCGCCATTGTTGCTTCTATAATTGGTATATCTCTAGTATATAGGAGATAAAGGATTGGTCCAAGAACACTCCCTTGTGGAACTCCTGCTGTTATTCGTTTTAGCTGGGAGTATTCATTCTCATACTTTACTCGGAAGTGCCTCTCTGATATGTAGGATTTTAGAATTTGAAAAAATTGCTCTGGAAGATCTCGATGAAGTTTGAATTCTAACCCCTGGTGCCATACTTTGTCAAATGCTTGCGCTACATCAAGGAATATAGTTGAACATATTTGTTTGCTTTCAAGTGATTTCTCGATTACATCAGTAATTCGATGTACTTGTTCTATAGTAGAATGTTTTTCCCTAAATCCAAACTGATGTGAGGGGATAAGATTCCTTTCTTCGATAATTGGTTTTAGTCTTTTAAGAAGAACCTTTTCAAATAGTTTCGATAATGTTGGTAGCAGAGAAATCGGCCTGTATGAAGCTTTATCGTTCGGAGGTTTGTTCGGCTTAAGTATCATAATTACTTCTGCAACTTTCCATTGTCTTGGTACATATCTTAGTCGAAATGCTGCATTAATTATATGCATTAGTTTCCTCAATGCTTTCTCCGGTTATTTAACAAAATATGAAATTTTTATTCAATTCTGAAGTTTTAATAAAATTCTGAAGTTGTATCTAATTGTGAATTTGATTTAAATTCTGAAGTTTTACCAAATTCTGTGGTTTTAATCAAATTTTAAAATAAAAATTTGATCAAATTTATCAAATAAATTCAGTAAAATTCTACAGTTTTCACAAAAAATTTTGTTTGCGATATTTTATCGAAGTGAAGAAAAGGAAAAGTATACAGAAGGCTGAGATCGCATTAGAAAAATTGTAATGAAAGAAAAAATAGCGTACAATTTTATTATTATTACAAGAGACAAAACTCAGTCGAAAACGAATCGAAAGTGATGGTACAACATGTCCCCGCTGTAGTTTTAACAAAATCTGAAATCAATTCTGAAATTTTAATAAAATTCTAAAGTTTTTATTTAATTGTGCATTTTATGCAAATTCTGCAACTTTATCAAATTTTTAAAACAAATGCTAAAGGTTTTATCAAATTCACTATATAAATCCAGTAAAACTTTAAAGTTTTTATCAAATTCTAAAGTTTAATTAAATCCTGAAGTTAAATCAAATTGTTTAGATTTTTGAACTACTGAACATTTAACTCTGATATTTGTATACAATTCTGAAATTTTAATCAAATTCTGAAGAAATTCTAATCTAATCTAATTGTGACTTTGATTCAAATTCTTGAGTTTTACTAAATTCTAAAATATAAATTAATTCTGTCGTTTGATACAAATTCTAAAATTTAAACAAATTTTCAAATGTTGATCAAATTCATCAAATAAATTCATTCAAATTCTAAAGTTTTATCAAATTCTTAAATGTTATTCCAATTCTGAAGTTTATTGAAATTGTGAAAATTTTATTAAATTCTAATATTTTTAACAAATTCTGAAGTTTAATCATATTCTGAAATTTAGTGAAACCCAGAATATTTTATCAAATTCTGAAACTTAATGAAATTCTGATATTTTCATGTAATTATAAAATTTAATCAAATTCTAAAGTTTAATCAGGTTCTTAAGTTTGACCGAATTTGTATGTTTTTACAACTTCTGAAGTTTTTAACCAACTCGGAAATTTTAATTAAATCTCGAAATTTTTATTTAAATTCTAAAGCTTTCATCCAATTATGAAGTGTATTCTTATTATACAACTTATTCTGAAATTTTATAAAACTTTTAAGATTAATCACTTTCTCAATATGTATTATATACAATTTTGAATTTTATTAAAATTCTGAAGTTCCGTCAAATATTTAGGTTTAACCAAATCTTAAGTTTAATTAAATTCTGAAGGCCTAAATCGGAAAAGCTAAAGTCTCACCAAATTATGAAGATTTTATCATATTCTGAATTATACTCTAATTTTGGAGACATATCAAATTCTAAAATATAATCAAATTTTGTTGGTTTCATCAAATTCTGAAACTTTATGATTTTATCAAATTTTAAGATTTTAACAAATTCTGTTTTTTTATCCAATTTTGAAAATGAAACAAATTCTAAAGGCTTTATTAAACTCGGCAAATTAATTCAGTAAAACTTTAAAATTTTTAATTAATTTTTAAATTTTATTTAAATTCTAAAGTTGAGTGAAATTTTATCAAATTCTGAAGTTTTAACAAATGCTTAAGGTTCTACTCTTAAATTCTAATGTTTTCATTTAATTGTAAAACTTCTGATGCTTTTATCTAATTCTGAAGTTCTAATCAAATCCTGAAATTTTTCTAAACATTAACAAATACAAATTCTGAAGTGTAATCAAAATCTGAAGATTTATTTAAATAATGAAATTTAACTATAAGGAGTACAAATTGAAAATGCGGGATTTTTTCTATTTTTGAACGTTTATTCTGAAAAAATGGTAACAAATGAATTATTCAAAGTATTGTCCATCGCTAGCCACAACTTTTTCCCATCTTTCTGGCAATTTACGGATACCGTCGCGAAAAAATTCGGCCGGCTTGGCTGCTATCCAGTCATCGACCCATTTTTGGGCTTCTTCGTAAGAATGGAAGCGCTGGTCAGCTAGGCCATGTGTCATCGATCGGAAAAGGTGGTAATCGGAAGGAGCAATGTCTGGGCTATACGGCGGGTGGGGTAAGACTTCCCATTTCAGCGTTTGTAGGTATGTTTTGACCGGCGCTGCAACATGTGGCCGAGCGTTGTCATGTTGCAAAATTACTTTGTCGTGTCTTTGCTCGTATTGTGGCCGTTTTTCTTTGAGTGCGCGGCTCAAACGCATCAATTGAGTTCGGTATAGTGCTCCTGTGATGGTTTCGTTCGATTTCAATAGCTCATAATACACCACACCCAGCTGGTCCCACCAAATACAGAGCATGAGCTTGGCGCCGTGAATATTTGGTTTGGCCGTCGATGATGATGCATGGCCGGGGTAACCATATGATTTTTTGAGCTTCGGGTTATCGTAACGGATCCACTTTTCATCACCAGTGACAATGCGATGCAAAAAACCCTTCCGTTTTTGCCGTTCGAGCAGCAGTTCGCATGCAAAAAAACGGCGCTCGACGTCTCTCGGCTTCAGCTCATACGGCACCCAATTCCCTTGCTTTTGGATCATTCCGAGGGCTTTTATACGATGGGAAATGGCTTGTTGTGTCACTCCCAATGAATCTGCGAGCTCTTGTTGAGTTTGACACGAGTCTTCATTGAGTATTGCCTCCAATTCAGCATTCTCAAACTTTTTCACTTGGCCCGGCCGCTCTTTGTCCTCAACGTCAAAATCACCACTTCTAAACCGCACAAACCATCTCTCGCACGTTGAAACCGATGGAACATGACTCGGATAAGTCTCGGAGACCAATCGATGTGCTTCAGCAGCACTTTTCTTCAAATTAAAGAAGTAAATTAAAACTTCCCGCAAATGCTGTTTTGTTGGCACGAAACTCGACATATTGAGAGCTCAAAAAAACTATGAATTTGACACTGCGACAAATTGACACATACTGAAAATTAAAGCTATAAGACGTAGCTTTGACATGAACATAGTCACAGTACTGCCTGATGCGTATAGCGTTAGTAACGCCATCTGTTATCAATCCCGCATTTTCAATTTGTACCCCTATTATAATTTTGTAATTTTTGTATTCAGGATTCTAATCAGGATTGGATTGTTTAATCAAATGTATAATGTTAAAATTATTTGAAAGTTATGTAGTTAATAGGAAACATTTTGAGCCAATAAATTAAACACACAGTATAAATTTAAACAATTATTTTATTGGTATAGGGCTCTTTATTTTTATTTTTATTTATTAGTACTTGAGCTTTCAATCCCACTTCGGGATCATTTTCAAAAGCATAATGAAAAATTATTTCCAAAATAGGTTCCTTTTATATAAAAATTTTACATAAAACAATCAAACATTTGTTACAAAAACCAATTTTTCATGGAAACGCACAGCCTAGACAATTTTTCGAAAAAATAATTTTCTTTTCCTGGCTAAAGCGTTTTTCATGTAGAAAGGTAATTTGGAAAACAAGAAATTTTCACAGAAATACTATATCTAGACCACAAAATGAAATTACAAACTTTTTGGCTATTCCTTATATAAAAAATCTTTATGAGAAAATAAAACGTTTGTTCAAGAATTATAATTTCAAAATTGTGGGATGTGCAGCTACAAGCCTAAATGGAAATATTTTTTCCAAAATTAAAGACAAGGTACCTTTAAGAAAACAATCAAATGTGGTTTACCAAGTCCGTTGTAGTTGCAACGCCACGTATACTGGACAGACAAAACAATTTTTGGAAAAAAGAATTTATCAACACCGATATGACACCAACAAAGATCTAAATTCAAATATTAGTGCACTTACACGGCATCTGAAAAATTCCAATCATTTAATCAATTTAGATAACGTCAAAATTCTCGATAAACAAACCAATTTTAGGAAAAGATCGATTTTGGAAATGTTACATATTAAATCAAGTAAAAATTCGATTAACATTGTAGAAGATTATGCTTATATTGGCAACTCGTATGATTTATTTATATAAGTTTTTTGTCTCACCTCATTTTATTTTTATTTTTATTCAATTGTACAACCTTTCTACATGAAAAACGCTTTAGCCAGGAAAAGAAAATTATTTTTTCGAAAAATTGTCTAGGCTGTGCGTTTCCATGAAAAATTGGTTTTTGTAACAAATGTTTGATTGTTTTATGTAAAATTTTTATATAAAAGGAACCTATTTTGGAAATAATTTTTCATTATGCTTTTGAAAATGATCCCGAAGTGGGATTGAAAGCTCAAGTACTAATAAATAAAAATAAAAATAAAGAGCCCTATACCAATAAAATAATTGTTTAAATTAAAAGATTTGGCTCAATATAAATAAAAATAATTAATACACAGTATAAAAATATGGCCTGGAAAGCGAATATACTCTAATATGTAACTCTGCTATTCATAAATCTGATATTAATTTTAATAGTTTAGCTTTCAGTGTGCTGGTAGAAATGTAATCAATGTTTATTCAGCGTTAGGTTTCCTGTTAGAAACCGTTCCTAAAAAAAGCTATTACTTGATAGGAATCAAAATGAAAAATACCTGGGTAAAAATATAGAATCCATTTCAAAGGCGTAGACGGTCTTAATGTAAAACTGTCATTAAACTGCGAGTAATTGTTGCCAGAAAACAGTTAAAACTTTGGCTCAACTGCAATCTACATCGTTTCATTTTGACAAATGTGCCTAGAAAGTAAACATTTATTCACAAATTTCCAGACTTTATGTATGAATATTGAATACAACTACCCATTGTTAATTCCTCCAAGTAAAGATTGTCAATGGGAAATCTATACCTCAACACAAAACCAAATGCCTGAATTTTACCCGAAAGTTTAATAATCTGACTAAAAATAGTGTTCCTTCCACCGAAATCAGCTAACTACTAGGTCACTACTCAGTTCTATATGGAAAGCATATCAGTTTATTCTATTCAGTAGATTCTTTTTGTTTTCTTTTCGGGTTTTAACGCAGATTTGGAATGTGTTTTTTATTTTGTGAACCTAAATTAATTCTATGACATTTTAAATTGCAAATTATTAGAAATTCAAACTAAATTTCACACTAAAAAACTAAAGTTAAATCAAATCCTGAAGTTTAATCAAATTTTTAAGTTTTTATCAACATTAAAGTTTTAATAAAATCTGAAATTATAATAAAAATCTGAAGTTTTTATCTAACTGTGAATTTAATTCAAATTTTGGAATTTTATCAAATTCTAAAAGTGAAATAAATTGGTATGACTTTATCAAAATAATTTAATAAATTCAGTAAAACTCTAAAGTGTTTATCCAATTCTTAAATTTTATTCAAACTCTAAAGTTCAGTGAAATTCGAAAGATTTTCTCAAATTCTGAATTTCTGATTTAATTAAATTCTGCAAACTTATTGAAGCTGAATTTCATGTAATTTTAAAATTTAATCAAATTTTAATGTTTAATCAGGTTCTTAAGTATAATCAAATTTTTTTCAGTTTCTGAAGCTTTTATGCAATTCTGATGTTTTTATCTAATTCTGAAATTTTAATCAAATTGTAAAGTTTTTATTAAAACTTTGAAACTTTCATCCAATTGTGTAGTTTATTCTAATTAGACAACTTTAACAAATTCTGAAATGTTTTTATAAAATACTGAAGTTTATTAAAATTTTAAAGTTTAGTCAAATATTAAAGTTTTACCAAATTTTTTTATTTGAATTTATTGAAATTTAATCAAATTCTAAAATTTAATCAAATTTTTAAAATACGTATCTGAAATTCTAATAAAATTCTTAAGTTTTATATCATATTTTATTCAAATTCGGTAATTTTATCAAATTCTAAAGACTTTATCAAATTTACTAAATAAATTCAGTAAAACTTTAAAGTTTTTATCAATTTTTTAAAATTTAATAAAAATTCGTAATTTCAATGAAATTTTGAAGATTAACAAATTGTGAAACAAAATGAAATTCTAATTTTTATTTCAAATTAGGTATACAATTTAATCAAATTCTAAAGTAAAATCGTGTTCTTACGTATAAACAAATTTTTAAATTTCTATAAACTTCTGTAGGTTTTAATCTAGTTCAGAAGGTTTCATTCAATTGCGAATATTCATATTCTAGAACTATAACAAATTCTGAAATTCAATCAAATCTTAAGTTTAATCGCTTTCTAAATATTTTATAATATTTCGAAGTTTATTCAAATTGTGAAGTTTTCTCAAATATTGAGGTTTTTATTTCAAAGTTATAAATTCTGAAGGCCTAAATCTAGAAAGCCTAATCAAATTTTGTAAATTATTTTGATTGAAATTCTGGAATTTAATCTAATTCATCAAATAAATTAAGTCAAATTCTGAAATTTTAAATTAATTCTCAAATTTTAATCAAATCCTGAAGTTCATTAAAATTCTGAAAATGTTTCGGAGTTCAGAAGTTTTTAACAAATTCGGAAGAATAATCATGAAATTAAACAGAACCCTGAAGTTTAACCAAGTTGAGTTTTTATCAACTTTTAAAGTTTATTATGTATATTTAATTTTTTAAATATTCAAATTCTGAAGTTTGATCAACTGTTAAGGTTTCATCAAATCTTAATTTTATTCGAATTCCGTAGGCCCAAATCTGGAAAATTAAAATCTAATCAAGTTCTGTAGATTATTCTGAGTTTTATTTAAATTCTAAAATTTTATCAAACTCCAAAATCTAATCAAACTGTGTTATTTTTAACAAATTGACATTTAATTTAAGTAAATTTTAAAGTTTTTATTAAATTCTCAAATTTCAATCAAATTCTAAGGTTCAGTGAATTTCTGAAAAAATTTTCAAGCTCAAAATTTTCTAACAAATTTTAAAGTTTAATCATATTCTGTAACTAATCTAGACTCTGAAAATTGCATTAATTTCTAGAATTTTTTGAAGTGCTGCTGTACTCATCTAATTGTACAATTAAATCAAATCCTAAAGTTTAATGAAATCCTAAGCCTAATCAAATTTATAAAATTTTTTCAACATCTATAGTTTCAACAAAATCTGAAATTTTAATATATTCTGAAATTCTAGTCAAATCCTGAAAATTTTATCTAAATCTGAATTTTATTCAAATTCTACAATTTCATCAAACTCTAAAATTGAGTTAAATTCTAAAGGCTTTATCAAATTGACTAAATAAATTCATTAAAAGTAAAATTTTAAACAATTGCTGAAGTTTAGTAAAATTCTGAAGATTTTATCAAAGTCGGAAGATTTTGTAAAATTCTGTTGTTTTTAACAAATTCTGAAGTTTAAACTTATTTTTCAATTTACTAAAACTCTAAAGTATTTTTTATAATTCGGAAATTTAATAAAATTCTGGAGTTTTGACCCAATTGTGGAATTTAATCAAATTGTAAATTTAAAATAAATTGTGTTGTTTCTATCCAATCAAATAAGCTCTATCAAATAAATTTAGTCAAATTCTAAAGGTTTCATCAAATTCTGAAATTTTTATCAAATCCTGGAATTCAGTTAAATTCTGAATATTTTATCAAATGTTTTAGATTTTAACAAATATCAATTTCTGAATTCGAAATCAAAATCTGAAATTTCATTTCAATATTGAAAAATTATCAAATTGCAAAACTCATTGTACTTAACCTGCGGCATTGGGCTAAGTTTTATAACGAAATGCAGTTTATCGGTCTTAATCCCAAGATGGGCATTATAAAAGTATGTTGGGAGCCAATGGAAAAATTATTGAACATAGTTCGGTAAGAATCAGTGCAACGGAAACTGGAAACCGCCACAATTTTTTGTACAATTTAAATGGTTTTTATATATGTATGTATGTAGGTGAATTCTAAATTTATATTTAAACCTCGAAAAACCAAATCCCATCGACTATTATTACCACTTAGCTATTATAGGTCACCAATTTTGGAAACATTTTTAACTAATTACAAATTGTTTGTTTATTTTCAGGTGGAATCATTTTCATTGTCCCTGGAACAAAATAAATTTGAAATCTCAATATGTGGCCTGTTCTCAGTAAACTATGAGCTAATGTATTCAATGGCTGCCTCAATGACGAGCTACCTCATTATTTTAGTACAATACCAACTGGAATTTTCAAAGCAGGTCAGCTAGTCTAATACTAACTGGTTGATGGTAATTTTTGTGTTTGATTAGGGTCAATTTTTTTTAACAATAAATGATGTACAATACCCAGTTAATAATTTTGTTTCAATTTTGATTTAAATTTGAAGCTGGACGATAAATGTAAAAGGTAACTATGAAACTAATCATTTGAAATTAATCTATATTACCATCAATTACCTTAATTATCGGGAATAGCTAAAATAATAAATTTTAATTAATGTTGTGATCCATTATTATGAAACCGTCAATCAATATGCAGTAACCAAACAATAAATATTGTTCGTCATTGATGTATGAGCAGTTGTATAAAAACATTGTATATACGTAGTTCGCAAGTTAGTGTCTATAATGTCAAAAATTACGTTTACCTACAAATATTTTTATTTTCTGTTCATCTATGTGTACGCCTCAGCCAAAATCGCGGGATTAGCGAGCTATACGTACTCAAGAACAAGGAAAACATTTCGTAATTCAACTATTTCGGTGCTATATAATTTCATTATATCAATTGGAATAAAGCTTGCTCAGCTTAATGTGGGAATTAGGGCAATGACAAATTCAAGAAACAGTATTTATAGTAAAATGCCAAAACAATTGGTGGCTGTGTCGCTTGCTTTAGAAATGTACAACATCTTAGCTATTATTTATATTGCCTGTGGATGGAACAGTTGCAGAGTGGCGGCATTAAATCGACTTATCAAAACAAATAAAATTATTTTTGGAAAGTATGGAACAAAATATTGGCACCCGAGCATGACATATTTTATAATTATTGTTACAACGGAATGTGTAATCCCCTTGATTGTGTCCTTATTATATACTATCAGTATGAAAATGATGATGGGATACAATTTAACCTGGCTCGAGGCTTTTATAACATCTTACAATAAAACGGCCGTATTTGTTTTGGGATCACATTTTTTCTTGAGCATACTAAATTGTTATTTCCTATTGATGATGCTACATCACAAATTGGATGAAACTATTGAAATTATTGGGCGGAAACATCGACTAAGTAGCTTTGAAATATGTGAATTGTGTGATCAAATCGATCAACTGTTAAAATTGTATCGAACTGTTTGTGGCATTATTAAATTAATTTGTTTTGGATTCGGGAATATTGTGCTGATGGAATATATTGTGCTATTTACCTATAACGTAATGCTACTACTAACTGTGCTGTTTCAAGTGATTTACGATGATTTAACAGAATTTGACGAAGTGTTTCGTATCTTCTTCATTAGTATTGTAATTTCGTTGACACTTCTGGCTGCGCTTTGTAAATTGGGCCAAAAGTTAGTTGATATGTCAAATGACATTGGAAAAAAGCTGTTGGAGAATTATTTTTATCGAAATTTTGATCCACGAGTGTCAGAAACCGTAAGTAATTTTTTATTATTATTTGTGATGTGTGGGGCGAGGAATCAATTGATAAAGGCCGACTGTGTCGATTATAATTTAAAATTTATGATATACCGTGGTACGGCTTAATAATTTTTACAGGACGAATACCTTGTCTCAATTAAACGTTTAACCCAAATATATAGATCTTCTAATGATGTTAAAGCCAAATTTAGAATTCTTGTAAATCTTTCAAGCATTAAGGGCGATTATATAATTTAATAAAATCAATTCTGAAACTTTCCTAAGTTTTAACTAGTTCCTAAGTTCAAAAAAATTTTGAAATGTTTTTAAAATTTCGATTTTTTCTTTTCAAATTCTGAAGGTTTAATAAAATTTTTCAGTTTATAAAATTAAATCTGAAATTTAATCTAGTATAAAACTTAATCAA
Organism: Tipula helvola; assembly: GCA_963556165.1. Taxonomy (NCBI): domain Eukaryota; kingdom Metazoa; phylum Arthropoda; class Insecta; order Diptera; family Tipulidae; genus Tipula; species Tipula helvola. The sequence continues at coordinate 371,211,168 of OY744481.1, forward strand.
ATTCTGAATTTTTATCATCTTCTGAATAAAAATCAAATTCAGAGTTTTGTTAAAATTGTGATAAAAAACTCTATCAAATTCATCAAGTCTTATAAATTCAATCAAATTCTGAATTTTATATCAAACTCTAAAGATCATTCAAATTCTAAAGATTTTATCAAATTGACAGAATTTTAACATATTCTAAAGTTTATTGGAATTCAAAGATTTTATCACAGTTTTAAATGTTTAGCAAATTCGAAATTTGAACCAGAGGTTTATAAAATTCGTAATTTTCATGTAAACCTTAAGTTTTAATCCAAGTCCGGAATTTTAACAAATTCTGAAACTAAATCAAATTTTGAAGTTTATTTCAAATCCTAAAAATTTAAGAAATACATAAAATCTTAATAAATTCTGAAGTTTTCATCAAATTCTAAAATTTTTATAAAATTCTGAAGTCCAATCTTATCACATTCACAATCTTCTATTAATTTCTAAAGTTAGTTCAGTTTTTTGTCTTTTTGTCAAATTTTGAAATTTAATTAAATTTCGATGTTTAATTAAATTCTGAAATATAATCATTATAACTTAATCAAACTCTGAATTTTTCATCAAATCCTTATGTTTAATTAAATTCTTTAGTTCATATCAAATTCTCAATCTTAATATACGGTTGAAGTTAAATCACAAGATTAATAAAACTTCGAAGTTAATTGTAAAATAAATCCCAATTTTTTTTTTTTTTCAAATTATAAAATTTTAAATTCCGATAATATTAGTCAATTCTGAAATTTTTAAAAAATTTTGAAGCTTCAATAAAATTCTGAAACTATTTATATCTATCAAATTTTAAAAGTTTTTATCAAATTCTGAAATTTAATCAAATACTAAATTTATATCATCTTCTGAAGATAAATCAAATTCAGAATTTTGTTAAAATTCTAACAAAAAAAAATTTATCAAATTTATCAAATCTTATAAATTCAATCAAAATCTGAATTTTCTATCAAACTCTAAAGTTGATTCAAATTCTAAAGATTTTGTCAAATTGACAGAATTTAATCGTGTTCTAAAGTTTTTTGGGATTCTAAAGATTTTATCACAGTCTTTTAAATGTTTAACAAATTCGAAATTTTTAGGGTTATCTCTTATTAAGTTTTTATTTTAATTATTAAAACGATTTATTTGTTTTTTAACTTATTTTATTTTGTATATACCCCTACGCTTCGACGGTATATTCCGTCATCTTCAGGGGGAAAATTAATTACGTTATGTTCCAAAGGTTTATACAGCTCATTTCTGTGAAATAATTCTTTAATTTTTATCCAAGTCCGAAATTTAAAACTTTAGAAATACCTAAAATTTTATCTATCAATTCTGAAGTTTTTATCAAATTCTAAAATTTAATCAAATCCTTAAACTTAATCAAACTATGAATTTTTCATCAAGTCCTTTTGTTTAAGTTAAATTCTGAAGTTTATATGAAATTCTCAAACTTATATCGAAGTTTAATCCTAAGTTTAATAAAATTTTGAAGTTAATTGTAAAATAAATCTTAAATTTTTTTTTAAATTACAAAATTTTAAATTGCGAAGGTTAATCACTTCTGAAGCTTTGTTAGATATAGTTTCAAATTCTGATAATATATGTATCTATCTAATTCTGGCGTTAAGCAATCTGTGATGTTTTTACGAAATTCTGAAATTTTATATAATCCTAAATTTTAAATATAAAATTGCTGTCAAATTGTAGAGTTTAACTAAATTTTAAACTTTAATCAAAATTGAAGTTTGAACACACTTTTTAATTTCTGAAGTATTACCGAATTCTGAAATTTGTTTACCTTTATCCAAATCTAAAGATTTATTAAATTCTTAAAATTTAACCTAATTTTAAATTTAATAAATTCTATTATTTTTATCAAATTTTGAAATTTCTAACAAATGCTGACATTTAATTCGGGCGATTTTATTAATATCTGTAGTATAATCAAATCCTTAATTATTGATCAAGTTATGTGAATTAATCAAGTTCTAAAGATATTTTATTCAAACTAAAGCATAATCATACTGTGAATTTTTTTAAGAAATTCTGAAGTTATTGAATTCTGAAGTTTCCATAAAACTCTAAAGTTTAATAAAATTATGAAGTTCCTATCAAATTATGAAATTGCATTAAATTCAGAAATATGTATATTCAAGTTCTTAAAATTAAAAGTAAAGAAGTTTAATCAAACATAGAAGCTTAACATCTGAAGTTTCTGAAAATCTTGTTGTTTAGCAACTCTGCAGTTTTTATTAGATTCTGAAATTTAATTAAATTCTGAAGTTTAGTCAAATTCTAAAATTTCTATTAAATTGTAAAGTTTAATAATTTATTCAAATTCTGAACTTTTATCAAATTCTGTAAGCTTTTCGGCAATTCTGAAGCCTAATCAAATTCTGAAGCTTCCATTAAATTCAAAAGTATATCAAATCGCGTTTTTTCATGCAATTCTACAACTTAATCAAATTCTTAAGTGTTTTCAAATCAAATTTGAACAACCTATGGAGTTTTTCTCGAAACTATGAAATTCTGAAAGTTTTTATCCAATTTTGGAGTTCAACAAATTCTGAAGCTTTTATCAAATTCTAAAGTTTTAATTAGACTTTAAAGTTTTCCTCAAATTCTGAAATGTATGTAAATTTTACAAATTTACTTTTTACTAAAACCAATGAATGCGTTTTACAAAGCAAACGAGAAATTAAAGAGTGCCCAAATACAAACTAAATAAAACGCAAACGCGCTTTACATTAATAAGTGCCAATAATCGTTTAGCGCCCTTTTTAAGACAAGATCCATGAAAAAGATATTCTTAGGTTTTGATATTGGTATTTGAGGTCCATTTTCAAAGCTCATCAATTCGGAACTAAATTAATTCTGTAACTATTTTCTAAAAGTTATACAGTTTAATTATGTTAAAAGTGTAATGAAATTCTGAAGTATTTATGAAACTCTGAAATTTCGTAGTAATTGTCAAGTTTTTATCAAATTTCAAAATTTAATCACATTCTGAAATTGAAACTCTGAAGTTTAATGGAATTTCGAAGATTTCTAAAGTTTTTCTAGAACTCTGAAATCATCATAAAATTCTGAAGATTTTATAAAATTCTGAAGCTTAAACCATATAATGAAGCTTTTATCAAATTCTGAAGTTTAAACAAAATCTGAAGTTTTTACCAAACACCGAAGTTTAATTAAACTCTGATATTTTTATTAATATTTGAAATTTTTTTAAATTTTGAAATTTAAGCAAATTTGGACGTTTTTATCCAATTCCGAATTTTAATAAAATTGTTATACTCTTATAAATTCTAAATGTAATTCTAAGTGAAATTATTTGTTTATCTGAAATTCAATCAAACTCTTACGTTATTAACCACCTCTGAAGCTTTATATCAAATTCTCAAATTTCATCAAATTCTGCAGTTTTTAAAATTCTAAAGTTTAATCCAATTCTGAAAGTGCGTTTATCCAATTACGAAGTTGACTCAAATTGTGTAGATTTCATTTAATTCTAAAGTTTAACCAAATTGCTAAACATTAACAAAAGTTTAATCAATTCTATTATTTTTACCAAATTCTGAAATTTCTGTCAGCTGACATTTAATCAAAATTTGTAGATATTATCAAATTCTGAAGTTACACCCAATTGTGAAGTTTGTTCAAATTCGGAAGTTTTATTAAATTTTGAAGTTTAATCAAATCGAAATTACTGATAAAATTATGAAGATTAATCGGTTCTGAAAATAAATCTTATTTTGAGTTTAAAAAATTCATTAATCAATAAAATTCTCAATGTGTATCAAACTTTGAAGCGAAAACAATTAAAGTTGTTTAAGGAAGTTTTAAAGATTTAATCATTAAGTTTAGTGAAATACTGAGTAATTTATCAAATTCTTAAGTTTTATCTAACAATTCTGAAACTTTACTAATTATTAACTAGTTCTGCAGATTTTTGATTTTTTTTTTAATTCTGAAGTTTTAATAAAATTCGTTAGTTTAATCAAATTCCAATTTAGTGAAAATCTGAAATTTAATTTAATGCTACAACTTAATCAAATTCTGAATTTTATCATCCTCTGAAGATAAATCAAATTCAGCACTTTATTGAAATTCTGAAAAAAATTATTAAATTCATCAAATCTTTTGAATTTAATCAAATTCTGAATTTTCTATCAAACTTTAAAGTTGATTATCAAATTGGTACAATTAAATCATATTCCAAAAATTATTTGAATTCTAAAGATTTTATCACAGTCTTAAATGTTTATCGAATTTGAAATATTAATCATATTCCAGCGGTTTATACAATTCTGAATTTTTATGTAATTCTTATGCTTTTATCCAAATCTGGGATTTTAGCAAATTCTGAAACTAAATCAAATTTTGAATCATAAAGCTTAAAAAATATTTTTATTTTATCAAATTCTGAAGTTTTAATCAAATTCTAAAGTTTTTATAAATTCTGAAATCTAATGTAACAGTATTGTAAATATTTATAAATTCCTCAAGTTTAATCAGTTTCTTAGCTGTTTATCAAATTCTACAATTTTATCAAATTTCAATGTTTAATTAAATTCTGAAATATAATCAAATTCTAAAACTTAATCTAACTATGAATTTTTCATCAAATCCGTTATTTTAGGTTAAATTCTAGAGTTTATATCAAATTTTCAAGCTTAACATATACTGTTGAAGGTTAATCCTAAATTCAATAAAATTTTGAAGTTAATTGTGAAGTAAATCCCAAAGTTTTTTTTTTTCAAATTATAAATTTTATATTCCGAAAAATTTATTCAATTCTGAAGTTTTGAAAAAATGTTGAAGTTTCAATCAAATTCTGAAACTACATCTATCCAATTCTGATGTTTAGCAAACTCTGAAATTTTTATCAAATTCTAAAATTTAATCAAATTCCGAATTTTACTCAAAATATAAAGTTGCTGTCCAATTGTGGAGTCCAACTAAATTTTAAGCTTTCATAAAATTTTGAAGATAATCCGAATTCTGCAGTTTTTAATTTCTTAAGTTTTATCGAATTCTGAAAGTTGTTGGTTGAGCTTTACTCAATTCTAAAGATTCCTAAAATTCTTAAATTTTAATCTAGGTTTAAACTTTAATAAATTCTACTATTTTTCTCAAATTGTGAATTATTGACCAAATTATGTAGATTATTCAAGTTCTGAAGATAAGCCATATTCTGAATTTTATTCAAATTCCGTACATCCGATCATTAATGGAATTCAGAAATTTAATCAAATACTAAAACTTATTCATGCTCTGATTTTTTTTTATCAAATTCTGAAGTTATTCAATTCTTAAGTTTCCTTATCACTCTAAAAATAATAAAATTACGAAGTTTCAATAAAATTGTGAAATTACACTAAATTCAGAAATATATTCAAGTTCTGAACCTAAACGAAAAGAAGTTAAATCAAACATTAAAGCTTAATCAAATTCTGAAGTTAATCAAATTTAAACGCTTTTATCAAATCTTGTTGTTTAGTAACTCTGAAGTTTTTTTTCGATTCTGAAATTTAATTAAATTTTGAAGTATAATCCAATTCTATAATTTCTATTAATTGGTAAGGTTTCACAGTTTAATCATATGTTGACCTTTAATCAAATTCTGAAAGTTTTCGGCAATTCGAAAGCCTAATCAAATTCTGAATTTTAGCTCTGAAGCTTTCATCAAATTCTGAAGTTTAATAAAATTTTCCCAATTTTACTTTTTACTAAAACCAATGAATTTGTTTTAAAAGCACGCAAAAAATTAAAGAGTGACCAAAGGCAAACGCTTTACATTAGTAACTGCCAATAATCATTTAACGCCCTTTTCAAGACAATATTCATGAAAATGTATTTTTAGGTTTTGATATTAGTATTTGAGGCCCATTTTCGAAGTTCATCAATTCGGAACTAAATTAATTCTGTGACTATTTTCGGAAAATTAAATTTATTTTAATTAAAAGTTTAATGAAATTCTGAAGATTTTATAAAATGAAATTTAAACTCTGAAGTTTAATGGAATTGCTTTAATAATTTCTAAGGTTTTTATAAAACTATGAAATCATCATAAAATTTTGAAGATTTTATCAAATTCTGAAGTTTACAGAGATTTATTAAAATTTTGAAATTTAAGCAAATTCGGACGTTTTTGTCAAATTCCGAAATTTAAAAAAATCCTTATGCTCTTATAAATTCGAGGATTAATTCAAAGTGAAGTTATTTGTTTATCTGAAATCCAATCAAATTGTTATGTTTTTAACCACCAAGCTCTATATCAAATTCTCAAATTTAATCAAATTCTGCAGTTTTTAAAATTCTGAAGTTTAATCCAATTCTGAAACTTGTTTATCCAATTACAAAGTTGATTCAAATTGTGTAAGTTTCATTTAATTCTAAAGTTTAACCAAATTGTTAAACATTAATCAAAGTTTAATTAATTCTAATATTTTTATAAAATGCTGAATTGTCTGTGAATTGCTGAAATTTAATCAAAATTTGTTGAGTTTATCAAATTCTAAAGTTGCACCCAATTGTGACGTTTATTCAAATTCGAAAGTTTTATTAAATTTTGAAGTATAATCAAATCTGATTACTGACAAAATTATGAATATTAATCGGTTCTGAAAATAAATCATATTTTGAATTTAATTCAAATTTCCAAGAATTTTATCACATTGATCAAATCAATTCAATAAAATTCTGAATTTTTATCAAACTTTGAAGATAAAACAATTAAAGCTGTTTAACGAAATTTTAAAGATTTAATCAAATCCTTAAGTTTAGTGAAATACCTACTGTATACTTTATTAAATTCTTAGGTTTATTGTAATTCTTAAGTATTTATCTAATTAGCTATTCTGAAACTTTACTAATTTTTAACAAGTTCCTAATTTGAATAGAAATTTGAAATGTTTTCAAAATTTCGATGTTTTTTGCCAATTCTGATGTTTTATCAAATTCCAATTTAGTGAAAATCTGAAATTTAATCTAATACTAAAACTTAATCAAATTCTGAATTTTTATCATCTTCTGGAGATAAATTTAATTCAGAATTTTGTTCAAATTCTGAAAAAAATCAAATTTATCAAATCTTATGAATTCAACCAAATTCATTTCATTCTAATTCTATAATTTTTATCACAGTCTTAAATGTGTAGCAAATTTGAAATTTAAATCATATCCCTGAGGTTTATTAAATTCTGAATTTTTATATAATTCTTAAGTTTTTATCCAAATCCGGAATTTTAGCAAGTTCTGAAACTAAATTAAATTTTGATTCCCAACACTAGAAATTAATATTTTATCAAATTCTAAAGTTTTTTATAAAATTCTGAAATCTAATCTTACCTTATTCTAAATCTTTTATCAATTTCTCAAGTTTAATCAGTTTTTTTAGCTTTTTATCAAATTTTGAAATTACGCCAAATTTCAATGTTTAATTAAATTCTGAAATATAATCAAATTCTAAAATTTATTCAAACGCTAAATGTTTCATCAAGCCTTTTTGTTTAGCTTAAATTCTAGATTTTATATCAAATTTTCATGCTTAATGTACTGTGGAAGTTAAATCCCCAGTTTAATAAAATTTTGAAGTTAATTGTGAAATAAATCCCAAAGTTTTTTTTTTTTTTTTTTTTTCAAATTATAAATTTTTAAATCCCGAAGATTTTGATCAATTCTGAAGTTTCGATAAATATAGTTTCAAATTCTAAAACTATATCTATCAAATGCTGACGTTTAGCAAACTCTGTTATTTTTACCAAATTCTGGAATTTAGTCAAATTCTGAATTTCAATCAAACTATAAAGTTGCTGTCAAATTATGGAGTTTAACTATATTTTATTCAATTCTAAAAATTCATCAAATTCTTAAATTTTAATCGAATTTTAAACTTTAATAAATTCTACTATTTTTAACAAACTTTGAAATTTTTAATAAATGTTGAAATTTAAATCGGAAGGTATTACTAATATTTTTAGTATCGCCAAATCCTGAATTATTGATCAAATTATTGTGTATTGATCAAGTTCTGAAGATAAATCATATTCTAAATTTTATTAAAATTCTGAAGATCCAATGTTTAATGAAATTCTGAAACTTAATCAAATACGAAAACTTAATCATATTCTGATTTCTTTTACCAAATTCTAAAATTAATCAATTCCGAAGTTTCCCAAAAACTTTAAAGTATAATAAAATTATGAAGTCTCTATCAAATTGTAAAACTGCATTAAATTCAATGATATATTCAAGTTCCAAAGCACAGAATTTTAATCAAACTTTGAAGCTTTATCAAACTCTGAAGTTTATTCAAATGTATAAGCTTTTATCAAATCTTGTTGTTTAGCAAATCTGAAGTGTTTATTAGGTTCTGAAATTTAATTAAATTTTAAAAGTTTAATAGTTTAATCAAATTCTGAACTTTTATCAAATTTTGAAATTTAATCAAATTTTGATCTTTATTCAGATTCTGAAAGCTGTTCGGCAATATTAAAGCCTAATCAAATTCTGAAACATTTATCAAATTCTGGAGTATATCAAATCCCGATCTTTTTATAAAATTCGAAAACTTAATCAAATTCTATAGTGTTTAACAAATTGTAAAATTTAGTTAAATTCTTAAGTTTTTAACAACCTATAAAGTTTTCTCGAACCTATGAAATTCTGAAAGTTTTTACCAAATTTTGGAGTTCAACAAATTCTGAAGCTTTTTTTCTGAAGCTGAAACGCAAACGCTTTACATTAGTAAGTGCCAATAATATTACTACGGCGGTTGGATCGGGAGGTACCGGGTTCGAATCCCTATAGGGGCGGGATGCAAAAGGGATTTTTCATCATCTGATTACGATCGGTGATGACGATGAACACATCTATGACCCCCTGTTGAGAGTGCGGAATCCATGGGCCGACCCACCTTTCATGTCAGTACTATAGGCTGGCATGAAGCAATGCAATGTGCAGGTGGTTTAAACGAAAGCGGGTCTATAGCCGTACGTCCTCGAGTTGGCTGGCAATGGCGTAAGGTAGGACGTTAAAAAGGGAACTACGAAAGAGTTGGGAGTGCCTCGAGCCCCAGAAAAGATTGCAGAGATAGAGACAAAAAAAAAAAAAAAAAGTGCCAATAATCACTTAACGCTTTTTTCAAGACAAGATTCATGAAAAAAGTATTTTTACGTTATGACATTGGTATTTTAGGCCTATTTTCAAAGCTTATCAATTCGGAACTAAATTAATTCTGTAACTATTTTCGGAAAATTTAATTAATTTTAATTAAAAGTTTAACGAAATTCTGAAGATTTTATAAAATTCTGAAGTTTCGTAATAATTGTGAAGTTTTAATCAAATTCCGAAATTTAATCACATTCTGAAATTTAAACTCTGAAGTTTAATGGAATTACGAGAATTTTATTAATTTCTAAAAAATTTATAGAACTCAATCACCATAAAATTCTGAAGCTTAAACGATATAAAGAAGCTTTTATCAAATTCTAAAGTTTAAACCAAATCTGAAGTGTTTACCAAATTCCGAAGTTTAATCAAACTCTGAAATTTTTATTAAGTACAGAAATTGATTAAGATTTAGAAGTTAATTAAATTCGAACGTTTATTTCCAATTCCCAAATTTAATAAAATTGAAAAGTAAAGTTATTTTCAAAATCTGGAATTTAATACAAGTTTTAATTTTTATTCAAATTCCCAAGTGCAGGCAAATGCCCAATTTTTATATATAACTCTAGTGCTGAAATTCAGTCAAACCCTTTAGATTTTATAAAATTCCGAAGTTTAACCAAATTTTGGATTTTTCGCATAATTCAAAAGTTTAATCAAAAGTATTTACCAAATTCTGAAATTTTTACTATATTCTTTAGAATTAATAAAATTCTAAATTTTCAATGTAATTCCGAAATGTTTATAAAATTCTGTAGTTTAATTAAATTCTGATGCCAAATCAAATTCTGAAGTTTAAGAAAATTCTGAAGGTGTTAAAATTCCAAAGTTTTTCCCTAATTCTAAAGTTTAATTAAACTATGAAGTATGTTCAAATTGTGAAGTTTAATTGAATTTGGAAGTTTTGCCCCATTCTAAACTTTAATCAAATTCTAAAGTTTGTATCAAATTATTTTGTTTGCAAAGTTTTTATAAAATTTGTATATATGAAGATTGCACAGGTTTCTCTTTGCGAGGAAAAATTTCAAAAATTTAGCAGCTGCACAGATATTACAGCCATTACCGGTAAACTGTTTTTTGGTGCATTTCTGAATTTAAATTTTGGACTGGAAATTGCGAGTATTTTGGTGAATAATAAATTTTTAGCACAATCTCCTCAGTTGATTGAATTATTTTAACCACAATTATCCAACTGCATTTGACATGGCGGTTAGACGGTTGGAAAGTATTTTACTATCTGTTTATTTATCTTCCTTAATTAGCAAGCAAACAGTGCAATAATAAGTGGGACTTCTTTCTTTGAAAACCAGGTGCCTTTGTCTTGAAAAGTATCTTGATATGAATTGTTCTTTTTATAGGTTTCTTTTCATTTTTTAAGTAGGCACATTAAATGAACGAAAAAGGCGTGGCACGATTTTAGTAGTTCTGAATATTTCTTAAGCCCGCTTGTTTTTTGAGAAGTGCAAACGAGTACCATTTGTTATGGAACTATATACGCCAAAAAACTTTATTTTTATGAAAATAAATCTTCGGATATTCGGCTTTCTGATATTTCGATCATAATATTGTTTTACAGTTTATCTGTTATTCAAGGTGGTATTCCTACGTGTAGTGCGTGAAGATTATGTCAAGTTATAAAGTATGAAAATGTAGCATACAAAATTCAATTAACAATTGGATCTTCAACAACGTTTAAAGTCCGCCACTGACATAATTATATTGATATGATATTATATAATTAAGTAATTAATCAACGTAATCTAATCGCTCGCTATTAACGTAATTAAAAACCAGGAATTTTTTCTTTATCAAGTATTTTGTTTCTTGTTTCGATTCAGTGCACCACACGCCTAAACATGTTAAAGTTAAAATTTAAATACCAGTATTTCACAATAATCAGCTACTATTTGTATTTTATCGGCCGAATTCTTGGCCTAGTTGCCTACGGATATAATTTTAAAACGGGTCGTGTTAAAAAATCGCGACCAGCATTAATTTTCAGTATAACATTCGGAATAACATTTCTTTATGCAACGGCTCAAATGAGTCAACGACATTTTAATCCTTTTAGCGATAATTTGCGTCAATCTGTAACGATTGGAATTGTCTTTTTGGTGAATTTTAAACGGTTTGCTGTAAACATTGCTATTTACAGTATTGGTGTGATTTCGAGAAATTCTCAAATCGTGACCATAAATAAATTGATTAAATATAATGAATTGATTGTAGGTGGAACACAGTTTAAATATGTAAATGTTGCATGGAAATATTTTATTGTGATTATAGTTAAAGAAATTGTCATATTCTGGATGCTTGTTATGTACACAGTAATCTTCTTAAACAATGAGGATTTAAAGAATAGCAAATTATCACTTTCAGATTTAATTTTATACGTAATTAACATATCGTGTAATTATTTAACGAATACGGAAAGTGCCATATGGTTTTTAAATATTTATCACTTATATGAGATCATTGATTTAGAAATATGTGAAACCATCGCGTCAACCGGTTTAACCCTAACTAAATTAAAACTACATAAAATTGGTGAAAAAATTCAATATTCAATCGCAATTTACAAGAAACTAAATAAAATTAGTTTATTGGTCCTCAAGGCGTACTCATATCGAATAATGCTGCAACTATTTATTCAAACTAGTACAACGCTAACGATGTTAATCTTTGAATTTGTGTTCATTTTTGGCGACAATCCAGACGAGGATTTAGACTTAATTATAAGTGGTGTATTCGGTATTGCACTCGGTTTTTCGGAATTGTATTTGGTGGTAAAATTAGCCGATGTGCTTATTGCGAAAATGCAACATATTGAGAGACATTTAAATGATGTGTGCCATTTGATGGCACATAAACCGGAATTTACAAATATGGTAAGTAATATATCATGAAATAGTAATGGACTATTCATGCTTTGTAAATATTTATATTTAAATTGAATTATTATTTTGATTAATTAGGCACAATTCAATTAAGGTGATCGAAAACCAAATTATAATTAATTTGTGGGCACAGAAATAGAGGAAAATAATATTTTAGTACTACTTTTAATTGCAGCACCTGAAATCTAAATACTGTGGAATATTCTTAGATCCAATTTTTTAGGAACCCGAATTTAATATGTATTTCAAGGTGTTTAAAAAATATGGGTAGCTCCTCATACGTCTAGCTTATAGGTAACATTTCGAATACCTCACATGCTACCAAAATACATAATACGTCCGAAAGGCTACAACAGCTAACAGAAAGGTTATGCGTCACTGTATTTGTAATGAAAACTGTTGGTTTTCCAGATGTTTTCGAAATTGCTTGTACATTACCAGAAACAAATTCTTAAGAGGAACATAAATTTCAATTTTGTTAGAGAGTCCTTAACGTATCATAACATTTGGCTATATTCGATGCTTAGTTAATTATTGGCTGTCGAAGAGGTTCTCGACAATTTAGTTTTTGGAACAGGAAGAAGTCGCATGCCATGGCCGGAAAATACGGAGACTGAGACATCATAACGTTGCCGTTTTAGGCCAAAAGTTTACTAGTTACTTCCAGGTCCAGCCTCTTGATAAACCATCGAGATGCGATATTTTATTCATTGGCTTAATAAAAAGCACGTTGCATTTGGATTAATTACAAGAAATCGATAGCCAATGAGAGTTATCACTAGGGCGATCATGTCAAAAACAACTTAACCTGAACGAAGTCTGAAAATTTTTGAAAAAGTAGAACATTTCGACTTAAAAACCCAGTTAATACAGTTTTTAAGTCTCGAAATTACTTCGGTCTAAAAAGACCAAAGTATTGAAATCCTGTCAAAAATTACGAAAAATTTGGTTGGTCCAAAACCACTTTTCTCGACGTTTTGAAAGTCCCTGAGTCTGAAAAAGCAAAAAAAAAAAATGTCCGTCCGTCTGTCTGGATGTCTGGATGTCTGGACCCATGGTATCTCGAGAACGGCTTGTCCGATTTGGATTTTTTTTTCGCCAATCTGTTTCTATGGTCAAGGCGGAGATTTGAAAAGCTTTTGGAGAATGTACGTCAAGGGGGTGGGGTACCTGCCATACGAATTGACCCAAAATAACTGCTTTTATAAATATTTACGGTTTTTTTATATATGCTTATTTGATTATTGAATTGGGCATTGAATTTGGCATTGAATTGGGAATTGATTTGAAGATTAAATTAGGGGTCAATTTGCGCGTTGAGTTGAAGTTGAGTTGGAGTTGAGTTGGGGTTGGATTTGGATGTGGTGAATAGTTAACAAATTTTTTATATGATGGAACTTGCCTATTTATCAACCGATTACGATGAAATTCGACATTTGTGTTGGAAATGGGATTCTAAAATGATTTACGGATGAAGTTCTGGGATTTTAAAATGATTTCTGGATGAAGTTCTGGAATATGGCCAAGTATGATGGAACTTGTCTATTTATCAATCGATTATTATGAAATTTAATATGTGTGTTAGAAATGGGATTCTAAAATGAATTTTGGATGAAGTTCTGGAATATGGCCAAGTAGGATGGAACTTGCCCATTTCTCGACCGATTACGATGAAATTCGACATTTCTATTGGAAATGGGATTCTAAAATGATTTATGGATGAAGTTCTGTAATTTTAAAACGATTTCTGGATGAAGTTCTGGAATATGGCCAAGTATGATGGAACTTACCTATTTATCAACCGATTATTATGAAATTTAATATGTGTGTTAGAAATGGGATCCTAAAATGAGTTTTGGATGAAGTTCTGGAATATGGCCAAGTAGGATGGAACTTGCCCATTTCTCAACCGATTGCGATGAAATTCGACATTTGTATTGGAAATGGGATTCTAAAATGATTTTTGGATGAAGTTCTGGGATTTTAAAACGATTTCTGGATGAAGTTCTGGAATATGGCCAAGTATGATGGAACTTGCCTATTTATCAATCGATTATTATGAAATTTAATATGTGTGTTAGAAATGGGATTCTAAAATGAGTTTTGGATGAAGTTCTGGAATATGGCAAAGTATGCTGGAACTTGCCCATTTCTCAACCGATTACGATGAAATTCGACATTTGTATTAGAAATGGGATTCTAAAATGAGTTTTGGATGAAGTTCTGGGATTTTAAAATGATTTCTGGATGAAGTTCTGGAATATGATCAAGTATGATGGAACTTGTCTATTTATCAACCGATTATTATGAAATTTGATTTGTGTGTTAGAGATGGGATTCTAAAATGAGTTTTGTATGAGGTTCTGGAATATGGCAAAGTATGATGGAACTTGCCCATTTCTCAACCGATTACGATGAAATTCGACATTTGTATTAGAAATGGGATTCTAAAATGAGTTTTGGATGAAGTTCTGGGATTTTAAAACGATTTCTGGATGAAGTTCTGGAATATAGCCAAGTATGATGGAACTTGTCTATTTCTCAACCGATTATTATGAAATTTGATTTGTGTGTTAGAAATGGGATTCTAAAATGAGTTTTGGATGAGGTTCTGGAATATGGCTAAGTATGATGGAACTTGCTCATTTCTCAACCGATTATAATGAAATTCGACATGTGTATTGGAAATGGGAATCTGAAATGAGGTTTGGGCGATGTTCAGGAATATGGCCAAGTATGATGGAACTTGGCTATTTCTTAACCGATTATAATGAAATTTAATATGTGCGTTGGAAATGGCAATATTTGATATGTGTGGAATATGGCCAAGTAGGATGGAACTTGACTATGCCTTAACCGCCGGTATCATTGTGTTAGACATGTGCGTTGTAAATGGGATTCTAAAATGAGTTTTCGGATAAATTTCTGGAATATGGTCAGTTAAACGGTTAGAAGTATCAGTATAATTTGTTATACTACTTTCGGTATAAAGTTCTAGAATACGATTTTTCGTTTTAAATTGGATGCCTCTACCCATGTTGAAGCTTTTGACCTGTTCGGCTGTTGTTGTATAAGTAAATATATATTGGTTAAAATAGAAATCAATAATGTCAAAACAGTCACACCAACTTTATGATATTATTGAAGATACCAAAGACCGAAGTTCTGATCACCTCGTGAGGTTTCAGCCCTTTATATTTTGTTGTTAAAAACTTGCCACCTCGATTCATCATTTTTGAACAATTTTGAATGGAATTGGTGCTTAATCGCAGAAGTTCCGCTTGGAGCAGGGATTGAGTTTCTTAAATAAAAGGCCAGAATTCAACAAATATTCCAGGACACTGCCAATTATATTTTGGTACATAAATTTAAAACTATTTAAATTTACATTAAAAAAACAAATTTGCCAAGAAGAAATTTGTTTTTTAAGTACATATAACCAATCCAGGCCTTTTCTACAGTTCCTGCACCAAATGAAACACGCACGTTTGTTAATAGAGTTTAGTGAAATTTCATATCTAGGTTATTAAGTCGATTCAGTAAGTAGTTCCTCATATAAAATTGAATTAAAATAAGAGCCAAGTTCAAGAAATAATGCGGAACACTACTAATGATATTGTGGTTGGTACCATTAATCAAAAAATTGCTTCACCATTTTTCTTTTTTTTACAATACATTAACAACCAATCCAAGCAGTTTAAAGCATCTCAAGGTCAAAATGAAAATAGGAGGCACATTTGTGGATGGATTTTAATAAAAATTTACTTCTGAGATTATTTTTCTAATAGATAAAAAATGAATTCCAGCTCTGAGAATTCTACCGGCCATATGTCAAATGATAAATTATATTTGCCAAATTTATTTTTACATACTGGCCAATTGAGACTTTCTTCTCAGTTTCCAGCATCAAATGTAACAAGCATATTTGTTGACGGATTTTAGTGAAATTTTATATCTGGAATATGTTGTAGATATTACAAATAGTTCCTAATATAAAACCTATTCTTGCATGGCCTGAAGAATTTTTTCGGGAATAAGGTTGAGCTGGGATCATGTTTTGTATACTGAAACATGGCTACCGTTGGGCTGTATTTTGGAACACTACTCATACTAATGAAAAGATGGTCGATATCATAAATCAAAAACTAGATTGACCAATTTTGGTTTTTCACTTGGAGTCCTCTATAGTCCATCATTTTATGTCCAAAAATCAACCCATTTTATGCCAGGTTAATACGAAGTTTTAATCACGTCTAGGTTGTTGATTTTCAAGATTTTATTGCGATAATGAGATTGGTGAGATTGTTGGAAGAATCTTATTCGGATCGAGTTTTCGTCGTGCGAAAAGATCATCTGAAAGAATTTATCAGGAGTGCGAGAGTTATTATCAGAAAAGTCTTAAAACGTATTGATAAAGCCTGAACCACAACCAAATTAATAATTAGTCATACCTTAAAGCACCGCTGGAGGCGTCAAATCAAAATTACTAACAGTTCCTAAGTGCCACAATTGCTCATTATACCCATTAATGAAAGCAGTGTATTCTCGCTTCATGCTATTTGAACAACCACTTCTCCAAAGTCAGAAAAAAATATCAGCGACCTATTATCCATCCGCATTGCGACGAATGTAGAGTGCATAATGGTATTCACACCCAGTAGAGTATCGGCCTCCACAAAACGGACGACTCATTTGTAAATGGCGTTCGATCACGAAATAGTGCGATGTTGAATTGCATTCGATACTCAAGGAGTAATATTCGAGCCAAAAAATGATCTTCTCTAATACAGGTAAATTTTGATCAAACTTAATTTGGCCGGGAAAATAAATTCCAGAAAAGCTCAGTTCATATATTTTGATTTGGCTGGACTTTTGGCAAAATTGCAGCACAAATTTAAAAATATTTTAAGTTTCAAGGCGAGATGATTTCCCTGTGGACATATAAATCCCTTGCGAATAGTTTGTATTTGGATGATATCATGTATATATAATTCTATCCAAGTTGCTCTACAATTTGTTTGAGTCTATTGTATTTGCAAAAGAATACGCTTCAGATGAACATGATCTGTGTTTGCCATAATCATTGACTGAAGGGGCCAAAGGAAGTTGGTGGATCCGATTTTGGTAGCCTTGCATTATGACCAGTAGCGATTGATTTTGGTTTGTGACCTATCTTACTAACATGCGCAGTCACCCAAAAGTCGAAGACTACGTCTACAAATAAAGCATCTGAAACAGGCCAGTAACACTTCAGTAGTCAGGTCTGAGGCTAAATCTATGTGCACGGCTTTAACGAAGAAGCAGATGAATACCGCAATGTAGCCCTTATAGCTCGTCCAGTTCTAGATTTTACTTTCGCCGGTCCTGCAAAGTTGACACCAACTGTAGAAAATGATCTGGATGGTATTATCCGAGACGGTGGTATAGACTTCCCATCTGTTGTGGTCACGTATTTAAACAATGGCGGCTGCAAGTGCCGCAGGAGCGCGGTTACTTCTTTTGCAAGGATTTTGGCACCAATTAGGAAATAATTTTGTCGGATGATGTACCATCTGAGAACATCAGATAGCCTTGCTAGAACGACCGTGGAATCTGTCCAACCAGACGTTTGTACATTCGAAATGCCTAAGGAATAATTTAGTGCAGTTAGACAGACTTGTTTTAGTGGGGCAACCTTTGTTTTGGTTATTTAACTCAACAGTCCTTTAATAGACAACAACTGAATAAGCATTTTCTGTTTAAAAAGCGAGGAATTTGAATTTTTTCGAATATACAGTCGAGTTCACGAAGCCAAAGCCTTTGAAAAAGTGGCAACGACGAACAAGGGGAGAGGAATCCTAACGGATCGAAGATCGAAGATACGGCAAGTGATAGACAAAAACTTTCGTTTCGTGTAGGGGCGCTGTCGTAAAATACCTCGATTTTGAAAGTGAAGCAATCCGAATATGTTATCCAAACTAGAGCCAGAGTTTTCACGAATATCTGTCCATTGCCCAATTTAACAAGAGTCTTCTGCTCCTCTTTTGGTATATATCTTAGTAATTCCTGGCTGTTGGACACCTATTTCCTTAGTCTAAAACCGCCGCTGATCAAACCTTTCGCTATCCTTTGATGTAAATATCTAGCCTCGCATAACTCCGCTATAGCCGAGAGCAAATCGTCGACGTAAAAGTCTGATTTAATGATATGTTTGATGGGGAGTACGAGAAGCTAGAAACGTTGCACAAACTGTTCCATATGTGATCGTGTTTAAACCGTTAATTAAGATGCGAGAAATTGGGTTCTTACGCCAGTTAATACGATGATAATCATTTATTTATTTATTTATTTATTGTACTTTAACAATAATTTAGTATTAAAAGGAAAAGCACAGATGGAAACAGAGTAAACGGAACAAAAGAACAAAAATAAAATGATGAAGCTGCTTCCATTAGGCAGAAAAACCTTTTAAATTTTTTCAAACAATTTCCATCTCATGCATACATATTCTATTTTGAGCAATAGCTCATTTACAATAAAATGTACAGCAAGAGGTGAAATAATATTAAAAATTAACAATAATAACAATAACAATAATATTAAAAATAAATTTAGAAAACTACGTATTGCCCATCAATCACGCCACTCCAAAAATTTTGACTTAAATAATTTGACCGATCCTAAACTCTTAATTTCCAATGGAATTGAATTCCAAAGAGAAACTCCCCTAACGTAAAAGGATTTGTTTAGCGACCTACAACTATTTTTGGCCGGAATCAGGCGGAAGTTTGAGGAATGAGACCTGCTAAAAAGTAACTTCCTATAAAGATAACAAGGCTTCTTAGTAGAGGTGGAAAACTATCGACAATTTCAACTATCGATAGTATCGATAGTAACATAAAAAACAATCGATAGAAAACTATCGACAGAAATTAAAAGACTATCGATATACTATCGATACTATCGGATAATAAATTTATAAACTTTATTCAATTACATATAGGTTGACTACAACCAGAAACTATAAAGTCAAGGGAGGTTATTATAATCGGAAAGTTTCCCAGTTTCCCACTTTGTTTTCAAAGCAGCCAATCGTTTTTATGTAAGAAAATCAGCATCTCAACATTTTTTGGCTTGCAGACCGTTTGGGTTGGTTGATCACCAATAATTTGACTAGCATATAAAAGGAATGACAACAAGGAAAACGTAACTAAAGTATATCGCATAATAGCAAAACGCTCTTGTACGAATAAAATATCAATATCGATCTATCCAATTAAGACCATGAAAACGTCAGTTATCATAGTTTTAAGGGAATACGATTTTTGGACTATACGATGTCGAATTCTTATTATGATAAAATCATAAAGTATTATCTCTAAAATTGATAAGGTTATGACTGATTTTATATTCTTAAAATAATGCGTTTTTAACTAAAAATCCAGTTAAAAGAATTCAAAGCCACTTTATAATACTCTTCAGTATAAACGATACAATTAAAGTGATCCGCTTATTCCTAGCAGCGAAAAGAACTAATTAAACCTTTATACTCCTCTCCTGAAAAAACAGTATTTTTCACTTATCATATTCTTACTTGGATAGGTCGATATATCGATAGTATATAAAAAGTATCGATTGTTTTCGATAGTACGAAACTATCGATATATCGATAGTACTATCGATAGATTTCCACCACTACTTCTTAGCTTTGAGAAGTTTAAAAATAAAAAGACAAACGCGAAATTCGTAAAAGGTAGATAAACTACATCCTAAAACAAGGCTAGAGTAGGCAGAAATATGATCGAATTTCCTAATACCAAAAATAAACCTAGTACATGCATTGAAACATCTTTGGAGAACGTTCATATTTTCCTGAAGCATACCGAATAAAACTACGTCACCATAAATAAAATGAGGAAGAAGATAAGACAAAAACATTTTTTTCCTAAACTGACTATCAGAAAATCCTACTACTTTATACAAACAACTAAGCATACCAAAGACCTTCTTACTAATACTAACTAAATGGTCACCCCAAGAAAGAGTTTTATTAATAACTAAGCCTAAATCTCTAACAGTATTTGAATACCTAATTAGCGAACCCTGCAGAAAAATACCAGGAAAGGACGAGGTGTCTAACGATTTTTTATAAATTATGATCGACTGAGATTTATTCGCATTTAAAACGAGCCTATTAGAGACCGACCAACTAGCGATATTACTTAAGTCTTCATTTATCAGAGAAATATTCCTATCAATAGAATCCTGATCTAAACTACTATTTTTATAAATTTGGACGTCATCAGCGAAAATGTGAAATGAACAATGGTGAATAGAGGATTCTATGTCATTAATGTACATAGAAAACAATAGAGGACCCAGCACTGAACCCTGAGGAACGCCGGAAATTACAGGAAGGAAATCAGACAAAGAATTGTCGAAAAAAACTGCCTGAGAACGATTAGAAAGATAGTTAAAAATTAGTCTGGCAGCGGAAACCGAAAATCTAAACTGAGATAAGAGTTTGTTAAAAAGAATTCTGTGATTAATAGAATCAAAGGCCTTAGAAAAATCTAACAAAGTTAAAGAAGTCAATTCCCTATTATTCATATTACGCCTAATATCATCACATACATTTAATAACGCAGTAGAAGTGCTATGAAATTTTCTAAACCCAGATTGGAAGAAACTAATTAAACTATTGCTATTTAGATGCGATTGAATTTGAGTTTAACAACTATCTCGAAAGCTTTAGAGAGAGAACTTAAAATGCTAATTGGCCTCAAATGGGATAGCTCTGAAGGATTACTAATCTTTGGGATGGGTATGATTTTACTTAGCTTCCACTGATCTGGATAGGAAGAGGATGTGAGAATAAAATTAAAAATATGTAACAAATATTTTGAGACGAAAGGGAAAACTCGTTTAACGAATTTTAAATTGACGTTATCCAGACCAGAAGATTCCGACTTAACATTCCAAATGGCAGACTGTAAATCCACGAGAGAAATATTTGAAAACGAAAACGAATTAGAGGACGCATTAGAGAACAAATCGACGGTACTACTGCCCGAGTTCAAACTAGAGCAAAAATAACTATTAATATCATTGGGCTTAAACACCCCACTAGAACTACTCTTGCATCTGCCTTGGGAGGAAGGGAGGGGTCTAACTTGTCCTTAAAATAATTACGTTTAGCAATCCGAATTAACCCTACAACTCTATTACGAGCCTGCTTATAATCTAAATGAGACTGACTATTAGGATACCTTTTCCATAAACGATATTTACTAACTCTAATACTTATGGCATTCGAAACTTCCTGAGACAACCAAGGCGGAGATTTTGCTTTGAAAGTAACCTTTTTAAGCGGAACGCAACTATCAAAGACCAAACTAATATACGAGTTGAAAAATTCTATTTGGGTAGTTGCCGAACTAAGGCAAAAAATATCCTCCCAAGGAACCGAGTTACAAACTAAGTAAAGGCGGGAATTATCTATACTAGCAAAATCTCTAAAGCTATCATAAAACTGTTAGGCTTAGGTGGAGAGTAACAATTCACAGAAAAAACTAAAAGATCATGATGGGATCCCATACCGAGAGACAACTGATTGAAAAAACAAATAGAGTTATCAGTAAAAGAGATGATATGGTCAATTAGGGAATAAGAGGCACCGCTAGCGGTTGGACAACAAAACGTCGGCGCCACAGTGTTGTGGACGGATAAATTAAGACTATTTAAAAGATTCAAATAATCACGAGGGAAGCCGGAATTTTGGAGTATATCGAATGGAGTATAATCACGTTGATCTTCGTGTATCTCGACTTCGCGGAACGTTTTTTCCACGTCAGCCGCAAAGGCAATCCTGCGTTTCATAAGTCGAACCAGAACCGAAAATAGCTTTGGCAGTATTGATTACCCAGAATTCAATTTATCATTTAATGAAACGCCTGACGAATATTTTGAGGAACAGTCATTTCGCATTTCAAAAACCTAATCTTAAGTAGAATTTACTAAAATTTAAATATGACCAGTTATATATTTTCTGTTCTTAACTATGATTTGGAGTTAATTATGGTTTCGTTATAATGTGACATATATAACCATGGTTTACGAATAAAAATACTATTTAGTTTCTCGGATAAATTTACCAATTCAAATTCTGGCATTTTGTTTATATTCATAATCGTATTTTTTTCATATGTAAATCATGATTATACATGACGCATTATAACGAAACTATGATTAACTCTAAATCATAATTAAACTATTTAAAATATTTTTATTTTCAACATTAATCAAGTAAAAAACGTAAAGGACGGTCGACTAGAGGAAGCATTGGTCCAGAAAAGATGCGAGAAATAAGTTCTGCATTGCATCATGATTCAAATTATACAATCAGCAAAGTTTTATTTTTAAGGTCCTGATGCGATGACACTTAGGTGGTCAATAAATTATCGTTGAGTAAAATAGAAGCATACTTCGCTAATTTAATTTAAGGTCGATTGGACCCAGTTAGTGGAGGGATCCAACAAGCACTTGTCGTTCATTCAAAGAAGGTTTAAAGCAACTGTCGATTAATGTCAAACATTCACAGTCAAACACATTCGAGCTTAACTCAATGAATTTGCATGGCACTTCGTGGACTGAATGTGTGAACCATTTAATGGAATTAGACCCGATATAATTAAAAGTTCCACTTTCTCGACGCATATTCGTCACACACTTTGTTTTATTTTTGTTTTGCATTGTCAGCATTATTTTAAGGAAATACTGCTTTCAACAAATTTGACTAATCATTTCGGAGTATATTATTGGAATTAATTTTGTTAATACCATGTAGATGACTTTCAACACTTTAGTTATCCTTGTAAATTAAACTTATCCAGTTGTTTTAACACCATGATGAAGTTCCAGTATTTATATCTAAAATACCTGGCACACTACATTTTACTTTTATTTCGAATTACTGGACTTGTTTCATACCAGTATAATCCAAATACTCAACAAGTTGTAAAAACCACCGCTAATTTTGTGTACAGCATCCTATTTGGAATAGTGTTCGTCAGTTTAGTGGCAAGAATAAAAATATCCAGAATCGTTTTATTAAATATGTCTTCTAGTATGAAAATGGCGGTAGTATTTACCGATATACTGTCGAATACCTGTATCTATTGGACCTCATGGTCTCTTGTTAACCGTAAAATAATCGTTATCAACAAATTGATGAAATTCAACGTAATAATTCACAGACTTTTTGGTTATAAATACAAGCAATTAGCTTTCAAATATTTTCTAATACTGATGTACAAGGAAATAATTCTTCATGTTTTATTAATGACATTTAGTGGCTATACATTATACACGATATACTCATATCAGGAAGGCGATAAAATTGATTTGATTATAATTGCTATAAACTGTGTCGTCAAATCGATCTTACTTACAGAGTATTCCGTATATTTCATTAATCTACTTTATTTATTCGAAATCTTAAATGCTGAGCTGGCTAAATTATTAAGCGAAATTATACGTGGTAAACGACTATCTAACAGCGAAATCATTAAATTGTATGTTTTATGTGAGTTTCACATAAAATTGCGTGCTTTACAACGGCAAGCTGTGGTGACCTATCAAAAACAAATTCTTGTAACACTAACCACCTTATTCTTTACATTACTTCGATATTTACTATTTGAAATTTCTTACGCTGTCAATGCGGATCAGTATAATTTATTCCGTGTTGAAATTAACGTCATTTGGGCGATTGTGGCACAGTGTACGATTTTCATGCAAATTAGTGATTTTTTAACGAGAGAAACCAAAGCTACGGGCAAATTAATTGACAAACTTTGGCAACTGGTTATAATGGACGACAAAATATTTCAAATGGTAAGTAAATTTGGAATCAACTACTGAAATAATTTTTGATGTTTTTTTATTGATTTCATCCTTTTTGGAGGCTAGAATCCTTCTAAATGTAATTTGGACAGTACAGTGATTTCTGTATCACTGATATAGGGGAGAGTCTCCGGTTGTGAGCACTCACCGGTTGTGAGCACCCCTGAATAACTTTTGACAGAATGCAAATATGACTGATCTGACTGTCGTCGTACTTGTATTTTGACAGTACGCAGTGTTCTAGCTAATATCGAAGTGAATGGATGAGCTTGTTCATTTTCAAGTTCGTAAAAATCAACGCAACTGTAATTTTCCAATATTTTAAAAGTGCGATAAATCAACGTGAATAGTCTCAAACAGGTGAGTGTTATCGATATGTCTACAATATTTTCGTTGTGATTTGGGATGCCAAATCGATTTATATCAAAATCATGACGCAACACATTTTTTTGGTTACTCTGAGAATGGTCGTGATTTCCGGTTGTGAGCACTTAAATATAACCGGTTGTATATGCACCCTCTTTTTTCATTTAAAGCGTCCGTCTCCCCTCCCTTCCAAAGAAGAGTAATAAAAGAAGGCAACCCGTCGGCCAAACGCTTTAAAAAAAAGAATTCTCCATCATATGTTTGAAGCCTTTGCCATCGAAGCTGAAGTTAAAAACCTTTTGTTGCTATGTTTGCCAGTTAAGGCCTTTAAAATTAATAAACCTCGAAATCTTTTCAAATTAGGTGCGTTTTCCTTAAACTATTCCCATTTTCAGCGAATTTTCGAAGGGTGCCCATAACCGTTTACGATTTTATTTTTTGCCAAAAACGATGACTTCACAAAATTGGTCGTAAAATTTTTCTAGTTGACGGAACCAATGTATAGTTACTTCAGCAAGCAGTTAGCTAATGCCTGTAGCTTTCCATTGATTTTCATATCTCCGCATAATATGGGCTCAAAGGAAAATTATGGGTCAAAAGAAAACTGTGCCCACAATCGGGGACTATCCCTTACAATTTTTTGGCCAGATCAGTATCATATTTTAGTGCTCATTGTTATTCTGTATCGGAACCCTAAAAACTTTTACGACACAAGAAGGAAATGCACAAGGCCTATCAGTTGCCTGAAGCTGTAAACAGTTCCCGTCATCTCTTCGTCATAGCGAGATTTAACCAAATTCCATGGTTTTCTCACACACACATTTCGTTATTCACACATTCAAATTCCGTCAATATGTTAATTTTGTGTAAGAAAATCATTACTTTTATCAAACCACCACGTCAAATCCGTCACATTCGAACATAAACCAAAACACCGCTGATAGAGGTATGTGTTTCAATTATTTAAGCCACGATCACAAAGGTACTCTGAGTACGGATCCAGTTTATGTCGGGCTTACTCTTCTGTCGAATTTGTAGCAAACTCACGAATTAACCCAACTTAGTCTATAAGTCAGCGGGATGTTTACTAAAGCTCTGCTATATCACATTTGATGGACACTTAATATTAGACAGAACACCGATTCTAAATTATTATTAACTTTATTAAAGCCTAATTCAAACGTTATGTTTGATATAATATTTTCACAGTTTTAATAGCTTTCGAGAGATCTTGGCCGCAGCCGAACATAGATACTATCAACGGACCGTTTGTGGTTCGTCACTTGGCAAACCAATTCGAGACTATCGTTAATGTATCACCAGTTGAACTGACAAATAAGCACAAAACGAACGTCTGAAGTCGGAAGTAAGGTCAAAGTGCTCTTTTGAATTTTGGCGCAAATGTTTCAGTGACTTGTTTCTCTGAATTGCGAGAGACGCAACTAGCGTTACAAATTTCCTTGAATTTGCTTTCAGGCAACATTTTTAATTGAAGCATTTTTGGAATAATCCGAACAGTTTTGTATGCCGAATTGTTACTTTCTTCTTCTACTTTCATAAAAGCTTCGGTTAAACGACGATTAAAGCGGATTTACTTTATCGCTCAATCAAAAAGTCATCTGTCTTCATTCTGCTGACTAAGTCAATTGAAATATTATTTAATCTTCAGTGATATACTCGAATATGTTACGTTTCAGGTGCTAAATTGTTTGGTTTCACTTTTACGTAGCTACTTTCGTAGCTCAGTGAGAGAATTGCTATGCCATATATACAAAAATGTTTCCCTCTGTCTTCTTACTTTACATTTTGAAAGAAGTTGGCGTAGAACTCTCTCGATGAGGCATTGGTCTGCAGATGAACTCGCGTGTTGCTGCTGAAATTTGTTTGACTGGCCGACAAAAGCGGATTTTACGAATGCTAACATTATTTATAATGTACCATACCATGATAATATCAAACCATCAAGAATTCAAAACCATCAATCTATCATTCCACCATACCAGAATACCATCACACCATCACACTATCACGCCAACTTATCATCTCACCATTACTCCGTGTTCGAAAATTGTTGGTTTGACAAAGTAGAGTAAATACACAAATCCTTATGAATCTCCGAAAGTTGATCAGGCTTTTGAAGGTTAAACGGCTGTGCTTTACTCGACATACTTCTGGTAATGATTGTGTTAATTGAAATTGTTTTAATTCGTCACTTTCAATTGATAAGCGAGATAGTACATCTGCGCATATATTATTTTCCCCTTTTATACATTCGACTTCAAAATCAAATTCCTCTAAATCAAGTCTCTTTCGTGTTAATTTCAATAAAACATAAATTAAACACACCACACCTGTGGTTAGTGAAGATTTTGAATTTTCTTCCCGAAAGGTAAGATTTGTAGTGCATTACCGCCCAGTGGATTGCAGTCAATTCTTTATGAGTAGAGTGTTTATGTTTTCCACTTTTTGCGAAAGATTTTGACGCAAATGCCACGGGTAAATCTTTATTATTTTTTAATTGGGATAGGACTGCTCCATATTCTATATTTGATACATCAGTTAATAATCTAAAAGGTATGTTAAATCAGGATATTATAGCACGGTGGATGTAGTTGACTGTTGTCATTTTGGTGTCCATTCAAACGTAACATTCTTTCTTAATAATTTATTTAACGGATGAACAATGGTAGCAAAATGTTTTACGAATGTCCTATAATAATTGCAAAAAGCTACAAATCTTCGAACTTCGTCTGCATTTTGTGGTATTGGATAATTTTAGATGACCGAAAACTTTGTTGGATCAGGTAGAATAGCTTGGTCTGAAATATGATTTCCTAGATAAGTAATTGTAGTCTGCAAACTTTTACATTTCCTTGGATTTAGTTTTAAATTAAATTCGCGCAGCCTTTCAAATACCTTCGTTAAATTTTGGTTATGATGTCTCAGTGAACATCCAAATATTACTAATTCATTGACATAGAGAAATGCGGCTTCAGGTGATAATCCGTACATTGTTATATTCATAATTCGTAGAAATCTGTTTGGCGAAACCTTTAAACCAAATGGCAATCTTTGAAAATGATAATGTCCCGACTTTGTCGAAAATGCTGTTACTATACTATTGATTTTGGCTCAACTTCAATCTGATGAAACCCAAATTTTAAATTCAAAATTAAAAACAAATTTGCTCGGCCTAATTGAAAATTCTTGTCCACAATTCGAAATTCTTGTTGAAGAGCTAATGAATTTTCGAGGATAATTTTGCTAGATATTTTTCCTTAAGTTTCGGTTTTACCAAATGTTACGCCTTTGATGATAAAATTTTTTAATTTTTGAAATTTTTAAAATTTAAATTCCTGCAATCATTACCACAGAATGAATATTTTTCAACAAACTAATTGTGAC
The DNA here is from genome assembly GCA_963556165.1 of Tipula helvola. Classification (NCBI taxonomy): domain Eukaryota; kingdom Metazoa; phylum Arthropoda; class Insecta; order Diptera; family Tipulidae; genus Tipula; species Tipula helvola. The sequence goes on from OY744481.1 coordinate 371,238,920, forward strand.
CTTAATAAAATAACAACCAGATAACTGATTAAATGTCCCAACTGCTTGATGTTCGAGCTCTCCTGTTGAGGGGGGCAGTAGTCGTTTGCCGGTTCACAAAAATCATTTTCGTGCTTACCGGCATGAATCAAATTTATGTTGTGCTGAATTTTAGTATGGTTCGTTGAATTATTATTGTTATTGGTAATACTATATGGATCTGTTTGATAAGTTGATTTAAAATCTCTTGAGAAATTTCCTCGATTATGATGATTATAATTATTTCCGGTTCTTTGATTCGAATTATTTTGTTTATAAAAACTCCTGTTATTTCAATTTGGTTGAAAGTTACGTTGGCGAAAATACTGTTTAAAATTTCGATTTTAATTTTGATTATAATTTCTTGGGTAATTTGCATTTTGGCCACTATTACGAACCAAATTGTTGTTTCTATGATTTTGATGTGGCGCCGAATAGCTAGCTGTTGATTGTTGTTTCATATGTAGTTCCTAATTTTCTTTCGCCTCTAAAACAAACTTAATAGCTTCAGATAATGGCGTTGGTTCTTTGTATATCATAGCTTAACGTATTTCGGCATATGTTTCAATCCTATTGTAAAAACCTGGACCGCTAATTCTTCGACCTCTTTTCTTCTTTCTTTTGCATTTTCAATTTTATCAAATCTGCACAGACTATACTTCCAATTTAGTTGCAAAATCCTCAAGATTAATATGTTATCTTAAATTTTGTAATTCTTCCATTTTCTTCTCTTTTGTGACTTTACTTGAGAACCTATTGATTATGACACATTTAAATTCCTGAAATGTTCCTGGTATACCTTCAGTGCTAAGCTTAGCGTTGCTTTTAATAATACAGTGAATCGTGTCCTTGAGCATCTTCAATTCGTTTCTCCAGCTTTCAACTCAAGTAAATAAAAATGGTTTGCTGTATCCGGATTTTCCTAAAAATACGATTAGATTAGTTTAATATCCATAATTAAGTTCAGATAAAATTTATTGGCCGACATGACCTTTAACTTTAACGGTCATTCTAAACACTTGTACGATATAGTCCAAGTTTAGTATTTAATTATTTAGGAGGATTAAATTTCACTCAGTAATTAAATAACTTAATAAATTAACAAAATAAATTAACATTTATCTATATAAAAAAGGTAGCAAACAAATATTTTCATCACGGTCGCCATGTAATAATAAAACAGCACTTTTATGTTTACTTTTTTAAAGATAGATTTGGGTTTATGATTAGCAGAGAACTGCCCTTTTTCCAATAATATATCATATTATTATTTCGACTGTACATTATGTTGATATCTATTATATGTATCAAACAAGAATTGTACATAACATAAGTATAATTATACACGGGTATACCACAAGTGATACAATGTCGATTTATTTTTGATTTTGTGCTAAATATTCAAAAATCGGCTCAATCGCTGAGATTTTAAAAAGTCCTCCATTGTAACGTAGGACCCGATTATCACTCCACAAAAAGGCGGTGGAAGTGTGAGGTATTAACAATGACCTTCCTTGAGACTTAAACAATAATTGAGTCAAGTTTGGTTTAAATCGGTCATGGCATATAGATTTGTTTAAATATCATACATACAAACACTCATTTATATCTATATACAGGGTGAACCATTTTAATCGACGGATCCAAATATTTATTAGAATGTGCCAGCTAGGGAAAATGGTTTCGGCACAAATTGTCAAGAACAATGGAGCATTTAAATGTACATACTAATGTTCGTGACCTTCAGGTCAATTTTAAAAATCATTTGAAGGTCAATATCATTTTTTAAATGGAATCCACCATTTTTGACACCGGATTCGAAAAGTGTGAGAAATTTTACGATCTAAATGATATTTCGAAGTTTATTATGATGACCTTGAAAAGGATGTAAAAGTGTCAATCACCTTGACTTTAAAGTAAATTTTCAAGGTCATTTGATAGTCTAGGTGATTTTTTAAATGGAAAGCTCAATTATGATAACGGATTAGAATAAATCGGGAGTTTTTAGGTTGAAAAAATATTACGAAGTTATTATTATGACCTTGAAAAAGTCAAATCAAGGTTAAATGTTTAATAAGTGCTCAGATGCTGCAAAATATTCGAAGACCTTGTGCTTACTTTTAGCACTATATACCCGGAAACAACGACGTGGACGTAGTAAGCTTGCTTCCATTGGGATGCGTGATTTCCCTCGCTACGCTCGAATGGGGTATATAATTATAGTAAATGCCTTGCCTGTCACTTTCGGGATGTTTCATTACCGTCAGTGTCCTTGCCTGTTGCTTTCGAGGTGCTTCATTATCGTCTGTCACCTTGCCTCTTACGTTTGGGGTGCTTAATTATCGTAAGTCCCATTGCCTCTCACTATTTATTTATAACAGTTACCTACGAAATAAATCTTCGAAGTTGCCTCCGTTAACTTCAATGCACAACTTTAAGCGTCTTATAAAAGTTACCAATGTTGTAAGCACAGTTTCTCTAGGAATAGCTACGCAAGCTCTACGAATTATTTCCATGAAATCTTGCTTGGTTGTGGGTCGTTAAGCAAAATCAATATTTTTCAAGTAACCCCACAAATAAAAATCTAGTGAGGTGAGATCTGGTCAACAAGGCTATGCAACTGGACCCTCCTCGTCCGATCCACCTATCATTGTAACAGTCATTCAAAAAGACACGTACGATATGTACGTACAAAATGTGGCACAGAACCATTTTGTTGGATCCACATTCTTTGTTTTGTTGCTAAGTCGACATTTTCTAATAATCTTATGTGATCTGTTAGCAACTGTAAGTTAATTGTGTTTATTAACATTTTGTTCAAAAAAGTAAGGACTAATTAAGTAACCATTTACAATTCTACACCATATAACTAAAAAAAAATGAGGATCATCCTGTTTCATTCGTAAAGTCCATTGGCAGAAGACTCTACGCATTTCAATATGATTTGGCCTTAAAGCTCGTGTTATGTACTAGCACACGGCTTGAAAATAATCGAAATAGAAATGCTTCTTCAAGAGCTGCTGAAACAAAAATATTTAGAATCGATTTAAAGTTAGCAGTATTTAATTACGATAATGATTATGAATATAGCATGCATACCAAGGTTTTAATTGGGCAAATGGATAAAATTTGTTTGCATTGCAGTGCTTTGAAATTTCATAATGTATCACCCAGAATGTGTTGCTCGAATGGGAAAGTCAACTTGTCACCTCTGGATGATGCGCCTGAACCTCTTTTATCTTACGTCTCTGGAACTACTGAGTTATCCAAACACTTTCTACGAAACATTAGAAAGTACAACTCAAGCTTTCAAATGACATCTTCTGGAGCAAAATATGTTGATAGCGGTAGAGGTTATATGCCCACGTTTAAATTACAAGGACAAATTTACCATAAAATTGGTTCAATTCTTCCTTTACCTACCAAAGACTCCAAGTTTTTACAAATTTATTTCCTGGACAATGAGGAGATGGAAACTAAGCAACGGTATGGTATTACACTGAAAAAAAAGGTACGCAAAAATAATAAAAAACTTTATCAAATCAATTAATTAAGTCATAAAAGAGCGCCAATTAACGAGTTTATAAATACTATAAATCGATAGTTATCAGTTGATAATTAAAATTATTAACTAATAAACTATTTATTAATTTAATGAAAATATTCATAAAATTATTTAAAAAATTGTTGAGAATTTCAATGTATAAGTTTGTTATTACCATGAATGACTTAATAAAATTTATTACGACTATTCATAAAATCAACGAACTTATTAATACACACCGAATAAAAGTACGAACGATGTCAATATATTCAATGAATGAGATTATCATTTCAATAAACGAGTTAATTAAGCCAAACAATAATTTTCATAGAATCTATGAATTTATTAATGCACTTCCACAGAAAACTAAGATTATTGTTCCTGAATTCAATGAATGAAATTTTCGTTAACATGAATGATTTAATAAAGATTATTAATATTATTCATTAAACCAACGAATTTATTAATGCACCTCAAATAAAAGTAAGAAAGATGTCCATAAATGCAATGAATGCAATTATCATTTCGACAAACGAATTAATTAAGCCAAACAATAATTTTCATAGAATCTATGAATTTATTAATACACTTCCACAGCAAACTAAGATTATTGTTCCTGAATTCAATGAATGAAATTTTCGTTAACATGAATGATTTAATAAAGATTATTAATATTATTTATTTAACCAACGAATTTATTAATGCACCCCAAATAAAAGTAAGAAAGATGTCCATAAATTCAATTATAAAATACAATTTATGAAGTAAATGTTTTAATATTTTATTATAAAAATCATTTTTAGTTTGGTATTACATTACATACGAATATTTTTTGACTTTAAAACAATTATAAAATACAGTTTATTAAGTAAATATTGTGATATTTTATTCTAAAAATCATTTTTTTTGTTTTGTATCAATTCAATTCAACATTTTTAGTTTGGTATTACATAAGAATATTTTTTAAAACTTAAAAAATATTCGTATGTAATCCTAAATTAAAAATTTGATTAAAAAATTGTTTTAATAAAAACAATTATTATTATAAAAATAATTTCTATATTTATAAATTTTATTTTATTATGAAAGTTAGTTAAAAAATTCTTTTAAACTTAGTTTAAAAGAATTTTTAAATAACTTTCATAATAAAATAAAATGTATAAATATAGAAATTATTTTTATAATCATATTTATTTTTATTAAAACAATTATAAAATACAATTTATTAAGTAATTGTTTTAATATTTTATTATAAAAATCATTTTTAGTTTGGTATTACATTACATACGAATATTTTTTGACTTTAAAACAATTATAAAATACAGTTTATTAAGTAAATATTGTGATATTTTATTCTAAAAATCATTTTTTATGTTTTGTATCAATTCAATTCAACATTTTTAGTTTGGTATTTATTACATAAGAATATTTTTTAAAATTTACAAAATATTCGTATGTAATACCATATTAAAAATATGATTAAAAGATTGTTTTAATAAGAACAATTATTATTATAAAAATAATTTCTATATTTAAAAATTTTATTTTATTATGAAAGTTAATTGAAAAATTCTTTTAAACTTAGTTTAAGAGAAATTTTCTTAGTTTTCCTAGTTTGGAAGAATTTTTTCGCACTACGTGATGCTTCCTATATTTCGAAAATTTCAAGGGACAGCACACATTTCTTCTCTGCTTCTCGTCTGCTTTCTGGAGAACTGTAGGTAAATAAAAAATAAGTTACATATTTAAAAATTGTTTAAACCCTAAAAATAATCTTATGTAATATCAAACTAAAAATGTTGAATTAAATTAATACAAAACATAAAAAAATTATAATTTATTTAAAGTTAATATATCCGAAAATTGTAAGAGAATGATTACACGAAATTAATAATTAATTCAAATTAGAGTATAATGTAAAAAATAAAAATTATTAAAACAATTATTGCTAGAATAAAATATTAAAACATATACATACTTATTAAATTGTATTGTGTAATTGTTGGGTATCGTTGTCCAATAAAATGCACTGATGCTTCCATTTTTCTAAAACGTCAAGGAACAGCACACATTTCTTCATCTGATTTCTGGAGAACTGTAGGTAAATAAAAAATAAGTTACATATTTAAAAATTGTTTAAATCTTAAAAATATTCTTATGTAATATCAAACTAAAAATGTTGAATTAAATTAATACAAAACATAAAAAAATTATAATTTATTTAAAGTTAATATATCCGAAAATTGTAAGAGAATGATTACACGAAATAAATAATTAATTCAAATTAGAGTAAAATGTAAAAAATAAAAATTATTAAAACAATTATTGCTAGAATAAAATATTAAAACATATACATACTTAACAAATTGTATTGTGTAATTGTTTGGTATTGTTGTCCAATAAAACGCATTACTTGATGCTTCCATATTTTGAAAATTTCAAGGGACAGCACACATTTCTTCATCTGCTTTCTGGAGAACTGTAGGGGGAAAACATGAACATTTAATTTTTCATTCCTTTCATTTAGTTTCAAACTTATTACATACCTAATTGTCTGTGAGTAGTTCATTTAACAAGATAAACACAACCATTGATAAAAAAATATTTTTTTTGTAGAATAAAATATTAAAACATAATATATGTACATACTAATTCAATCATTTTTCGTTACGCCACTAAATTTTAATTTTAATCAAATAATAATACTAAATAAGAGTTGATGTTCTCTGTAACATCAATGTAACATCGATGTACGTTGTAATGTAAGGAAATATTTCAAAATAAAAAAATACAAGTTCATAAATAAATTAACATTATTTTTAAAATCGTAGTATTTGAAAAAAAAATGTGCCAAAAAGTCCCATCTTGGTTAGATTATGGTTGATAAATTGTATTTTAATTGTTTGGTATTGCTGTCGAATAAAACGCACTGCGTGACGCTAGGCACTACTAAACTTCGAAACACTTCAAGGGACGACTGGTATTTATTTGTTTACTTTCTGAAGAACTGTAGGAAAAAAACAATTAACAATTAATTTTTCATTATTTTCATTAAGTTTCAAACGTATTACATACCTAATTATCTGTGAGTAGTTCATTTATCAAAATAACCACTTTTGTGTTCTTCTCTTTGTTTGTATCATGCATCTGGTAAAAATGTTCAATAAATTTATAAAAATTTGTCGCAGCTATTGGATATTGCAAGTTAAATAAATGGAATATTTTATAACAAATGTCAACAGCCCTTAAAATATTGCTAAATGAATATTTGATTTTATCAAAATATACGATTATTTGTTGCAAATCAGAAATATCATTGCCAACTGCCATTATGAAAGGCTGAATAGAATTTTCGGAAATAAAGTTTATATGATCATCCAGTTCTTGGATTGACTTTCCAACAAAAAGAAATGCATCTTGCGAGTCTTTGATAGTATGTCTTACGAAAACTTTCTTTCCTGAATTATCCTTTTTAACTGATTTCTGAGATGGTGTTAAAAAACCATGCAATGCCCATAATAGAACTGCACATTTACCGTCTAAAATAAAAAAAAATTAAATTAGGAAGTATTATATCTACAACATAAATACGCACATACCATCTGTTACATTTGGAAGAAGCTTTAATTCCCGCAACTTGGTTTGAATATTTCTGTCTTTTATGTTGCCCTCTCTATATAAAAAATCTGACAATTTTGTTGAATATTTTTCCCATTCGTCCAGAATGCTCTTGGAATTAAATAAGTAGCAGAAATCCATATCGATCTATAGAAAAAATTAAATATTTTAAAATTAAGTATTTTGATTTCAGCTAATTGATTTGAATTACCAATCTAAACCCTGAAGGTGATGCGTAATATGGCCATTTTTCCAGAATCTCGTAAGTTGTATTTATTTTAGATATCTGTTTTAAACGATATTTACTGCACGCTTTCCAAAGTCTATCAAATTCTTCAATAGAGAGGTTATCAAATTTTAAAGACCGCTCACATGCTTCAGCATCGAGTTCAGGAACTGAAAAATAAATAATAAGAATTTGGGTGATAAGTATGAAATGAAATATTGAAACATATATACCTAATTGCGATTGGCCCAATGTAATTTCAGGTAAGATGATCGGTTCGAGGCAAATCGGTTTAAGTTGTGATTTCAAATTGGAACATCGGTTATATAACTTACCGCGCTTTCCCGTCCGGTAAAATTCCTTTTTAAAATTGTTTTTAAAATTAATAATAATGGACTAGATATAAATAGTTTAAAATATATTACAAGCTTTTCAGAAGTAAATTGTTCACAAATTTCTCTTTCCAATTTATAACTAGTTATTAGAGACATATGTAAATTTTTGTCACTAAAATACTGACATATTAAATTTATTAATATGTTGCGCTGCGCTTCTTGGAATTTACCATATTTACTATAAAAGATTTGAAGCATTTCTCCTTTCGCTGATTCATTGATAATGCTCAACAAAGTAATTCGATCAGGTGTTCTTGAACTTTCATAAGGTGAATATCTACTGGAGACTGGTGAATCGGTTCTTGACGAAGATGGCGAGGATAAATAAAATGTATCATAAACTGGAGCAATACTAGGCGTTCCAGAATATGATAAGTTATCACAAATAGTAAATTCCTTATCATTGCGCCATTGTTCTAACTTATGCTTAAACAAGACTTGAGTTCCTATTGGAAAATTACATATTAATTTATCAATGTCTTCTGGTTTGATCACTTTTAAAATTGCAATATTAATTTTTTCTTCTGAAATCACAAACAAATAAATAATTTCTTATATAAATATATATTATATATAATATAGGTATTTATTCAGGATGTCCCACTGGGACGAGTCCAAACGAGTAGGGCTTGTAGCTGGAACAGTATCATAAAAAAAGTTCACTACGCATATGCCCCGAAATGAACCGTTACCACTTCAATTGCATTTTAAAATGTTTAGCATGACACGCTACCTTGAATGATGTAAATGCCAATAACTCTTGTAAACTTTAAGACAATTTAATTGTTTTTCTATAATTTTAAAGGCACAGAGTGCTTCTTTCTTTTCTGGAAGTAGGAATATCATGCATGATATTTTTTATAAAGAAAACATTGATTGAATTTAACAAATTGTGCGAGAAATAACAAAAAAAATCATTAAACTCATTTTTCCTCGAAAAACTCTCTTAATAATTTTGGTTTTTTATTTCAAATTTAAATTTAATAGACGATTTAATACAAAATTATTTCATAGTTTTTTATCTAATCATGTATAGTTTTTGAGATATTAACATTTCAATGTAGTACTCAATAATTTATTGTATGTAGAAATCCATCCAAGTTTAACTTCACAACCAATTTTCAAAATGATTGGAAACTTAGAAATTCATACAATAAATTATTAAGTACTACATTGAAATGTTAATACATATCTCAAAAACTATACATGATTAGATAAAAAACTATAAAACAATTTTGTATTAAATCGTCTATTAAATTAAAATTTGAAATAAAAAACCAAAATTATTAAGAGAGTTTTTCGAGGAAAAATGAGTTTAATGATTTTTTTGTTATTTCTCGCATAATTTGTTAAATTCAATCAATGTTTTCTTTATAAAAAATATCATGCATGATATTCCTACTTCCAGAAAAGAAAGAAGCACTCTGTGCCTTTAAAATTATAGAAAAACAATTAAATTGTCTTAAAGTTTACAAGAGTTATTGGCATTTACATCATTCAAGGTAGCGCGTCATGCTAAACATTTTAAAATGCAATTGAAGTGGTAACGGTTCATTTCGGGGCATATGCGTAGTGAACTTTTTCATGATACTGTTCCAGCTACAAGCCCTACTCGTTTGGACTCATCCCAGTGGGACATCCTGAATAAATATATAATATAGTATAGTACAATATATGTATGCTTACCTGTGAACCGATTACTTAAAACTTCAAGTTCCCAAGTCTTCAACAAATCTTTTAGGCCAACATCTTTTGGCCCAATTTCTCTGTCTGGTGATTGTGATGAAAAATTCTCTAACGTTAATCTATCTTCAAAAGTGACATCGTCTGTTCCATCGAAATTTTCAGATTCACTTGCCTCCGGTGTCCCAAGGGGTGTTGCATGGACAAGTTCATGTTGAATTGTACTTATTGTCCCTTGAGTTATACTTTTTGATTCAGGCATGTCTAATGTTTCATTCAACATTATAATCGATGATGTGATTAATTTAGAGGTAGTGTCGTTCTCGTTATTTTGCGAAAAGTATTCGTTAACAATTGTCCAATCAGACTCGCGTTCCATGTAAAATTTTAATAAACTAAAGGTATAATAAAAAAATGTAGTTTAACTAAATATATCCATTTCTTATAAGTCGAAATCACCGCCCATTTACTATTGTACATAGTTATATAATCAAAATATAATATTCTTTAACTTTTATCATTTCTTTCCCTTTTGCAGTTCGTATTAAAGTTGACGGAGGGCCAATAATGTCATTAATTTTCAAACATGAAAATTCTCCAACATCATTTTTATTTATTTCAAATGTTAACATGGCTGTGTTAAGTGTTTTTTTATTTAATTTCTGACAGAACAAATAAATTTGATTTTCATTACACAATACCATATTTATTATTTCATGCAATTCTATATCTTGATTAAAAGTTGCCACATAGTAATTAGTTTTGTATTCTACTCCATTGAATTTAATTTTGCTTAAAAATTTTAATTTACTAAGATCCGTATTTAACTTTTGACAAATTAGGTCACAATAAATTGTAGAAATTTGATTATGCGTATAATATTCCAACTCATTAAATTGGGTTGCCTTTTTACTGGTTTTAGTGCATATTATTTGATTAGCAAATTTTAATTGATACTTCCTCAATAGTGTCAGACATATATTCTTACGTGATGTAATTGCATGCGCATACACTTTGAATTCTTTATGTTTTGCTTCGAATTTAAAACACCAAAGTTTTCGTAATGGACCTGACTGACGTATAACTGACGGGTAGTGAATTAAATTGTGAAATTTAGGTTTTAAATTTTGTTTGAAGATGCTACAAAAAATAAGATTATGAGACGAATTTTTTTTAGATAAATGAGTAATGTAACTTTCTGACACTTCGAAGCATAAAAGCATTTCGATAATTTCAACTAAATTTATCAAAAATTTCCATACTTCATCGTCGGAAGGAACAAAATCACCAACCATAATAGGAAAATACATTACGAAGCACATCATCTCACGCGCTGACATTTTCAGATGGTTGTTTAAGAGATGTGATTTTTTTATTTCTCCAGAAATATTGCCAATTTCAATTGGCCCATAGTCAAAATTCTGTTTTCGCAAATTAAGTGTTTGAAAATCAAAATAATGCATTTTATCAATGAAATACAAAATTATTTGACTTAGATCATAATTACAAATCCCTTCAAACACGTCATGCATTACATCGACCGCAAAATTTGTTACTACGTGAAAAGATGGAATATTATTAAATATACAATATTGTTCAATTCCAGTTTGTTGCGGATTTTGAAGTTTTAAATCATTTTGATAGTTATTAACGTTGCGCATTTCCAATTGACACTCATCGTGAAATGTACTGCAACTCTGTTTATTTGATTTGCAAAATCGACAGTACGAATTGCTGGAAAACGATTTCTTGAAATCTAAAATTGAGTTTAATCCCAAATTATCACCCAAGATAAGTCCTAAAATAAAATGAACACGATTATTTTGATTATTTTCGTCTTTAATATCTATTCCATTTTTCTCTAGAGAAATAAGCTCGTTTACAAGTGCTTCAAAACATTTATTGTTTCGGAACTGTTTTATATCTTTCGATTTGATGATACCGCCTAAAAAAATGTGTTTTAGCTTAGACTCGTAGAATGGAAGTGCTGGAAATGAGTAGTAAATATTGCACACAGAGTGAGACGTAGCGTGAGACCCTAAGGGATTATTCACTTCAATATCATCCAAATACAAAAAATAAGGTATTAATAGTTTGCCTGGGTATAACATTTTTTTCTTTTTCCACAAATTACCCTGGATAAAATTTGTGAAACGAGAGCTATTTTCTATATTAATCATATGTTGTACAGTATCAGTTAGCAGTGAATTACTTTGAAAAAAATTTTTAAATTGAAATTTAAGAGGCATAAGAATGCCCGTAGTTTTGTGTTCATCGTAACATAAATATCCATTTTGAAATACATTATCAATTTGTGAGTTTATTGTAAATTGTGTAGCATCTTGAATAAGTTCTTCTTCTCTTAACCATTTATGAAGTTTATGATCTGTAGAGCAGTGTTCAAATATCCCTTCATAACTCTTTACCATACCTATAAAATCATTGTAAATAGTATCTGACTGGCGTAGCCTACATTGTGCGAATGCTGTAAGTGTTGCGATCAAAGGTGAAAGAATACAATTTTCCGTGTTTTCTATTATTTGATATACGTCTTTTCGCGAAAAATTATTATTGTTATGTAAATTTAATGAAAATTTTGCTGCTGAATGTAACATGTTCTGCAAACACTGGTTAAAATTAAAATAATCAGGCCGGCCATCTTTTGAAGACTCTGATCTTCCAAAATGTTCATCAAGAGCAGGTGGGCTTTTTTGATTAACTGAATTAACATTATATTGATTTTCACTTGACTCAGCGGTAGGTTTCTCGACATAAGCATCCTTTTGATTATTATTTGTTAAAATTTCATGATCATTTGATTGATTTTGACTCAACCCGGTGCTTTTGGCTGTTTGGACATGATTATGCTCCAAAATATTATTAAAATGTTCTTTCTTTGCATGTTTTTTAAAACTTTTGAGATTGAAATTGCCTCCACAAAACTGTTCTATACACCTATATGCACTATCACTATTTAACAAATGTTGTATTTTGAAATGAGACAACAGAGTATCAAAATCGTTAAAACACTTGTCATTGCATAAAAAACAAAACATTTTGCTAAAATAAAAATTTATAAAGTTTAATTAGACTAAAATGCTATCCAACAGAAACATTAAATCCTCCCTCCAAACGATCCAATTTGGTCGATCCAACAAAATCGATTATCAGTTCAACCAAATTGGAGTTGCCTACACACGATCCACTTGGCTGGTATATGTACGAGCCAATTTAGTCGATCCGATTTTAACGTTTGTTTAAAAAACCCAACACTACGATAACAAATAACATTTTTATTTTCTAGCTTCACTATCTATGAAATTTCACTTAGACTAGAAAATTTTCGAACGATAATATTACATACGATCCAATTTAGTTGGTTGGGTGGTCAGATGGAAATTTTCATCCAATACATCCGACTATTTTTTCAACAAACATGCATACTGTGCGAGGTGGCTTAAACGCGCACATGGCCTTACAGTAACGAACAATTGATTTACGTGAAATTTCGACACTTAAGCGATTTACACACTGAAAAACGAAAACAAAAATCTGGTTTAGCTTTTATAATTCCAAAATGAGTGCTTTATTTTCGCTAAAACCTTCTGGTTCATGACCGAATGTACCATATAATCCTATTTGCAGTTTAAAAAAATTCAAAAATATTTTTAATTGGCTGAGAAAATGAAAATTAATTTTTTTCGGTTTTAAATAATTTTCTTCAGACCGCATGCTAACCACCATATTTTAATATTTTATATATTAATTATATAATAATAAACGCTCATGAAAATGGCGCTTGGGCAAACGATTTCGATTTAAGTGTTTAATATCATCTATTTATTTTAAATTGTGTTACAAGTATTAAATTTGGGATTATTTATTGTAACAAACATAAAAAAAAAGTTGAAAATGACGGCTGGCTATATAATGTAATATATAGCCAGCCGCCATTTTCAATTTTTTTTTTAAGTTTGTTACAATAAATAATCCCAAATTTAATACTTGTGACACATTTTAAAATAAATAGATGATATTAAACACTTTACGAGTAAATCGAAATCGTTTGCCCAAGCGCCATTTTCATGAGCGTTTATTATTATTTAATTAATATATAAAATATTAAAATATGGCGGTTAGCATGCGGTCTGATGAAAATTATTTAAAACCGAAAAAAATTAATTTTCAATTTCTCAGCCAATTAAAAAGATGAAAATGGCGCCTGGCTATCGTTTAAATTAAATTATTCACAAATTAAATAGCTAGGTACTTATCTTATTAAACAAATTAAAATAAAAAAATATTAATCACTTTAGGAGTACATCGAAACCGCATGGCTCACCGCCATTTTTGTATATTTTGTATTATTTATATAATAATAAAAAACACTCATGAAAATGGCGCTTGGCCAAATGTTTTCGATTTACCCGTAAAGTGTTTAATATCATCTATTTATTTAAATTGTGTTACAAGTATTAAATTTGGGATTATTTATTGTAACAAACATAAAAAAAAATTGAAAATGGCGGCTGGCTACATACATATTAAATTATATTATATATTTTCATGCCGCCATTTTCAACTTTTTTTTTATGTTCGTTACAATAAATAATCCCAAATTTAATACTTGTGACATAATTTAAAATAAATAGATGATATTAAACACTTTACGAGTAAATCGAAATCGTTTGCCCAAGCGCCATTTTCATGAGCGTTTATTATTATTTAATTAATATATAAAATATTAAAATATGGCGGTTAGCATGCGGTCTGATGAAAATTATTTAAAACCGAAAAAAATTAATTTTCATTTTCTCAGCCAATTAAAAAGATAAAAATGGCGCCTGGCTATCGTTTAAATTAAATTATTCACAAATTAACTAGCTAGGTACTTATCTTATTAAACAAATTAAAATAAATGAATATTAATCACTTTAGGAGTACATCGAAACCGCATGGCTCACCGCCATTTTTGTATATTTTGTATTATTTATATAATAATAAAAAACACTCATGAAAATGGCGCTTGGCCAAATGTTTTCGATTTACTCGTAAAGTGTTAATATCATCTATTTATTTTAAATTGTGTTACAAGTATTAAATTTGGGATTATTTATTGTAACAAACATAAAAAAAAGTTGAAAATGGCGGCTGGCTGTATATTATATTATATTATATAGCCAGCCGCCATTTTCAACTTTTTTTTATGTTTGTTACAATAAATAATTTCAAATTTAATACTTATAACCCAATATATTATAACCACTTTACGAGTAAATCGAAACCGTTTGGCCAAGCACCATTTTCATGAGCGTTTATTATTATATAAATAATAATATAAAATATAAAAAAAAATTATGGTTAGCCATGCGGTTTCCATCTAGTTTTAAAGGTATTTTTATATAAAAATTAATTAAAATTATATATATACATACATTATATATAAATACTATTTATTATATTTAATTTTTTTTCGCACGCACAATCACAAAAACTATTACACTTTAAAATAAATTTTATATGAACCACTAATAAAATCACCGAACCAAACAGAACTGACCGCACCGAGAATAACTAAACTACTAAACTAAAAAATAAAAAGTTAGTTGAAATTTTGTCCCGATTTGTAATTTGTATTTCATATTGTGTTCTCCTTCTCATTTCTAAAATAAAAGGAAACAAGAAAAGAGCAGAGAGAGAACACAAACAAAAAAACGAATTCATCAATCATCAGCATTGCAATATTATGTATTTTAGTTTTGTTATTTGTTTTATTTTCTTCATCCTCTCTTGACTGTACAGTAGTGATCCGACTAAATTGTAGTAACACTCCGTTTTCGTTAATAAAAAAAAATATTTTGAATTGATTTTGATGATGCTTACTGTAAAAAAGAGCATAAAGTGACCACCCACCTACAGGCCACAAACGAATAAATGAGAATTGTAAAACTTTTAAATCAAATCCAGAGGAGAGAAAGAGATAGATAGATTAAAGAAACACTCAATTTTTAAATAAATGAGAGTAACGTATTTTGCTATTTGGAAATATTTGGTTCGGTTATATGTAGTTTTTTAATAAAAAAAATGTAATTTGTAAAGTACCCGACAATTATAATATTAAGTTTATGGTTAGTGAAAATCGTCTTGAAATTATGACAAAACCATTTTCGAAGCATAACCAAATATTTAACAAAATTTCAGCGGATGAATAATTTTTTTTTCATATACAAAAGTTGGTTTTCCACAACAAAGAAAACAATTTGTTTTATTATTGTTATGTATCTTGACCTACCATACTTTTTTATTATTTGTAGCATGAACAGCTAACTCTTAGAAATACACAAATATACGAGTATACATATAGACAGTACATATTTAAAATTTGCTGCTGTTCATTACAAATGCAATCAAAATAAGCAGCACAGGTATAAACTAACATATTATGAATTTCATCGTCCAGATTTGCCTCAAAACATATATGTACATTTTTGGCATCGCTACTTAAGAACGTGGAAAAGAAGATATGAGTCTTATGTAAATGAGTTAATTTGTTATTTTCCATTAGTTTATACTCGTATGTACTAAAGCCTTTAACATTTTCAAGTGACTTGAAATTAATTTGATTTATAATCATAAGAATCAAATCTTCAACGATTAACATATCAAATTTTTTATCGATATTCATTTATACGGTATATAGCAGGGGTGGCAAAACTTTCAAGTCTTGCGGGCGACTTTTGAATAAATTAAATCTGGAGGTCTACCAGAGAAACTATATTTAATTGTTAACTGTATTTCATTTATTTGTTTAAATTCAAGACAAAATTAGAAAGTTTTGAAAATGAAAAATGTTTATTTCTTTATTTTAAATATGCATTTTCTCATATTGCTCGCGGGCGACTTTCGATAGTTAATCGGTCGACCAGTCGACCGCGGTCGACGCTTTTGCCAGTCCTGATATAAGCCATAATCAACAATCATCGGGCTACAAAGTTTTTTCCAATATCAAACCCTTGAAAAATTCCGCGATACAATTTTAATTTTTGAAATCTTGTAAAAAATAATTAGAGATTTGAGTTCAGGACCATCGTGAGTATCTCTGTACCAAATTTCATTAATATCGTGGTATTTTTGATAACCTTCATCACAAAACAATTTATCCAGTTTCTTAATTAAAATATGGACGACATTATTTGTTCATTCACATTTCCATTGCATATCTCGATATGACGTTTACCAAACAATATTACTGTAACACGATTTAAGCATCGTTTTCTGTTAAATATTATATAAAAAAATTATAGTCGGAGAGAAATTGTATTCACACTTTAATTGTTTTCGAAATAACTAATAAACAAAACAAGCTTTAGTTCATTTAAACCAGGTTTTTTAATAAGTTTCCTTATTCCCCACTACAACGCGAAGAAAGTAGAGATATTAAAAAAAATCGCTGTAACAATATAACACTACCTATACTAATTAAAAGTAAAGTATAAATTATGTACAAATTCAATTTAAAGACATCATCTTAGCTTAGTCGCCCCAAAAACCTATATGGTTTAAAGAAAATAAATCTGCTCGTATCAAAACTCGAAATAACCAAAAAGTATAAAAAAGCCAATCATATACAAATAGCAATGAAACGGGCGAGAGAAAACAAAAAAATCACGGTCAAGGTTAATTCATTCAATTTGTAGGAAAACAACCTTTTTTTCGACGACGTAACATATTTTTAGCTGCGTTCAGTTACCATTTTCTTGATAAGCCTATCGGAACCAACGTTTAAGGTCAATAAAAATCCAAAACAATAAACTCGAAAAATAACAACAATAAAACAATAACTCGATTTGGGCAAATGTAGAATTGAGTTATATGTACCTGTACGCAGTACTCGTTCGTTCAATAGTATATTTTTGAGGTTTTTTATTTGCAGGTTTCGATTTATGACCGAGTTTATTCGAGTTGTCTTAAACCGCGAAATGGGTGATTAAAAGTACACTTTAAAATCTTTAAAATCGGCAGAATAGGCGGTTGAATACTGTACTATTTGTTGAATACATAACATATACGAGCATACATAAGCTAATACGGAATAAAAAACATCAACTCAATTACTTACACTATTTATCTATTCATTTACATAATCGTTTATAAATCTTTCGTGGCCTAATTCCACAAACTAATTCATAATATCAACACGGTTATTAATCTCTAGTAGTTTTTGCACGTTTAATGCACAAGTAGTTCTAAAATGTTATATGTATTATGTTAGTTAGTAAGAAAATATATATGCCATTTCCAACAAACAACCCGATTTTTATAATTACAAAAAGAACGAATTGTAGTGTCAAAACTACTGGCAACAACTCAACATTAAAACTAAGTATTTTTGGTTTTGTTCAAACTATATACAGGACTGGCAAAAGCGTCGACCGCGGTCGACTGGTCGACCGATTAACTATCGAAAGTCGCCCGCGAGCAATATGAGAAAATGCATATTTAAAATAAAGAAATAAACATTTTTCATTTTCAAAACTTTCTAATTTTGTCTTGAATTTAAACAAATAAATGAAATACAGTTAACAATTAAATATAGTTTCTCTGGTAGACCTCCAGATTTAATTTAGTCAAAAGTCGCCCGCAAGACTTGAAAGTTTTGCCACCCCTGATGTTTTGATTCCTATTGTAAAAACACACATCGTACCACCTTTCAGTATTCTCGGTAAAGAAATACTATTTTTAGAGATCCGAGTTGTCCATGCAAAAAAAAGTTCATGTTATTTTTACTTTCTTTTACGTAAGTAAAATAAAGTATAGTAATCATGAAAATTTTCGACCTTGAGATTATTGAAGATTTATCTGTTTTGAGGTCCCCTGAGTCCGAAAAAGTGGGTTTCGAAATGATGTCTGTCTGTCAGTCCGTCTGTCTGTCCGTCTGTCTGTCTGTCAGTCTGTGTCCACTCTACAGCCCAGATGGCTTAACCAATCGAACTGAAACTTCAGATTTAAGCTTTTTGGATAAATTGGGAGGTCCCAGTGAATTTTACTTCAAATCGGTCCACCGGAAGTGGCCACTCCCTTGGGCCAGAAAATTTGTTTTGCAAATATCTTAAAAAGTATAAGGTTTACAAAAAATTACTAATACAAAATGTTTCCAAAAATCAAAAAAAAATAAAAATAAACAAATTAAAAATTAAAAAAAATTAAAATTAAAAATTAAAAAAAAAAATTTAAAAAAAATTTAAAACTTTTATAAAAAAAAAATTAAATATTGTTTTGCCAACACATAAATATATGTGTATATATAGCCCAATTATGCTAATTATAATTAATTTGCACACTTCAGTGACGTACTGTATGTTATAAAAATATTTAGCCTACATGTATGTTAAATTGCCAAATCGGTCAACCGGAAGTGGCCACTCTCGGCCCGAAAATGTGTTTTGCACATATTTTAAAAAGTATAAGATTTACAAAAAATCACTAATACAAATTCCAAACAATTAAAAGAAAAAATTTAAATTCATAAATATCACCTTTTATTTCTTTTACGTGTGTACTAATGAGTTCAAAAAATTGAGTTTTGAAGTGGTGTCTGTTGGTATATACATATGACTATCAATTTGTAGTCCAAATGGTTTAAGCAATCAAACTGCAACTTCATGTTTAAACTTTTTACATAAATTTTGGGGTTCCAGCTCCCAGCTCCCAGATTCCGTAAAACAGAAAATTTATTTTGCAAATATTTCAAAAATATACAATTTACATAAAACATGAAATAATAAAAACAATCTTAATTAAGTTTGCGGGAAATTTGAATTATAAAAGTTTTTCAAAATTCGCTGTTCGTAAAAGAAAGTCGTGTGTTGGCCACACCTCCATTTTTATAATTTATATTCCAAATATGCCTTGCAGTTCTGTGAAAGTCCATAGCCGTGAACTACAGACGAAAAATGGTCGGGTTTTTATGGGCGTTCAAAATTTTCATATGACCAGAAATTAATTTGATTTATAATCATAAGGATTGAATTTCCCGAATTAACACATGCAATTTTTTATTGATATGCATTTCTACGTTAGCCATATGTAATTTGAACAAATTGATTCAAAACCAAAGATAGTTTTAATGTTGAGTTGTTGCAGTATAGTTTTGTTTGACACTACATTTCCTTCTTTTTGTAATTATGGCAATCAGGTTATTGTTAGAAATGGCACATGTATATATTTTCTATCAAACTTACATAATGTAAAATTTTTGAACTACATACATGTGCATCAAACCTGCAAAAACTAAAATCAGATTTAATTATTCATGATCACATATGAATTAATAACCGTGTTAATTGATATTATGAAGTAATTAATCAATTTATTGCCAATTTATGTTTGTCTTAATGATTTCATTAATTACTTTAAGCCCGAATAACCAAAGTTTTAAATTCTATGAATTCGTTTATGGAATTAGTTTATAAGAAAAATGTATAGGCTGATATAAATAGTTCATTGAATTTGTGAATTTACTAAAAATACTCGATTATTGGCTCGATAACGGCTATTAATATTATACATAATTCGGTTATTAAACAATAAACAAGTTTATAGAAAATTGCATAGTATTAATGAAATATTTTATTAATAATATAAATAAACAGGTAATACAAATTTATAAACGATGTTTATAAATATAATGAACGTTTTTTTTCAGTGATATGAATTAATAACCGTGTTAATTGATATTATGAAATAATTAATCAATTAATTGCCAATTTATATTTGTCTTCATGATTTCATTAATTTGTTAAAGCGCGAATAACCAGAGTTTTAAATTCTATGAATTCGTTTATGGAATTATTCTACGAACAATTTATAAACGTTTTATAGGCTGATAAAAAAGTTCATTGAATTCGTGAATTTACTAAAAATACTCGATAATTGGTTTATAAACGGCTATTAATATTATACATAAATCGATTATCAACCAATAAACAAGTTTACAAAAAATTTATAATATTAATGAAAAATTTTATTAATTATATAAATAAACAGGTAATAAAAATTTATAAACGGCGTTTATAAATATAATGAACGTTTTTTTTTTCAGTGTACTTCTGGAACCAACCGTGAAATCATTGATTTTTTTGTTTTAATAATCAATGAAGTTGCAATAGTGATGGTCGGAACGGATTTTGATCGAAGGGATATTATTATCCACAAACAGAATGATAGTCTAACCCTTGAATACCCAATAATGTTTTGGCAAGGAGAAGACGGATACCATTTTAAAGCGATGCTAAATCTAATCAAGTAACATGTAGTGCAACAAGAAAAAAGGTTTCATGTATGAATTTTTATGCGTATCGTATCATGATTAGAGCCAAACAATCAAAGCACATCCTGAAGTGACGTCAACTTTTCCATCAATGAACGCTAAAATAGAAAGTGAGCGACTATTTTGCATTCGTTTGAATCAAAAGAAATTCGCTCTGAAGATTACATTCACTTGGAGAAACTCAATGTTGGATGTATTCCATAAAATGGCGAAAAAGAGGTTTACCATACGCTCACATCTTGATTTTTTTTTTCGCTGGCGCTACATCTCATAGAGAAATTTGGCCGCTTCATCCTGAAGTTTCGTAATCATTTTTTTTTAACAGATAACGAATGATTAATTCATTGATCCTACCCTTAACCAGCCGTGATTGTTTCATCACTCGCCGGGAATCGAACCCGGGACCTCCGGAGATTAAGCAAGCATGCTAACCACTGTGCCACCGGGGCGGTGACATCTTGACTTGGTTGAAGGATAAACTTGCTCCAAATCAAATTTATGGTATTATATCAGCTGAGCTACCCAATCCACAAGACGATTTGGTACTTTTTGACATCATTAGTAAAAATATGATTCACGAGCATTGAATCAAATTTCACCTTGCATGAAAGATGGAAAATGTACGAAAAAATATCCAAGAGAGATGATTTAGGAAACTGGTGGTGATGGATACCCACAATATAGACGACGGAAACCGAACGATGGAGGACCCAACGTTACTATCAAATTGCACCATGTAGACATGAATATCGATAACAGATGGATTGTTGCCTGCATTTCGTTACTTTCGAAAATATTTAAAGCACTTGTTAATGTCGAATATTCTAATTCAGCTAAGGTAATAAAATACATATGTAAATATGTCAACAAAGGCTGTGATATGGCAGTTTTTGGACTATCAAATCAGAATACACCAACCGATGAAGCCACGCAATTTCAAATAGGACGTTGAATCAGCTCTCAAACTGCCATTGAATTTGATTCAAACAGAATAATCCTACTTGCAACATCAGTAGAAATTCAGGAATTGCCATAGTATTAAAAACATGTAAGATAATTATTTGGGATGAATGTACCATGATACATAAAAAAACACTTCAAGCACTTGATCGTACTCTGCGCGATTTGAGAGGTAATAACCGAAAAATGGGAGGAACTCTTATATTGCTGGCAGGTGATTTTCATCAAACTTTGCCAGTTATTCCACGATCAATACCAGCAGATGAAATCAATGTCTGTCTGAAAGCGTAGCTAATTTCAGCTGAGTTCGAGGCCGATTTGGAAGATGTGGGCCAAATTAAGTTAAGGCAGATTAGTGAGGGTTGTGTTCAGTTGGGAATTTTTTGCGGGTTTAATTTGGAGGTTAGTTTGGGTTGGTTTGATTTAAGTTCATGTATGCAAATAATTTTTATACCGTGTAGATCTGGGATTGGGTTGGGCGTTGAGTTTTATTTTTATTTAAAGGGTAGTTTAAGCAAATGTTTTCAAGTATTTTGTTTTTGCTTCAAAATGTATGATATAGTGTGAATATATCCAGTCGTATTCAATTTTTGCATTTAAAGTGAGAATTCTTAGCTGACGCTAAGACAGATAGGTACAGTTTATCTCTAATAATTTATACAACCATTTTGTGATTTTTCCCAACTGAGACAAATGATTAGAGCGTGGTTATAGAAAATGCAAACTGAATTGACAAAAATTTGAAATTTGTGAACTGAAAATTGATTTCAGTCCCTTTTCTATTATAAAATAAGGCAAAAACGGTAAGTTCTGTACAAAAACTATCCTTGTTGTGTTCAAAATGGATTTTTGTACAAAAAAATTAAAACGCGAACAAACAATTAGTGTTGCTTTCAAGCCCTTGAAAAATACTTTACATTTGATGCGATGACGATATACATTTTTAATTTATAGCTCACTAATTTTTTAATTAATTGGGGAGATTTTTTTTTATAAATCATTTAGTTACTATTTTCAATTAAACTAGTCAAGTTATCTATATACATATTGTCATTATGACACCGATAAAATTCCGTTTCATCTACCTAAAGTATATGGCATTTTACATTCTAATTTTATTTCGAATCACTGGACTTGCCTCATACACGTACGACACTAAAAGCAGACGTGTAAAAAAGACAGCTATCGGCTTGGTGTACAGTGTTATATTTGGAATTTTGTTAACCGGTCTAGTTGCAAGAACACGGTGGACCGCAAAAATATCCCAAGTCATTATAACAAATATATCGAATGGTACAAGATTGGCAATGCTAATTTCTGAAATGGTATCAAACGTTTTGATTTATTGTGAGGTTTGGTCTGGTGTCACAGTTAAGGTAGCCGCTATCAATAGACTTATTCGATTTAACGAATTAATTGTTCGACTGCATGCTAATAAATATGAGCGTTTAGCATTAAAATATTTTCTAATTCTATTGTACAAAGAAGTTGTAATTCTTATTTTGTTCGGAGTATTCAGTTACTATTCGATGGGTACGATTTATGATGAGGCCAGTTCAATCGAAGTGCTAATTTTTGCTATTTGTATTGTCGTCAAATCGATTGCACTTACAGAGAGTACAGCATATTTTGTGAATCTAGTGTATTTATTCGAAATTCTTAACCTTGAATTGGTTAAATTTCGCAGAGAATTTATCTACACCACACGCAACTTCAGTAAACTGTACGATCAAGTTAGTTTTTTGAATGGATTACATATAAAATTAAGCATTGTCATGCGGCAGGCAATCAACACGTACCAAACCAAAATCCTAGTAACATTACCCTCAATATTCTTTAGTATGTTGCGATACCTAATTTATGAAATTACTATTGCGGGTCAATCTGAATTACAAGCAACATTTCATACCATTTTATTAAGCGTACTATTGATGTGTACCAATTGTGCAGTATTTATACAAATTTGTGAATTTTTATCGAGCGAAATACGAGCGACAGGCAAATTGTTAAGTAAGATGTGGCATCTGGTTAGCAGGGACCAAAGGATGTATAAAATTGTAAGTAAAACTTATACATAAATATTTTATAGCATAATTTAATTGCTCGGTTACCAGCCATAAATTATACTTGCTGTGTCATGCTTGTCATAACAAAGAAATTGTCTGGCATAAAGTATCAGTTATATTCTCGTAATTACAATGAATGTGCCACAATACTACTTCAAATATTTAACATACATAACTATTTGCGTTTACGGATTCTTACGAATTTATGGTTTAGTACCGTACGCATACAATTTCAAAAAGCGTCGTTTCGAATTTTCGGCCCGCTCCTTTATTTATGGCGTTGTATTTGGCCTTCTAATGAGTGTACTCTTTTTTATGGTATGGATGCTAAATATAGGGCATTCATTGAACATTCAAGTTATTGGAATATAATCGGATAATATCAGCAGAATTTTACGCAAAATACGAACATTGAAGTATAAAATTTTTCTGGTTAATCCTGTGTAAAGAGTTTGTGCTAGTCGTGTTCACCACTATTGGCGATCATATAATGTTCCCTTTCGTGTACCCGCTTGGTATAACTGCTAGTAAAATTGCTGTGTATATTATCCATACGGTTGGAAATCATTTGATTTCATCGGAATATACGCTGATTTTTATGAATATTCAACATATGTTTGAATGCCTTAATTGTGAAATCGGTGAGGTGCTAAGTAATTTTCGGAATTGTTCCAGAACTGAACCAATACAAAATTTAGAATATTTACTTTACATGTACGGTAAGCTGAAAAATCTGATGCGGCAGGCAGTCCAATGTTATCAATACCAGATTTTTGTTCAATTTGCGAATATTTTCTTTCTTGCTATATATCAATATTACACTGACACTTTCGACTAACACATTGTCGGATCCAATACTTCAATTAGGAGCTTTTGTTATGCTTATCATTGCAGAACAATTTTTTATTAATATATGTATTTGTCAATGGATTATGGATGCAATACAAAATACTGCCAATATGATTGCCGATTTTCAAATAGCTGTAAATTTGGATCAAAAACTCATTGAAACTGTAAGTAACAACATCTCGTAATTTTATTTGTAAGTTGTTACAATGATCGAAGGCACGAAAGATTTATTCTAATGATTTGTTCTAATGGTGGTAAAGTTCTTATAGCCGTACATAACTCAATCAATAATGTTGTAGTAATCTGTCAAAATAATAATGTTGAATATGTTGCTGTGAAATTGTCATTGACTGTTAAATCGTTATATTTATATGCAGCATATGACCTACCTCAAAGCTCCGCTGTAGTTTACAACTTACACTGTGAAAATATTTATCATTTTGTATCGCATTCTAACATAAATGACATCATATCTATATTGGGCGATTTCAATCTTGATGATGAGGTTATTTCTTTAGTTTTCCCATCCAATGTCGTAGCATTTCTGAATAACCCTAACTGTGGATCAGTTACAAAATCATTGGAGCCATTTGTTCCTGATAGACTTCACCATAGTGGATTGGATATTAACTTTGATTGCAAAGAACTATATTTTGTAAATTTAACAACAATATACCTCCCAAGTTAAGTTTCAATTTCAATAAGGCTAATATTATTGGACTTCAGAATTTTTTCGAGAATGCGGACTGGGATGGAATTTTATGTCTAAATGGAATGACATAATTGCTCTAGTTGATTCTTTGTAATCGGTTATGTTTGAAGCTTTTGACAAACATGTGCTGTAAATTCAAGAATAATTATCCTCTGTGGTTTCACAAAAATTTGGACAATTTAAGGAACAGAAAAAATAAGGCTCATAAACTTGCCAAAACTACTGTTGGCAACTTATTTTATGTTAATTCTTTCCGGAAACTGCGCCGGGAATTTGATAATCGGCAATGGTTTGCATATAGAACTTATATTTCACGGCTTCAAAATAATTTAATTATAAATCCTAAGCTGTTTTGGTCATTTGTTGATGCTAAAAGTAAATGTTCTGGGGATCACCAAATGATGTCGCTGAATGATGCTACTGCTTGTAATGCTAAGGAAATAAGTGAATTATTTGCGGAATTTTTCCAGTTAGTCTACAAAAGATACAATGAGGATGTTAATGTTTCGGTGGATTCTCATATTGAGTATCAGCATAATTTAATAGGAATACCTTATATTTAGAGAAATAATGTCAGCCAAGGTATATCTAAAATGAAATTGGGATGTGGATTTGATGGTGTACCAGTGGTTAAATAGATTATACCCTTAAATTTGGACAAGTGTAAGACCATGAGTTTTTTCAGGAAAAAGGATGTTATTGTTCATCCATATCATATTGATGATCATATGCTTGAACGAGTAATGACATTTAAGGATTTAAGAGTTCTCTTGGATCATCAATTGAATTTCCGGGAGCATATTAATTTAATAGTGGCCCAGGCTAGCGGCCTACTTGGATTCATTCGTTGTATCACTAAGGATTTTCGTAATCCTCATTCCATTAATAGCTTATACTGTTCTGTCGTTCGGTCTAATTTGGAATATGCGTCGATTATTTGGCATCCAGCGTACAACAAGCAATTCATTATTTATTTTCTTCATAAACTGAATTGACCTTTTAGCTAAATAAAAAGAATTTGCCACCCTATAGCGACCAATGTAAATTTACAAATTTACATCTTTACTGGAAAAACGTAAAATTGTTGCTTTTATGTTCATCGCTGATTGTTCTAAATGCTAAATGGTGTACGAGCTTGTATGTCGTATTTATTTAGAAAATTCAATTTATTTTTTATTTAATTTTTAAATTGAAACTAATAATAATATCGAGAAAATAAATATTTATTGAATTCGTTTTTTTTCTTTTTGGTTGATTTTATTTATGAAATTGCTTGTTATTGCTGAAGCGGCTGGTGGTAAAGTGAAAGAATTTTTATCTCTATTTTTTATATCTGTCAAATCGTCGTTCCAACATTTTTGCTCTACAACAAATTTCCCTTTCATCGGGCTACGATTTATGTGTACATACTAAATATTAATCTATTACATTTTGTTTCTCATTATTTACATAAAATTATAATGACATTTGAGATTTACATTTTTTTTTTGTTTCTAATAAATAAATTGAATTTTACTATACAAATAATTATAGTTTAACCAAAGTTTTAAGTTGTTTTTTACTGTGGAACTATACAAATGGTATCATTGATTTTCTGAAACTACTTGCTAATTTAGATATTCATGTGGCCTGTAAACCTATGCGGATCAGGCAGTTTATATATTTGTCCACCTTTAAAACAAATTATGAATATAATGCTCCTATCCCGGCGGTTTGTCGACAGTTTAATGTTAATTTTAATGTAATTGATTTTCATTTGTCTAAATCTCTTTTAAAAAAATTAGTTAAAAATTAGAATAAAAATTGTATATAATTTTGTAATTAAAAAAGGATTTATCCTGTTGGTGATAATAATAATTAAAAAAAAGCTCATAAATCTAAATGACCTGCATCTAATTACTTTTTAAAGATATAACCTTGATTTGACCTTCTCAAGGTCATAATAATAAACTTTGTAATATTATTTCAAACGTAAAATGTCCCGCTCCTTTCAAATCCCGTGTCAAAATATGGCTCTCCGTTTAAAATATCACCTTGACTTTCAAATGACCTTAAAAATTTATTTTAAAGTCTAGGTTGTTATTAACACTTTTCCATCCTACCTACCTGTTAAAAATACTTCAAACATTTATTGTTTACGCCATCGTAAACACCTGAAATACAAAAAGGGGCATAATCACGATGTAACAACAATTCATCGCACAACATTCGCTGAAACGAAATAAATTTATATTATATAATCGCATATACATAGTGTAATTCGTTATTACGCACTTACCTCATCATTATTATCCATACTGCATGGCATTAATTAAGTTGAATAATCTGAAATCTCATATTATTTAAGTAATATATTGTAAACTATAAATACTTAGCTTTAAATATTTTTGTATACACAGCTTCACGATGATATCTGTATTCGAGTTGAGTAGAGGGTTTAGATTTTCCTTGAGCTTGGGCTTAGTTGAAGTTCAGTTGAGGTTGAGTAAGGTTTCACTGAGTCAGAGATTTAATTGTAGAATTATTTGGCGGTCGATTTAAAGGTTAGAATAAGTTAATTACAGTTGAGTTCTGGGTCAAAAGTTGAGGGCTGAGTGTTCAGTTGGAGATTTTTTTAGGGTTTGATTTGGAGGTTAGATTCGGTTGGTTTGATTTAAGTTCATGTATGCAAATGAGTTTGCATACTGTGTAGATCTGGGATTGGATTGGGCGTGGAGTTTTGTGTTTAGTTATGAGTTAATATGTAAATTGAGTTGCGAATAGAACAAGGTTAAGTTGAGAATTATAGGTTGGGAGATAGTAATTCTTATTGTTTGTTGTCTTGGTATGTTTGTTGATCATTACTACTTAGCGAGAAGTTGCTATGCTAGTTGGAATTTTATTTTGATGTGGGCGTATGGTTTGAATTTTGGCAATTTTCAATCTTTGCATTTAAACTGAGAATTCTTTGCTGACGCTAAGGCAAATGCAGTTTATCTAAAGTAATTTATGTAGATTTTGGCTGTATTAGTTAAATTCGCTAAAACAACCTGCATATTCCTTCTGTATAATAGAATTTAAATTGTGATACAATCAGTATAGTCGCAGCGGCCTGATGAGAAGATTCAATTCTCTTACAATCTTGGGAACATATTAAAATCATATACATTAAAATAAAATACCAATGGGATAAAAACCATACACTCAAAAAATGTGCGGTGTTAATTGGTTTTTTATCCGATAAAGTATTTTATTTTTCTAAAATATTTATAAATGATTGATAAATATTTTTATCTATCCGAAAAGATAAATTTTTATAAAAACTCCTTTTGGATTTAATAAAATGCACCTCTAGGTGTTTTCCTAAAGATGAATGTTCCTGTTTGGGTTTTATGCGGTGTAAAAATTTTTATCCAAATGTATTTTATGCCATTTTTATTATAATATCCGATTGGATTCAAATTATAAATATCCGATCGGTGGGACACTATGTACACCGATTCGGTGTTGTGGTGACCTTTTATTTTTTTGTGTGTACAACCATTTTTTGTTTTTTTGCCCAAATGGGACAAATGATTAGAGCTTGGTTAGAAAGTGCAAACTGAATTTACAAAAATTTCAGATTTGTGAATTTTGTAACTATTTTCAGTCCCGTTTCTATTATAAAATAGGGCAAAAACGGAAAGTTCTATACAAAAACTATCCTTGTTGTGCTACAAATAGATTTTTTGTACAAAACAAATTAAATTAAAATAAAAATATTTCATGAACAATTTAAAAAAATTAAAACGCGAACAAACAATTAGTGTTGGTTCCAAGCCCTTGAAAAGTATTTTACATTTGATACGATGACGATATACAATATATGTACATACATTTTTAATTTAGCGCTCACTAATTTATTAATTAATTGGAGAGAATATTTTATAAATCATTTAGTTACTATTTTCAATTAAACTAGTCAAGTTATATTGCCATTATGATACGGATAAAATTCCGTTTCATGTATCTAAAGTATATGACATTCTACATTCTAATTTTATTTCGAATCACTGGACTTGCCTCATACACGTACGACACTAAAAGCAGACGTGTAAAAAAAACAGCTATCGGTTTGGTGTACAGTGTTATATTTGGAATTTTGTTAACCGGTCTAGTTGCAAGAATACGGTGGACCGCAAAAATATCCCAAGTCATTATATTAAATATATCGAATGGCATAAGATTGGCAATGCTAATTTCTGAAATGGTATCAAATGTTTTGATTTATTATGAGGTTTGGTCTGGTGTCACAGTTAAGGTAGCCGCCATCAATAGGCTTATTCGATTTAACGAATTAATTGTTCGACTACATGCCCATAAATATGAGCGATTAGCATTAAAATATTTTCTAATTTTATTGTACAAAGAAGTTGTAATTCTTATTTTGTTTGGAGTATTCAGTTACTATTCCATGGGTACGATTTATGATGAGACCAGTTCAATCGAAGTGCTAATTTTTGCTATTTGTATTGTCGTCAAATCGATTGCACTTACAGAGATTACAGCATATTTTGTGAATCTAGTGTATTTATTTGAAATTATTAATCTGGAATTGGCTAAACTTCGTAGCGAATTAATCGACACCACACTCAACTTCAATAAACTGTACGATCAAGTTAGTTTTTTGAATGGATTACATATCAAACTAAGCATTGTTACGCGGCAAGCGATCAACACGTACCAAACCAAAATCCTAGTAGCATTATCCTCAATATTCTTTAGTATGTTACGATATCTGATATTCGAAATTACTATTGCGGGTCATTCTCAATTTCAAGCAACATTTCATACCATAATATTAAGCTTACTATTGATGTGTACCAATTGTGCAGTATTTATACAAATTTGTGAATTTTTATCGAGCGAAATACGAGCGACAGGGAAATTGTTAAGTAAGATGTGGCATCTGGTTAGCAGGGATCAAAGGATATATCAAGTTGTAAGTAAAACTTATAAATATTTTATAGCATAATTTAATTGCTCGGTTACCAGCCAAAAATTAAACTTGCTGTGTCATGCTTATCCTAACAAACGAAAACAAAATTCATTGTCTATGGCATAAAGTATCAGTTATATTCTCGTAATTACAATGAATGTGCCACAATACTACTTCAAATATTTAACATACATAACTATTTGCGTTTACGGATTCTTACGAATTTATGGTTTAGTACCGTATGCATACAATTTCCAAAAGCGTCGTTTCGAATATTCGGCCCGCTCCTTTATTTATGGCTTTGTATTTGGCCTTCTAATAAGTGTATTCCTTTTTATGGTGCGTATCCAATCGAAAATAGGTATGGATGCTAAATATAGGGCATTCATTGAACATGGTGTAGTGGATGTGTTTTGGTCAAGTGAACATCTTTTAAGTGTAGTCGTGTATAGTAATGCTCTCATTTTGTGTCGTCGCAAAATAACGATATTAAATAAGTTATTGGAATATAATCGGGCAATCCCAGCAGAGATTCACTCAAAATACGAACATCGAAGTATAAAATTTTTCTGGTTAATCTTGTGTAAAGAGTTTGTACTAGTCGTGTTCACCACTATTGGCGATTATATAATGTTCCCTTCCGTGTACCCGCTTGGTATAACTGCTAGTAAAATTGCTGTGTATATTATCCATAGTGTTGGAAATCATTTGATTTCATCGGAATATACGCTGATTTTTATGAATATTCAACATATGTTTGAATGCCTTAATTGTGAAATCGGTGAGGTGCTAAGTGATTTTCGGAATTTTTCCAGAACTGAACCAATACAAAAGTTAGAATATTTACTTTACATGCACGGTAAGCTGAAAAAGCTGCTGCGGCAGGCAGTCCAATGTTATCAGTTCCAGATTTTTGTTCAATTTGCGGATATTTTCTTTCTCGCTGTAATCTATTCCGTAGTCAATATTACACTGGCACTTTCGACTAACACATTGTCGGATCCAATACTTCAATTAGGAGCTTTTGTTATGCTTATCATTGCAAAACAATTTTTTATTAATATATGTATTTGCCAATGGATTATGGATGCAATACAAAATACTGCCAATATGTTTGCCGATTTTCAAATAGCTGTAAATTTGGATCAAAAACTCAATGAAACCGTAAGTTATGATATCTCGTTTGTAATTTTATTTGTAAGTTGTTACAATGAACGACGTTACAAATACTCTAGATTTTTGGAAGATAAAGATTAATTCCTTTAAGTTTTATATGCAAGATTTATTTTTCTTAGAAATATTTGTCCTTCCGTGCCATGGGCAGTCAAATATTTAATTCTCCCGTTACAATGTTCATATAAAATAAAATTTAGTAGCTCGTAAAAATCATAATTTTTTTCACCACCATTGGTAAAAGTACTTGACTCTGAGATGCATCAAAAGACCTTGAGTACTACAGCAGACGTGAAGCAACAGTTTGGTATGATACGAACTCAATCGAAATCTTTTATAGCATTGATTTATTGATGAACGGTGGTTCTCTTAAGAATTGGACCTTCCTTTATTCAGAATTCTTTGCCATTATTAAAACAACATTTCTCCAACCTTGCAAATGATTTTTGAAACAGCCGGTATCAAAGAGATGTTTGATTCAGAGGAAGGGTAGAAAGATGATGCTTTACCATAATTTAGTTTTTGTGATATATTCAAATAAGTTACGTGTTCCCAAACTAAGATATTAGCTTATTGGGAAATTATAAACAAAAATCTATAAAGGGATTTTTTTTGTTCTATTTGAACTAATTTCAAACCGTCCACCTATGCATATAGAAGGTAAACAAGTCAGATCAGATGTCGGTGATCAGAATAAATTTTAAACTTTTGGACATTTAAATAGGGATGAACTCATGAGAGTTTAGGCAACGATTTGTGTAAGCGATTGAGAACTCGACAGAGACCATTGCAAAATCATTTGTGTCTGTAGTAAAAAAAAATATTTCCGAAAAATTGGGGTAAATTAGAAGTTGAGGTTAATTTAGTTTTAATTTTAATTGACCCACGTTATTTTTTAAACGTTCCAGTATTAGTTAAACTCAAAATTAGATAGATTCTAGCTCAGATTTAACTTAAAGTAGAGCATTCTTTCAAAATTGTAGAATGGGACATTTCTATAGGAAGTTTTGAAGAAAAATTGGTGGTTTAGTTTTTAGAGACAGAAGGAATCGTTCCTGTTTTGCTACTAAATATTTTCTTAAGACAGGCCCAACAATTTCTTCTCAAGATTAAATATTTTTTGCAAATACACTTCTAGGCCGAAGCGTATAACTTTTTAGTAGATTTCTCGAAATTATTCAAGAATATCCAACTTATTTACGTTTCACATAATGGCGATTAGCGCGTAAAAGGTTTCCTTTGGTTTTAAATACTTGCGGATAATTCGATATTTGAGAACATTTTAGAATATTCAAGATACTTTAAAAATTCGAAATTTTTTTAATTATTTCGAAATTCTTGATATTTTTCAAATTATATTCGAAATTGGTGATGCTTTACGATATATTTAGAAATTGTCGTAGCTTTAAATTGATTGCAAGAAATTTCGTGTATTTGAAGCCATTGCGCTGAATTCCGTTCTGAATCGTCTATATACTCTCGAAATAAGATACTTTGAAATTAATGCGAGGCTGCACAATAGGTGGAGATGAGCTTTTAACTCAAAGCTCTACTTGTTTATAGGTACAAGAAGCACAAAAAATTCGCAAATTTGTAGAAGAAATATACGCGTTTGAGTAGATTTCATTTGAGACAATTAAGTCCTCATCATTTAGATTATCAGGGAGGTAAAATAGGGAGAATTATATGTTAAATTGAATACATTCGGTTTCTTGTGATAATGAACAAATTGGATATTTAATATTTGAATTCTTACATATGTATTCGATTAGAAAAGTTTTCTCTCAAAAATCAATTTTACACATTTATAAAATTCGAAAACATTTTTTCCTAATAAATACTCCAGCGCAACGTAGAGGAAAATGTTCTGGAGCTATTGTGAAATCGAGAAGAAATTTTATTTGTGAAAAATTTGCTGTTGCATGCCTTATGGCTAACGTTTCTATTATTATTCCTCGAATAAAATATTCTTTAGGGGAATTTAAAATATCTAATGAAGTTCTACGAATCTATACCGGTCGAATTTGGTTCAATAAAATACGGAAGTTAGAGACTTTGGTATAAATGGTTTATGTCCGAATTGCATATGGCATAAATTTATTTGTAGTATGTGGAGAAGTGTTGAACGTAAAAATTGCAGAAGGTACCTATCCTTATTTTATTCATCTGACTGAGCGTAAATTCTTTAATATTCTGACCAAGTCCAGTTAGAACACTCCAACGCTCCGTTTGTTTCCGGACGGTATGCTGATAACTTTTTTATTTTTTTATTTTTTTTTTTCAATAACTTACACAGCTCACTAGAATATTTTTTTCAAATCGCCTTAGTTAATTTCCCACCAAATTTTTAAATAGGTAATATATTTTTAGTCAGGAATACACATTGATGATCTCATGAATGCCTCTTATAAAAATCTTAAATAATTTTAGCTATTTCATTTCCAGGTCATTGGTTAATTTAACGATTTTCGAGTTAGAATTGATAATTTTAGAATATTCAGAACTTGATTGATTGGTCTGGGATCGTACCACAATATTTACTGCTTCCAAAGGCTTGTTTATTTCTAATTTAATTCTGCTCAATGATTGTATCCATGTTTATTGACTGTCATCAAGCGGGGCGGTGGATTATTTAAAATTACAGAGCACACATTTGTAAAATATTATCCATATGGAAGGGCGGAAATGTTCCACATATCATACCATCGCGATAATTTCTTTCTAAATTGTAGGGTAGTTTTTCGCCCTTATTAAAACACGACTTGCATAAGGTATTGGTAAATCAAAATTGTTTTTAAATTGAGATAAGACCGCTCCAATGACAAAGTAACTTGCGTCTGTTATTATTGTGAAAAGTTCAGTAACATTATGGATATTCTAAAATTTGTGGATTAACAAAAGAATTTTATAATTTCGAAAATAAATGCTAAGTTTGATACTTAGATTTGAAAAAAATAAACGCAGTAAGCTTTGATCATTCACTGAAATATTACATGAAATTGATTACTATTTCAAGGCTATCTAGGTTTTTTTTAATGAGTATACGAAGCATTAATTTCGCATTTTCCACTTTTTCAATCGTCAATCACATTGCCATGAAATTTTCGATAAATCGGTTGAATTCAGAAAACAACACGTTTATTTTACTCAATATGTTGCCAACAGTTAGCGGATCTGAAAGTGTCCAATGGAAAGAAGTTATTTATCATTAGCCGC
The DNA here is from genome assembly GCA_963556165.1 of Tipula helvola. Lineage (NCBI taxonomy): Eukaryota > Metazoa > Arthropoda > Insecta > Diptera > Tipulidae > Tipula > Tipula helvola. Next base: position 371,273,666 of record OY744481.1, read on the forward strand.
ATTGATGCACAGTGATTTACATCAGACCGATTCAACTAGTTTTTGTTTTTGGATCAAAATTTTGATCCGATAATCAGTGAAATCGAATTTTGTTACCTTCTGTATCGTAAATCTCCTAAGTATTATTCCGCATTTAGAAATGAAATATCGTTGATTTTATCTTTATTGAATTTGTATAAACTGAGCAACCATTTCATGGACTTCATTTTTGAATCGCTTTCTCAATTCCGTTTTGATTCTCTTTCAACTCAAGTGATATATGCATTTTAGACACAATTTTGAAAAAGTTTTATGATTCGCTTTAGAATTAGAAATTTAATTCACTTTTATTTGTGGAAAATTTAATTATTTATTAAATTGTTAAATTACACTTTTTGAATTCGTTTTCACAGCGTTGAGTCGGTTACGTTAAACGTAACAGTAATGGATTTAATTCTACCTATTAAATTAATAAAATATTGTATATACTACATTAAATAATATTCTAGATTAGATATTAAAAATAACAACAAACACATAGATAAAGACTTTGTTTATGGTTTGGCCAATCTCCCTCTTGCACAATGGAACCATTTGGTTGCAATTGTAATAAATTCACTTGGCTTTATTGTCGGAAATTTATTTCACGAACGTTCTGGAATCATAATAAAATATTTTAGTGGCACCAAAATGAAATCAAGAATTAAAACCTTAATATTTTGTACCTTTAATTAAATTCATGACTGCAAGGAATAGCTCAGAGCCACTGCATTGGTCGTTATTGTATACAGACAATATCAAATATATTTATTTAAGGAACGGTCACATACATTGTCTAAAATTCCTTCCTGTTAGGTTTACTGAGAGTATTATTTTATGATACTACATTATTATCCTAATATAATATTGTATTTACGATTATATTTACCAAAATATTATCCGCTGTGGTATCAGAAATTATCATCTTTTCTATTTCTTTGAACTCCTTCTTTTTACTGCAATGGGTTTAATTCAATTTTGGCTATGACGATGAAGTTAGATTGTTTTATTGAAAAAGGTTTATGCTTTTAAAGTTTTGAGCTCTTTGACTTCGTTTCGGAGAACTTTACTTATTTAAATAAATTGTCCAGCAATGTTTCTATGTTATGTATTTAAACATGTCTTGTTTCGGTGAGCTGTTGATAATGTCATGTTTTTTAAAGTTTTTTAGTTTTGTGGTTGTACTGGCTAGTGTTTCATAACTGTTTGGGTCATAATTAGGTTCAATACAATTATATAATTGAATTTGGTTATGTATAGCTGATTTTGAGGTTACAGTAATATATTTTATTTTCTTTAAAGCTGTTTTTATTTTTATTATTTTAAATTTTTCTGTTTTTGTCATTTGCCTACTAGTCGCAGGCTTTATGTGAGGATTAATTTTTAAAAATTCTTGATAATTTTCCCTTTCATCTATTTCGAATACTGTTGCATATTCTAAAAAAATCAAAAATTGTTTCCTAGACAAATTTATCCAATTGATTATAATTAGCTTACCTGAGGCAGTAAAGTGTGTCTCTTGAATCTCGGTGTTCAGTTTTGCTTCACTATTCATGTTCTAAAAGCTACAATAAATAAGAAAAATATCAATATATACAATTATTATTTTTTTAAGTTTAAGAATGTTGCATTCTAATATAGATATATTTCGATTCTACAGTCAGTTTCAGTGTTTCACGATGTTCTTAACATTTTTATATTAATTGTTTTTTGTGTAGGTAAGTAATTTTCTATGTTACTGCTCCAAATTTCTAAATTAAACGAGCTTAAAGGATACTGGAAGAAGTTTTCTGTGTTACTAAGAATTTGGGCCTTCATAATATCATTTTTAAGAAAAGTAATCTATTCTATACCAAAAAAAATTGAAATATCTTGAGGATAAACGCCTATAATGCGGAATATATGTATTTCATTTCAATTAAAGTAGTTTTCAAAAGGAGTTTCCCAAACATTAACACATTTTGAAGCAACACATATAAGCTACCCTGTTAAAGTTAGCCGAAAGTAAAAAATCGATAATGCAGATTACCTTCTCATTATACTCTAGCCGAAAATAAAAATTTTTGTGGTTATTAGCCGAAAGTAATAATCTCGGAAAATTCGATTTACCAAAAATTATTAGGAATTTTATTTATTATGTCTAGAGATGTATTTTATTGATGTGACTTGTCAATAGCTATCGCAGGAAAAAATTTCAGTTCCAGTTTCCCGTGAGAAATCTCGGAAAATTTGATTTTATTCCAATTAAATTTTTTTTTTTGGGTTTCTCGAGTTTTCCACAATTTTGCACGAGGAACTGCAGCAAGATTTTGCCATATAGGAATATTAAGAAAGCTATTCAATGATAATCATGCATCCTTACATTCCTTAGTAGTTTTTAGGTTATGCACTACCGATTGATATTGACTTCAATTTTTTATTTTCGGCTGGGATAACACAATCTGCATTAGCGATTTGTTTTACTTTCGGCTGGGATAGCACAATCTGCATTACCGTTCTTTAATTTTCGATTGGAGTAACCCAATCTGCATTATCGACTTTTCACTTTCGGCTGGCAACTTTCGGCTAACTTTAAGAGTATATATAAGCTCAAGTAAATAATGTGGTTGTGGTAGTAAACAATGCGAATCAAAGGCCGTTTAATTTCAACTCAGAAAACTGATTCTTAGAGGGATAATATACATATATTTATGTCAAAGCAACATTTTAGTTTGCCTTTACGAGTTTTTATTTATAGATTTTTGGTTTTTAGTTGAAGTACAATATTACGACATTTGTTGTTATTGTTTGAATTCTAAAATTTCCCAAAACCTCGAATTGCCTTAATATCGCGACCAAATCCCTCCGTTGATATCACCACCACCAAAATAATTTGTTGTGCTTGGTAAGTTTAAGAAATAATTAAAACTTCGCGAATTTTTCGTTTAGCTTTTAATTTTTTTATTTATCAAATTCAAATACAAATTAATTTTGCAGATAATAATTAAAAAAGAATTAAATAACAAATTATGTATATCGGAAGGACGTTTCCCGTAGAATATCTTTACTGTTTCATATATTGTCCTAAAATGAAAAATAATCGAGTTATTTGCGAAAATGTTACTGCCCTAAAAGCTGGCTGACCTCGAAACTCATCGAATGCTTAATCTTTGTGAACATGTACAATGTACATCAAATAAAACTAACAAAAGCGGTTCTGACCAACTTCTTTCTTTGTAAAGCTTAACTTTTGTTTAATTCGGCAGGACCGTCCCTTTCTTATTCGAATTATTCTGTTTAAAACAAATGAATTAAATAACCAATTATGTATATCTATAGGAAACCTCCAGTTGAACAACTTTACTATTTCATATTTTTTCCTAAACCGAAAAATAACCAAGTTACATATTTGCGAAAACATGATCGTGAACATTTTTTTTTTAATCTTTCACCACTCGTGCGATGTCCGGATCCAACAAATTTTAAATCAACGTCAAAAACTACATCGAAAATAAATCTAGGTATTTATTTAATAAGCCCGATTTTGGATCAATTCTGCTAGACTAAATAAAGGAATTTTTAAAATAAAAATATCAAAATGGAATCTAATTGTCCTGATTCTGACTTCGATAATTTTATAGTTCGGTTTAATAAAAATACATATACGAGTAGGAAGCGCGGAAAAACCACACAACATAAATTTTGTGATTCCTGAATCAGGCTAAATTTAGAATACATACTTAATTAAAATAAAATTTCGCTCTTCGTAAAAAATATTGAATTATCTGATTTCAGAAGAACTTTAAATTACAAAATAAATTGGTCGTTTCTATAAATTTTAGCTGTTTTCAATCGGATTTGGATTTTTTTAATTTACAAAAGAAATATGAATTTCTATGAAAATTTGACAATTTTTAAAAAATAATAATGACTTATCATTTGTCCTTTCTATGCTTCCTGTCTATCCATATTGTAGTTAACAAAAATATTATGTGGTCTTCCTTTTGAATGGGACACATTATTTTGTAATTTTTTGGGATTTTATTTTCGGGAATATGATAGTTCCCGAAATAATATTACCAACCCTAAGAAGAGAATACCATCCATGATATACTCTTCTTAGGGTTGGTAACGTTATGTTGGGAACTATCGCATTCCCGAAAATAAAAACCCCCAAAAATACAAAAAAATGTGCCCCATTAAAAAGGAAGACCCCATTAAATTTTTGTAAACTACAATATGGAAACAAAAGGAACCTTCCGAATAATCATATTAGTTCGAAAAATCAAATTGTTAATAAACAGACAAATTTTCAAAATTTTTAAAACATTAGTGTGATCTTTAATCAAAGAGAAATTCATTAAGTTCAGTATGGTCTTACTTATACTTAACGTATAAAGTTTAACTGCTATTTTTGTAGTTTGGTTCTACCTGATGAGTGGACCGAACTTTACGGTACGAAACCAAACTAACAAAGAAAATAAATTAAGGAAAGTTCTTGGTTTGTTTTAAAGGGTATATGGGAAGATGTGATATTCCAACTTTTTCGTTAGAGTAGATATGGTCTGAGTAGAAGACTTCTTTATTTCACTGGCGAATCAAGTCGTAAATATTGGAATGCTATTAAAATAATATATTTGTATATAAACAAAGCCGAAAAATCATATTGTTTAAAACAGACAAATTTTCAAAATTTCTATAACATTTCTTGTCGTTCTTGCACAGAAAGGACCAATGCTAAGCCACGTTGGGGTGTATTTTAGTATGTAAATAGTTATCAAAAATCAAAATTGTATAAATGCTCTAATTTGTAAGAATATTGAAATTTTAATAAATCCCCACCTTTAAAATTTGTATCGCAGCACTACCACAGTTTGCAAATTATTCTCACTATCCACGAAATTTATCTTTTAATATTTGTGTCGTTTGGTTAGACAATAAAATCTTATCAGAATCGTATAACCCAACGCCTTCGTCGTACCATTAGTATTGTCGTCAATTTTAAACGTTTGGTTTGCGTATTAAACCAGCTAATATGCAAATCAGCATGAAGAACCCGATGCTGATTGGCAAAGGCAAACTTTGTGAAAATTCCTCGTATATGACCACATAATAAAAGTCACTGAACTTTAGAAAAAGCAGCATGCTGACTCGTACTGAATCTGGTACAGATAGGCTCAATTTGAATAATCGTTTGCCAATTTCCAATTGATAGTGATCATCATCATTTAATGAGGTGACTTTTGACTTCGGATTTCTGATGTTATTTTGTGTTAAGTTAGTTGATTTTCCTAAGAGGTAGCTCAAAACTCTAAACAAACTCTAAACTTTGGGTCAGTATAAATTCCTGCTACTAACACGTTACGATTAACTATGATTTTATTTGTGTTGCGAGGATATAAAAGATTTTTCCTAAGTGGAACATTGCGCTACGCCATCCATTATAAATTTGGCCGGGGGTTAAAAATATACTGATTGGAGTATTTTTGTAAAATATGGTAAGGTGCATTTTAGGAGAGAAAGAAAATATTAAATGCGGAGTCGGATTCGGCAAGTATTTTTCTGACTCCAACTCCTACTCCGCCGCCGCTAAAATAGTCCGACCCCTCGATTCCGCCTCTGACTACGCAGCTCTGACACATAGGATGGAGAGAGTATAAGGTTTATCGCCTGAGGTATTAATTTCCATGTGTTTTTCGTTTATAGCTTATACTTATAATATAGTGTACTGTACTCGCCTCTAGAATTTAACCGACGTTTTATATCGTTGCCCGGTTGTTACGACTTCGAGGTATAGTAGACACATTTGGTGGTTTCTACATAGTTGCAGCGTTGAAATATAGACCACGAGATACATAGCTACAGACGGTCAAACCTACCCCATAGCGACGCACCCGACACTCATAATTAAAATTAAAATTAAAATTAAAATTAAAATTAAAATTAAAATTAAAATTAAAATTAAAATTAAAATTAAAATTAAAATTAAAATTAAAATTAAAATTAAAATTAAAATTAAAATTAAAATTAAAATTAAAATTAAAATTAAAATTAAAATTAAAATTAAAATTAAAATTAAAATTAAAATTAAAATTAAAATTAAAATTAAAATTAAAATTAAAATTAAAATTAAAATTAAAATTAAAATTAAAATTAAAATTAAAATTAAAATTAAAATTAAAATTAAAATTAAAATTAAAATTAAAATTAAAATTAAAATTAAAATTAAAATTAAAATTAAAATTAAAATTAAAATTAAAATTAAAATTAAAATTAAAATTAAAATTAAAATTAAAATTAAAATTAAAATTAAAATTAAAATTAAAATTAAAATTAAAATTAAAATTAAAATTAAAATTAAAATTAAAATTAAAATTAAAATTAAAATTAAAATTAAAATTAAAATTAAAATTAAAATTAAAATTAAAATTAAAATTAAAATTAAAATTAAAATTAAAATTAAAATTAAAATTAAAATTAAAATTAAAATTAAAATTAAAATTAAAATTAAAATTAAAATTAAAATTAAAATTAAAATTAAAATTAAAATTAAAATTAAAATTAAAATTAAAATTAAAATTAAAATTAAAATTAAAATTAAAATTAAAATTAAAATTAAAATTAAAATTAAAATTAAAATTAAAATTAAAATTAAAATTAAAATTAAAATTAAAATTAAAATTAAAATTAAAATTAAAATTAAAATTAAAATTAAAATTAAAATTAAAATTAAAATTAAAATTAAAATTAAAATTAAAATTAAAATTAAAATTAAAATTAAAATTAAAATTAAAATTAAAATTAAAATTAAAATTAAAATTAAAATTAAAATTAAAATTAAAATTAAAATTAAAATTAAAATTAAAATTAAAATTAAAATTAAAATTAAAATTAAAATTAAAATTAAAATTAAAATTAAAATTAAAATTAAAATTAAAATTAAAATTAAAATTAAAATTAAAATTAAAATTAAAATTAAAATTAAAATTAAAATTAAAATTAAAATTAAAATTAAAATTAAAATTAAAATTAAAATTAAAATTAAAATTAAAATTAAAATTAAAATTAAAATTAAAATTAAAATTAAAATTAAAATTAAAATTAAAATTAAAATTAAAATTAAAATTAAAATTAAAATTAAAATTAAAATTAAAATTAAAATTAAAATTAAAATTAAAATTAAAATTAAAATTAAAATTAAAATTAAAATTAAAATTAAAATTAAAATTAAAATTAAAATTAAAATTAAAATTAAAATTAAAATTAAAATTAAAATTAAAATTAAAATTAAAATTAAAATTAAAATTAAAATTAAAATTAAAATTAAAATTAAAATTAAAATTAAAATTAAAATTAAAATTAAAATTAAAATTAAAATTAAAATTAAAATTAAAATTAAAATTAAAATTAAAATTAAAATTAAAATTAAAATTAAAATTAAAATTAAAATTAAAATTAAAATTAAAATTAAAATTAAAATTAAAATTAAAATTAAAATTAAAATTAAAATTAAAATTAAAATGTGAAAATGTCAATTCCTGGGGGTCAATTCTCGTTCTGTGAACAGTACAATGAAAAGTATTTTCAGTGAGAAATACAGATTTCCGATTCATGTTTCATGAGAAGGAAAAAAATGACGTCAAAATCTTCTCATATGAAAAAAACTTTCTCACCGAGTATTTTGGTCGTGTTTATATAAATGAATATGAAAATTCAGTTTTCTAACACAACATCTAAATTTTCAATTTTATTGTTAAATGTGCAACCAAACTATAATACTAGTCGCTTTAAAACTAATTTATAAGCAAATTTACTAAACAAATTTTAATTCATTTAAGAAAAATCCATAAATAATTAGTTTTGTTTAGTTTAAATCAAATTTGACCATTTTAGTAATTTATTTTGTATTTTGCAAGCAATGACGAAAACTGGTTTAACTCTCTATTTACATCTCTTTGAGAGTGATTAAGTCTAATTACAAATTATAACCTCTTTTATCATTTATTTAGCTACTTTTTGCACCATTTACCTAGCGCAGCTAGAGGAAATATATGAAACTTGATAAAATATGTATTGCTGTGTAGTATTCAGTGATGGAAACCAAATGGAAAGTTTTTTTTCATTCCATTTTTTCATAGAACGAGAATTGACCCCCAGGTGTGGTAACCTCCATAAAGTAAACCAATGAAAATTTGTATATGTGGTTAAATTACGCTTAACAACTTTTGCATACTAAGCGCACACTTGGTCAATTCTAGGTGTGGTATATTAGTAAGATACCAGCATTATTAGTAAGGTTTTATCCAAATAAAGGCTGGATAAAATAAATATAATGAATGAGTCGTTCGTAAAAGTTCTCTGTTTAAATAAAACCAACCTCGGCAATATGTGACCACATCGGCTGATTGGTTTTCTTTTTTCTGAATATTACGGCCTCAATTTTAATAAACAATGAATATTATATAACATACACGAAAACTATTAATCATTGTGTTCATTACGGAAATTAATTTGTTAGTTATTTCTAAAATGTATTTTCACTTATTAGTTGGTCACTCGAGCTAAACAATAATTGATTTGTTGATACATTTACAGGAGTACGTCATGACATCGATTAAATTTCGTTATGTCTACCTCAAATACATGGCATTATACCTATTATTTGTAGTTCGAATTACTGGACTTGTGCCTTATATGTATAATTCTAAACGCGGACGCATCAAAAAAACTACATCCAGCGTAGTGTACAGTATTGTATTTGGAATATTTTGTATCTGTCTGGTTATAGGAACGCGGAAAAGTGCGTCTACAAAAGTAGATGAATACCTTTTATTAAATACAACACCTGGAATGATAAGTGCATTATTATATTCCGAAATTCTTTCAAATATATGCATATATTCGATGGCTTGGTCTAAGGCTAAAAATAAAGTGACAATTATCAATAAGCTTATTAAATTCAACCAAATAATTTTGCGACTTCATGGCAATATTAATGAACCGCTTGCTTTAAAATATTTTCAAATACTGTTATACAAAGAAGTAATAATAATAGTTTTGATAGGAGTATTCAGCTATTTTAGCATGGGCACAATGTATGGTCGAGCAAGCTCAATCGAAAAGATTATTATTTCATTAAATGTTGTTATTAAATTGATTGCACTTACAGAATTTACTGCATATTTTGTTAATCTAATTTATTTATTCGAAATTTTAAATGTGGAACTGACAAAACCCGTTTGCAGTCTTATCACAAAATATGATCGAATTTGTGTTATTAATGCGTTACACACAAAATTATGCATTATTACGCGTCAAGCCGTTCTTACATACCAAAACCAAATTCTAGTGTCAATATTGTCTTTATTCTTTTGTATATTGCGTTATATGATATTTGAAATCGTTTTAGCAATAATTTCGGATAAATATCAAGTATCTTTTCATGCCATACTCGTAACTGTTTTGCTGATTGGAATACAGTGTGCGATATTCATGCAAATAGGTGAATATTTAATATATACCGCAATAACAAAAACCGGCAAATTGTTGAGTAATCTTTGGCCGCTGATTAAAATTGATCAAAGGATATGTCAAAATGTAAGTAGATTATTATAAATATTTAATGTTGCACAATTTAATTACTTTCATGACAAGTCAACTATTTCTTGTCATGATGAACATGTATAATAGACAGTCAGTATTTTCTTTGTCATTGCAAAGAAAATGGCAACATTTTGTTCACAGCATATATTTTATATAACCAAGTGTGTCTATGGATTTTTACGAATTTATGGATTGATACCTTATGTGTATAACTTTAAAAATCGTCGCTTCGAACATTCAAATGTTGCGCTTACTTATGGCTTTTTATTTGGTATTTTAATGACCACAGTTATGTTTGTGGTACGCAATCAAACAAAATTCGCAATGACCGCCCAATTTAAGGCATACATTGATCATGATTTTATGGACATGGTATGGTCAAGCGAATACCTTTTAAATGTCGCCATTTATTTGACGGTGCTTCTATTGTTTAGCCGCAAAATTACGATATTAAATAAATTATTGGATTATAATCGAGCAATACGAGTAGTTCGTTCTGAATACGATTTAAAAAGTTTAAATTTTTTCTGGATTATTTTGTGCAAAGAGTTTGTGCTTCTAGTTTTGATCGTAGTTGGTGATTTAAATCTGTTTCCGATGGTATTCCCGCTTGGTATATCATCAACTGAAAAAGTTGGGTACATTTTCCATGCAATCGGCAATCATTTGATTTCATCGGAATATACGCTGATTTTTATGTATGTGCAGCACGCTTTTAATTGCCTTAATTATGAAATTAATAAAATACTAAACATTTTACGTAAGGCGGGTCAACAATCGACTGGCCTACTAGAAAACTTGGAATATTTACTCTATTTACATGGTAAACTTAAAAAATTAATGATGCAGGCAATTCAATGCTACCAGTATCAAATTTTAGTACATTTTGCAAATACTTTTCTTCTCACCATGATCTACTCTTTGACCGATATAACGCTGGTTATATCGAACAGCGCATTGCAGTTGAAAATAATTAAGTTGGGAGGATTTGTGGTACTTTTGACTATGGCTCGCTGCTATATTTTGATAAGAGTGTGCCAAGGGATTGCAGATGCGACACAAAATACTAGCATTATAATTTCATAATTTGGGGTGGCTACGAAATTGGATCGAAAACTAAACCTAATTGTGAGTATAAATATTTTGATTGTAAATAACAATGATCTGGGATGGCCAATAAAATTAAGGAAACTTGTATTGTTAGACAAACTTTATTAAAAGAATGTATTTAACATTTAAGATAATCGTAACATTTTTGGATAACTTGGCCAAGTGAGAGTAATTAGTATTAAGGTGTTCTGGAGAATCACGTGGATTTAAGAAAATTAGCCACGGGACTCACCTAATCCTTACTATGGAACACACAATTTTCGAAATGTAATTGTATATACACTCCTCACTCCTCAGGTGTGATTTTGGATTGAATTATTATATGCAAATGTTGCTTTATTCCCTAGATAGAGAGAGTACATTGTCATACCTTTAGTTTCGTTATGAATTATCTTTCTTAGTTTCGTTAAGGCGTTGTAGAATCGTTCTATAGGACTAATTCCTGTACGGCTTAGCGAATTACTAAATGATGGTTTAATGATAGTTTAATCATTATTTGTCTCGAGCTTGATCTAAACTTCAAAAGCTCATAAAGCTCTTTAATCTAAGAAAATAATGTATATATGTTTAACTTTAATAAAACGTGGTAAGAGACTTAACCTGAACATAGAAAGTCTCAAGTATTTGAAATTTTATTAAACTTGACAACAACAACATTTCTTTTAGAATTTTGAGAACTACAATATTGCGCAATGATTTATTTCAAAATTTGATGTAAAATGTGTATAGACATGGTTTAATCTAAACCAAATTACTTATAGATAATTAAACCGTTGTTTTTTTGAGCTTATCTGAACTTTAAAGAAAGTTTATAGGTTCCAATATGACTAGTGTATCAAAAGAATTCAAAAATCACAAGTATTTCATATTTCAAAAATATTGACAACAACAACATCTTGTTTATGATTTTGACAACAACAACATCTCGTAACGATTTATTTCAAAATTTCATGTAAAATAAATCTTTACAATAAATGCTTCATTTAAAACCGATTTACTTATTGTTGGTTTAAAGATAATCTAGTTGCTGTTATTATTATTACTTGAAGGCCATGTGGGCGTTCAAGCCACCCCGCACTGCGACTTGAGCTTATTCTAAACTGCAAAAGCTTATAAAGCTCTTTAACGTAAGAAAAGCCTTTAACGTGAGTCAGAATGTTTCCCTTTGGGAGAGTTTACATGGTATATGTCCAAGTCACAAGTATTTGATGATTTAATAACATTCACAACAACAACATCTCTTGTAAGATTTTGACAAGAAAAATATTTTGCAATAACTTATTTCAAAATTTGATGTAAAATTTTTATTTACAATAAAAATTTCTAACTGAAACCGAATTACTGAAAGTTAGTTTAAAGATAATTTAATCATTGCAAGTTTCATATTCAAAATTTAAAAGCTCATAAAGCTCTTCAACCTCAGAACAAAAAAGTAAACAGGTTCAAATTTAACAAAGGTTAGGTTAGGTTAGGTTAAGGTGACGGTCCACTAGGCCCGTCATAGACACCAAAACTGATCCGTAGCCCCATACCATGATTTATTGTTTATCCTCTAACTCATTGAAGCCATTTTGAGCTGTTAAACACACCTGATGTCCATCCCCCTGGAGTCTGTCAGATCATTGAAAAGGGGTGCTCCTAGAAATTTTAGTCTGTTTCGTGCCAGACGAGGACAGATGCAAAGAAGATCAAGTAATGTCTATCCCTCCTCTTCGTCATCGAAACTATGACAGTTGTCATAGTCTTAGATAAGACTTACCAAAAAAACATAGGGTCGTTGGTGATAAATAAGGAAAATCTTAAAATACGGATTTTCTTAAGCAAATCCTTAACTGTAAAGTTACAAATATGGCAATTTGAAATAATGCCTCATCTGCATGTAGCTGAAGTTTTCCATTCAGACTTATGCTAAATAAGTGATTAACATATAGAAATTAAAAAATCCAGGCGATAAAGTAGAGGTCGTTGGATTTATATTACACTGTTTTTTAAGTAGAATTGTGTGATTTACGCAGTCAAAAGCTTTTTGAATATCAATAAATAAGGCAGAGAAGAAATACTTTTCATCTAATGACGTAAGTATAGTCAAAATAATATCTCGCTGAAAATTCCTATTCTTTCATTCCCGAGTAAATACAACAACAAATTCATTTTTTGTTGTTGTTTTACTTGAGAATGAAGGAATAGGAATTTTCAACGAGATATTATTTTAACTATACTTCATTTATTGCATTAGCGGCAGCAGATTGTGTAGATGACTTTTTTACAAATCCAAATTGATTTTCATGGACTAATGTATGATCCTTCAAAAATAAACTGAAACGTTTAAAAATTATTGATTAAGCGCATTAGCCATGGAGTGCAAAGGCCCCTATGTGATATGTAGTGAAAATTGGGCCCCTCGTTTTTGTACTTTCGCATGAAGATAGAGCCTTGAAATTGAAATATATGTTTAATCACATCTTTCGAAACCTGTCTGCAAAATATGAGCGGCAGCCTTTTCTTCGTTTTCCAGAAACTGAATTTTTACTAGACCAATTTTTACATGTGTAAGCATAGGAAAGCATAGAACAATGGCATTTTACATATGTTCGCATTGAGATACAATTTTGATTTTTCACATATATGTTATATAAGAATCGTAGAACAACATACTAAAAATTCTCTAGCAGCCCCTTCTTTGTTCGCATACAATTGGACTAAAAAAATTATTTTTATGCAAGAGATGTCAGATACACATTACACATTACTCTCAATCTCAATCAGTACAATTTGGTTCATAACTTTTATGTTTATATAACAATCACATATATAACAGACTATACAACTCATTGGAAAATAGACCAATCAGATAGTTCAATTTAACACAACTAGTGGTGTTTCGGCCACAAACAAGTAAATCATATTATGTTATAATCATATCATCCATGAATATAAACAAACAATTAATATTTTTGACATTTCGCAAAAATGAGTTTATTTGGTGCAGTTTTTATTTGGTTGTGTAATATATTTGGTTGATTCGTTGTATAGTCTTAACGTATACAACTCTAGCTTCGAAAATCATCTGAATATACAGTTGCGGGCTCGATGTGTTACCTAGGAAACACATCTCGTCCTCTTAACTGTATATTAGATTATTTTCGAACCTCTTGTTGTATAACTACTGTTGTATAAATCGTATTTCAAGTCTTGTTTTGAGTAATATAACTTGTGTGTAACATAATCTTTAATACTTTTACAATTCGTTAACTTGTGTGTTCATCATCATTAGAACTGTTTGACTTAACACTAATGGGTCCAGAAGGTAAAATGTACTTTTTATATTTATTTTGCATGTAATCTCATAAAATTGTTTATTGTAGTTGAACGATCTCATATTCTCTGTCGCATATGTAAGTCACGCATATTGAAATGGCGAGGAGTTTGCACTTTAGGAGCACCTTCTTTATGGATAAATGTTACTACATACTCAAAAAGCGTAGGAAAGTCATATAATCCAAATAGTTATGCCTGTTTGAAGTGTCATTCAAGATTAAAGTTCAAAAGATATCACTTACTGCCTGGTAATACAGCTGAGGGTAATACTGTGGACAATAATTTGCATAATTATGAAATGGATATAACTCCTGATAGTTCTTGTTGCACTACATCTTCAGAGATTGATTTCCAGGCTTCAACCATGAATAGTACAACTTCATTTTCGACATTAGAAAACACAAGTACTGAATCTCAATCTGAATTTACATCTGAATTTCTCAGTAGTCAAGCTTCTGTAACGTCAAGCAAAGTTTCTTCTGTTCCAAGAAATGGAATTATAGTCAATCTTCCTAGCTGCTCTGGTACACAGAGAATCGATATGTGGAAAAGAAAGAAAATTGTTATTCCAATGAGCAATAGATGCTGTCGCTCACATTTTGACAAAAATGGCTTGTTTAATAAGAAGACTTTAGAATCATTAGTTGCAACTAAAGAAACAATAGTATTGTCCGCTGAACATATTACAGCCACATTAGGTGGCGAGTCAGTAACCATCAGGGCCGTAAAGGGCTGTCCCCAAGGAGGTGTACTATCTCCTCTTTTATGGTCATTGGTTAATTATAGACTGCTGATCCTCCTGAATAGCCATGGGTTTGATGTCCAGGGCTATGCGGATGACGTGGCTATCGTGATTAGAGGCAGGTTTGATGAGATCATCTCTGATCTCATGCAAAATGCACTCAACTTGATATGGCAGTGGTGTGACAAGGAAGGACTTAGTGTCAATCCAAACAAAACTGTCATTGTCCCTTTTACGAGGAGGAGAAAGCTCTCGCTTGTAGCTCCCTCGTTAAACGGTACTATTGTTGCCTTTTCCAAAGAGGTTAAATATATAGGGGTTATCCTGGATCATAAACTGAACTGGGAACAACATATACAAAAAATTCAAAATAGAGCCACAAAGGCTTTTTGGGCCTGTCAGAGACTCTATGGACGTATTTGGGGACTACAACCAAAAATGATCTACTGGTCATTTCTAACAATTATTAGGCCTATGATCACTTACGCATCGCTAGTGTGGTGGCCTAAAACTCAACAAAGGACAGCGCAAACTTTATTGAATAAGGTTCAGCGTATGGCCTGCATTGGGGTTACGGGCTCAATGAAAACATGTCCGACCGCAGCAATGGAGACACTCCTAGGACTAACTCCATTGCATCTGCATGTAAAAAAGGATACTGCTACTATGGCCCTTAAGATGCAGGCGGAGGGTAACATCAAACCAGGCAATATGGTGGGCCATCTGGAGATCCTTAAGGAGTTTCAGACAGACCCCACTATAGGAATGCCTTCCGACTGTATGCCAGCCAAACTGGATTTCCACAAACCATTTTGTGTTAGATTACCTAACCGGGAGGAGTGAAGTACAGGGGGACCATCCTTTGAGCGAGGGTCATTGGTGTGGTTTACAGATGGATCAAAAACGGAAGATGGGGCGGGGGTAGGAATACATGGGAGTGGAGTATCACTCTCGAAGTCCTTGGGTACCAATGCAACCGTCTTTCAAGCAGGAGTGCATGCTATAGAACTTTGTGCTAGGATAGGCATTTCTAAAGGCCTAAACGACGCAAAGGTTTATATAGTATCAGACAGCCAATCGGCCTTAAAGGCTCTTAGGTCTTTTACCATTGAGTCAAGGCTGGTATGGGATTGTCTGAAGGTTATTAAATTGTTGGCAAGCTCAAATAAGGTAACACTTGTTTGGGTGCCAGGCCACACTGGAATTGTGGGAAACGAGGCAGCTGATGTCCTCGCCCGCGAGGGATCTGCCTTTCCATTAATTGGACCAGAGCCCTTCTGCGGCGTCTCTAAGGGGCACCATAGGGCAGCAGTTAAACGCTGGGAGGATGTGCAAAAGTTCTCTTACTGGCGCGGAATTCCAGGTTTGCGACATGCGAAGGAATTTATTTCACCTTCGTCGGCCAGGGCCAAGGAATGTCTCGTACTTAGGAAACCTGAGTTGAGGCTGCTTACCGGCTTCCTCACAGGTCACATCCCCTTATGGTATCACCTAAAGAAAATGGGCCTAAGTTCGACGGATAGATGTCGCTTCTGTGACATGGAAGCGGAATCAGCGGAACATGTTCTGTGCCATTGCCCAGCCATTTTCTGCAAAAGGTTACAACACCTAGGAGGGAGAGTAATGAGCCCGGATGGTATGCACCATATACCGGCCGGCAGTATTGTCAGGTTCATTAAGAGCCTGAATATTGACTGGACGGCTCATTAAGTAGGGTCCATGCACAAAAGATCTTTTAGGTCGCAGTGCGGGGTGGCTTGAACGCCCACATGGCCCTCAACTAATAATAATAATAATAATAATTGTCCGCTGAAGATATTGAAGAATTTTTCAATGCCGTTTACTTTAGTAAGGCCAACTCATACTCTAAAATCGATTTCGACAACGGCTCTCCAATAACTCCATATAATTATCAGAAATTCACTGGGATTTCACAAAAAAATTTCGATTGCCTTCATGCTTTTGTAAAGCCACACATCAGAAATAGTTGCAACAGATTTACGAGAAATGCGTTAGGAATATTCCTAGTAAACTTGTCACAGGAATTTTTGGCATATTTATTCAATGTATGTAGATGGTCAAGCAAGAGTGTCTGCAATCTTTGAATCTGTTCGAAAAGCTTTGGATGAGCATTTTGTCTATCTTCATTTAGGTTATAATCATCTATCACGAGAAGATGCAATGAAACATCAAACTAAAATGGCTCATAAACTTCTGGGTGCAGATGAAAATTCTATTGTAGTTATCATTGATGGTACTTATCTATATGTTCAAAAGTCATGTGATCAGGAGTTACAATTATTGACGTATTCCAATCATACATACAGAAACTTATTGAAGCCCATGATTTTGGTTTTCCCTGACGGATACATTCTTGAGGTTGAAGGTTTGTTTTTGCAAACAACGACAATAGCGATTCAAAAATTTTAGAATACTTGATTTCTACCCCTTATGGATTTAAAAAATATTTCTTAGAGAATGATGTTTTACTTCTCGATCGTGGGTTCAGAGATGTCATAGAAAAGTTGAAATTGCTAAAACTTAATCCAATAATGCCTCATTTACTAACCAAGGGACAAAAGCAGTTTTGCACAAAAGATGCTAATGAGTCCAGAGCTGTGACTATGAATCGATGGATAGTGGAAAGTGTGAACAGCAGAATCAAAAAATACAAGTTCTTTGCTTCAACTATTGAAGTCACTTATTTCCCCAAGCTGTCATCTTTAACTAAAATTCCTTGTGCCTTACTGAATGCATACAGTCCTCCTATGTTTATAGAAAACGAAAATCATGCACGTTATGCATAGAAGGCAATGAGCAAAATGAATGATGACAATTCTCTTCAAAAGAAGATTGAAGAGCTAGGCCTTGAAAACAAACGAATTTGTTGGGAGGAGGCTACTAATCAGATTCAAGACTTTCCATGTTTATCAGAAGAAGAAATTAAAAATATCACTTTAGGTATGTATCAGTTAGACCAAGGAAAATGATATACTTATGAACACATGAAGGCAGATTCTAGTTACAAGATCTTTATACATAACGAAATGAAGAATTTGATAAGACGCAAAATTGAATTCGTTTTTCGTCAACTCGGATTCATCAGTTATGGTTAGAATTCTTTCCTAATGGTAGTGGAGCCGAATCAATTTTAGGATATTACTGTAAGTGCAAAACTGGGAGCAGAGTTGTCGGTACATGCAGTCATATAACTTCAGTGATATGGTATTTGGGCTACGCAAGACACAACCCACATGTATTATCAAAGCACCACAAAGGTCTAGCAGATAATATTATAAATGCTATGAATTCTGGTTGTCAAATCTCAGACTCCGATTCAGATTGAGTCTCTACATAACTTGTTCTAAAGTTACAATAGTTTAGTAAGGAATGTTTCTATGGATAAGTTTGTTTTGCTCCTTCCAAAATAATGTGAATTTTTTATGCTGCTTATTTTGGAATAAGGTTATTTCTGCGCTTATCCAAAAATTCTCCGGTAAAATAAAAACGATAATAAATGAAATACCAATTGAATACAATTTTTAGATTTTTTATTAATAATGATCGCACTTCTGTTTGGCTTGGTAGTGTGCAAATTAATTATACAGTCAAGTACTAAATGATAGCCGCACTCCTAATTTAAGATTTATTTAATTTCAAATAAATTCTTTTAAAATTCTTCCTTTGCAAAAATAATACTTTTCACTTTACCAACTTTATTCTCTGCGGCGTCATGGAAAATTTATGGGTAACCCTCATTTAGTATGGTAATAAAAGATAGCCGCACACAATATTTTATTGTTTTTAATAGGAAATAAATATAAAAAGCACAGTTATAAAAATGATTTTTTATTCCAATTAATATTTTGTGTTTCGGCCATTGTTTTTAATTATTTCGAAAATTCGATTTGGCATACTTTTGTACAAGTTTTGGCATATTAATTTGAAATATTAGCCAATTCGCGTTGTACTGATGACTTTAGTTCATGAACGCTGCTGTATTGTGTTCCTTCAGCATATACAACTCTGCTGAGTACACCCCATATGTTTTCGATGCTGTTAATGTCGAGTGACCTTGCTGGCTGTTTCAAAACTGGTATCTGAGCCTCCGTAAACCAATAATTTACTATCCCGGCGGTGTGTACGGCTGCATTATCCTGCTGGAAAATAAAGTTTGGGTCGCCATTTTGTGCATCAACAACTGGTAATGTTTCGGGATAGCATGGATTTATACCGGTTGCTGTTAAGACGACCGGACATAAACTTCACATCCATTCTTCCTCCATAGCCAATTGCACCCCAAACAATCAGAGATCCTCCACCTCGTTGACGCCTCGATAGCACAAGAAGTTCTTTTCAAAGGTCGTGAAAATAATATTGCCATTAATCAAGGCTATCCATATTCAATTTTTTTCGTCACTAAAAATAACGCGCTGCCACTTTTTCTTCCACGACATATGTTCCTTCGCGAAACGCAATTTGGCATCTTTATGATTTGATAACAGTTGTGGTTTTCTTTGTAATTTTTTGATTTGTATATTATCTGACTCTCTTAATACTTTCCTCACATTACAAATCTTTGTATTATCTCAAGCTTTTAACGCAATTTGTTGCACGGTGCCAATAAAATTAGAGACGTTTCGTAAAATTAACCGTTTTTCTCTATCAATAAGTTCCACTGGCCGGCGGCCTGCACTTTTATGCGAACCGTATAATTGCGAATTTTTTAAATAATTTAGCACTACCTTCTCACTCCAACTAATATTTTCTGCTATTAACGGATACTCATATTACTTTTCTTAATAACGTCAATTTATCAAACTCGTTCAAACTACCTTTTCCACCCATATTTAAAAAATAACAAAAATCGGAATAATATTTAACGGCTATAATACTTAAGCGGCTATCTTTTATAACCATACTAAATGGGGGTTCTCCAATTGTCCATGATCCCGCAGAAAATAATGATTTGTATTTGTGCACGCATTGGTAAACTGAAGAGTATTATTTTTGCATATATAGGAACAATTTTAAATGAATTTATTTGAAATGAAATAAATCTTAAATTAGAGGTGCGGTTATCATTTAGTACAGGACTGTACGTCACTGTAGTGTGCAAATTAATTATAATTCGCATAATTAGGCTAACATACACCATAATTACTGTCTGGAATATTTTTTTATTCAAAACAAAGCAATTTATTGAATTTAGAAAAATATAAAAATTATAAAAATGACAAATGCATAAAACTGCTGTAACACCCTGTAAACAAGTGGGAGGGAGTTGCGAAATATTTTTGCAATTATAAAACAATATACTAAAGAACCACCAATCCTAAAAAGTCGCAAAAAATATTTAGAAATATCGAAAAATGATGTATATTCAATTATGTAATATTTGCATTCAAAACCGGAAGTGCGTCACTGTAGTGTGCAAATTAATTATAATTCGCATAATTAGGCTAACATACACCATAATTACTGTCTGGAATATTTTTTTATTCAAAACAAAGCAATTTATTGAATTTAGAAAAATATAAAAATTATAAAAATGACAAATGCATAAAACTGCTGTAACACCCTGTAAACAAGTGGGAGGGAGTTGCGAAATATTTTTGCAATTATAAAACAATATACTAAAGAACCACCAATCCTAAAAAGTCGCAAAAAATATTTAGAAATATCGAAAAATGATGTATATTCAATTATGTAATATTTGCATTCAAAACCGGAAGTGCGTCACTGTAGTGTGCAAATTAATTATAATTCGCATAATTAGGCTAACATACACCATAATTACTGTCTGGAATATTTTTTTATTCAAAACAAAGCAATTTATTGAATTTAGAAAAATATAAAAATTATAAAAATGACAAATGCATAAAACTGCTGTAACACCCTGTAAACAAGTGGGAGGGAGTTGCGAAATATTTTTGCAATTATAAAACAACATACTAAAGAACCACCAATCCTAAAAAGTCGCAAAAAATATTTAGAAATATCGAAAAATGATGTATTCCATTTCATGCAACTGGGCCCAAGCTTATCTATGGGGAAAATAGAAAATACGTTGTTTTGGGCCCAATTTACTATGCTTATCCTATAGGGTCCTTTGTAATATTTTGATTGTATACACGGTTAATACCAATAAACTCTTGCTATGATTGGTTTTTGTTCAATATTAGTTTGTTTAATATATTCCAAGGAAATAAAACTCAAATTTTAATTTTTTTTTTCTTAGTTTATTCACCAGGTTTCTACTCTCGAGAAATTGAGATTTTAAGTAAATGTGAGATGGATACTTCTTAAGAACACGGTGGAAAAATTCTCGGTTGCATATTGCCATAAGAAGTTCTGCATTAATCTACGTTTTATGCTTATTAGAAGATTTGATGTTGTCAATGTATTTAGAGATTATACCAGGAAGTGTGTTAACGAAGGCGAGAAATGGCGAAGAATGGTTTTCCAGCTTTGTCTTTTATTATTACCTCATAATTTAAGATGGTTCTTAATTTTGGTACTCTAGATAGTTTTGCCTCAATATCAATGTCAGAATAAGATATGTCTATTAGCCTAATTATGAATTTTAATGTTATACAATCTGAAATTATATAATCAATTGAAGTTATGTTCAATCATTATGTTCAAGTTGTTATCATAATTTTGTTATATTTAAAAGCTTTATTAAACGTCCTGTACCCTGTTAAGGTTAGCCGAAAGTTTCCAGCCGAAAGTAAAAAGTCGATAATGCAGATTACCTTATTAACATTCCAGACGAAAATAAAAAATTTTGTGGTTATCAGCCGAAAGTAAATAGGATAAATGGCTCTTAATAAACAATTTTGTAAAAAGTCTTACGTGGAAAACTTTGTTTAACCTAATCGCGGAAAATATCGGAAAATCAAAAGAATTCACAAAATTGGAATAAAATCAACCTTTAGAGTGTATATCTGAAGTTGAATTGTGTTTATTGGATTTGTCAATAGCCATCGCAGGAACAAAAATCAGTTCAAGTTTCCCGTGAAAAATCTCGGAAAATTAGATGTTTTTACTTCCGGCTGGAACGTCTTTCAAATTTTCCGAAATTTTCCACGAGAAATTTAAACTGAATTTTTTTCCTGTGATAGCTGTTTACAAGTCACATCAATGTAATCCATTTCCAGACATAACACTCTAGAGGCGGTTTTTATTCCAATTAAAATATTTTTTTGGGTGTACCGAGCTTTCCACAATTTTCCACGAGGAACTGCAGCTACGTTTTGCCATATATGAATATTTACAAAGGGACTCAATGATAATCATGCATCCTTATATTCCTTAGTAGTTTTTAGGATAAACACTACCGATCGTTATTGACTTCATTTTTTATTTTCGGCTGGGATAACACAATTTGCATTACCTTTTTTTACTTTCGGCTGGAGTAATACAATCTGCATTATCGACTTTTCATTTTCGGCTGCCAACTTTCGGCTAACTTTAACAGTATGCGTCCTGTACCGGTTTACTAATTACTAATCATTTAGATTTCTATAAACTTTTTTGGATACTTGATTTTTCGATAATTTTTCTATCTAATCATACGACATTTAATGCCTAATGGATCTACCCTTCGCCTAACCTTCCACCAGCGAAATATGTTTTTCAACATATAATTTGAATCTCTTAATAAAACTGTCGCCTAACTTAATACATTATTCATCAATAAAACCACTAATTAAATTAGAATAATTAATTGTTTTGATATTATTCATTTTAATCTGCAAGAGAAACGCACGAAGTTAGAATATTAGAAATCATACAATAATCCGTAATATTTAAATTATGGATATCGGATATTAAACTAGATTCCAACTTCAGTGCTTCTCTACCAGTAATGTGAACTAAACACGTACAAGAATTATTTAAAATTTTAAGTGAGAGAGCCATAAGTCGCCATAACGAATTTGTGATTTTCAGAAGATAGCGTATGGCAAACATTTCTTTAGTAAAGAAGTATGAATGGCAAATTCACTTATGTCAAATATCTTTTTGACAAATTATTTTTTTTTTCCAATATGCAATTACTCTAAAATTTGAATAAAATTTTCGCGTGCCGCACCTGAATTAATAAAAATATTTTTGGTTCAAAACGAAAATTTAAATTCTGGAAAATTAAGATTTAATCTTCCTTTTCCAGAATTTCATGTTGAAATATTCTTAAAAATGGAGATTTTCATTCTAATTTTACTAATAAATCTCTATTTTCCAGATAATTCTAAATTACCTTTTTCAAGTAAAAATATTTTTATTAATTTCAGCGCGCATCATACCTGCCAAATTTCATCACAATCAGTTCAGAAATAACCAAGTTACAGGCTAATTGGCCATATTCAGAAAGTCTATCCAAAAATTATTAAGAATCCCATTTCCACCATACCTGTCACTCAAAATGTATCATAACCCCGAAAGAAATGCCCAAATTACAGGCTAATTTGCGATATTCCAAAAATGCACCCAAAAATCATTTAAAAATCCTATTTCCACATTTAAATATGTATTCTGTTATCCGCGTTTAAAATGCTTCTCATAAATCGATTCTGTATATTTTGCAAACGTGTTAATTGTGTTTGATTCATAATAAATAGAAAAGATGAACAATAATCTACATGGGGAGCTACAATTGATTTATAAAGTATTATTTTGGTCTCCATTGGTAGCTTGTCTTTAATTCTGTTGAAAAGTCCTAATTTTTTATTAATCTTTTTGGCTAAGTAATCCAAATGCTGGTTAAATTCTTAAAACTTAAGTTTTCATCAATGACGACACCGAGATATTTGTATTCTTTAACTCGCTCAATGATTTGGTTCGCAATTACAATATCTGAGATACCCTCGTATACTTGGTTTTGATTTACAAGAACAATAGCTACTTCGTTTTCGAAATGTTCAATGACAATTTATGAAACATCAACCATCCACGTAAATTCTCAAGATCTTCGTTCACTTTTTGTACTGCTTCCTGATGAGTTGATGCCGAAATAGTAATTAATGTTGTGTCCGCAAACATATTAATTTGACAGTTCTTTATAATATCTATTATGTCATTTATATTCAAGATAAATAACATTGGTCCAAGTGTTGAACCTTGTTGTACTCCGAAATGGTTTTTTATCAACGACGATGTAAAATTATCAACTTTTGTATATTGTTGTCTCCCTTGAAGATAATTATTGAACCATTCAAGCTCTTTTCCTTCTATTGCATAATTTTTGGAGTAAGATTTTCCTATCTATAGTTTCAAAAGCTCGTTTGAAATCTGAATGAAACTGCTGTCACTACTTTATTTTGGTCTCTTTGAGTTTTTCATATGTCCAATTCTCTAAAACTAGATTGTTGATCCACTAAAATATTGTTATTACCAATATGATCAACCAACTGTTTTTTAACTACTCGTTCCAGTGCAGCTTCATAAATTGGGAGCATATTTATGGGGCGTAGATCTTCAGATGTGGTTAGTTTCGTGATTTTTGGAATTGGAACAACTGTTGATATTTTCCATGAAGCCGGTACTACTCCTTCCTTTCGACTTCGATTAACTAAATCTGTAAAATTTTCAGAGAATAAATGATTCTTCATCGCATCCAGCATGACCATTCTGTTTATGCAATCAACTACACATTGAGACTTTATTTTACTTATTATTTTTGATATCTCCTGGCGAGTTATTTCTTGAAAGCTGAGTTTTTCAAAATTATTATCATCCTGTGAAAAATTCCAATCCATTATGTCAGGGATGTTCTGGTAAATATCTATCTCGCAACACAAATATTTCATTTAGCGCTTCTGCTAACTTTCGTTTATCGGTGAGTGTTTTGTTGTTAAATTGAATACACCATTGTGTCGTATTTTTAGACTTGTAGATGGATTTAAGCGTTTACCATAGTTCCTTTAGGTTGTATTGATTTGAATGAACTTGTTTCTGAAGTATTCAGATTATTCCTTTCTCAACGATTGTTTATAAAAATTTAAAACTTTCCTTCCTGTAACATTCCCAAATTTTATCTGATTTCATAATTCTCATAACACTATAACTACGACTTTTTTCATGCTATTGGTAGTGGATTTGGGTTTTCAATATTTTCATCTTCCGTTGGTAGAAGAACTATTCCAAGTGATTAGTAATGTTTATGTTCAGTTTGGTATTTATTGCAATGCAATTGCACCACTTTGTCTCCTGACTTTTACACTCCTTTAATAGATGATCACCACTACACTTTGCACAACAAAGTTTGCCGGTACATTTATTACTATGATGGCCATAACCATTGCAATTATAACATCTTGATATTCCTTTAGTGACATCTGTCAAAACGTATATTTAACTTCTCAGCTTGAATAATTTTTTTGAAGTTATCAGAATCCACTTTAATAATTGTATCTATCTTAAAAAAATTTCTTCTACAATAAGTAGTTACTATCTTAATTTCACTGTTTATCCGGAAAGGGTTTTGCTGTTTTAGCGCGGACACAATTTCATTAGTTTCTAATTTCTGTGACATTCCAAGTATTTTCATTCTTGGGTTTCGTTCCGTTGGCAGTTTCACTTCATATTCAGCTCCCATCTTCTCCGTATCAAGTGTCTTCAGTCTCTCCTTGGCATCATTAGAATCACATTGTAAATTGATTCCACCGTTGGAAATGTTTCGACATCCCATTAGTGGTATACTTTCAGAGTCAATGTTCATTGTTAGATTAACTTAGTGGGATTCTTTTTAGCTGCTTAGTTGGTTTTTGGACCTCCACCACTTGATTTTTTATTTTTCCGAACTGTTGATTTAATTTAAAATGATTTACCGTAATGAAATCATTAATTTTGCTGAACTCTTCAAAAAAGTATCTTCTTCCAAAGTTTGGTACTCTAAACAGACAAATCTTACACAGGGACATTCCTTAAACAACTTGCCGTACTTATCAAAATTCTAATCTACGCAGGCGTAATGATACAATTTCTTGCATTTTCCGAAACATCTCAATGAGGTTCTTTCCCTCAAGTCTACTGTTCCTTTGCATTTTTCGCACTTTGACATTTTATTAACTCTTCATTAACTTTACACAGAGAAAAAGTTTTTACTTCTCTGATTTTATGTCTAAATTAAGAAAAAAATGTGCTAGATTGACACAGTAATGAACAAACAAAAGTTGTATGGAAATTTTGCACTTTTGCACTTTTGACTACTGTTTTAGATTTTTCTAGATTAGAATTAATTCAAATTAGAGTAAAGAATTGTTGATTGATAAAATTTGCTTACACAGAAATAGAGCTGTGTGAATGTGAAAAAGAAATATTTGTAAGAGAGCTTAACTGTATTCGTATAATTCGCTAATACAACTTGCACAGTAAATTCTGTATATATAGAATCTAAATTGTGGTAGAATCAGTCCAATCGCCGCGACGTGATGAGAAGGATTAATTTTTTATAATCATAAGCTCATCAGTTCGAAACTGGATTAAGTGAGTTCGCTTACAATTTTTCGGAAATAGTAACTTCAAATAAAAATTGAAAAGCTTAATCCACACCTCAGAGAGTAGAATGCAATATTGGCTAAAAGAAAATTAAAGTAGCACGAAGGCTTCTAATATTTTGGTGAATAACAAAAAAATGTTGACTTACTATTAATGATATTGGAGCAGGAAGATGCTACTGACATTTCCTTAAACAATTTTTGAATTTATAAAAAGGCTGTTTCGAAGTCCGAATCAAATTCGATGTTAGAGTCGAATCATTAAAGAATATTCCTGAACGGCATTATTAAATTTAAGAGTATAACGTTGTTTCCTAATTAAAATTGTTAGGTATCATGTCTGGAAAGTATTTCAATATAAGTGAGCCTAGCCAACAGTTATCCCCAGAAAAATTATCAGGACAACTTTCATGTGGGGAGTCCGGGAAAATTCGTTTTAATCAAAGGCCCATATAAAATTTAAAAATCTGTATAAATTCAACCTATAAAGTGTTCTATCTGAAAAAGTATTTCAAGTAGTGAGTCTAGCCAACAGTTATCTCTAGAAAAATTATGTAATCCTCCTAGTATTATATTCTGGAAAAGAGCCGAGATATATTCTGGTAAATACATGACACTTAAAGTTGAATATATACCCATTTTTATATATTATATGGACCTTTGATTCAAACGAATTTTCCTGGGCTCTCCACATAAAACTTGCCCTGATAATTTTTCTGTTGGCTATACACACTAATTGAACCACTTTCCAGACATGACATTTTAAAGGTTGGATTTATACAGATTCTTAAATTTTAAATGGGCCTTTAACGAATTTTCTCGGGCTCTCCACATGCTTGTACTGATCATTTTTCTGGGCATAACTGTTGGCTAGGCACACTTACTAAACCACTTTCCAGACAAAACACTTAAAGGTTGGATTTATACAGATTCTTAAATATTATATGAGCCTTTCATTCAAACAAAATTTTCCGGGCTCCCCACATAAAACTACTCCTAATAATATGTCTAGGGATAACTGTTGGCTATATGCACACTAATTAAATCACTTTCCAGACCTGACACTTGAAGGGTTGAATTTATACAAATTTTTAAATTTTATATTCATAAACTTAACTTGTAATTATACCATCGCAAACAGTGACAACCAAATCAGCGTACATCCAGCCAGAAATTCACTATATGGAAATTCCAGTTTATAGGTTGTTTTTACTATCTGCATTACCGACATTTTATAACTTTCGGATAAAAACTCTCGGCTAACTTTAACAAGGTGGTTTATTGGGTGAACCGCTACAGCCCAAATAATGTCAAACAAATAATATTTATTTCGACTTTTATCCTTTGTATGGTTTATTGGTATATACTCTAGAAACCGTGGCATTTATTATTTGGGAACAGTGGGAACGAATTGTGTGTGCCTAACATCGAACTGTCTTCCAAATTGGGGCAAGTAAAAAAGCAATCTTTCAACTATCATTAAAGAGTGCAATAGGCGTATGAGTGGGGTTGACCTAATGGATAGTCTGATTGGTTGCAACTCTATCCGAATAAAGACCCAATAATGGACTAATCGCATTTTTTCCGTTAATATTAAATAGTAAATAACTAAATAGTCATTAACATTCAGTAAAGATTCGGTCAATAAATATTTGCTTGGCTAGCTAAATCCAACTACCAACCAGTAAGTTTATTTACCTCGCAGGCGAATTTTTGTTTTTACCTGACTGGTATGTATTTTGCTAGCATTAAAATTAATCTATCTTGATTTTGTCGGAGCTATAAAAAATTGTGGCATTAGAGGATTTTAAGAGAAAAAATTAGAAATTAGCGTTTAGAAAATTATATATGGCTGAAGTCAGTTGGATTTCAGACATGTAATATAATTATTGATCGAAGGAATGCAATAATAAAGGCATTTATTTTGAATAATTATCGCAACATTATCATCATGGTCAGTTTCATTTATGCACCTCCTATACGACTTCAGTTTTATTCTATATTCAGCTTCATACAATAATTATATTATAGCGTGACTATGTGAAGTTCTCTTATTTCCTATACAGAACTAGCATGCATCAACTTTTCAAATCTTTTAATTTCAATCAAATCGCATGTTAAAGAAAACAATTAATTTAATAGGATTAAACAAAGAGCTAATTTGCAAATTACTGCCCACAATTACGATATATACATAGTTATGGCTTTTGTTTTAAAAGTCAGTTAACATTTAGCTTACGTACAACATGATGAGTTACTTTAAATTCCGTTACAACCGCTTAAACTATATAATTTATTTATTCTATTACATAGGCCGATTAAATGGCCTAAACATTTATCGTTACAATCGAAAATTTGGTAAAATGGAAATATCATTTGTATCGTGCTTGTACAGTATAACAGTGTTCATATATTTTGCGTTAAATTCAATCTGGTTTCAACTAAAACTAAACAACATAAATTCATACAATCTATTCGAGTACAATATTCAAGTAGTCCTTCGCATCGTACTCGATTTCAGTTCAACAACTCTTTTTTATGTATCCGCATGGTGGTACACGAACCGAAAAATTATAATAATTAATTCTATTTTTAAATATTATCGAACCCTGCTAAAACAAGTTCATAACAAGTATGCGCAAGATTTGCGCTTTGATTTCATTGCAGTTAATATAATTGATATTCTGTTGCCGGTAATTAACATGTGTACATCATTTATGAGTGTACGCATCATTTTGCCGTATTTATCAATTAAAGCGTCCGCTCTCAATATCCTAATTATGTTAAACATAAGTTATCTATGTTCCGAAATTTTATTATATTTTCGAAGTATTAAACATTTGTTTGTTATTGTTAACGGTGAATTAGATAAGGAGTTAAATAAATTACTAAATACCGTTGAGATTACCGACAAGCTACGCTATTTATGTAAATTAAGCATTAAGCTACGAAAAATACTCCATTTAACCAATAAAACGTTTGCAATTCCGATTTTAATTCGAGCCATAATTTACTATAAATGGTTATTATCTATGTTCCTGTATCAAATCAAAGTAATGCTGAAAATCACCCCAGCCAGTAACAATCTTTTAATGGCCTTATTCGTCATCTTCGGAGTATTTTATCAAACCATCAAGGTGTTTGCGTTCTTTCAATTGATTGAAAATATAACGGAAAAAATGGATGATACGCAAAAAGTTATCAGGAATTATTTAATTCGATCGAAATTTCGAAATGGTGAATTGCATAAATATGTAAGTGTTTTAACTATTAATTAAATGTAAATTATAAATTAGAATTATGTTATCTTGATTTACGATTCAAATAATATTATTTATGACACACACATTACCTGCTAAACCGTGTCGCTATGTTGTACCTTAAATTTCGCTATAGTTACGTAAAGTATTTAATTTACTACATCTACTTTGTGAAAAAATTTATTGGCCTAAATACTTACCGATACAATCGGGACAAAGATGTGCTCGAACACTCAAATTTTGCATTCGCCTATAGCATCACCATAGGCGTATTTACAGTGTATAGTTTATTAAAATTGCATATTGATCAATTCAAAATGGGCAACATTTATATGTTGCACGCCTCACAAAGTTATTCAATTTTATCGATTATACGCGAATTATTGTTTAATGCATTTTCATATTCTATTGCCTGGATTGTGCGACACCAAAAAATCCGTACCATCAATAAAATTTTGAAATATAAACGATTGGTGGTGGCACATATCGGTTGTAAATATGAATCGTATTTTTGGGGTAATTTTCTTATGATGTGCCTTCAAGAAATTGTTTTGCCACTGGTAAATTTTATCACGACCATGAATAGTGTTACATATGTGTATCAAGGTGCAACCAATATTGAAATGCTTGTGTACGGAATAAATGATTTTTTCATTAATATGATGCTTTCTGAAATTATTTTATGCTTTTCAAGCATCCAACATTTGTTTGTTATTTTGAATTGTGAATTGCGTGCGGAATTACAAAAGGGGGCGGTTAGCGAGTGGCTTGTGTATTTGGGAAAGCTACACGTGAAATTGCATAAATTGCTTAAAATAACTATTAAAACTTTTTCGCTACAACTGGCCAGTCGAACCCTTCATATATTTACGTCAATCGTGTCGCTACTGTTTTCCGAAATTGTGCTGCTAACCAATCCGCAACCGTCGGAAAAATATATGCTAATGGTGTATGTAATGTATGGATTTGTGTTTCGAGTTGTGCAGTTTTTGATTTTTATCAAATTGTTTCAAAGTATTGCGGATCTATCGGAGGAGACGCGGCATATTGTCAGTACATATTGGATTTCGTGGTACGGCAATCAAGAGTTGCTTCAAAATGTAAGTGTTCTATAACCTTAATCAATTTCTTGATGACAACACAGTTAATATAATACAGGCACACCAAAAAAAAAAATCGTGACCCAGGTGGGAGACCAGTGGGGTCCTAGTGACCATACAAAATTATTACAATTGCCCATTTTCCCGTTACACCCCCCCCCCCCCCCCCCCCCCGGGGTCGAAATTTCAACTTTTATGCAAAGTTGGAATGGATGTGCATTCCTACGTTTCTTGGCATTCTAAAACCGAAAATGTTAACAACAAATAAATTCGACCCTTCCATCACCCCTAGTGTCCCTTTACTACTCGCAGAAAAAAGGGGCTGAAATTTCAATTTCTGTGCAAAATTGAGATGGATGTGCATTTTCTATGTTTTTTGGGACACTGGAACCAAAAATGGCAACGAAAAGTAAAGTTGACTCTTGTTCAACACTCCCTTACTACTCCCAGAAAGGCGTTAGAATTTGAAATTTCATGCAAAATTGAGGTGGCTGTACATTTCTGTGTTTTTTGGGGCACTGGAATTTAAAATGTCAATAAAAAGTCAATTTGACCCCTCCATCACCCCTAGCGCCCCTTACTACCTCCTGGAGGGGGTTGGAATTTCTAATTTCTTCCTAGATGGATGTGTATTTTTATGTTTTAAGCGCAGCTCACGATTCGGGGTGCTGCTTTAAAGTGAGTCCTCTGGCCTCTCACAATTCGGGGAGCTTGTTTGAAGTGAGTCCCCTTGGGAAGGAAATGGCAATCATTTTAAACTCGTTTAAACTCTCCAAATATACGTCGGTGTTACATTGGTCTGCAGATAAGTGTCTCCATCCTACTTGAGGGGTTTGTTACGAGGTGTAAGGCATAGTTGAAGGGTCAAATTTGTGATTTATACTGAATTTCGTTTCGGGGGACCCAACAAACGTGGCAATATACATCCAACTCCTTTCTGGGGTTGTAAAGTTGTGCTAGGGGTGATGGAAGGATCGAATTTACTTTTCGTCGTCATTTTCGGTTCCAGCGCCACATAAAACATAGAAATGCATATCCATCTCAATTTTGCATGAAAATTGTACTTTCAACACCTTTCTGCGAGTAGTAATGGAGTATTAGGGGGTGAAGGAAGGGTCAAATTTACTTTTCGTTGTCATTTTCGGTTCTATAGTTCCCCAAAAAACATAGAAATGCCCAGCCATCTCAATTTTGCATGAAAATTGAAATTTCAACCCCTTTCTGGGGGTGGTAAAAGGGTGATGGAAGGGTCGAATTTATATTTTGTTATCATTTTCGGTTTTAGCGTTCCAAGAAACGTAGGAATGCACATCCATGCCAACTTTGCATGAAAATTGGAATTTAAACCCCCAGGGGGTTGGCAACGGGAAAATGGGCAATTGGAATAACTTTTATGGTCATATCCGATTTCAGCGATCTCAAAGTAGGGTCTCCCATCTGAGTCACGACTTTTTTTTTTGTGTGCCTGCGTAGTTAATAAAACATAAATAATTTTTATTATTAGCCATTTTGTACCACAAGGTGGCACAAATTGACAAAATGTAAATATTAATAAAACTGATAGTTTCTGGATCGAAGCCTGTGGCTCTTGTATGTTGGTGGGTGTTACAAACAAATGAAGTTATTCGCGCAGCAAGCAATATAATCTATTGACAATGAGCCGTTGGCACGATAAGTAGTTCACTAATGGTATCACATCAAAACTCAGGCCAACGTACTTGTTTCTCTTAGGTTCCTTTAATATTGGTATTTTTTTAACTTCATTTTTGATATCAAATTAGATCTTGACATTAGCGTCTTTATTATAACTTCAAATTAGCAAACTAACAAATTGAAAAATTAACAAATTAGCAAAGTTGTTTGCAAAACCTATAGCGATACCATTTTTGACAACACAAATAAGAATGGGTTATTTGAATTAAATGTGCAAGTAGAGCCATCTGAAAAAGCATTAGTAGCAGATGTTGAACAATGGCATCGTAAATTAGGACCTTTAAGCATATAGAATATACAAAAGCTGATGAAAATTTCTAGAGGAATACACTTAAAAGAAGCTGATCTAATACAAGCTAGTGACGTCTGTGAAATATGTGTAAAGGCCAAACAGACAAGGAAACCGTTGAACGAAGGAAGGACTAGGGCACGCACGGATGTGTATCATCCAGTAGAACCGCATACGTAGGATGAAAAAACACTACACCGTTACAGTTATTGACGACTACACAGACTTTGTGATGGTATACCTAATACGTCATAATGGACATAAATGTAGCAGTTTTAAAACTTGGTGTAAAGCTATCGGTAACATTTTGAACTATAATATACACATCAACAAAATGGAAGAGCTGAGAGGCTAAATCGAACCTTGATGGAAAAAGCGAGAGCTTTAGTCTTAAACTCGTTAATTGATAAAGAAGATGAGGCCAAGCAGTAAGGGTTGCTTCTTATTTAAAAAATAGTAGTCCATCATCAAATCTGGAAGTCACACCACCGGAAAAATGGCCCGGAAAAACACCGCAACTTTCGCGGCTGCAGGTTTTTGGTTGTTATGCATAAGCCAAAGAACTCGGACACAAAATAATAATGTCAAGAGATGTTATATTTGAAACTGGAAATTTAAATAATAAGTCGCATAAAAAAATGAAAATAGTGTGAGGGTTTACACCGATATCATCATAGATGAAAACGAAGAGCAAATGAATACATACAATTTCTGAAAACACGACCAGACATGACGATAGCAACAAATTATGAAAGCGGATTTGTAGAAAACCCAGGCAAAGAACATATAAATAATATAAAACGGACGTTGAGATATATAAAGGGTATAGAGATACGAAGAGGAATTGAATATTCATCAGGTAGCGATATATCAAGAATCGAAGCATTTTGTGATTCAGACAATGCTGGTGACATAGAGACTAGGAGGAGTACGTCCGGATACGTCATTATTAGGGATGTGCTAAATCGGTCCTTTTTGTTCTGTTTTGCTTATTTTCTCTTACGTTTTTAACAAAAAAGAACCAACTTAGCCCATCACTAGTCAATATGTTCTGTTGAGGGCCAATAAGTTGTTTTTCAAGGAAACAGCCGATAGTCGTGCTGTCAAGTACGGAAGCTGAATATATTTCAGCAGCAGAATGGTGCAGAGAGTTAATGTTTTCGAAAAGTTTATTAGAAGAGCTAGTAGGTGTGGATATAAAAGCTAATTAAGAGCGGTGTTATGAATAGACGGAGTAAATGCATTGATGTGAGATAATATCACTATATAAAAGAGCAGAAGGCCTACTAAGTCTGAAGTACATCGAAAGAGAAAATCAATTGACAGATTTTTTACGAAACCACTTGAGAGTGTACAATTTATTGAACACTGCAACAAATTGATGGTATAGGCACTGAAATGGAGGAATAATTAACTTTTCCCTACTTCTGATAGGTAAACGCTGTTTCTGAATCTTTGAGAAATGAACCAATATTGAATAAATTTCTTTACAACAATTACATTTTGGAGATTGAATCAAACCTAAAAGGTAGACCTGACAGCTTCTGAAAATTCGTGGATTCTAAATGAAAAACGAGGGGTTATCCGTCTACTATGTTTTTGGATGTTCATGTGGTTCATAATTTGAAAAATAATTGTAAGGGATTCGCCGACTTTTTTGAGAGTGTTTATGTAAAGAAACCGGTAACGACAGATTCGACATCGAGCTGTTGTTCTGTGGCTGGAAATATATTTTCCTGGCAATCAGATGCTGATACTGTATTGAATGAACTACTATCGCTCGTTACTAATCAAAGTGGCGGTTTCGATTCCATTCCTCCCTTGGTTCTTAGGATAACAGCCCATGATGTCGCCTTTTCCATCACTGTTCTATTTAACAAAAGTCTTCAGGAAGGATATTTTCCGAACCTATGGAAATGATATTAAAAATTATCGAGCCGTCCGTTTAACCGACTTTTTGAACAATTAGTCAAGGATTTTATTTTTTTTTATACTCGTAGGTTTATTTCATCTAAGCACATGGATTCCTTCCTGGCAGATCAACTGTTTCTAATTTGCTTTTACTGACCAATTTTGTTTCAACTACTTTCGAATTGGAAAAAGATGTACAGGTTGTTTACTCACATTTTAGAAAGACCTTTGATAAACTTGATCACAAACAACTGTTGGAAAAATTAGAGTCTTTGGAGTGTCTACCTATTAGGTGGATTAAGTCGTACTTAAATTGTAGAACTCAAATCGTTCAGATTGGGAATTATACGACTAGATTGATTCATGTAACGTCAGGGGTTCCCCAGGGAAGCCATCTGATTTGGGTCCCCTTTTATTCATTTTATTTATTAATGACGTGATTGATTGTATTAAATATTCTGAAATTTTCATATATGCTGACGATATTAAAATTTTTAAAACTATTTCAAATATTCGGGATACAGTGAATTTCCAATCTAATTTATCGGATTTTACAAATTGGTGTACTTGTCATAATTAATTATTGAATACTAAGAAGTGTAAAAGAATGATTTGAACTTTAACTACAAATTGCTTTTCAATGACCATAGAATTGAGAAAGTGGGCACTTTCAAGGACTTGGGTATCACTTTCGCTTCTAATTTATCATTCCACATTCATATACAGGACATTGTCTCTAAGGCGTTTACCATGCTAGGGTTTGTTAAACGATTCTCTAAAGACTTATGGGATCCTTATGCGATTATAATCTTATATATTTCGTTAGTACGTTCGCAATTAGAGTATGGCTTAGTTATTTGGGACCCATTTTATAAAGAATCTTCGGATCTTATTGGAAGAGTTCAAAAACAGTTTTTAAAATATGCCTTGGGTAGATTACCGAGGGACAATAATCTTCCCAATTATATTCTTTATAGTAAGACTGATTGTAGTGCGATTCTTGATTTGTTTTCTATTTACGTTCCAACACTTACGTTACGATCGAGCGGGGATTTTATTCTTAAATGACCAATACAGATGAGTAATTTATCTAGGAATGAACCTGTTTATAGTGTCTTGGTTGA
Organism: Tipula helvola; assembly: GCA_963556165.1. NCBI lineage: Eukaryota > Metazoa > Arthropoda > Insecta > Diptera > Tipulidae > Tipula > Tipula helvola. Next base: position 371,309,334 of record OY744481.1, read on the forward strand.
TTTTAATAATGGTAAATAAATAAATAAATATTCTATGTTGAGAATGATCTAATTGACGATGAGCACGATAAGTGTTCACGAATGGTAACACATCAAAACTCAGGCCAACGTACTTGTTTCTTTGGGGTCTCTTTCATCTTGTTATTTGTATCTTCATTTTTGACATCTAATTAGAATTTGACATTAGCGACTTTATTATTGACTTCAAATTAAAAAATTAAGATAGCAAATTTGCTTGCAAAACCTGGCGATTCCATTTTTGACAACAAATTAGGAATTTAACAAATTATCAAATTATCAAACAAACAAATAAGCAAATTAACAATTAAGCAAATTACCCAACAAGCAATATATAAAATTAATAACTTAGTAAATCATCAAATTAGCAAATGAACAAAATAAAAAAGTAGCAAATTATCAAATTAGCTAATTCTCTAATTTACTAATTTGATATGCAAAGAAATCTAGTGACATCATTTTTGACATTACATTAGCAAATCAACAAATTAGCAACTTAACTTAGTTGCAAATTGCAACTTAACCACTTTATAAATTAACAATTTACGAAATTAACAAATAGCCAATTTAACAAAAAAGCAAATTAGCTAATCTGTTATTTTGCTGTAAACTCTAAATTCTAGCGATATCATATTCCATTTGAAATTAGCAAATTAACAAATTACCGAGGGGAGAGTCTCCGTTTGTGAGTACTCTTCGGTTGTGGGCATCTTTGCATAACGGTTAACGCTAATATCGAAGTGAATGGGCAAGCTTGTTGATTAGCTGCGCTCACATTAAAAAATAATCCGTAAAAATCAACGCAATTGTAATTTTCCAATGTTTTAAAAGTGCGATAAATCAAAGTGAATAATTTTAAACAGGTGAGTGTTCTTGATGTTTCTAAAGTATTTTCGTTGAATTTGGGATGCCACATCAATTTATATCAAAATTATCACGCATCACATTTGTTTTATTACTCCTAGAGCGATCGCGATTTCCTGTTGTGGGCACCCCCTTTTTTCTTTTAAAACGTCTGTTTGACTGGAAAACTGTTAGATATCATCGTTTGTTCACATAAACATAACATATTATTACGGTGACACCTAGGGTAGAATAGAATAAGTTAATTGATAGCGCAAAGTTCTACTGTTCTAAAATGGAATTTTCCATGATAAAAACTGTTCTAAATGTTTCTAGACTGTTATTACCGGAACAATCATGAAATTTCAAGAAGTTTTAGTTTGAGGATATAAGGAGCGAACGAATACGAATTAGAATATTAGATTTTGGTAAGCGACAGTGTGAACATTAATTAGTGAATTAAAAAGTGTTTTAGTGAAATATAAAAATAAGTGAACAGTAAAATTGTGTAAAAATTAGGTGTAATAAGCGATTTCGTGAATTTTTAATAATAAATAAATTCGTTTGTGATTAATTGAAGTGGTTTGTTTTTATTCATAATCCAGTGATTCGAATCTCCATTGACAAGGCAAAATTTCATTAACATTTTAACGTATTTTAGGGCATTTTTAGCCATCGAAGAAGTCAACTGAATCAGCTTCAATTGATTTGGATGCGCTAATTTGTGCCATTAAGGATTGCTTAGTTTAAAAAAATCACATTAAATCGACTGCACGGACCTATGGAATTGCGCGGAGCAGTTTGCAATGGTACCTGCATTAAACGGAAAAGATGTTTGGCGACTGGTCATCAGTGGAAGCTACTGTATTGTTGGATTTTATTCGTGAATGCAACCAACTCACTAAATCAAGTATCTTGAGTTGATGTTTACTCTTCCTTTCCTTCTTTGAAAATCATTTTGTGCTCAATTGGAATGATTTTTAAAGGTTTTCAAACCGATCCACGAGAGAGGCCTTTTCAAATATATTTTGAAATGCGTCAACAATTATTACGGCCTCAGCATCAACGAGCTGCTTGAATGGGTGAACATCACTTCCAAGCAACGAATATCTACAACATGGATGAAAGCGGATTTATAACGACGTATCTGAAAATTTGAAGCCGCTGAAAGAGAAACGATGGTGACAATGGCCTTAATCGTAAGCGCTGATGGCAACAGTCTACCACCATTTTTTCTTTTCCCAAAAAAAAGCAGACCAGCTTCTTCAACAACGTTTCTGATGGGACTGCCGATTATGCTAATGGTACTGGCTGGATGTACCAGCAAGAGTTTATGCGCTATATGAATATTAATTTTATAAATTTCGTTAGCTTTCCCTGTGCTGTTGCTTCTCGACAACCATGCTTTGCATCTATCAATGGAGTTTATATTGTTTTTTTTTCCGCCACACTGTAGTCACAAACTACAGCCACTGAATATGTATGTTTTCAGACCGATAAAGACCTATTACAAGTCAAGGTGTTCTGCATGGCAAAAAAATAGTGCCAACAAGGTGGGGCATTGATACCCAAAGTCATTAAATCCAGCTTCAAAGCATCCGGAATTGATCCATACAACCCAGACCGCTTTCTGACGTTGATTTTATTCAAGCGGTCGAGCGCGGAATGTGAAAGAAGCTGGTTTCGAGGAACGTATTGATGAAGAGGAGCCGAATCGTCTTCCTTGTGACAGATGTTGCAGATGAAGAGGGAGTGGTCATCACACTCAAATCTTCTACATTTAGAACGTCCTCAACACCCCTTCAAGCAGCTCCACCACAAATGCCTTCATATCGTGGTATTTGCTGCTTTAAAAGAGGAAGTCGCTAAGCGAAGAGTCGTCGTCGTCGCCCCCCCCCCCCTCCCCGCCCCTTCGAAGAAGAGGAAAAAGGAAGGCAACGCTCTAAACAAGAGAACTCTTCACCATACTTGAACCCCGTGTGATCGGCCCATGCATTTAGTTCGCTGACATGCATTCCAGCTATTTCACATGCAAACATTGTGTTTCTGACTTGGAAAATGAGGAAGACGATATTTTATTTTTTAAAAAGCCTTTTATCGTTATTTTTACCACTTTAGGTTTTATAAAATTAATAAACCTCGAAATTCTTTCGAATTAGGTGCGTTTTTCTTCACATATTCCCATTTTCAGCGAATTTTCGAAGGGTGCCCAGTATCGGTTACGATTTTTTTTTGCCAAAAAACATGAATTCATAAAATTGGTCGTAAAATTTTTCTAGTTGACGTAATCAATGTAGTTACTTTAGCAAAGAGTTAGGTAATAGCGTTGCCAGACTGCGGTTTAATAAACCCGATTTAGCTAAACTAGTTCAGGTACTCTATGAAACAAAACGCGATTAGCAAAAATTAGAATTGACACACTATGGCTAAATTAGAAAAATTCACTAAATCCGATTTATTAAATCGCAGTTTGTCAATGCTATTGGGCCTCTAACTTTCCATTGATATTCATATCTCTACACTACATAATATTGACTCAAAGAAAAATTATGGGTCAAAAACAAAACTGTGCCTTCAACCGGAGACTCTCCCCTAATTAGTAAACTATCAAATTACAATTTAGCAAATTAGCACATTAACAAATTTGCTTAACAAGCTATAAGTTTTACCAAAGTAGCATATTAGCAAATTATGGAATTATTAAATCAACTAGCTAATAAATAAGCAAATTTGAAAATTAGCAAATAAACTAAATAATTTGCTGATTTACTATAAAATGCAATCTTGCGACATTAAAATGCATATTACATACAAGTTAGTAAATTATCAAATTACCAATTTACCAAGCTAAAAAATTACCAAGTTAGTAAATCGTAGATTTGTTAATTTGCTAATTTGCTATGAAATTAAATCTAGCGATATAATTTTTGTACTCAAATTAATCAAATCAGTAAACCATCAAATTAGTAATTTAGCAAATTAACATATTAGCGAATTATGGAATTATTAAATAAGCAACTTTGTGAATTAGCAATGCAGGATTAGCAAATGTTCAGATTTATTAATTTGCTATGAAATTAAATCTAGCGATATAATTTTGTACATGAAATTAGCAACTTAGTAAATTATCAAATTATCAATTTACCAAATTAGCAAATTACCAAATGAGCAGATTAGCCAACTAAAAAATTATCAAACTAGCAACTAAGTAAATTATCAAATAACCAATTTAGCAAATTGGGCAAATAAATTAATTTGTTGAGTTGCTATAAAATAAAATCTTGGGACATTAAATTGCAAATTATAAATTAGAAACTTCGAGGAGTTGTTAATGTGCTTTGAAGTCAAATCTAGGACCTAGCGATATAAATGTTGATATTAAATTAGCAACTAAGTAAATTATCAAATTTGCAAATTAGCAAATAATCAAATGAGCAGATAAATTAATTTGTTAATTTGGTCAGTTGCCATAAAATGAAATCTAGTGATATCAAACTGCAAATTGCAAATTAGCAAATTAACAAATTAGGAAATTGGTAAAACATTAAATTTGTAGATTGGTTAATTTACTATGAAATTAAATCTAGCGATATAATTTTTGACATGAAATTAGCAACTTAGTAAATTATCAAATTAGCTAATTAACCAAATTAGCAAATTATCAAATCAGCAGATTAGCCAACTAGAAAATTATAAAACTAGCAACTTAGTAACCAATCAAATAACCAATTTAGCAAATTTGCAAATTAGCAAATTGAGCAAATAAATTATGTAATTTGTTAATTTGCTGTGTTGCTATAAAATAAAATCTAGGGATATCAAATTAAAAATGTAAACTAGCAAATTAACAAATTAGTAAATTATGGAATTAGCAAATTCCAGGATTTGTTAATTAGCAACTTAGTAAATTATTAAATTATAAAATTAGCAAATTTTGCAAATTAATATATTAGCAAATTATGTAATTTTCAAATTAGCTAATTTGCTAATTTGATTTGAAAGGAAATCTAGCGACATTATTTTTGACATCAAATTAGATGGTTAATAAATTAGCAAATTAGCAATTAGCAAACTAACAAATTATCAAGTAAGCAAATTTGTTAGTTAGTCATTTGGGAATTTGTTATAAAACTAAAGCAAGCGGTAACCTTCTTGAAACCAAATTATCAAATTACCAATTTAGCAAATTTACAAATTAGTAAATTAACAAATTAGGAAATTATCAAATTTGCAGATTTGTTAATTTGCTATGAAATTAAATCTAGCGATATAATTTTTGACATGAAATTAGCAACTTAGTAAACTATCAAATTAGCAATTTACCAAATTATCGAATTAGCAGATTAGCCAACTAGAAAATTATCAAACTAGCAACTTAGTAAATTACCAAATAGGCAATTTAGCAAATTTGTAAATTAGCAAATTAGGGTAAATAAATTGATTTGTTAATTTTCTGAGTTGTATAAAATAAAATCTAGGGACATCAAATTGCAAATTGTAAATTATCAAATTAGCAAATTCGAGGATTTGTTACTTTGCTTTGAAATTTAAATCTAGCGATATAAATTTTGACATCAAATTAGCAACTTAGTAAATTATAAAATTTGCAATTTAGGAAATTAACATATTACCAAATTATGGAATTTTTAAATTAGCTAATTTGCTAATTTGATATGAAATGAAATTTAGCAAATTTTTAAATTAGAACCTATTTAGCAAATTAGAAAATTTGCAAATTAGCTAATTTGATTTGAAAGAAAATCTAGCGACATTATTTTCGACATCAAATTAGATGGTTAACAAATTAGCAAACTAAAAAATTATCAAGTAAGCAAATTTGTTAGTTAGTAATTTGTGAATTTGTTTAGTAAATTAATAAATTAGCAAAATTGCCAACTAGCTAATAAACAAATTATAACCTTAGTAAATTATTAAATTAACAAATAAGTAAATTAACAAATTAGCACATTCACAAATTATTAAATTAGTAATTTACCAAACTAAAAAATTAGCAAATTAGTAAATTCACAGATTTGCTAATTTGATATGAAATTAAATCTAGCGATATAATTTTTGAAATAAAATTAGCAAGTTAACAAATTAGTAAACTAAAAGATTAACAATTTATCATATCAGCAAATTCAAATTAAGAAATTAGCAAATTAATAAATTAGAGAATTAACAAAAATTAGCAAAATAATAAATTATGAAATTCGCGGATTTAGCAAACTATGCTGTGAAATTAGCTACACTTATTCCAATTCTTGGAAGAAATACACTAGTACGACCATAAGTTCGTGTGTCCCAATTGTCCCATTTTGTTAATCCACCAGCTATTTGTAGTAATACCATTAGGTTATTATGATTCAAGACAAAAGGTCTAATTCGATTGCCTTATTTATGAATATTTGCGGGAGCATTATTCTGAGCATCCAATTTGGATGCAACATCTCCTCTGGCTATTCGCACTACCTTGCAGGGTCGATAGGTGGTTTTTTTAATCATTTTCGTAAATGATCCAAGTCAAATTTTTCACTAATTATGACCGAACGTTCCTTGTCAAATTTCTTGTAAAACCAACCGTTCTGGCATGAATCATGCCTGTTCCTATTTGTGTGGTGATGAAACACAAAAAATGTTTGGCGGATTATTTCTTTCAAGGTATCAACAAAAAATATTTACATATAGAAATGACACCGGGTAATTTCGCCGCTACGAGTTCAGTATGTCGCTGCAATCGCATTTTTTGGTTTGTTACTTTACTACTTTTTTTACAAAAATGTGGGGCGTGTTTACGCATTGTTGTTTATTGATTTTCTATTTTGCTTATTTTATACACTAAATATCGTAATTCTATACACAATGAAAAAAGGATAAATTACGTTTTTGTTTATGTATTTGTAATTAGTTGTATGCTAATTTGAATGTGGTATACAATTTTTGTACCAAATTTTCTTATTTTTTTTTTTTTTTTCGCCGAAGCATTTATAATTTTGAGTTTTGCACGAATGAGCACTCGCATTGTATGCATAATTGAATGGTTCGTGGATTCGAAAAAAAAGAAACCAACATACATATTTGAATACTGTTAAAGTAACCGAAAATTGCCAGCCGAAAGTAAAAAATTAAGTCGTAAACAGTCGATAGTGTTTAGCCGAAAATTACTATGGATGCATGGATAGCATTGAAAATGTTTATCAATATTCTTAAGTGCCAAAACCTGCTCAAAAATCAGCCTCTAGCGTGTTATGTCAATAGCTATCGCAAGAAAAAAGTTTAATAAAAATTTCTCGTTAGGAAATCTAAGAAAATTCGATTTTCCAAAAATCATTAGAAACTTTCTATAAAATCAGCTTCTAGAGTGTTATATCTTGAGATGGATTGTTTTCATGTGATTTGTAAATCGAAAGCAATATTCAAAAACGTCTTGGCTCCACTTAGTTTACAAAAAGTAAACCATGATTTCGATGATGCCAACTTTATTACTGTTTTTACTGATGCTTCGAGGTGGTTTGGCGTCTATTGGAAGGGGCTCCGTAAACTTCCAGTAGGCGCAGGTGTACGTACTGCCTCCTCGTGGCAACCACCGGTAACTGTAACCATTAGGCTGAATGTGGCCATTGGTGACAGGCTAAAGTACGACGCTAAAGGAGAAAACCTTGACAAAAAATCCCTAATCTAAGGTGGAACAGCATATGCCGATGGATGAATGGCTGATAGGTTAATCAGTCTATATATGCGGACTCTGGATACCAGGCACCCTCCAGTTTTATTTAGCCTTCCTGTAGTAAACCTGGGTGACCTACAGGCGACTTTTTTATTCCCAGCAACTCGCAAGAGTTAAATCAAAACGGTAGACGAGGCACGGGAAGGAATACACCGGAGTGGGTCTACCCTCTCAAAGTCCTTGAGTCCCAATGCTACCGCTTTTCTAGCAGAAGTAAATGTTATTACATCTAGGAGGGAGAGCAATGAGCCCAGATAGTATGTAACGCGTGTAGAAGTACTACCTACAGTAAACATTTAGGAGGGAGAGCAATGAGCCCAGATAATATGTATCGCGTGTAGAAGTACTTCCAACAGTAAATATCTAGGAGGGAGAGCAATGAGCCCAGATAGTATGTCCCAGCAACTCGCAAGAGTAAAATCAAAACGGTAGACGAGGCATGGATAGGAATATACGGGAGTGGGTCTGCCCTCTCGATGTCCTTGAGTCCCAATGCTACCGCTCTTCTAGCAGAAGTAAATGTTATTACATCTAGGAGGGAGAGCAATGAGCCCAGATAGTATGTATCACACACCGGTCGGCAGTATTATCAGGTTCTTTAAGAGCCTGAATATTGGCTGGACGGATAATCAAAACATCTAGGAGGGAGAGCAATGAGCCCAGATAGTATGTATTACGTACCGTTAGGCAGTATTATCAGGTTCATTAAGAGCTTGAATATTGACTGGACGGATAATTAAGTAGGGCTTAATGCACAAAAGATCTTTTAGGTCGCAGTGCGGGGTGGCTTGAGCCCCCACATGGCCCTCAAGTAATAATAATAATAATAATACTGATGCTTCGAACCACAAAAACATTAAACTATTCCCAGTTCTTATGCGATATTTTAATGCCAGTAATGGAATTCAAGTTAAATTACTTGAACTTGCGTCACTCAAAGGAGAAACTTCCGAATTAATTACGGAATTGCTTGTAAAGGTTCTCGAAGAACATCAACTTTCAAAAAGCTAGTGGTATGGTTTTTCTAGAATCAGAGGTTCAAGGAATTTCATTACATTTCGCAAGAATAAAAATCTAAACTTATTTCAGATAAATTGCAAAACGATAACATCATTGGATTTGAGTGTGCGGTCCACGTTGCATGTTGTGAACAATGCGTTACAATTTGATGCTGATTTATTGAGTTATGACATTGTCAACAAAATTTGTGGTAATGTGGTAATGAGCCCCAAATGCGACAATTTTGCTTGTTGAATAGCCTCTGAGGTGAAAATGAGCTTCGTTGGAAAAGAGCATTTTTCGGTAAAAATGCTCATTTTCTTCCAAGCGTTCCACAATCCAATTAGCGAACCAAAAACTTTGCTGGTGGCCATTTTGTTTCAGCTTCTGTACTAATTGAACTTTGTACGCCTTTATACCGAGGACTTTATGCAAAATTCTCATCAAAGAACTGCGTGAAATGTTCAATTCTTGAGCACGATGTTGATGGATGCTCAGACACATTCTGAGCAACAGCTGCAATGTTCTCGGCTGTATGTGCTGTAAAGGCGCGTGCACGTGTTGGTTTCTCCAATAACAATCCAGTTTCACAAATTGATAAACAAATTGCCTTGTAGGCATTTATACAACTTATAGTTAAAATAAAAAAAGTGAAATCCCAAATATATTCGGTTTTGATTATTTACTATTTTTTGCAGTTCTCTCATTGATTTTACCTCATTCACTATTTTTTTTTTGTTGTTTTCTTTTGTTTTTTACTTTTCTTTCATACTTCACGTCTTATGACACATTTAAAACCAAAATAAGGATGACTTATTCGTTTAGTTTCAATTAAGTAGTCAAAGAGTTAATTTTAAAATAGGTCGCTCTAGATCAAATCCTGACGAAAAAGCCAAAATTTTGCAATTAAAGGCAGAAAAGGACACACATTCACAAATTGCAAGAGAGTTGGTTCATGTTCTCGGATGAATCCAAGATCAATACCTTTGGACCCTATATGTAAGGATAAGTGTTCGGCGAGGAAAAGGCAAAATGTATTTAACAGAATGTATTTCGCAGGTAGTAAAACTTTCACCATATGTTATGGCATGGGGAGCCATAACAGCCTTTGTTTGATCACTACGCCTTCTGGATAATTCAGTAAATGGAGAAAAATATAAAAAAATTATCGAAACCTGCGTCGTCACTATTGAGGACCCGACTCAATACATCGGTATTCCACTCTTCCACGACGATTCAGCTCCGTATGTTACAGGGCGCTCCATTGTGAGTTATTTACGTTATTTGTGACGTAAGAAAGCTTAATTTTAACGTCTAATTTGTGTAGGTAGCCGAATTTAAAAATAGCTTGGGATTGAGTCGTTACCCTGAACAGGAAATAGTCCTGACCTCAATATTGTTGAAAATATTTTGCCTTTCATGGGAAAGAAGATCAAAAAATACAAGCTGGAAAGTGTTAAAGAGCGGAAAAAACTTATAGAAATAGTCTGGCTTGAAGAAATAACAATATATTATTGAACCAAACTATACAATTCAATGCCGATCCGGATTAAGGCCATCATAAAAGCCAAGGGCGGTGTCATTAATTATTGATTTTAAAAAGTGCAATTTCTCTTAAATTATTTTGATTGAGATGAATTATTTTATTTCTGTTAATCCTTATTTTGAATAAAAATTACCATTGACAACAACAAACTCTTTTTGAATTGAAATAACTTTGTTAAAAACACTGTAAAGACCTACCAAATTGTTACGAGGTATCGGACCGCCGTTCTTTTTTATTTGAATATATTTGGAAATGGTGTAAAAATTGTGTTGATAATCAGGATCCATCATTTCTGCCATCTACTTTTGAATCAAATGGCGGTATTTCCAAAATTTACTTTAAAAATTCAAACCAAACATTTCAATGGCGCAGGGTGTATATGTATTTCTAAAGCTGGAAGTTAAGAAACCCATTTAATAGGCTAGTGTTTGATTAGCTCCCTAAACTCAAGATTACAATAACTCTGAAAAAATTAGCTTTTCCCGTCCGTTTGCTGATTTAGTGAAAGAAATTAAAACAATTTTGCAATTAAAAATTATCGAAACCAAAGGACAGCATATTTAAGCAACGTTTAAAAGAATTATGGATGACATTGCTATAACAATTCGCTTTTAAGACATACGGATTCAACAATTTCAAGTTTTGATACAGATAATTGTTTTTCCGAAATTAGAATTGTATTACTCGTGCTGAAAGCTGAAATTTTCTCTAGAGATAAACATAAGGAATTGAACGATTCATGCATTGCACTAAACATACCACCTGTGGTTTCAAAAAAATCTATAAGCTAATTTTCAATTCCGTTCCCGAACGTGTAATATTTTAATACTGTAGGATTTTCTATTTTTTTGATTCGAAGCACCTACTTTCAATAACAAATTTTGTTAGAAATTATTTATAACGTCTACCGCATATTTCTTCAGGAGCCAATATGTCTGTCACAATCGCCTCAGCTTTGGTTCAGCCACAATTCACTTTATTTCCAATTTTGGTGTTAAAATATTTAGATTTAATTCATTTTATGCAGCAATCTTTGATACAATATTAAATATGGACAAGTTCTTTTACTGTAGTTCTTCATCAATTGTATCTTTCATATTAAATAATGTAGAACCTATTCCCTTAGTCGTATCGTTTATCACACCAAGTAACAGTCAAATTTTAATATTACTTCTATAAAAAGTATAGGATTTTTTACTACAATTGTTATTTCAAAAGCTTTTTTTTGTCATGATATATTTTTAAGTGATCAGGAGCTGCACTGGTAGTCACTTGAAATGATTGTCGTAAAAAATCAGTGCAATGCTCTGTTTTGCATAGAAGCCGTTAAGTCTTTATAGAAGTAATATTAAAACTTGACTGTTACTTGGCGTGGTAAACGATGCAACTAAGATAATCGGCATATTATAGATTACAGCACTGCAACCGGCATCCGGTAATTTTGTCTGCGGTGATTTTTGGTTCATTCATGATCTTCTAGGGCCCGAAAACTCAGAAACTAATATTTCTACACTACATAAATTACAGCACCATTTATCACTTGAAATTTTTATTTTAACCATCTTTTCAATTGCAACCAAGAATCACTAAAGTTCATTGCTTGTTTTCTTTTATTTTTTCCAGGTTCATTTGAATTTTATGACAGTTAATAAAAAAATAATGAATTTATAAAATTTTTCTAAAAATCAAATAGTCTTAATATTAATATATTATTTAGTTATTAACGGCTTTGAACTTCAATAAAAAGTAGAATCTTTAAACTGATCTCTTTTAAAACACAACGTAATAAAATAAGAAGTTATGCCTCTTCTTATTTAAACAAGAAGTTACTTTTCAGTTTAAATAAGGTTTTTATTGCTTGCTATAATCCGTAAGTAAGTTACAATCGCTACCATAAGAAAATTCATGTCAAATTTAAAGTCGTCAGTGTTTATACAAGTAATAATTAACCAGCAAATTTTATTTAGAACATTTTTTTGTACAGATAGGCAAACAAAAATAGTTAAGAGTAATTTATAGAAAAATACATTGATAATTGCTAATTGCCCAAATTTAAATGTATTAAAATTGTATTACAAGTAGAGATGAGAAATTTATATTTAAAAACCATTTTGTTCTAGCTTTCTTGCGATTTGATTAGCTGAGTTTACAGAGTTGTTTTTTTTAAATAAACTACACAATTTGTTACTTTTTTTACCCAACCAATAATATTGAAGGGATAAATCTATTTTATTAAATAAATAAACAACAAATATTACTGGCCGTTTAAATCTATAGTTTAAATATGGTCATTTTGGTTTTAATCATCGATAAGAACACAATTTTTTAAATGACGAGGATTTTTCAGTATCGACGAGGACGCGAGGACAAAATAGTCAAACGAGGACAATCCTCGCCAAACGAGGACGAGTGGCAACTCTTGTATGTACTTATGCAAAAAACAAGAAAATTGAAAATCCCATATAATTTTTCATTTACTGATTCTCAATTCTTTCCTTATTTCATTTCAACGAAATATGAACTTATGTACTTTAAAAATAAACGACCCATATTGTAAATCGTTTTATGTTTTCATTTCATTAGATTTGTTGTTGGTTTTGTCATTGTGAAAACAGATGTTGAAGATGAAACAAAAAAAACACAAAAAAGGCGGTAAAAATTTTTATGAATGAAAATATATTCTTGGACACAATAACCAAAGACTCAATCCATTTGAGATTTTTGGTACTATTTTTAGACACTTCGGCTGGTATGTCGCTTTGAAGTTTGCGGTGTCATACTCTATATATGTTTACTCAATGGTATCAATATTAAATTATTTATAATGGGCCACGTCAATCTATTATTCTAATTATCATTGAATTAAATTACAAACAATTAATAAACCCATTTCCGAGCTAAATTGCCTCCCATTACGATAAAGTGATTATATTGAACATAAAACATGTCCTATACAACAAAATCCATATTTCACCATCTCAGTTCCAAAATGTCGCTGTTTACATTCCGTTACAATTATCTCATGTACACAACGTTTTATGTGTATGTTCTCATAAAATTGGTTGGGTTTTTGCCATACAGTTATAATTTAAAATACAAGCGAATGATAATAACTGGTTCATCACTTATTTATGCCATAATGGCCGGTACTTTTGTGACCCTAATTACCGCGTTCATTCGTTTTCGATCGGCACATCAATTGGCCGCTCCCATCCTAGCCGCCTTGGGAGATCAGCACTACCTTTTTTGGGTTTTTGAAACCTTATCCAACTTAACCCTTTATATATCAGTACATCTGGCTACCGGGTGTAAGGCCAAGCTTATCAATAAGATGATAAAATTAAACCAAAAATTTCTAATTGAATTTGGTGCCAAATACAAGAAACTCGGTACAAAATATTTAGTAATTCTTATGTACAAAGAAGTGTTTCTGGTCATATTTATGGTAATCTGTGTATATCCCCTGATTCCGATTATATACCCGAAAAAATTGCATCCATTCGACCATCTGGCCCTAATCACTAATGTTTGTATTAAATTCATATCGTTTTCAGAGGCGACGATATGCATGATCAATCTAATGTATTTATATGACATTTTAAATTATGAGTTACGAATCGTCGAGCGCACAATACACAAATCGAAACGTATATCCGAACAGAAACTTATTGAAATTTGTGACCAATTAAGTATGTTAGCATGCCGCCATATAAAATTGCGTCGACTAACAAAAACTGCGATTAAAATGTATCAATATCAAACTGGTGCACAGCTCGGGATCGTTTATGGTTTGGAGGTGGTTTATATATTTTTTGAAATTGTTCTTATTGTGCACAGCGATATCTTGACGAGAGATGGAATTTTTCAAAGTGGTGTAATTAATGTATTGTTGATACCACTACAAATTTGGATTTTTGTGCAAGTGTGTCAATATTTGTTGGAGTATGGTAAATTTACTGGGCGATTGTTAAGTGATGTATGGATTCTAATTCAGATGGATCCACGATTTACGGAAATTGTGAGTAGCCTTTAACCAATTTGTTTACAGTTTTGTAGTTTATTAGGTTCTGGTATGTACTTTTCCGCAGTGAAAGAAATTTGGGACGAGCTTAATCATTACTTCCTATATTTGTGAGCCAATATTTCCACAAATTAATGTAACAGAGGCTTTTAAAGAACTTTAGCACCTTCCTATTTAATTTTAAAACATTTTTAACATAACACAATTTATTCGCCCAGTGATTAAGTGTAAACCCCAAAATAATGACATTGACCCATCATTGAAAAAAGTTGCCCCAGCATACTTTATCTAAAACAGGTCATCAGCAATTTCTAAGAAATGAATATGCTTGTCTGTAAACAACCGTTGCTTGAGGCTGGGGATGCTCCAAGAAACGGATCCCAAAACGATACAAGATCACCCACAAACCTCGATATTCCGAGCTCAGCTAGAACTTTGACCCAAAAAGTATTGCTAGCGATCAAGGATATTTAAGGGGTTACTACTTCCCGGGAAGTGGGTTAGGCTCTGGAGCCACAATTTGAAAATGTGAAAGTGTTTTATGCTGTTAAATCGGTTGAGTCTATTGCCTTATTTAGGAGAAAATAGAGATGACTAGATGCTTCAGCCCGAGTGCATCGATTTTGAAGTTTAAATCTTTCCTTGATAACTTTAACGCATATAGGCGACAGAGGAACCAAAGGACCAAATAGCAGAGCATTCGCATTTTTACCGGTGGAGTTAAAAAATCCAGGCAACGCACCCATATTCCAGCTCAATAATTGGCACACATATAACTTAGGCACAGATAGTGATGACCAGGCCACTGTACACAAACCGCTTGATAGACGTCCGTTAAGGCACTCAGGTAGATATACAAGGGAACCAATTAGTTGAAAGAAACAAAGCCTTTTACAAGAACATATTCCTCTTATAATGATAGAGATTACCGTGCTGCCTGGAACCGCGAATAATAAAGCCACTCAATCCATGAGGTACATTACAATAGCCTATGATGCCTGTGAGCCTTGCATTCTGAATTCGACAAATTCTGGTGACAATTCGTTTAACATTTCCTAATAATGAGTATATCTATTCAAAAAATCAACGATTTCATTTATTTGTACTTGAATGTGTGTGATCGTAACCGGTTGGCATTTATCGATAGTAGAGTCAAAACCTTTATTGCATGACGGCCAGTCATTTTCTGGATTAGTCAGCCAAGTAGGATTCAAATCAAGAAGAAATTGTAGGCTGATACCCTGGAATGCTAATAACCACCTTTGTGAATAATCTGATAGCTAAGGCAACACTGTTTTGGAGTCGGACAATACAAACCCTTTAAACTGGTGGCTCTACGCAACCTCTACTAGGTATAGAAATTTGTTTAACATTTTTAGGAAGGTGGCGAGGAATTTGAGTATCTTCGGCCTAGTTAAATTCAGTTTTATAGCATCCCATTCGTTGCTGATATCGATTGGCAGTTAATCATCACATCCAACCTTCCGTATCCACGGCATTTGAAACAAAATTTGCATTAAAATCCTTGCTTAACCCACCCAACGTAACAGGTTAAAAATTTTGGAAGTTTCTGAAAGAAAGCCTCGTTTAGAACTTGATTTTTTGACTGGCATACATATGTTAATAACAAATGAAACCACGTCTTGCACAGGATTCCATTGGATACCAAGAGTTTTTATTGTTACAGTATCGTCGTCGAACGTCAACATTGAAGGCTCCTTTTGTGTGTTAGAAATTGTTGCCAATAACTCTGATAAATCCTCTGATCTTCCATTTATTTAAGCAGAACCCTGCTGCCCCCAAAATTTCACGAAGCATCTTGAATGCGATACTGGAGTTATTGTAACCAGAAATCAAACATAAAAGTCATGCTTGCTGATTTTTGCGATTATTGGATATAAAGTTTCGTTGTCTTCTGCGATTTTTTGAAGAGTACAGATAGCCAAAAACGGAGCGTATTTCGTTCCATTAATTAATGTGACAATCTTTAAAGCTGTGCTCATCGAATTAAAGTTGTTGTAGAAAGTAAACTTAAACCACTAAAATGGGTTTTGAACATTTGGTCGGTTAAAACTTCGAAATATTGTTATAAAGTTTTGATTGAAGAGGCGCAACCAACTTCATTTTCCATTTTGTTATATTCTGATTTGCATGCTCAATAGAAGCTCTATTTAAACAGCGGATAAAAGTTTTGTGAGTGGTTTGAAAATAAAATGAAAAATTTAGGTGGCTAAAAAAACAAAAATATAACGGTAATGAAAAAGTTGTTTGTGAAAATAAGTAAACCAATTTTTGCTTATAAATCCAAATTGGTTTAGTCGCGATGTTCAGACATGGATTAGAAACAACTTTGATGAAATGTGTTGACAGAATATAAAATTTGAAGTTTGGGATTTGGAATTTAAAATTTGAAATTTAGAATTTTGGAATTTGGAATTTGAAGTTTGGAATTTGTAGTTTGAGGTTTGGAATTTGGAATTTGAAAATTGAAATTTGAAGTTTGGAATTAGGGATTTGAGATTTGGAATTTGGAATTTGAAATTTACAATTTGTAATTTGGATTTGAATTTTGAAGTATGGAATTTGGTTGAGGTTTGAAATTTGAAATTTGGGATCTGAAGTTTGGAATTTGGAATTTGAAATTTGGAATTTTTATTTTATTTATTTTTGAGTTAATAATAATAATTAATTTACAATTTAGAATTTAGATTTGAAGCTTGAAGTTTGGAATTTGGAGTTTGGAATTTGCAATTTAGAATTTGAAGTTTGAAATTTGGAATGTGGGATTTGAACTTTGATAGTTGGAATTTTGAAATTTTTGATTTGGAACTTGAAGTTTGGAACTGGGATTTTGAAGTTTGGAATTTAAAGTTTGAAATTTAGAATTTGAAATTTGGGATTTGAAAATTACAATTTGAAATTTGGGAGCTGGAATTTAGAATTTGAAATTTAAAATTTGGAACATGATATTTTGGATTTTGGAATTTAAGAATTTAAATTTGAAATTTGGAATTTGAAATTTGAAATTTGGAATATCAAACTTGGAATTTGAAACTTAGAATTTGGAAATTGAAGTTTAAAATTTGAAATTTAGAGTTTGAGGTTTCGAAATCTGGAATTTGAGATTTGAAATTTGAAATTTGAAGTTTGGAATTTGGAATTGAAATTTGGAATTTCCAATTTGGAATTTAGATTTGAAGCTTGAAGTTCCGAATTTGGAGTTTGGAATTTGAAATTTGAAAACTGTAATTTAAAATTTTCTGTTTTTGGAGAATTTAGAATTTGAAATTGGGAATGTAGGATTTGAAATTTGAAGTTTAGAATTTGAAATTAGGGATTTGAAAATTAAGATTTGAAATTTGGCATCTGGAATTTAGAATTTGACAATTAAAATTTGAAATTGGGAATGTAATTTGTATTTTGGATTTTGGAATTTGGAATTTGGGATTTGGAATTTGAAATTTGGAATTTAAAATTTAAAATTTGAAATTTGGAGTTTGAGGTTTTGAATTTGGATTTAAAGTTTCAAGTTTAGAATTTGGAATTTGAGGTTTAAAATTTGAAATTTGGGATTTGATGTTTGGAATTTTGAATTGAAATTTGGAATTTACAATTTTGAATTTAGATTTGCGAAGCTTGATGTTTCGAATTTGGAGTTTGAAATTTGAAATCTAGAATTTAAAGTTTTCTATTTTTAGGGAATTTAGGATTTGAAGTTTGAAATTTGGAATGTGGGATTTAACTTTGAAATTTGGAATTTGAAGTTTGAAATTGGGAATTTGAAGTTGGAATTTAGGATTTGAAATTTGAAATTTGGAGTTTGAGGTTTGGAATTTCAAATTTGAAGTTGGAAATTTGGAATTTGAGATTTGAAATTTGGGATTTGAAATTTGGAATTTAGAATTTGAAATTTGGAATTTGCAATTTGAAATTTGAAGTTTGAAGTTTGGAATTTAAAATTTAAAATTTGGCGTTTGAAAATTAGAATTTGAAATTTGGAATCTGGAATTTAGAATTTGAAGTTTAAAATTTGGAATATGATATTTTGGATTTTGGAATTTGGGATTTGGAATTTTAAATTTAAAATTTGAAATTTGGAATTTTAAATTTTAAATTTGGAGTTTGAGGTTTGGAATTTGGAATTTGGAATTTGCAATTTAGAATTTGAAGTTTGAAATTTGGAATGTGGTATTTGAACTTTGAAATTTGGAATTTTCAAATTTTTGATTTGAAATTTGAAGTTTGGAACTGGTATTTTGAAGTTTGGAATTTAAAGTTTGAAATTTGGAATTTGGGATTTGAAATTTGGAATTTAGAATTTTAAATTGAAATTTGGAATTTAAAATTTGTAGTTTGAAGTTTGGAATATAGAATTTAAAATTTGGGATTTGAAAATTATATTTTGAAATTTGGAATTTGGAATTTGAAATTTAAAATTATGAGTTTGAGGTTTGGAATTTGGAATTTGAAATTTACAATTTAGAATTTGAAGTTTGAAATTTGGAATATGATATTTTGAATTTTGGAATTTGGGATTTGGAATTTGAATTTAGAATTTGAAATTTAAAATTTGGAATATGATATTTTGAATTTTGGAATTTGGGATTTGGAATTTGAAATTTGGAATTTGAAATTTAAAATTTGGAGTTTGAGGTTTGAAATTTGGAATTTGAAATTTGCAATTTAGAATTTGAAGTTTGAAATTTGGAATATGATATTTTGGAATTTGGGATTTGGAATTTGAATTTAGAATTTGAAATTTAAAATTTGGAATTTGGAATTTGAAATTTGAAATTTGGACTTTGAGGTTTGGAATTTGGAATTTGAAATTTGCAATTTAGAATTTGAAGTTTGAAATTTGGAATGTGGGATTTGATCTTTTAAATTTCGAATTTTCAAATTTTTCATTTGAAATTTGAAGTTTGGAACGTGGATTTTGAATTTGGAATTTTAAGTTTGAAATTTGGAATTTAGGATTTGGCATTTGAAATTTGGAATTTAGAATTTTAAATTTGGGATTTTGAATTTGAAATTTGTAGCTTGAAGTTTGGAATTTACAATTTGAAATTTTGAATTTACAATTTGTAATTTAGATTTGAAGCTTGAAGTTTCGAATTTGGAGTTTGGAATTTGACATTTCAAATCTGTAATTTAAAATTTTCTGTTTTTGGCGAATTTAGGATTTGAAGTTTGTAATTTGGAATGTGGGATTTGAACTTTTGAAATTTGGAATTTTCAAATTTCTGATTTGGAATTTGAAATTTGGAATTGGGAATTTGGAGTTGGAATTTAGGATGTGGGATTTGGGATTTGAAATTTGGAACTTAGAATTTTAAATTTGAAATTTAAAATTTGAAATTTGAAGTTAGAAGTTTAGAATTTGAAATTAGGGATTTTAAAATTAGAATTTGAAATCTTGAATTTAGAATTTGAAAATTTGGAATTTGATATTTTGGATTTTGGAATTTAGGATTTGGAATTTGAAATTGAAATTTCAAATTTGGAATTTGAAATTTTAATTTGGAATTTGGAATTTAGAATTTGAAATTTGAAATATGGAGTTTGAGGTTTGGAATTTGAAATTTGGGATTTGAAGTTTGGAATTTGGAATTGAAATCTGGAATTTACAATTTTTAATTTAGGTTTGAAGCTTGAAGTTTCGAATTTGAAGTTTGGAATTTGACATTTGAAATCTGTAATTTAAAATTTTCTGTTTTTGTGGAATTTAGGATTTGAAGTTTGTAATTTGGAATGTGGGATTTGAACTTTTGAAATTTGGAATTTTCAAATTTCTGATTTGGAATTTGAAATTTGGAATTGGGAATTTGAAGTTGGAATTTAGGATTTGGGATTTGGGATTTGAAATTTGGAATTTAGAATTTTAAATTTTAAATTTAAAATGTGAAATTTGAAGTTAGAAGTTTAGAATTTAGAATTCGAAATTAGGATTAGAATTTGAAATCTGGAATTTAGAATTTGAAAATTTGGAATTTGATATTTTGGATTTTGGAATTTAGGATTTGGAATTTGAAATTGAAATTTCAAATTTCAAATTTGGAATTTGAAATTTTTATTTGGAATTTGGAATTTGGAATTTAGAATTTGAAATTTGAAATTTGGAGTTTGAGGTTTGGAATTTGAAATTTGGGATTTGAAGTTTGGAATTTGGAATTGAAATCTGTAATTTAAAATTTTCTGTTTTTGGGGAATTTAGGATTTGAAGTTTGAAATGTGGAATGTGGGATTTAACTTTGAAATTTGGAATTTGAAGTTTGAAATTGGGAATTTGTAGTTGGGATTTAGGATTTGGGATTTGAAATTTGGAATTTGAAATTTGAAGTTTGAAGTTTAGAATTTAGAATTTGTTATTTGGGATTTGAAAATTAGAATTTCAAATGTGGAATCTGGAATTAAGAATTTGAAAATTAAAATTTGAAATTTGGAATATGATATTTTGGATTTTGGAATTTGGAATTTGGGATTTGGGATTTTAAATTTGGAATTTGAAATTTGGAATTTGAAATTTGGAATTTAGAATTTGGAATTTGGAATTTGAAATTTGGAGTTTAAGGTTTGGAATTTGGAATTTGAAGTGGGAAATTTGGCATTTCAGATTTTGACTTGGGATTTGAAGTTTGGAATTTACAATTTGCAATTTATATTTGAAGCTTGAAGTTTCGCATTTTGAGCTTGGAATTTCAAAATTGAAATCTGGATTTTACAATTTTCTGTTTTTGGGAAATTTAATTTGAAGTTTGAAATTTGGTATGTGGGATTTTAACTTGAAATTTGATATTTTCAAATTTTTGATTTGGAATTTGAATGTTTGCATTGGGAATTTGAAGTTTGGAGTTTAGTATTAGAATCTGGAATTTAGTATTTCAAATTTAAAATTTGAAATTTGGAATTTGATATTTTGGATTTTGGAATTTAGAATTTAGAATTTGGAATTTGAAATTGAAATTTGAAATTTGAAGTTTGATATTTGAAATTAGGTGTTTGAGGCTTAGAATTTGGAATTTGAATTTTGAAGTTGGAAATTTGGAATTTGAGATTTAGATTTTGGAATTTGCAATTTGAAATATACAATTTGAAATTTGAATTTAAAGTTTCAAGCTTGGAATTTGTAATCTGAGTTTCGAATTTTGTAATTTTGGAATTTGGAAGTGGGATTTGAACTTTGAAATTTGAAATTTTCAAATTTTTTATTTGGAATTTAAGTTTAATATTGGGAGTAAGTTGGAATTTAGGATTTGGGATTGGAAATTTGGAATTTAGAATTTTAAATTTGAAATTTGGGATTTGAAATTTGAAGTTTAAAGTTTAGAATTTAGAATTTGAAATGTGGGATTTGAAAATTAGAATTTGAAATTTGGAATCTGGAATTTAGAATTTGAAAATTTAAATTTGAAATTTGAAATTTATTTTGGATTTTGGAATTTGGGATTTGGAATTTGAAATTTAGATTTTGGAATTTGAAATTTCACATTTGAAATTTGGAGTTTGAAATTTGGAATTTGGAATTTGAAATTTGGATTTGGAAATTTTGAATTTGAGATTTGAAATTTTAAATTTGGGATTTAAAGTGTGGAAATTGGAATTGAAATTTGGAAATTACAATTTGGAATTTAGATTTGAAGCTTGAAGTTTCGAATTTGGAATTTGAAATTTGAAATCTGCAATTTAAAATTGTCTGTTTTTGGGGAATTTAGGATTTAGAGTTTGAAATTTGGAATGTGAAGTTTTAACTTTAAAATTTGGAATTTTCAAATTTTTTATTTGGGATTTGAAGTTTGGAATTGGGAATTTGAAGTTGGAATTTAGTATTTGGGATTTGAAATTTGGAATTTGAAATTTGGAATTTGAAATTTGAAGTTTGAAGTTTGGAATTTAAAATTTGAAATTTGGAAATTGAAGATTAGAATTTGAAATTTGGAATCTGGATTTTAGAATTTGAAATTTAAAATTTGAAATTTGGAATTTGAAATTTGGAATTCGAAATTTGAAATTGGGAGTTTGAGGTTAGTAATTTGAAATTTGAAGTTGGAACTTCTAATTTGAGATTTGGAATTTGTAACTGGGAATTTGAAATTTACAATTCAAAATTTCGATTTAAAGTTTCAAGTTTGGAATTTGGAATTTGAGATTTGGAATTTGTAACTGGGAATTTGAAATTTACAATTCAAAATTTGGATTTAAAGTTTCAAGTTTGGAATTTGGAATTTGAGATTTGAAATTCGGGATTTGAAGTTTGGAATTTGGAGTTGAAATTTGGAATTTACAATTTGGAATTTAGATTTGAAGCTTGAAGTTTGAAATTTGGAGTTTGGAACTTGAAATTTGAAATTTGAAATCTGAAATTTAAAATTTTCGATTTTAGGGAATTTAGGATTTGTAGTAAGAAATTTGGAATGTGGGATTTGAAATTTTATGAATTTGAAGTTTATGACTTATGATTTAAAATTTGGAATTTGAAGTTTGGAATTTGAAATTTAAAATTTGAAATTTAGAATTTAAAATCTGAAATTTGTAATTTGCAATTTGAGATTTGGAGTTTGAAATTTGGAATTTATTCGTGGATTCAAATAGTTTGTTCATAACATTGTTGGTTTGGGCAAGTTCAGTAAAGTTTCAGATTTCTACGAACACTTAAATAGCTCTCGTCTGTTTTCCAATCTTGTCATTTGATAGGATTTGCATCCACTAAAATATGGTGGCAATCGCTTTTGATTGACGTGGTACGGTAAGTCATGGTCGTAATCCCATCCGTCTCTCCACGTTATATACTGTATAAACTGTTTTGGATACTCTCAATAATTTGAATCTGTTCAACGTAAAAAGGACACGTATGCATAATACAAGATCTTAAGTGCCTCAAGGTCACAAATATCTCTCGTCCAACGCTTAATAAATAAAACCAAGCATGGAATTAGCTCTAGCGATGGAGTGCTCAATGTACTTAGTAAAGCACGTGGTCCCATCAAAGACTTGTCAAGCAGAAATTTGACAGGATTTCGTAACAAATAAGAGGACATTTCGAGCTCGTTTTAAATTTTTTTGGTTATTTTATTCTTAGGCCTGTTAAATAATTATTTTTAGCCACCAATATAAATGAGCGTATACTCTGGATGTTCTACAAATTCCCATTTTGAATTAAATTCCCTTATTAGTCGAATTTAATGAATTGTTCAGCCTGGGTTTTAGAAGGTTTTGCCTTTAATACTTAAGTTCGTTACGTCCCAATTATAAAATTTCTTTAAAAATGGCCAAACTTTCTTTTAATCAAATTTAAGTATAAAATGTTGGTATTTATTCTCTATATTTGGAATGAAACGCCAACCCCAACACTTCAATTAAAATGAGGCACGTTTTAAAATTTCCACAATCCCATAATTCTCAAGGTGATCACGGAAAAATACCAATGAAGTCAAAATTCTTGTGTTGTGTAAAAAAGAAAAATTATGTCGGTTGACTGGGCTCTTATTTAATTAACGTAAAATCCATTTGTTTTTATTTTACCATCCAGAATCATTAATTATAATTTGAATACGGAACTTTATTTAATTACGCTAAGTGTAAATAATCCACAATATAAAGAGAATTTAGTTTACCTTGCTCAGTTTGCTTAATACTACGACGCTAAGTTGTAACCATTTACATAATATGTACGCCATCCGATTTAAACACAAATATTTCTATTATCTCGTGTACCTGATATATGTAACACTTAAAATATGTGGCCTAATGCCTTACACCTATAAATCGAAGGACGAAAAATTTGAAATATCCTACATCGGTGTGATATACGCGCTAATATTTGGTTTCTGTCTCATATATATTGTTGAAAAGTGTCGTGGCGATACCGCTTTTAGCATAAATTTGGATTTTATGTTGTCAATGCCGGCAAACTACAGAATAGCGTTGCAATTCAGTGAAAAAATACTCAATATTGTTATCTATATTGCAACGTTGATGAATATGTTTAAAAAAATTGTGGCCATCAATCGGGTGCTACGTTTTAAAAAGAAAATGTTTAATTCGGTTTGTTATGAAAAATATGGGCAAATGCTACTTAAATATTTTATTGCCATGATATACAAAGATGTATTTCTAGTGATCGTAATGCTTATATGCGGTTATCATGTCTTAGACACAATGTACGTGCGAGGCCTAACGCTGTTCCAGTATTTCATATTTTTACTCAATATTTTCGTGCGATACATTGCTTTCACCGAATTTACAGTAATTACATTGTACCTACTCTATTTGTACCAAGTGATCAATAGTGAACTTCTTGAATTATATGAAACAATTCGTCAAACTAGAAATATTACGGAATATAATTTAGCTAAAATGTGTGATCGTTTGTCTCAGCTAATCGGATTACATATTGAATTGCGTACCGTATCACAACAAGTGGTCCATGCTTATGGCCCCCAATTTTTAATACTTGTTGTCGTATTGTTTTGCAATGAAATTATTTTTTCCATAATTACGACGGTTTTTTTGATGTCGTACAGTTTGAATAGCAAAAGTGGTTTATTCTTGAGTGGAATATTTAATACCGCTTTGCCGCCGATTCATTTTGCCGTAATCATTCAAATTGGTCAATATATTCAAACGAAATCAGAAGAAACGGGACAAATTCTAAGCAGAATTTGGAATTTGGTTAAAATAGAGCGGTGTTTTATTAATACTGTAAGTTGGTAGACTCTGTGACTATAAATGTGGTTCAATCTTTCTTTCGCTGATCTTATCGCGAATAAAAACTATTCGTTTGTATGACTTGTTGTATTAATACCTACATTTTTGTATCATTTCAGGTGGAATCATTTTCATTATCGCTGGAACAAAATAAATTCGAGATCTCAATATGTGGCCTATTCTCTGTTAACTATGAGCTAATGTATTCAATGGCTGCCTCAATGACCAGCTACTTGATTATTTTGGTGCAATACCAGTTAGAATTTTCAAAGCAGGTCAGTTAGAAATATTAAAGTAACTTGACGGCAACTCTTAATAATTTTCGATAAGATCTTACCGTATACAGGATTTTGCGTGTGTTAGTGATATTTAAGTTCAAGATGGGAGTTGGTTTTTATTTTTGTGTTAAACTAATAGGCCTAGTTTTAATTAATAATTATATACAATCTATTGAAATTAATTTGACTTTTATTTTGATTTAAATATGGAACATAGCGAAATCGAAGTAAGTATTTTGAAGTTAGCAGTATTGTAAGTGTAACGTCTTCAATCAAGAAATCTGAATAAATTATTTATTTTTTGAAGATTCATCATTAATTGATCAAAAAGGACTCAAATCGGAACAATTTTGAATGGTCTGTAACTCCCAATCTAATCTCTAAAATCTGTAATAATCTAGATAACAAGCAATCGAATATCGCTAAATTTCGTAATTTTTGAATTAATCCAAAATTATATTAATGATCACGCAAAATCTCACATATTCTCGAAAAATATTTCTGTCCAAACTTAACTCGAATAGCTCAATACCAAATCCTTTGCGAATTTCGAGGAATATGAGAAACACGAATAATCACTAAATTTTCGAATAAACTCATCATCTTCTCAGACTAATTTGAATAATTTTAAAAATCACTAGAGCAGATATCATTAAAATATCATACAAGTGCCGCAAAATCTCGAATAATATCGTAAATATTGAATAATCTCGATAATTGCAAATAAATAACGTTGATGTCAAGCAACAAACTCAAAGTTATTTAATTCCGGAAATCTAGATAAATCAATCGAATTTTGAATATCTCTGTAATATCATATAACTCAGGGTTATGCACAATTCAACTCTAAGTTAAATCGAGTAATACTGAAAATTTCCGGCAGTCTCGAGAGTACTCAACCACAACCTCTATATTAATTTACAACTCAACCTTCGACTCAATCACAACACAATCCTCAACGCAATCACCAAATTAACCGTCAACCCAATGATTGAATGGAATGATCCCTTAGCCTAACCTCAAACTCAACGCCTAACTCAATCAACGAAAATCACTCAAATAATTCTTAAATTCTCATATATATATATCTCATAATATTTCTTAAATTCTCATTTAATTCATTCTGCTTAATTTCACTGAACTTAGCTCGGACCCAATTTCAACATTCTACTAAACCCCACATTAAACAGCCAACCGAATCCCGAAATCAATCCCAGTCCCTAATCAACCCTAACAGGACCTTAACTCAACCGCAGCTCAAGCTTCAATTAAACCTTTCACTCAACTACAAACTCAACGTTCAACTCAAAACCAAATTAATACTCCCATATAGATCCCCAACTAAACCATATTGCTCAACCATAACCAGGGCCGTATTAACACATTTTCGAGCCCTAGGCATAAACATTAAATTCGGGCCTATACATGTGTATCGATGTGTAATGACGCGATCACAACCAGAAACAAACATCAATATAATTTTCACGGATCTACTATAAAACCAAAACCAATAAATAAAACAAACTATATCGTCCCTCTAGTAATGAAACAGCGAATAAGAAAAATAGTAGTTTTAAAATAATTCGCATTTAAATGTTTATTAAACAAACTTTTTAAAATAAAATCTTTCATTTTATAGAAAATTTAATTGTCTATGAAATAAAAGGTTTTATTTAAAAAAGTTTTTTCAAAAAACATTTAAATGCGAATTATTTTAAAACTACTATTTTTCTCATACGCTGTTTCATGACTAGAGGGACGATATATAATTATGTTTAATCAATTTATTTAGTAACAAATATCACATTTTATAAGCGCTTTCTCATTTTAGCTTCTATTATTTTCTATATGTGCATAAATTCCACTTTTTCACCAGCCGAAATTAAATTTTCCGATTGTGCAATGAAATTAAAATGTTCAAATTCCCATGTCCATGGCCGACACGACTAATAATAAATTTTGATATTTGCAAATATTGTCCTAATTTGCGTTTAAATCGCCTGTTTATTACTACAGATTTCATAGAAAAATTTGAGTTTTATTGAAAAACACTAAAAAAAATTCTGGGCCAAAAATGTATACTCTGCTACCAGGTTTCGATGGCCATGGCCGACACGACTAATAATAAATTTTGACATTTGCAAATATTATCTCACTTTGCGTTTAAATCGCCTGGTTGTGATTACAGATTCCATAGAAAATTTAAATTTTTATTGAAAAATACTAAAAAAAAATCTGGGCTAAAAATGTATACTCTGTTACCAGGTTCCGATGGCCATGGCCGACACGACTAATAATAAATTTTGACATTTGCAAATATTGTCCTAATTTGCATTTAAATCGCCTGTTTATTACTACAGATTTCATAGAAAAATTTAATTTTTATTGTAAAACACTAAAACAAATTCTGGGCCAATAATGTGTACTCTGCTACCAGGTTCCGATGGCCATGGCCAACACGACTATTAATAAATTTTGACATTTGCAAATATTGTCGTAATTTGCGTTTAAATCGCCTGTTTATAACTACAGATTTCATAGAAAAATTTAATTTTTATTGTAAAATACTAAAAAAAATTCTGGGCCAAAAATGTATACTCTGTTACCAGGTTCTGATGGCCATGGCCGACACGACTAATAATAAATTTTGACATTTGCAAATATTGTCCTAATTTGCGTTTAAATCGCCTGTTTATTACTACAGAGTTCATAGAAAAATTTGAGTTTTATTGAAAAACACTAAAAACAATTCTGGGCCATAAATGTATACTCTGCTACCACGTTTCGATGGCCATGGCCGACACGACTAATAATAAATTTTGACATTTGCAAATATTGTCCTAATTTGCGTTTAAATCGCCTGTTTATTACTACAGATTTCATAGAAAAATTTAATTTTTATTGTAAAACACTAAAAAAAATTCTGGGCCAAAAATGTATACTCTGCTACCAGGTTCCGATGGCCATGGCCGACACGACTAATAATAAATTTTGACATTTGCAAATATTGTCCTAACTTGCGTTTAAATCGCCTGTTTATCACTACAGAGTTCATAGAAAAATTTGAGTTTTATTGAAAAACACTAAAAAAAATTCTGGGCCAAAAATGTATACTCTGCTACCAGTTTTCGATGGCCATGACGGACATGACTAATAATAAATTTTGACTTTTGCAAATATTGTCCCAATTTGCGTTTAAATCGCCTGTTTATTACTACAGATTTCATAGAAAAATTTGAGTTTTATTGAAAAACACTAAAAACAATTCTGGGCCATAAATGTATACTATGCTACCAGGTTTCGATGGCCATGGCCGATACGACTAATAATAAATTTTGATATTTGCAAATATTGTCCTAATTTGCGTTTAAATCGCCTGTTTATTACTACAGATTTCATAGAAAAATTTAATTTTTATTGTAAAACACTAAAAAAAATTCTGGGCCAAAAATGTATACTCTGCTACCAGGTTCCGATGGCCATGGCCGACACGACTAATAATAAATTTTGACATTTGCAAATATTGTCCTAATTTGCGTTTAAATCGCCTGTTTATTACTACAGAGTTCATAGAAAAATTTGAGTTTTATTGAAAAACACTAAAACAAATTCTGGGCCAAAAATGTATACCAGGTGTTACCAGGTTCTGATGGCCATGGCCGACACGACTAATAATAAATTTTAACATTTGCAAATATTGTCCCAATTTGCGTTTAAATCGCCTGTTTATTACTACAGAGTTCATAGAAAAATTTAATTTTTATTGAAATACACTAAAAAAAATTATGGGCCAAAAATATATACTCTGCTACCAGGTTTCGATGGCCATGACCGACATGACTAATAATAAATTTTGACTTTTGCAAATATTGTCCCAATTTGCGTTTAAATCGCCTGTTTATTACTACAGATTTCATAGAAAAATTTGAGTTTTATTGAAAAACAAAAAAAAAATTTCTGGGCCAAAAATGTATACTCTGTTACCAGTTTCCGATGGCCATGGCCGACACGACTAATAATAAATTTTGACATTTGCAAATATTGTCCTAATTTGCGTTTAAATCGCCTGTTTATTACTACAGATTTCATAGAAAAATTTAATTTTTATTGAAAACACTAAAAAAAATTCTGGCCCAACAATGTGTACTCTGCTACCAGGTTTCGATGGCCATGGCCGACACGACTAATAATAAATTTCGACATTTGCAAATATTGTCCCAATTTGCGTTTAAATCGCCTGTTTATTACTACAGAGTTCATAGAAAAATTTGAGTTTTATTGAAAAAAACTAAAACAAATTCTGGGCCAAAAATGTATACCAGGTGTTACCAGGTTCTGATGGCCATGGCCGACACGACTAATAATAAATTTTGACATTTGCAAATATTGTCCCAATTTGCGTTTAAATCGCTTGTTTATTACTACAGAGTTCATAGAAAAATTTAATTTTTATTGTAAAACACTAAAAAAATTCTGTGCCAAAAATGTATACTCTGCTACCAGGTTTCGATGGCCATGGCCGACACGACTAATAATGAATTTTGACATTTGCAAATATTATCCCACTTTGCGTTTAAATCGCCTGGTTGTGATTACAGATTCCATAGAAAATTTAAATTTTTATTGAAAAACACTAAAGAAAATTCTGGGCCAAAAATGTATACTCTGTTACTAGGTTCCGATGGCCATGGCCGACACGACTAATAATAAATTTTGACATTTGCAAATATTGTCCTAATTTGCGTTTAAATCGCCTGTTTATTACTACAGATTTCATAGAAAAATTTAATTTTTATTGTAAAACACTAAAAAAAATTCTGGGTAAAAAATGTATACTCTGCTACCAGGTTTCGATGGCCATGGCCGACACGACTAATAATGAATTTTGACATTTGCAAATATTATCCCACTTTGCGTTTAAATCGCCTGGTTGTGATTATAGATTCCATAGAAAATTTAAATTTTTATTGAAAAACACTAAAAAAATTCTGGGCCAAAAATGTATACTCTGTTACTAGGTTCCGATGGATATGGCCGACACGACTAATAATGACATTTGCAAATATTGTCCTAATTTGCGTTTAAATCGCCTGTTTATTACTACAGATTTCATAGAAAAATTTAATTTTTGTTGTAAAACACTAAAAAAAATTCTGGGCCAAAAATTTATACTCTGCTACCAGGTTTCGATGGCCATGGTGGACACGACTAATAATGAATTTTGACATTTGCAAATATTGTCCTAATTTGCGTTTAAATCGCCTGTTTATTACTACAGATTTCATAGAAAAATTTAATTTTTATTGTAAAACACTAAAAAAAATTCTGGGTAAAAAATGTATACTCTGCTACCAGGTTTCGATGGCCATGGCCGACACGACTAATAATAAATTTTGACATTTGCAAATATTGTCCCACTTTGCGTTTAAATCGCCTGGTTGTGATTACAGATTCCATAGAAAATTTAAATATTTATTGAAAAACACTAAAAAAAATTCTGGGCCAAAAATGTATACTCTGTTACCAGGTTCCGATGGCCATGGCCGACACGACCAATAATAAATTTTGACATTTGCAAATATTGTCCTAATTTGCGTTTAAATCGCCTGTTTATTACTACAGATTTCATAGAAAAATTTAATTTTTGTTGTAAAACACTAAAAAAAATTCTGGGCCAAAAATGTATACTCTGTTACTAGGTTCCGATGGCCATGGCCGACACGACTAATAATAAATTTTGACATTTGCAAATATTGTCCTAATTTGCGTTTAAATCGCCTGTTTATTACTACAGATTTCATAGAAAAATTTAATTTTTATTGAAAAACACTAAAAAAAATTCTGGGCCACAAATGTATACTCTGTTACCAGGTTCCGATGGCCATGGCCGACACGACTAATAATAAATTTTGACATTTGCAAATATTATCCCACTTTGCGTTTAAATCGCCTGGTTGTGATTATAGATTCCATAGAAAATTTAAATTTTTATTGAAAAACACTAAAAAAATTCTGGGCCAAAAATGTATACTCTGTTACTAGGTTCCGATGGATATGGCCGACACGACTAATAATGACATTTGCAAATATTGTCCTAATTTGCGTTTAAATCGCCTGTTTATTACTACAGATTTCATAGAAAAATTTAATTTTTGTTGTAAAACACTAAAAAAAATTCTGGGCCAAAAATTTATACTCTGCTACCAGGTTTCGATGGCCATGGTGGACACGACTAATAATGAATTTTGACATTTGCAAATATTGTCCTAATTTGCGTTTAAATCGCCTGTTTATTACTACAGATTTCATAGAAAAATTTAATTTTTATTGTAAAACACTAAAAAAAATTCTGGGTAAAAAATGTATACTCTGCTACCAGGTTTCGATGGCCATGGCCGACACGACTAATAATAAATTTTGACATTTGCAAATATTGTCCCACTTTGCGTTTAAATCGCCTGGTTGTGATTACAGATTCCATAGAAAATTTAAATATTTATTGAAAAACACTAAAAAAAATTCTGGGCCAAAAATGTATACTCTGTTACCAGGTTCCGATGGCCATGGCCGACACGACCAATAATAAATTTTGACATTTGCAAATATTGTCCTAATTTGCGTTTAAATCGCCTGTTTATTACTACAGATTTCATAGAAAAATTTAATTTTTGTTGTAAAACACTAAAAAAAATTCTGGGCCAAAAATGTATACTCTGTTACTAGGTTCCGATGGCCATGGCCGACACGACTAATAATAAATTTTGACATTTGCAAATATTGTCCTAATTTGCGTTTAAATCGCCTGTTTATTACTACAGATTTCATAGAAAAATTTAATTTTGATTGTAAAACACTAAAAAAAATTATGGGCCAAAAATGTATACTCTGCTAACAGGTTTCGATGGCCATGGCCGACACGACTAATAATAAATTTTGACATTTGCAAATATTGTCCTACTTTGCGTTTAAATTGCCTGGTTGTGATTACAGATTCCATCGAAAATTTAAATTTTTATTGAAAAACACTAAAACAAATTCTGGGCCAATAATGTGTACTCTGCTACCAGGTTCCGATGGCCATGGCCAACACGACTATTAATAAATTTTGACATTTGCAAATATTGTCGTAATTTGCGTTTAAATCGCCTGTTTATAACTACAGATTTCATAGAAAAATTTAATTTTTATTGTAAAATACTAAAAAAAATTCTGGGCCAAAAATGTATACTCTGTTACCAGGTTCTGATGGCCATGGCCGACACGACTAATAATAAATTTTGACATTTGCAAATATTGTCCTAATTTGCGTTTAAATCGCCTGTTTATTACTACAGATTTCATAGAAAAATTTAATTTTTATTGTAAAACACTAAAAAAAATTCTGGGTAAAAAATGTATACTCTGCTACCAGGTTTCGATGGCCATGGCCGACACGACTAATAATGAATTTTGACATTTGCAAATATTATCCCACTTTGCGTTTAAATCGCCTGGTTGTGATTATAGATTCCATAGAAAATTTAAATTTTTATTGAAAAACACTAAAAAAATTCTGGGCCAAAAATGTATACTCTGTTACTAGGTTCCGATGGATATGGCCGACACGACTAATAATGACATTTGCAAATATTGTCCTAATTTGCGTTTAAATCGCCTGTTTATTACTACAGATTTCATAGAAAAATTTAATTTTTGTTGTAAAACACTAAAAAAAATTCTGGGCCAAAAATTTATACTCTGCTACCAGGTTTCGATGGCCATGGTGGACACGACTAATAATGAATTTTGACATTTGCAAATATTGTCCTAATTTGCGTTTAAATCGCCTGTTTATTACTACAGATTTCATAGAAAAATTTAATTTTTATTGTAAAACACTAAAAAAAATTCTGGGTAAAAAATGTATACTCTGCTACCAGGTTTCGATGGCCATGGCCGACACGACTAATAATAAATTTTGACATTTGCAAATATTGTCCCACTTTGCGTTTAAATCGCCTGGTTGTGATTACAGATTCCATAGAAAATTTAAATATTTATTGAAAAACACTAAAAAAAATTCTGGGCCAAAAATGTATACTCTGTTACCAGGTTCCGATGGCCATGGCCGACACGACCAATAATAAATTTTGACATTTGCAAATATTGTCCTAATTTGCGTTTAAATCGCCTGTTTATTACTACAGATTTCATAGAAAAATTTAATTTTTGTTGTAAAACACTAAAAAAAATTCTGGGCCAAAAATGT
Organism: Tipula helvola; assembly: GCA_963556165.1. Classification (NCBI taxonomy): domain Eukaryota; kingdom Metazoa; phylum Arthropoda; class Insecta; order Diptera; family Tipulidae; genus Tipula; species Tipula helvola. The sequence continues at coordinate 371,342,718 of OY744481.1, forward strand.
ATACTCTGTTACTAGGTTCCGATGGCCATGGCCGACACGACTAATAATAAATTTTGACATTTGCAAATATTGTCCTAATTTGCGTTTAAATCGCCTGTTTATTACTACAGATTTCATAGAAAAATTTAATTTTTATTGTAAAACACTAAAAAAAATTATGGGCCAAAAATGTATACTCTGCTAACAGGTTTCGATGGCCATGGCCGACACGACTAATAATAAATTTTGACATTTGCAAATATTGTCCTACTTTGCGTTTAAATTGCCTGGTTGTGATTACAGATTCCATCGAAAATTTAAATTTTTATTGAAAAACACTAAAACAAATTCTGGGCCAATAATGTGTACTCTGCTACCAGGTTCCGATGGCCATGGCCAACACGACTATTAATAAATTTTGACATTTGCAAATATTGTCGTAATTTGCGTTTAAATCGCCTGTTTATAACTACAGATTTCATAGAAAAATTTAATTTTTATTGTAAAATACTAAAAAAAATTCTGGGCCAAAAATGTATACTCTGTTACCAGGTTCTGATGGCCATGGCCGACACGACTAATAATAAATTTTGACATTTGCAAATATTGTCCTAATTTGCGTTTAAATCGCCTGTTTATTACTACAGAGTTCATAGAAAAATTTGAGTTTTATTGAAAAACACTAAAAACAATTCTGGGCCATAAATGTATACTCTGCTACCACGTTTCGATGGCCATGGCCGACACGACTAATAATAAATTTTGACATTTGCAAATATTGTCCTAATTTGCGTTTAAATCGCCTGTTTATTACTACAGATTTCATAGAAAAATTTAATTTTTATTGTAAAACACTAAAAAAAATTCTGGGCCAAAAATGTATACTCTGCTACCAGGTTCCGATGGCCATGGCCGACACGACTAATAATAAATTTTGACATTTGCAAATATTGTCCTAACTTGCGTTTAAATCGCCTGTTTATCACTACAGAGTTCATAGAAAAATTTGAGTTTTATTGAAAAACACTAAAAAAAATTCTGGGCCAAAAATGTATACTCTGCTACCAGTTTTCGATGGCCATGACGGACATGACTAATAATAAATTTTGACTTTTGCAAATATTGTCCCAATTTGCGTTTAAATCGCCTGTTTATTACTACAGATTTCATAGAAAAATTTGAGTTTTATTGAAAAACACTAAAAACAATTCTGGGCCATAAATGTATACTATGCTACCAGGTTTCGATGGCCATGGCCGATACGACTAATAATAAATTTTGATATTTGCAAATATTGTCCTAATTTGCGTTTAAATCGCCTGTTTATTACTACAGATTTCATAGAAAAATTTAATTTTTATTGTAAAACACTAAAAAAAATTCTGGGCCAAAAATGTATACTCTGCTACCAGGTTCCGATGGCCATGGCCGACACGACTAATAATAAATTTTGACATTTGCAAATATTGTCCTAATTTGCGTTTAAATCGCCTGTTTATTACTACAGAGTTCATAGAAAAATTTGAGTTTTATTGAAAAACACTAAAACAAATTCTGGGCCAAAAATGTATACCAGGTGTTACCAGGTTCTGATGGCCATGGCCGACACGACTAATAATAAATTTTAACATTTGCAAATATTGTCCCAATTTGCGTTTAAATCGCCTGTTTATTACTACAGAGTTCATAGAAAAATTTAATTTTTATTGAAATACACTAAAAAAAATTATGGGCCAAAAATATATACTCTGCTACCAGGTTTCGATGGCCATGACCGACATGACTAATAATAAATTTTGACTTTTGCAAATATTGTCCCAATTTGCGTTTAAATCGCCTGTTTATTACTACAGATTTCATAGAAAAATTTGAGTTTTATTGAAAAACAAAAAAAAAATTTCTGGGCCAAAAATGTATACTCTGTTACCAGTTTCCGATGGCCATGGCCGACACGACTAATAATAAATTTTGACATTTGCAAATATTGTCCTAATTTGCGTTTAAATCGCCTGTTTATTACTACAGATTTCATAGAAAAATTTAATTTTTATTGAAAACACTAAAAAAAATTCTGGCCCAACAATGTGTACTCTGCTACCAGGTTTCGATGGCCATGGCCGACACGACTAATAATAAATTTCGACATTTGCAAATATTGTCCCAATTTGCGTTTAAATCGCCTGTTTATTACTACAGAGTTCATAGAAAAATTTGAGTTTTATTGAAAAAAACTAAAACAAATTCTGGGCCAAAAATGTATACCAGGTGTTACCAGGTTCTGATGGCCATGGCCGACACGACTAATAATAAATTTTGACATTTGCAAATATTGTCCCAATTTGCGTTTAAATCGCTTGTTTATTACTACAGAGTTCATAGAAAAATTTAATTTTTATTGTAAAACACTAAAAAAATTCTGTGCCAAAAATGTATACTCTGCTACCAGGTTTCGATGGCCATGGCCGACACGACTAATAATGAATTTTGACATTTGCAAATATTATCCCACTTTGCGTTTAAATCGCCTGGTTGTGATTACAGATTCCATAGAAAATTTAAATTTTTATTGAAAAACACTAAAGAAAATTCTGGGCCAAAAATGTATACTCTGTTACTAGGTTCCGATGGCCATGGCCGACACGACTAATAATAAATTTTGACATTTGCAAATATTGTCCTAATTTGCGTTTAAATCGCCTGTTTATTACTACAGATTTCATAGAAAAATTTAATTTTTATTGTAAAACACTAAAAAAAATTCTGGGTAAAAAATGTATACTCTGCTACCAGGTTTCGATGGCCATGGCCGACACGACTAATAATGAATTTTGACATTTGCAAATATTATCCCACTTTGCGTTTAAATCGCCTGGTTGTGATTATAGATTCCATAGAAAATTTAAATTTTTATTGAAAAACACTAAAAAAATTCTGGGCCAAAAATGTATACTCTGTTACTAGGTTCCGATGGATATGGCCGACACGACTAATAATGACATTTGCAAATATTGTCCTAATTTGCGTTTAAATCGCCTGTTTATTACTACAGATTTCATAGAAAAATTTAATTTTTGTTGTAAAACACTAAAAAAAATTCTGGGCCAAAAATTTATACTCTGCTACCAGGTTTCGATGGCCATGGTGGACACGACTAATAATGAATTTTGACATTTGCAAATATTGTCCTAATTTGCGTTTAAATCGCCTGTTTATTACTACAGATTTCATAGAAAAATTTAATTTTTATTGTAAAACACTAAAAAAAATTCTGGGTAAAAAATGTATACTCTGCTACCAGGTTTCGATGGCCATGGCCGACACGACTAATAATAAATTTTGACATTTGCAAATATTGTCCCACTTTGCGTTTAAATCGCCTGGTTGTGATTACAGATTCCATAGAAAATTTAAATATTTATTGAAAAACACTAAAAAAAATTCTGGGCCAAAAATGTATACTCTGTTACCAGGTTCCGATGGCCATGGCCGACACGACCAATAATAAATTTTGACATTTGCAAATATTGTCCTAATTTGCGTTTAAATCGCCTGTTTATTACTACAGATTTCATAGAAAAATTTAATTTTTGTTGTAAAACACTAAAAAAAATTCTGGGCCAAAAATGTATACTCTGTTACTAGGTTCCGATGGCCATGGCCGACACGACTAATAATAAATTTTGACATTTGCAAATATTGTCCTAATTTGCGTTTAAATCGCCTGTTTATTACTACAGATTTCATAGAAAAATTTAATTTTTATTGAAAAACTGTAACAAAATTTACTAGGGCTGTAAATAAAATGTGGGATTTATCCCACATTCGTAGAAACACCATTTTGCCACCGAATTTTTGTGTTTGTCGGGTGAGAGGTTTTAGCGCAGTCATGGATAGCTTGGCTAAGACTCGCGGTTTGGGGTGGGATTTGCTAAAACATCACCTGACCTTGATAGACTGCTTTATTGTGCTCTTGAAAACATGCCCGAATCTTTACCAGACACTCTTCCCACTCACCTGTCAGTTCATCTCCGACTCAGTAGAGCTCAAACTCTCATTCTAAAAATAAACATAATATTAAAAAAATCGAAATAAAACGCGTCGACTTCATTTTCCATAATTTTAGAAATAATTATTGTAAACAAAAGAAAAAAAAAATATCTATAAACTACGTTACGAAAAATCTGTTTAATAATGGAAATATCCAATCAATTATTAATAATAATTATAATAATAATTTAAACAATAACAAAAAAAAACTAAAACTAATGATTATGATTAGAATTTACCCGCCACCTTTATGATAGTTTGATAAAAAAAAACAAAGGTATATACATATCTTAATTATAAAAAAAAATTTACGTAGCGTAGTTTGGAATATATGAACCCGAAAGAAAACTGGTACTTATTTTCGACACGTAGGAGGCATGAATTTTCATCCGGAGCGCGAAGAACCGTAGCTTAGGTGCTTCATACTCAATTATTTAACGATGATCTGCATTCCGAACACCAGTTTAATAATTTCGATTCATTATTAACTTCTTTATTTATATGTACATACGTTCACTAATGTGCACGATCACTATTATTGCCCAAAAAAAAAACTAATCCGATCATTTATTTCATTATGCTTCCAATACGGATCAAAATCGTCTCTTTTTGTTGTTGGGTCTTCTTAATTTTAAATTTTGTTTTTACTTATTTTATTATTAATTTAATTACCGCTAATGATTTTAATTACTTTTATTAAATATTATGATTATTTTAACGTCAGTTTTTCACTCAAGCTTTTTACTTTCTTTATTTGCCGTTTTGTTTCGTTCCTCACTTTGAATTTATTAAGTATATGTGTAAATATGCGGTTATCTTACTGTTTTTTTTTTTTCAAATTTATTAACCCCGCAAGACACAAGAACGGAATCACAAAAGTTTTTCACTTTGAGTAATTATCTAGTCATATAATGTTTACTATTCAAACTATAACTATTTATTTATTATTTATATAATTTATAGGGTTTTAATTATTTGTTTCACTAAACAATCTAATCAGAGTCTTGAACATAATTCCCACACAAATTTTTGATTTTCCAAAATCAAAACACACAAAAAAAAAAAAAAAATCTTAAATTCACTCTGATTTTTTTTATTGTTGTTGTCCTTTTTTTTATTAATATTATTTGTTACTATTAGTAGTTTGTATTAAATTATAACTTATTCACATTGCTCTTATTATTATCACATATAATCACTTAACCAGCGCATTTTTCTCTGGCATCTAATTTTAATTTTTTTTTATTATTTTATTTACGTGGACGTCTAACTACCGTCCTTGTTTTTCGCCAACCCCCAAAATTCCAATCTTTTATTTTTACCGAGCCCGAACATATTCCATTCGTTATCACCTCATCTAGTACCACCAATCAGGAATCAACAACGCAATTTCGTGTTACGTTACACTAATACACCCTCCTCAGTTAATTGTCAATGACGTTAGTACCAATTTTTTTTTTTTTTTTGTGATCGACGAGAATTCCTCCGTGGTATTTATTATTTAGTGCATTTCTCAAACGTTTATTTTATGAGATTTTCGTTCAATTAGATTTTTATTTTTAATGAATCGGTTTATATGTATAATGATAACCCCTTACAGACTAATGTACATAATTCAATAATTTATATTCCTTATAAAATAAAGTTAAATTAATTTTCGTATTAGACAGATTTTTTTTTTTTTTCCAGTTTTTTTTTTTTTTGGTTTTTTTCGTGTTTATGAAATTTACAGCCCTTGACTTATCGACAATCATGGAACGATACCGCAGGGATTTGTTACAAAACACTAAAAAAAATTCTGGGCCAAAAATGTATACTCTGTTACCAGGTTCCGATGGCCATGGCCGACACGACCAATAATAAATTTTGACATTTGCAAATATTGTCCTAATTTGCGTTTAAATCGCCTGTTTATTACTACAGATTTCATAGAAAAATTTAATTTTTGTTGTAAAACATTAAAAAAAATTCTGGGCCAAAAATGTATACTCTGCTACCAGGTTTCGATGGCCATGGCCGACACGACTAATAATAAATTTTGACATTTGCAAATATTATCCTACTTTGCTTTTAAATCGCCTGTTTATTACTACAGATTTCATAGAAAAATTTAATTTTTATTGTAAAACACTAAAAAAAATTCTGGGCCACAAATGTATACTCTGTTACCAGGTTCCGATGGCCATGGCCGACACGACTAATAATAAATTTTGACATTTGCAAATATTGTCCTAATTTGCGTTTAAATCGCCTGTTTATTACTACAGATTTCATAGAAAAATTTAATTTTTGTTGTAAAACACTAAAAAAAATTCTTAGTCAAAAATGTATACTCTGCTACCAGGTTTCGATGGCCATGGCCGACACGACTAATAATAAATTTTGACATTTGCAAATATTATCCCACTTTGCGTTTAAATCGCCTGGTTGTGATTACAGATTCCATAGAAAATTTAAATTTTTATTGAAATACACAAAAAAAAAATCTGGGCCAAAAATGTATACTCTGTTACCAGGTTCCGATGGCCATGGCCGACACGACTAATAATAAATTTTGATATTTGCAAGTATTGTCCTAATTTGCGTTTAAATCGCCTGTTTATTACTACAGATTTCATAGAAAAATTTGAGTTTTATTGAAAAACACTAAAAAAAATTCTGGGCCAAAAATGTATACTCTGCTACCAGGTTTCGATGGCCATGGCCGACACGACTAATAATAAATTTTGACATTTGCAAATATTATCTCACTTTGCGTTTAAATCGCCTGGTTGTGATTACAGATTCCATAGAAAATTTAAATTTTTATTGAAAAATACTAAAAAAAAATCTGGGCTAAAAATGTATACTCTGTTACCAGGTTCCGATGGCCATGGCCGACACGACTAATAATAAATTTTGACATTTGCAAATATTGTCCTAATTTGCATTTAAATCGCCTGTTTATTACTACAGATTTCATAGAAAAATTTAATTTTTATTGTAAAACACTAAAAAAAATTATGGGCCAAAAATGTATACTCTGCTAACAGGTTTCGATGGCCATGGCCGACATGACTAATAATAAATTTTGACATTTGCAAATATTGTCCTACTTTGCGTTTAAATTGCCTGGTTGTGATTACAGATTCCATAGAAAATTTAAATTTTTATTGAAAAACACTAAAACAAATTCTGGGCCAATAATGTGTACTCTGCTACCAGGTTCCGATGGCCATGGCCAACACGACTATTAATAAATTTTGACATTTGCAAATATTGTCGTAATTTGCGTTTAAATCGCCTGTTTATAACTACAGATTTCATAGAAAAATTTAATTTTTATTGTAAAATACTAAAAAAAATTCTGGGCCAAAAATGTATACTCTGTTACCAGGTTCTGATGGCCATGGCCGACACGACTAATAATAAATTTTGACATTTGCAAATATTGTCCTAATTTGCGTTTAAATCGCCTGTTTATTACTAAAGAGTTCATAGAAAAATTTGAGTTTTATTGAAAAACACTAAAAACAATTCTGGGCCATAAATGTATACTCTGCTACCACGTTTCGATGGCCATGGCCGACACGACTAATAATAAATTTTGACATTTGCAAATATTGTCCTAATTTGCGTTTAAATCGCCTGTTTATTACTACAGATTTCATAGAAAAATTTAATTTTTATTGTAAAACACTAAAAAAAATTCTGGGCCAAAAATGTATACTCTGCTACCAGGTTCCGATGGCCATGGCCGACACGACTAATAATAAATTTTGACATTTGCAAATATTGTCCTAATTTGCGTTTAAATCGCCTGTTTATTACTACAGAGTTCATAGAAAAATTTGAGTTTTATTGAAAAATACTAAAACAAATTCTGGGCCAAAAATGTATACCAGGTGTTACCAGGTTCTGATGGCCATGGCCGACACGACTAATAATAAATTTTAACATTTGCAAATATTGTCCCAATTTGCGTTTAAATCGCCTGTTTATTACTACAGAGTTCATAGAAAAATTTAATTTTTATTGAAATACACTAAAAAAAATTATGGGCCAAAAATATATACTCTGCTACCAGGTTTCGATGGCCATGACCGACATGACTAATAATAAATTTTGACTTTTGCAAATATTGTCCCAATTTGCGTTTAAATCGCCTGTTTATTACTACAGATTTCATAGAAAAATTTGAGTTTTATTGAAAAACACTAAAAAAAATTCTGGGCCAAAAATGTATACTCTGTTACCAGTTTCCGATGGCCATGGCCGACACGACTAATAATAAATTTTGACATTTGCAAATATTGTCCTAATTTGCGTTTAAATCGCCTGTTTATTACTACAGATTTCATAGAAAAATTTAATTTTTATTGAAAACACTAAAAAAAATTCTGGCCCAACAATGTGTACTCTGCTACCAGGTTTCGATGGCCATGGCCGACACGACTAATAATAAATTTCGACATTTGCAAATATTGTCCCAATTTGCGTTTAAATCGCCTGTTTATTACTACAGAGTTCATAGAAAAATTTGAGTTTTATTGAAAAACACTAAAACAAATTCTGGGCCAAAAATGTATACCAGGTGTTACCAGGTTCTGATGGCCATGGCCGACACGACTAATAATAAATTTTGACATTTGCAAATATTGTCCCAATTTGCGTTTAAATCGCTTGTTTATTACTACAGAGTTCATAGAAAAATTTAATTTTTATTGTAAAACACTAAAAAAATTCTGTGCCAAAAATGTATACTCTGCTACCAGGTTTCGATGGCCATGGCCGACACGACTAATAATGAATTTTGACATTTGCAAATATTATCCCACTTTGCGTTTAAATCGCCTGGTTGTGATTACAGATTCCATAGAAAATTTAAATTTTTATTGAAAAACACTAAAGAAAATTCTGGGCCAAAAATGTATACTCTGTTACTAGGTTCCGATGGCCATGGCCGACACGACTAATAATAAATTTTGACATTTGCAAATATTGTCCTAATTTGCGTTTAAATCGCCTGTTTATTACTACAGATTTCATAGAAAAATTTAATTTTTATTGTAAAACACTAAAAAAAATTCTGGGTAAAAAATGTATACTCTGCTACCAGGTTTCGATGGCCATGGCCGACACGACTAATAATGAATTTTGACATTTGCAAATATTATCCCACTTTGCGTTTAAATCGCCTGGTTGTGATTATAGATTCCATAGAAAATTTAAATTTTTATTGAAAAACACTAAAAAAATTCTGGGCCAAAAATGTATACTCTGTTACTAGGTTCCGATGGATATGGCCGACACGACTAATAATGACATTTGCAAATATTGTCCTAATTTGCGTTTAAATCGCCTGTTTATTACTACAGATTTCATAGAAAAATTTAATTTTTGTTGTAAAACACTAAAAAAAATTCTGGGCCAAAAATTTATACTCTGCTACCAGGTTTCGATGGCCATGGCCGACACGACTAATAATAAATTTTGACATTTGCAAATATTGTCCCACTTTGCGTTTAAATCGCCTGGTTGTGATTACAGATTCCATAGAAAATTTAAATATTTATTGAAAAACACTAAAAAAAATTCTGGGCCAAAAATGTATACTCTGTTACCAGGTTTCGATGGCCATGGCCGACACGACTAATAATGAATTTTGACATTTGCAAATATTATCCCACTTTGCGTTTAAATCGCCTGGTTGTGATTATAGATTCCATAGAAAATTTAAATTTTTATTGAAAAACACTAAAAAAATTCTGGGCCAAAAATGTATACTCTGTTACCAGGTTCCGATGGCCATGGCCGACACGACCAATAATAAATTTTGACATTTGCAAATATTGTCCTAATTTGCGTTTAAATCGCCTGTTTATTACTACAGATTTCATAGAAAAATTTAATTTTTGTTGTAAAACACTAAAAAAAATTCTGGGCCAAAAATGTATACTCTGTTACTAGGTTCCGATGGCCATGGCCGACACGACTAATAATAAATTTTGACATTTGCAAATATTGTCCTAATTTGCGTTTAAATCGCCTGTTTATTACTACAGATTTCATAGAAAAATTTAATTTTTGTTGTAAAACACTAAAAAAAATTCTGGGCCAAAAATGTATACTCTGTTACTAGGTTCCGATGGCCATGGCCGACACGACTAATAATAAATTTTGACATTTGCAAATATTGTCCTAATTTGCGTTTAAATCGCCTGTTTATTACTACAGATTTCATAGAAAAATTTAATTTTTATTGTAAAACATTAAAAAAAATTCTGGGCCAAAAATGTATACTCTGCTACCAGGTTTCGATGGCCATGGCCGACACGACTAATAATAAATTTTGACATTTGCAAATATTGTCCCACTTTGCGTTTAAATCGCCTGGTTGTGATTACAGATTCCATAGAAAATTTAAATATTTATTGAAAAACACTAAAAAAAATTCTGGGCCAAAAATGTATACTCTGTTACCAGGTTCCGATGGCCATGGCCGACACGACCAATAATAAATTTTGACATTTGCAAATATTGTCCTAATTTGCGTTTAAATCGCCTGTTTATTACTACAGATTTCATAGAAAAATTTAATTTTTGTTGTAAAACACTAAAAAAAATTCTGGGCCAAAAATGTATACTCTGTTACTAGGTTCCGATGGCCATGGCCGACACGACTAATAATAAATTTTGACATTTGCAAATATTGTCCTAATTTGCGTTTAAATCGCCTGTTTATTACTACAGATTTCATAGAAAAATTTAATTTTTATTGAAAAACACTAAAAAAAATTCTGGGCCAAAAATGTATACTCTGTTACTAGGTTCCGATGGCCATGGCCGACACGACTAATAATAAATTTTGACATTTGCAAATATTGTCCTAATTTGCGTTTAAATCGCCTGTTTATTACTACAGATTTCATAGAAAAATTTAATTTTTGTTGTAAAACACTAAAAAAAATTCTGGGCCAAAAATGTATACTCTGTTACCAGGTTCCGATGGCCATGGCCGACACGACCAATAATAAATTTTGACATTTGCAAATATTGTCCTAATTTGCGTTTAAATCGCCTGTTTATTACTACAGATTTCATAGAAAAATTTAATTTTTATTGTAAAACATTAAAAAAAATTCTGGGCCAAAAATGTATACTCTGCTACCAGGTTTCGATGGCCATGGCCGACACGACTAATAATAAATTTTGACATTTGCAAATATTGTCCCACTTTGCGTTTAAATCGCCTGGTTGTGATTACAGATTCCATAGAAAATTTAAATATTTATTGAAAAACACTAAAAAAAATTCTGGGCCAAAAATGTATACTCTGTTACCAGGTTCCGATGGCCATGGCCGACACGACCAATAATAAATTTTGACATTTGCAAATATTGTCCTAATTTGCGTTTAAATCGCCTGTTTATTACTACAGATTTCATAGAAAAATTTAATTTTTGTTGTAAAACACTAAAAAAAATTCTGGGCCAAAAATGTATACTCTGTTACTAGGTTCCGATGGCCATGGCCGACACGACTAATAATAAATTTTGACATTTGCAAATATTGTCCTAATTTGCGTTTAAATCGCCTGTTTATTACTACAGATTTCATAGAAAAATTTAATTTTTATTGAAAAACACTAAAAAAAATTCTGGGCCAAAAATGTATACTCTGTTACCAGGTTCCGATGGCCATGGCCGACACGACCAATAATAAATTTTGACATTTGCAAATATTGTCCTAATTTGCGTTTAAATCGCCTGTTTATTACTACAGATTTCATAGAAAAATTTAATTTTTATTGTAAAACACTAAAAAAAATTCTGGGTAAAAAATGTATACTCTGCTACCAGGTTTCGATGGCCATGGCCGACACGACTAATAATAAATTTTGACATTTGCAAATATTGTCCCACTTTGCGTTTAAATCGCCTGGTTGTGATTACAGATTCCATAGAAAATTTAAATATTTATTGAAAAACACTAAAAAAAATTCTGGGCCAAAAATGTATACTCTGTTACCAGGTTCCGATGGCCATGGCCGACACGACCAATAATAAATTTTGACATTTGCAAATATTGTCCTAATTTGCGTTTAAATCGCCTGTTTATTACTACAGATTTCATAGAAAAATTTAATTTTTGTTGTAAAACACTAAAAAAAATTCTGGGCCAAAAATGTATACTCTGTTACTAGGTTCCGATGGCCATGGCCGACACGACTAATAATAAATTTTGACATTTGCAAATATTGTCCTAATTTGCGTTTAAATCGCCTGTTTATTACTACAGATTTCATAGAAAAATTTAATTTTTATTGAAAAACACTAAAAAAAATTCTGGGCCAAAAATGTATACTCTGTTACCAGGTTCCGATGGCCATGGCCGACACGACCAATAATAAATTTTGACATTTGCAAATATTGTCCTAATTTGCGTTTAAATCGCCTGTTTATTACTACAGATTTCATAGAAAAATTTAATTTTTATTGTAAAACATTAAAAAAAATTCTGGGCCAAAAATGTATACTCTGCTACCAGGTTTCGATGGCCATGGCCGACACGACTAATAATAAATTTTGACATTTGCAAATATTATCCTACTTTGCTTTTAAATCGCCTGTTTATTACTACAGATTTCATAGAAAAATTTAATTTTTATTGTAAAACACTAAAAAAAATTCTGGGCCACAAATGTATACTCTGTTACCAGGTTCCGATGGCCATGGCCGACACGACTAATAATAAATTTTGACATTTGCAAATATTGTCCTAATTTGCGTTTAAATCGACTGTTTATTACTACAGATTTCATAGAAAAATTTAATTTTTATTGTAAAACACTAAAAAAAATTCTTAGTCAAAAATGTATACTCTGCTACCAGGTTTCGATGGCCATGGCCGACACGACTAATAATAAATTTTGACATTTGCAAATATTATCCCACTTTGCGTTTAAATCGCCTGGTTGTGATTACAGATTCCATAGAAAATTTAAATTTTTATTGAAATACACAAAAAAAAATTCTGGGCCAAAAATGTATACTCTGTTACCAGGTTCCGATGGCCATGGCCGACACGACTAATAATAAATTTTGACATTTGCAAATATTGTCCTAATTTGCTTTTAAATCGCCTGTTTATTACTACAGATTTCATAGAAAAATTTAATTTTTATTGTAAAACACTAAAAAAAATTCTGGGCCACAAATGTATACTCTGCTACCAGGTTTCAATGGCCATGGCCGATACGACTAATAATAAATTTTGACATTTGCAAATATTGTCCCACTTTGCGTTTAAATCGCCTGGTTGTGATTACAGATTCCATAGAAAATTTAAATTTTTATTGAAAAACACTAAAAAAAATTCTGGGCCAAAAATGTATACTCTGTTACCAGGTTCCGATGGCCATGGCCGACACGACTAATAATAAATTTTGACATTTGAAATATTGTCCTAATTTGCGTTTAAATCGCCTGTTTATTACTACAGATTTCATAGAAAAATTTAATTTTTATTGTAAAACACTAAAAAAAATTCTGGGCCAAAAATGTATACTATGTTACCAGGTTTCGATGGCCATGGCCGACACGACTAATAATAAATTTTGACATTTGCAAATATTGTCCTAATTTGCGTTTAAATCGCCAGTTTATTACTACAGATTTCATAGAAAAATTTAATTTTTATTGAAAAACACTAAAAAAATTCTGGGCCAAAAATGTATACTATGTTACCAGGTTCCGATGGCCATGGCCGACACGACTAATAATAAATTTTGACATTTGCAAATATTATCCCAATTTGCGTGTAAATCGCCTGGTTGTGATTACAGATTATAGAAAATCTAAATTTTTATTGAAAAATACTAAAAAAAATTCTGGGCCAAAAATGTATACTCTGCTACCAGGTTTCAATGGCCATGGCCGACACGACTAATAATAAATTTTGACATTTGCAAATATTATCCCACTTTGCGTTTAAATCGCCTGGTTGTGATTACAGATTCCATAGAAAATTTAAATTTTTATTGAAAAACACTAAAAAAAATTCTGGGCCAAAAATGTATACTCTGCTACCAGGTTTCAATGGCCATGGCCGACACGACTAATAATAAATTTTGACATTTGCAAATATTATCCCACTTTGCGTTTAAATCGCCTGGTTGTGATTACAGATTCCATAGAAAATTTAAATTTTTATTGAAAAACACTAAAAAAAATTCTGGGCCAAAAATGTATACTCTGCTACCAGGTTTCAATGGCCATGGCCGACACGACTAATAATAAATTTTGACATTTGCAAATATTGTCCTACTTTGCGTTTAAATCGCCTGGTTGTGATTACAGATTCCATAGAAAATTTAAATTTTTATTGAAAAACACTAAAAAAAATTCTGGGCCAAAAATGTATACTCTGTTACCAGGTTCCGATGGCCATGGCCGACACGACTAATAATAAATTTTGACATTTGCAAATATTGTCCTACTTTGCGTTTAAATCGCCTGGTTGTGATTACAGATTCCATAGAAAATTTAAATTTTTATTGAAAAACACTAAAAAAAATTCTGGGCCAAAAATGTATACTCTGTTACCAGGTTCCGATGGCCATGGCCGACACGACTAATAATAAATTTTGACATTTGCAAATATTGTCCTAATTTGCGTTTAAATCGCCTGTTTATTACTACAGATTTCATAGAAAAATTTAATTTTTATTGTAAAACACTAAAAAAAATTCTGAGCCAAAAATGTATACTCTGTTACCAGGTTTCGATGGCCATGGCCGACACGACTAATAATGAATTTTGACATTTGCAAATATTATCCCACTTTGCGTTTAAATCGCCTGGTTGTGATTACAGATTCCATAGAAAATTTAAATTTTTATTGAAAAACACTAAAAAAAATTCTGGGCCAAAAATGTATACTCTGCTACCAGGTTTCGATGGCCATGGCCGACACGACTAATAATAAATTTTGACATTTGCAAATATTATCCCACTTTGCGTTTAAATCGCCTGGTTGTGATTACAGATTCCATAGAAAATAATTTTTATTGAAATACACTAAAAAAAATTCTTGGCCAAAAATGTACACTCTGCTACCAGGTTTCGATGGCCATGGCCGACACGACTAATAATAAATTTTGACATTTGCAAATATTATCCTACTTTGTTTTTAAATCGCCTGGTTGTGATTACAGATTCCATAGAAAATTTAAATTTTTATTGAAATACACTAAAAAAAATTATGGGCCAAAAATGTATACTCTGTTACGAGGTTCCGATGGCCATGGCCGACACGACTAATAATAAATTTTGACATTTGCAAATATTATCCCACTTTGCGTTTAAATCGCCTGTTTATTACTACAGATTTCATAGAAAAATTTTATTTTTATTGTAAAACACTAAAAAAAATTATGGGCCAAAAATGTATACTCTGCTACCAGGTTTCGATGGCCATGGCCGACACGACTAATAATAAATTTTGACATTTGCAAATATTGTCCTACTTTGCGTTTAAATCGCCTGGTTGTGATTACAGATTCCATAGAAAAATTTTATTTTTATTGTAAAACACTAAAAAAAATTCTGGGCCAAAAATGTATACTCTGCTACCAGGTTCCGATGGCCATGGCCGACACGACTAATAATAAATTTTGACATTTGCAAATATTGTCCTAATTTGCGTTTAAATCGCCTGTTTATTACTACAGATTTCATAGAAAAATTTAATTTTTATTGTAAAACACTAAAAAAAATTCTGGGCCAAAAATGTATACTCTGTTACCAGGTTTCGATGGCCATGGCCGACACGACTAATAATGAATTTTGACATTTGCAAATATTATCCCACTTTGCGTTTAAATCGCCTGGTTGTGATTACAGATTCCATAGAAAATTTAAATTTTTATTGAAAAACACTAAAAAAAATTCTGGGCCAAAAATGTATACTCTGTTACTAGGTTCCGATAGCCATGGCCGACACGACTAATAATAAATTTTTACATTTGCAAATATTGTCCTAATTTACATTTAAATCGTCTGTTTATTACTACAGATTTCATAGAAAAATTTAATTTTTATTGTAAAACACTAAAAAAAATTCTGAGCCAAAATGTATACTCTGTTACCAGGTTTCGATGGCCATGGCCGACACGACTAATAATGAATTTTGACATTTGCAAATATTATCCCACTTTGCGTTTAAATCGCCTGGTTGTGATTACAGATTCCATAGAAAATTTAAATTTTTATTGAAAAACACTAAAAAAAATTCTGGGCCAAAAATGTATACTCTGTTACTAGGTTCCGATAGCCATGGCCGACACGACTAATAATAAATTTTGACATTTGCAAATATTGTCCTAATTTGCGTTTAAATCGCCTGTTTATTACTACAGATTTCATAGAAAAATTTAATTTTTATTGTAAAACACTAAAAAAAATTCTGGGCCAAAAATGTATACTCTGCTACCAGGTTTCGATGGCCATGGCCGACACGACTAATAATAAATTTTGACATTTGCAAATATTGTCCTACTTTGCGTTTAAATCGCCTGGTTGTGATTACAGATTCCATAGAAAATTTAAATTTTTATTGAAAAACACTAAAAAAAATTCTGGGCCAAAAATGTATACTCTGTTACCAGGTTCCGATGGCCATGGCCGACACGACTAATAATAAATTTTGACATTTGCAAATATTGTCCTAATTTGCGTTTAAATCGCCTGTTTATTACTACAGATTTCATAGAAAAATTTAATTTTTATTGTAAAACACTAAAAAAATTATGGGAAAAAATGTATACTCTGCTACCAGGTTTCGATGGCCATGGCCGACACGACTAATAATAAATTTTGACATTTGCAAATATTGTCCTACTTTGCGTTTAAATCGCCTGGTTGTGATTACAGATTTCATAGAAAAATTTTATTTTTATTGTAAAACACTAAAAAAAATTCTGGGCCAAAAATGTATACTCTGTTATCAGGTTCCTATGGCCATGGCCGACACGACTAATAATAAATTTTGACATTTGCAAATATTGTCCTAATTTGCGTTTAAATCGCCAGTTTATTACTACAGATTTCATAGAAAAATTTAATTTTTATTGTAAAACACTAAAAAAAATTCTGGGCCAAAAATGTATACTCTGTTACCAGGTTCCGATGGCCATGGCCGACTCGACTAATAATAAATTTTGACATTTGCAAATATTGTCCTACTTTGCGTTTAAATCGCCTGGTTGTGATTACAGATTCCATAGAAAATTTAAATTTTTATTGAAAAACACTAAAAAAAATTCTGGGCCAAAAATGTATACTCTGTTACTAGGTTCCGATGGCCATGGCCGACACGACTAATAATAAATTTTGACATTTGCAAATATTGTCCTAATTTGCGTTTAAATCGCCAGTTAATTACTACAGATTTCATAGAAAAATTTAATTTTTATTGTAAAACACTAAAAAAAATTCTGGGCCAAAAATGTATACTCTGTTACCAGGTTCCGATGGCCATGGCCGACTCGACTAATAATAAATTTTGACATTTGCAAATATTATCCCACTTTGCGTTTAAATCGCCTGGTTGTGATTACAGATTCCATAGAAAATTTAAATTTTTATTGAAAAACACTAAAAAAAATTCTGGGCCAAAAATGTATACTCTGTTACCAGGTTTCGATGGCCATGGCCGACACGACTAATAATAAATTTTGACATTTGCAAATATTGTCCTAATTTACGTTTAAATCGCCTGTTTATTACTTCAGATTTCATAGAAAAATTTAATTTTTATTGCAAAACACTAAAAAAAATTCTGGGCCAAAAATGTATACTCTGCTACCAGGTTTCAATGGCCATGGCCGACACGACTAATAATAAATTTTGACATTTGCAAATATTGTCCTACTTTGCGTTTAAATCGCCTGGTTGTGATTACAGATTCCATAGAAAATTTAAATTTTCATTGAAAAACACTAAAAAAAATTCTGGGCCAAAAATGTATACTCTGTTACCAGGTTCCGATGGCCATGGCCGACACGACTAATAATAAATTTTGACATTTGCAAATATTGTCCTACTTTGCGTTTAAATCGCCTGGTTGTGATTACAGATTCCATAGAAAATTTAAATTTTCATTGTAAAACACTAAAAAAAATTATGGGCCAAAAATGTATACTCTGCTACCAGGTTTCGATAGCCATGGCCGACACAGTAAAAATGTATACTCTGTTATCAGGTTCCGATGGCCATGGCCGACACGACTAATAATAAATTTTGACATTTGCAAATATTGTCCTAATTTGCGTTTAAATCGCCAGTTTATTACTACAGATTTCATAGAAAAATTTAATTTTTATTGAAAAACACTAAAAAAAATTCTGGGCCAAAATTGTATACTCTGTTACCAGGTTCCGATGACCATGGCCGACACGACTAATAATAAATTTTGACTTTTGCAAATATTGTCCTAATTTACGTTTAAATCGCCTGTTTATTACTACAGATTTCATAGAAAAATTTAATTTTTATTGAAAAACACTAAAAAAAATTCTGGGCCAAAAATGTATACTCTGTTACCAGGTTCTGATGGCCATGGCCGACACGACTAATAATAAATTTTGACATTTGCAAATATTATCCCACTTTGTTTTTAAATCGCCTGGTTGTGATTACAGATTCCATAGAAAATTTAAATTTTTATTGAAAAACACTAAAAAAAATTCTGGGCCAAAAATGTATACTCTGTTACCAGGTTCCGATGGCCATGGCCGACACGACTAATAATAAATTTTGACATTTACAAATATTATCCTACTTTGTTTTTAAATCGCCTGGTTGTGATTACAGATTCCATAGAAAATTTAAATTTTTATTGTAAAACACTAAAAAAAATTCTGGGCCAAAAATGTATACTCTGCTACCAGGTTTCGATGGCCATGGCCGACACGACTAATAATAAATTTTGACATTTGCAAATATTGTCCTACTTTGCGTTTAAATCGCCTGGTTGTGATTACAGATTTCATAGAAAAATTTTATTTTTATTGTAAAACACTAAAAAAAAATCTGGGCCAAAAATGTATACTCTGTTATCAGGTTCCGATGGCCATGGCCGACACGACTAATAATAAATTTTGACATTTGCAAATATTGTCCTAATTTACGTTTAAATCGCCTGTTTATTACTACAGATTTCATAGAAAAATTTAATTTTTATTGAAAAACACTAAAAAAAATTCTGTGCCAAAAATGTATACTCTGCTACCAGGTTTCGATGGCCATGGCCGACACGACTAATAATAAATTTTGACATTTGCAAATATTATCCTACTTTGTTTTTAAATCGCCTGGTTGTGATTACAGATTCCATAGAAAATTTAAATTTTTATTGAAATACACTAAAAATAATTATGGGCCAAAAATGTATACTCTGTTACGAGGTTCCGATAGCCATTGCCGATACGACTAATAATAAATTTTGACATTTGCAAATATTGTCCTAATTTGCGTTTAAATCGCCTGTTTATTACTACAGATTTCATAGAAAAATTTAATTTTTATTGTAAAACACTAAAAAAAATTCTGGGCCAAAAATGTATACTCTGCTACCAGGTTTCAATGGCCATGGCCGACACGACTAATAATAAATTTTGACATTTGCAAATATTGTCCTACTTTGCGTTTAAATCGCCTGGTTGTGATTACAGATTCCATAGAAAATTTAAATTTTTATTGAAAAACACTAAAAAAAATTCTGGGCCAAAAATGTATACTCTGTTACCAGGTTCCGATGGCCATGGCCGACACGACTAATAATAAATTTTGACATTTGCAAATATTATCCTACTTTGTTTTTAAATCGCCTGGTTGTGATTACAGATTCCATAGAAAATTTAAATTTTTATTGAAATACACTAAAAAAAATTATGGGCCAAAAATGTATACTGTGTTACGAGGTTCCGATAGCCATGGCCGACACGACTAATAATAAATTTTGACATTTGCAAATATTGTCCTAATTTACGTTTAAATCGCCAGTTTATTACTACAGATTTCATAGAAAAATTTAATTTTTATTGAAATACACTAAAAAAAATTATGGGCCAAAAATGTATACATACTCTGTTACGAGGTTCCGATAGCCATGGCCGACACGACTAATAATAAATTTTGACATTTGCAAATATTGTCCTAATTTGCGTTTAAATCGCCTGTTTATTACTACAGATTTCATAGAAAAATTTAATTTTTATTGTAAAACACTAAAAAAAATTCTGGGCCAAAAATGTATACTCTGTTACCAGGTTTCGATGGCCATGGCCGACTCGACTAATAATAAATTTTGACATTTGCAAATATTGTCCTAATTTGCGTTTAAATCGCCAGTTTATTACTACAGATTTCATAGAAAAATTTTATTTTTATTGTAAAACACTAAAAAAAATTCTGGGCCAAAAATGTATACTCTGTTACCAGGTTCCGATGGCCATGGCGGACACGACTAATAATAAATGTTGACATTTGCAAATATTGTCCTAATTTGCGTTTAAATCGCCAGTTTATTACTACAGATTTCATAGAAAAATTTAATTTTTATTGTAAAACACTAAAAAAAATTCTGGGCCAAAAATGTATACTCTGTTACCAGGTTTCGATGGCCATGGCCGACTCGACTAATAATAAATTTTGACATTTGCAAATATTGTCCTAATTTGCGTTTAAATCGCCAGTTTATTACTACAGATTTCATAGAAAAATTTTATTTTTATTGTAAAACACTAAAAAAAATTCTGGGCCAAAAATGTATACTCTGTTACCAGGTTTCGATGGCCATGGCCGACTCGACTAATAATAAATTTTGACATTTGCAAATATTGTCCTAATTTGCGTTTAAATCGCCAGTTTATTACTACAGATTTCATAGAAAAATTTTATTTTTATTGTAAAACACTAAAAAAAATTCTGGGCCAAAAATGTATACTCTGTTACCAGGTTCCGATGGCCATGGCGGACACGACTAATAATAAATGTTGACATTTGCAAATATTGTCCTAATTTGCGTTTAAATCGCCAGTTTATTACTACAGATTTCATAGAAAAATTTAATTTTTATTGTAAAACACTAAAAAAAATTCTGGGCCAAAAATGTATACTCTGTTACCAGGTTTCGATGGCCATGGCCGACTCGACTAATAATAAATTTTGACATTTGCAAATATTGTCCTAATTTGCGTTTAAATCGCCAGTTTATTACTACAGATTTCATAGAAAAATTTTATTTTTATTGTAAAACACTAAAAAAAATTCTGGGCCAAAAATGTATACTCTGTTACCAGGTTCCGATGGCCATGGCGGACACGACTAATAATAAATGTTGACATTTGCAAATATTGTCCTAATTTGCGTTTAAATCGCCAGTTTATTACTACAGATTTCATAGAAAAATTTAATTTTTATTGTAAAACACTAAAAAAAATTCTGGGCCAAAAATGTATACTCTGTTACCAGGTTTCGATGGCCATGGCCGACTCGACTAATAATAAATTTTGACATTTGCAAATATTGTCCTAATTTGCGTTTAAATCGCCAGTTTATTACTACAGATTTCATAGAAAAATTTTATTTTTATTGTAAAACACTAAAAAAAATTCTGGGCCAAAAATGTATACTCTGTTACCAGGTTTCGATGGCCATGGCCGACTCGACTAATAATAAATTTTGACATTTGCAAATATTGTCCTAATTTGCGTTTAAATCGCCAGTTTATTACTACAGATTTCATAGAAAAATTTTATTTTTATTGTAAAACACTAAAAAAAATTCTGGGCCAAAAATGTATACTCTGTTACCAGGTTCCGATGGCCATGGCGGACACGACTAATAATAAATGTTGACATTTGCAAATATTGTCCTAATTTGCGTTTAAATCGCCAGTTTATTACTACAGATTTCATAGAAAAATTTAATTTTTATTGTAAAACACTAAAAAAAATTCTGGGCCAAAAATGTATACTCTGTTACCAGGTTTCGATGGCCATGGCCGACTCGACTAATAATAAATTTTGACATTTGCAAATATTGTCCTAATTTGCGTTTAAATCGCCAGTTTATTACTACAGATTTCATAGAAAAATTTTATTTTTATTGTAAAACACTAAAAAAAATTCTGGGCCAAAAATGTATACTCTGTTACCAGGTTCCGATGGCCATGGCGGACACGACTAATAATAAATGTTGACATTTGCAAATATTGTCCTAATTTGCGTTTAAATCGCCTGTTTATTACTACAGATTTCATAGAAAAATTTAATTTTTATTGTAAAACACTAAAAAAAATTCTGGGCCAAAAATGTATACTCTGTTACCAGGTTTCGATGGCCATGGCCGACTCGACTAATAATAAATTTTGACATTTGCAAATATTGTCCTAATTTGCGTTTAAATCGCCAGTTTATTACTACAGATTTCATAGAAAAATTTTATTTTTATTGTAAAACACTAAAAAAAATTCTGGGCCAAAAATGTATACTCTGTTACCAGGTTCCGATGGCCATGGCGGACACGACTAATAATAAATGTTGACATTTGCAAATATTGTCCTAATTTGCGTTTAAATCGCCAGTTTATTACTACAGATTTCATAGAAAAATTTAATTTTTATTGTAAAACACTAAAAAAAATTCTGGGCCAAAAATGTATACTCTGCTACCAGGTTTCAATGGCCATGGCCGACACGACTAATAATAAATTTTGACATTTGCAAATATTGTCCTACTTTGCGTTTAAATCGCCTGGTTGTGATTACAGATTCCATAGAAAATTTAAATTTTTATTGAAAAACACTAAAAAAAATTCTGGGCCAAAAATGTATACTCTGTTACCAGGTTCCGATGTCCATGGCCGACACGACTAATAATAAATTTTGACATTTGCAAATATTGTCCTAATTTGCGTTTAAATCGCCTGTTTATTACTACAGATTTCATAGAAAAATTTAATTTTTATTGTAAAACACTAAAAAAAATTCTGGGCCAAAAATGTATACTCTGTTACCAGGTTTCGATGGCCATGGCCGACTCGACTAATAATAAATTTTGACATTTGCAAATATTGTCCTAATTTGCGTTTAAATCGCCAGTTTATTACTACAGATTTCATAGAAAAATTTTATTTTTATTGTAAAACACTAAAAAAAATTCTGGGCCAAAAATGTATACTCTGTTACCAGGTTCCGATGGCCATGGCGGACACGACTAATAATAAATGTTGACATTTGCAAATATTGTCCTAATTTGCGTTTAAATCGCCAGTTTATTACTACAGATTTCATAGAAAAATTTAATTTTTATTGTAAAACACTAAAAAAAATTCTGGGCCAGAAATGTATACTCTGTTACCAGGTTTCGATGGCCATGGCCGACTCGACTAATAATAAATTTTGACATTTGCAAATATTGTCCTAATTTGCGTTTAAATCGCCAGTTTATTACTACAGATTTCATAGAAAAATTTTATTTTTATTGTAAAACACTAAAAAAAATTCTGGGCCAAAAATGTATACTCTGTTACCAGGTTTCGATGGCCATGGCCGACTCGACTAATAATAAATTTTGACATTTGCAAATATTGTCCTAATTTGCGTTTAAATCGCCAGTTTATTACTACAGATTTCATAGAAAAATTTTATTTTTATTGTAAAACACTAAAAAAAATTCTGGGCCAAAAATGTATACTCTGTTACCAGGTTCCGATGGCCATGGCGGACACGACTAATAATAAATGTTGACATTTGCAAATATTGTCCTAATTTGCGTTTAAATCGCCAGTTTATTACTACAGATTTCATAGAAAAATTTAATTTTTATTGTAAAACACTAAAAAAAATTCTGGGCCAAAAATGTATACTCTGTTACCAGGTTTCGATGGCCATGGCCGAC
The DNA here is from genome assembly GCA_963556165.1 of Tipula helvola. Classification (NCBI taxonomy): domain Eukaryota; kingdom Metazoa; phylum Arthropoda; class Insecta; order Diptera; family Tipulidae; genus Tipula; species Tipula helvola. The sequence goes on from OY744481.1 coordinate 371,366,689, forward strand.
TCGACTAATAATAAATTTTGACATTTGCAAATATTGTCCTAATTTGCGTTTAAATCGCCAGTTTATTACTACAGATTTCATAGAAAAATTTTATTTTTATTGTAAAACACTAAAAAAAATTCTGGGCCAAAAATGTATACTCTGTTACCAGGTTCCGATGGCCATGGCGGACACGACTAATAATAAATGTTGACATTTGCAAATATTGTCCTAATTTGCGTTTAAATCGCCTGTTTATTACTACAGATTTCATAGAAAAATTTAATTTTTATTGTAAAACACTAAAAAAAATTCTGGGCCAAAAATGTATACTCTGTTACCAGGTTTCGATGGCCATGGCCGACTCGACTAATAATAAATTTTGACATTTGCAAATATTGTCCTAATTTGCGTTTAAATCGCCAGTTTATTACTACAGATTTCATAGAAAAATTTTATTTTTATTGTAAAACACTAAAAAAAATTCTGGGCCAAAAATGTATACTCTGTTACCAGGTTCCGATGGCCATGGCGGACACGACTAATAATAAATGTTGACATTTGCAAATATTGTCCTAATTTGCGTTTAAATCGCCAGTTTATTACTACAGATTTCATAGAAAAATTTAATTTTTATTGTAAAACACTAAAAAAAATTCTGGGCCAAAAATGTATACTCTGCTACCAGGTTTCAATGGCCATGGCCGACACGACTAATAATAAATTTTGACATTTGCAAATATTGTCCTACTTTGCGTTTAAATCGCCTGGTTGTGATTACAGATTCCATAGAAAATTTAAATTTTTATTGAAAAACACTAAAAAAAATTCTGGGCCAAAAATGTATACTCTGTTACCAGGTTCCGATGTCCATGGCCGACACGACTAATAATAAATTTTGACATTTGCAAATATTGTCCTAATTTGCGTTTAAATCGCCTGTTTATTACTACAGATTTCATAGAAAAATTTAATTTTTATTGTAAAACACTAAAAAAAATTCTGGGCCAAAAATGTATACTCTGTTACCAGGTTTCGATGGCCATGGCCGACTCGACTAATAATAAATTTTGACATTTGCAAATATTGTCCTAATTTGCGTTTAAATCGCCAGTTTATTACTACAGATTTCATAGAAAAATTTTATTTTTATTGTAAAACACTAAAAAAAATTCTGGGCCAAAAATGTATACTCTGTTACCAGGTTCCGATGGCCATGGCGGACACGACTAATAATAAATGTTGACATTTGCAAATATTGTCCTAATTTGCGTTTAAATCGCCAGTTTATTACTACAGATTTCATAGAAAAATTTAATTTTTATTGTAAAACACTAAAAAAAATTCTGGGCCAAAAATGTATACTCTGTTACCAGGTTTCGATGGCCATGGCCGACTCGACTAATAATAAATTTTGACATTTGCAAATATTGTCCTAATTTGCGTTTAAATCGCCAGTTTATTACTACAGATTTCATAGAAAAATTTTATTTTTATTGTAAAACACTAAAAAAAATTCTGGGCCAAAAATGTATACTCTGTTACCAGGTTTCGATGGCCATGGCCGACTCGACTAATAATAAATTTTGACATTTGCAAATATTGTCCTAATTTGCGTTTAAATCGCCAGTTTATTACTACAGATTCCATAGAAAAATTTTATTTTTATTGTAAAACACTAAAAAAAATTCTGGGCCAAAAATGTATACTCTGTTACCAGGTTCCGATGGCCATGGCGGACACGACTAATAATAAATGTTGACATTTGCAAATATTGTCCTAATTTGCGTTTAAATCGCCAGTTTATTACTACAGATTTCATAGAAAAATTTAATTTTTATTGTAAAACACTAAAAAAAATTCTGGGCCAAAAATGTATACTCTGTTACCAGGTTTCGATGGCCATGGCCGACTCGACTAATAATAAATTTTGACATTTGCAAATATTGTCCTAATTTGCGTTTAAATCGCCAGTTTATTACTACAGATTTCATAGAAAAATTTTATTTTTATTGTAAAACACTAAAAAAAATTCTGGGCCAAAAATGTATACTCTGTTACCAGGTTCCGATGGCCATGGCGGACACGACTAATAATAAATGTTGACATTTGCAAATATTGTCCTAATTTGCGTTTAAATCGCCAGTTTATTACTACAGATTTCATAGAAAAATTTAATTTTTATTGTAAAACACTAAAAAAAATTCTGGGCCAAAAATGTATACTCTGTTACCAGGTTTCGATGGCCATGGCCGACTCGACTAATAATAAATTTTGACATTTGCAAATATTGTCCTAATTTGCGTTTAAATCGCCAGTTTATTACTACAGATTTCATAGAAAAATTTTATTTTTATTGTAAAACACTAAAAAAAATTCTGGGCCAAAAATGTATACTCTGTTACCAGGTTTCGATGGCCATGGCCGACTCGACTAATAATAAATTTTGACATTTGCAAATATTGTCCTAATTTGCGTTTAAATCGCCAGTTTATTACTACAGATTTCATAGAAAAATTTTATTTTTATTGTAAAACACTAAAAAAAATTCTGGGCCAAAAATGTATACTCTGTTACCAGGTTCCGATGGCCATGGCGGACACGACTGATAATAAATGTTGACATTTGCAAATATTGTCCTAATTTGCGTTTAAATCGCCAGTTTATTACTACAGATTTCATAGAAAAATTTAATTTTTATTGTAAAACACTAAAAAAAATTCTGGGCCAAAAATGTATACTCTGTTACCAGGTTTCGATGGCCATGGCCGACTCGACTAATAATAAATTTTGACATTTGCAAATATTGTCCTAATTTGCGTTTAAATCGCCAGTTTATTACTACAGATTTCATAGAAAAATTTTATTTTTATTGTAAAACACTAAAAAAAATTCTGGGCCAAAAATGTATACTCTGTTACCAGGTTTCAATGGCCATGGCCGACACGACTAATAATAAATTTTGACATTTGCAAATATTGTCCTACTTTGCGTTTAAATCGCCTGGTTGTGATTACAGATTCCATAGAAAATTTAAATTTTTATTGAAAAACACTAAAAAAAATTCTGGGCCAAAAATGTATACTCTGTTACCAGGTTCCGATGTCCATGGCCGACACGACTAATAATAAATTTTGACATTTGCAAATATTGTCCTAATTTGCGTTTAAATCGCCTGTTTATTACTACAGATTTCATAGAAAAATTTAATTTTTATTGTAAAACACTAAAAAAAATTCTGGGCCAAAAATGTATACTCTGTTACCAGGTTTCGATGGCCATGGCCGACTCGACTAATAATAAATTTTGACATTTGCAAATATTGTCCTAATTTGCGTTTAAATCGCCAGTTTATTACTACAGATTTCATAGAAAAATTTTATTTTTATTGTAAAACACTAAAAAAAATTCTGGGCCAAAAATGTATACTCTGTTACCAGGTTCCGATGGCCATGGCGGACACGACTAATAATAAATGTTGACATTTGCAAATATTGTCCTAATTTGCGTTTAAATCGCCAGTTTATTACTACAGATTTCATAGAAAAATTTAATTTTTATTGTAAAACACTAAAAAAAATTCTGGGCCAAAAATGTATACTCTGTTACCAGGTTTCGATGGCCATGGCCGACTCGACTAATAATAAATTTTGACATTTGCAAATATTGTCCTAATTTGCGTTTAAATCGCCAGTTTATTACTACAGATTTCATAGAAAAATTTTATTTTTATTGTAAAACACTAAAAAAAATTCTGGGCCAAAAATGTATACTCTGTTACCAGGTTTCGATGGCCATGGCCGACTCGACTAATAATAAATTTTGACATTTGCAAATATTGTCCTAATTTGCGTTTAAATCGCCAGTTTATTACTACAGATTTCATAGAAAAATTTTATTTTTATTGTAAAACACTAAAAAAAATTCTGGGCCAAAAATGTATACTCTGTTACCAGGTTCCGATGGCCATGGCGGACACGACTAATAATAAATGTTGACATTTGCAAATATTGTCCTAATTTGCGTTTAAATCGCCAGTTTATTACTACAGATTTCATAGAAAAATTTAATTTTTATTGTAAAACACTAAAAAAAATTCTGGGCCAAAAATGTATACTCTGTTACCAGGTTTCGATGGCCATGGCCGACTCGACTAATAATAAATTTTGACATTTGCAAATATTGTCCTAATTTGCGTTTAAATCGCCAGTTTATTACTACAGATTTCATAGAAAAATTTTATTTTTATTGTAAAACACTAAAAAAAATTCTGGGCCAAAAATGTATACTCTGTTACCAGGTTCCGATGGCCATGGCGGACACGACTAATAATAAATGTTGACATTTGCAAATATTGTCCTAATTTGCGTTTAAATCGCCTGTTTATTACTACAGATTTCATAGAAAAATTTAATTTTTATTGTAAAACACTAAAAAAAATTCTGGGCCAAAAATGTATACTCTGTTACCAGGTTTCGATGGCCATGGCCGACTCGACTAATAATAAATTTTGACATTTGCAAATATTGTCCTAATTTGCGTTTAAATCGCCAGTTTATTACTACAGATTTCATAGAAAAATTTTATTTTTATTGTAAAACACTAAAAAAAATTCTGGGCCAAAAATGTATACTCTGTTACCAGGTTCCGATGGCCATGGCGGACACGACTAATAATAAATGTTGACATTTGCAAATATTGTCCTAATTTGCGTTTAAATCGCCAGTTTATTACTACAGATTTCATAGAAAAATTTAATTTTTATTGTAAAACACTAAAAAAAATTCTGGGCCAAAAATGTATACTCTGCTACCAGGTTTCAATGGCCATGGCCGACACGACTAATAATAAATTTTGACATTTGCAAATATTGTCCTACTTTGCGTTTAAATCGCCTGGTTGTGATTACAGATTCCATAGAAAATTTAAATTTTTATTGAAAAACACTAAAAAAAATTCTGGGCCAAAAATGTATACTCTGTTACCAGGTTCCGATGTCCATGGCCGACACGACTAATAATAAATTTTGACATTTGCAAATATTGTCCTAATTTGCGTTTAAATCGCCTGTTTATTACTACAGATTTCATAGAAAAATTTAATTTTTATTGTAAAACACTAAAAAAAATTCTGGGCCAAAAATGTATACTCTGTTACCAGGTTTCGATGGCCATGGCCGACTCGACTAATAATAAATTTTGACATTTGCAAATATTGTCCTAATTTGCGTTTAAATCGCCAGTTTATTACTACAGATTTCATAGAAAAATTTTATTTTTATTGTAAAACACTAAAAAAAATTCTGGGCCAAAAATGTATACTCTGTTACCAGGTTCCGATGGCCATGGCGGACACGACTAATAATAAATGTTGACATTTGCAAATATTGTCCTAATTTGCGTTTAAATCGCCAGTTTATTACTACAGATTTCATAGAAAAATTTAATTTTTATTGTAAAACACTAAAAAAAATTCTGGGCCAAAAATGTATACTCTGTTACCAGGTTTCGATGGCCATGGCCGACTCGACTAATAATAAATGTTGACATTTGCAAATATTGTCCTAATTTGCGTTTAAATCGCCAGTTTATTACTACAGATTTCATAGAAAAATTTTATTTTTATTGTAAAACACTAAAAAAAATTCTGGGCCAAAAATGTATACTCTGTTACCAGGTTCCGATGGCCATGGCGGACACGACTAATAATAAATGTTGACATTTGCAAATATTGTCCTAATTTGCGTTTAAATCGCCTGTTTATTACTACAGATTTCATAGAAAAATTTAATTTTTATTGTAAAACACTAAAAAAAATTCTGGGCCAAAAATGTATACTCTGTTACCAGGTTTCGATGGCCATGGCCGACTCGACTAATAATAAATTTTGACATTTGCAAATATTGTCCTAATTTGCGTTTAAATCGCCAGTTTATTACTACAGATTTCATAGAAAAATTTTATTTTTATTGTAAAACACTAAAAAAAATTCTGGGCCAAAAATGTATACTCTGTTACCAGGTTCCGATGGCCATGGCGGACACGACTAATAATAAATGTTGACATTTGCAAATATTGTCCTAATTTGCGTTTAAATCGCCAGTTTATTACTACAGATTTCATAGAAAAATTTAATTTTTATTGTAAAACACTAAAAAAAATTCTGGGCCAAAAATGTAAACTCTGTTACCAGGTTCCGATGGCCATGGCCGACTCGACTAATAATAAACTTTGACATTTGCAATGTTGTCCTTACTTACGTTTAAATCGCCTGTTTATTACTACAGATTTCATAGAAAAATTTAATTTTTATTGAAAAACACTAAAAAAAATTCTGGGCCAAAAATGTATACTATGTTACCAGGTTTCGATGGCCATGGCCGACACGACTAATAATAAATTTTGACATTTGCAAATATTGTCCTAATTTACGTTTAAACCGCCTGTTTATTACTACAGATTTCATAGAAAAATTTAATTTTTATTGTAAAACACTAAAAAAAATTCTGGGCCAAAAATGTAAACTCTGTTACCAGGTTCCGATGGCCATGGCCGACTCGACTAATAATAAATTTTGACATTTGCAAATATTGTCCTTATTTACGTTTAAATCGCCTGTTTATTACTACAGATTTCATAGACAAATTTTATTTTTATTGAAAAACACCAAAAAAAATTCTGGGCCAAAAATGTATACTCTGTTACCAGGTTTCGATGGCCATGGCCGACACGACTAATAATAAATTTTGACATTTGCAAATATTGTCCTAATTTACGTTTAAATCGCCTGTTTATTACTACAGATTTCATAGAAAAATTTAATTTTTATTGTAAAACACTAAAAAAAATTCTGGGCCAAAAATGTATACTCTGTTACCAGGTTTCGATGGCCATGGCCGACACGACTAATAATAAATTTTGACATTTGGATATATTGTGCTAATTTACGTTTAAATCGCCTGTTTATTACTACAGATTTCATAGAAAAATTTAATTTTTATTGAAAAACACTAAAAAAAATTCTGGGCCAAAAATGTATACTCTGTTACCAGGTTTCGATGGCCATGGCCGACACGACTAATAATAAATGTTGACATTTGCAAATATTGTCCTAATTTGCGTTTAAATCGCCAGTTTATTACAACAGATTTCATAGAAAATTTAATTTTTATTGTAAAACACTAAAAAAAATTCTGGGCCAAAAATGTAAACTCTGTTACCAGGTTCCGATGGCCATGACCGACTCGACTAATAATAAATTTTGACATTTGCAAATATTGTCCTAATTTACGTTTAAATCGCCTGTTTATTACTACAGATTTCATAGAAAAATTTAATTTTTATTGAAAAACACTGAAAAAAATTCTGGGCCAAAAATGTATACTCTGTTACCAGGTTTCGATGGCCATGGCCGACACGACTAATAATAAATTTTGACATTTGCAAATATTGTCCTAATTTGCGTTTAAATCGCCAGTTTATTACAACAGATTTCATAGAAAAATTTAATTTTTATTGTAAAACACTAAAAAAAATTCTGGGCCAAAAATGTAAACTCTGTTACCAGGTTCCGATGGCCATGACCGACTCGACTAATAATAAATTTTGACATTTGCAAATATTGTCCTAATTTACGTTTAAATCGCCTGGTTGTGATTACAGATTCCATAGAAAATTTAAATTTTTATTGAAATACACTAAAAAAAATTCTGGGCCAAAAATGTATACTCTGTTACCAGGTTAAGATGGCCATGGCCGACACGACTAATAATAAATTTTGACATTTGCAAATATTGTCCCACTTTGCGTTTAAATCGCCTGGTTGTGATTACAGATTCCATAGAAAATTTAAATTTTTATTGAAATACACTAAAAAAAATTCTGGGCCAAAAATTTATACTCTGCTACCAGGTTTCGATGGCCATGGCCGACACGACTAATAATAAATTTTCACATTTGCAAATATTGTCCTAATTTGCGTTTAAATCGCCTGTTTATTACTACAGATTTCATAGAAAAATTTAATTTTTATTGTAAAACACTAAAAAAAATTCTGGGCCAAAAATGTATACTCTGCTAAAAGGTTTCGATGGCCATGGCGGACCCGACTAATAATAAATTTTGACATTTGCAAATATTGTCCCAATTTGCGTTTAAATCGCCTGGTTGTGATTACAGATTCCATAGAAAATTTAAATTTTTATTGAAATACACTAAAAAAAATTCTGGGCCAAAAATGTATACTCTGCTACCAGGTTTCGATGGCCATGGCCGACACGACTAATAATAAATTTTCACATTTGCAAATATTGTCCTAATTTGCGCTTAAATCGCCTGTTTATTACTACAGATTTCATAGAAAAATTTAATTTTTATTGTAAAACACTAAAAAAAATTCTGGGCCAAAAATGTATACCCTGCTAACAGGTTTCGATGGCCATGGCGGACCCGACTAATAATAAATTTTCACATTTGCAAATATTGTCCTAATTTGCGTTTAAATCGCCTGTTTATTACTACAGATTTCATAGAAAAATTTAATTTTTGTTGTAAAACACTAAAAAAAATTCTGGGCCAAAAATGTATACTCTGTTACCAGGTTCCGATGGCCATGGCCGACACGACTAATAATAAATTTTGACATTTGCAAATATTGTCCTAATTTGCGTTTAAGTCGCCTGTTTATTACTACAGATTTCATAGAAAAATTTAATTTTTGTTGTAAAACACTAAAAAAAATTCTGGGCCAAAAATTTATACTCTGCTACCAGGTTTCGATGGCCATGGTGGACACGACTAATAATAAATGTTGACATTTGCATATATTATCCCAATTTGCGTTTAAATCGCCTGGTTGTGATTACAGATTCCATAGAAAAGTTAAATTTTTATTGAAAAACACTAAAAAAAATTATGGGCCAAAAATGTATACTCTGTTACGAGGTTCCGATGGCCATGGCCGACACGACTAATAATAAATTTTGACATTTGCAAATGTTATCCTACTTTGCGTTTAAATCGCCTGTTTATTACTACAGATTTCATAGAAAAATTTAATTTTTATTGTAAAACATTAAAAAAAAGTCTGGGCCAAAAATGTATACTCTGCTACCAGGTTTCGATGGCCATGGCCGACACGACTAATAATAAATTTTGACATTTGCAAATATTGTCCTAATTTGCGTTTAAATCGCCTGTTTATTACTATAGATTTCATAGAAAAATTTAATTTTTATTGTAAAACACTATAAAAAATTCTGAGCCAAAAATGTATACTCTGCTACCAGGTTTCAATGGCCATGGCCGACACGACTAATAATAAATTTTGACATTTGCAAATATTGTCCTACTTTGCGTTTAAATCGCCTGGTTGTGATTACAGATTCCATAGAAAATTTAAATTTTTGTTGAAAAACACTAAAAAAAATTCTGGGCCAAAAATGTATACTCTGTTACCAGGTTCCGATGGCCATGGCCGACACGACTAATAATAAATTTTGACATTTGCAAATATTGTCCTAATTTGCGTTTAAATCGCCTGTTTATTACTACAGATTTCATAGAAAAATTTAATTTTTATTGTAAAACACTAAAAAAAATTCTGGGCCAAAAATTTATACTCTGATACCAGATTTCGATGGCCATGGCCGACACGACTAATAATAAATTTTGACATTTGAAAATATTGTCCTAATTTGCGTTTAAATCGCCTGTTTATTACTACAGATTTCATAGAAAAATTTAATTTTTATTGTAAAACACTATAAAAAATTCTGAGCCAAAAATGTATACTCTGCTACCAGGTTTCAATGGCCATGGCCGACACGACTAATAATAAATTTTGACATTTGCAAATATTGTCCTACTTTGCGTTTAAATCGCCTGGTTGTGATTACAGATTTCATAGAAAATTTAAATTTTTATTGAAAAACACTAAAAAAAATTCTGGGCCAAAAATGTATACTCTGTTACCAGGTTCCGATGGCCATGGCCGACACGACTAATAATAAATTTTGACATTTGCAAATATTGTCCTAATTTGCGTTTAAATCGCCTGTTTATTACTACAGATTTCATAGAAAAATTTAATTTTTGTTGTAAAACACTAAAAAAAATTCTGGGCCAAAAATTTATACTCTGCTACCAGGTTTCGATGGCCATGGCCGACACGACTAATAATAAATTTTCACATTTGCAAATATTGTCCTAATTTGCGTTTAAATCGCCTGTTTATTACTACAGATTTCATAGAAAAATTTAATTTTTATTGTAAAACACTAAAAAAAATTCTGAGCCAAAAATGTATACTCTGCTACCAGGTTTCGATGGCCATGGCCGACACGACTAATAATAAATTTTGACATTTGCAAATATTGTCCCACTTTGCGTTTAAATCTCCTGGTTGTGATTACAGATTCCATAGAAAATTTAAATTTTTATTGAAATACACTAAAAAAAATTCTGGGCCAAAAATGTATACTCTGCTACCAGGTTTCGATGGCCATGGCCGACACGACTAATAATAAATTTTGACATTTGCAAATATTGTCCCAATTTGCGTTTAAATCGCCTGTTTATTACTACAGATTTCATAGAAAAATTTAATTTTTATTGTAAAACACTAAAAAAAATTCTGGGCCAAAAATTTATACTCTGCTAACAGGTTTCGAAGGCCATGGCGGACCCGACTAATAATAAATTTTGAAATTTGCAAATATTGTACCCATTTGCGTTTAAATCGCCTGGTTGTGATTACAGATTCCATAGAAAAGTTAAATTTTTATTGAAAAACACTAAAAAAAATTCTGGCCCAAAAATGTATACTCGGTTACCAGGTTCCGATGGCCATGGCCGACATGACTAATAATAAATTTTGACATTTGCAAATATTGTCCTAATTTGCGTTTAAATCGCCTGCGTTTATTACTACAGATTTCATAGAAAAATTTAATTTTTATTGTAAAACACTAAAAAAAATTCTGGCCCAAAAATGTATACTCTGCTACCAGGTTTCGATGGCCATGGCCGACACGACTAATAATAAATGTTGACATTTGCAAATATTATCCCACTTTGCGTTTAAATCGCCTGGTTGTGATTACAGATTCCATAGAAAATTTAAATTTTTATTGAAAAACACTAAAAAAAATTCTGGGCCAAAAATGTATACTCTGTTACCAGGTTCCGATGGCCATGGCCGACACGACCAATAATAAATTTTGACATTTGCAAATATTGTCCTAATTTGCGTTTAAATCGCCTGTTTATTACTACAGATTTCATAGAAAAATTTAATTTTTATTGTAAAACATTAAAAAAAATTCTGGGCCAAAAATGTACACTCTGCTACCAGGTTTCGATGGCCATGGCCGACACGACTAATAATAAATTTTGACATTTGCAAATATTGTCCCACTTTGCGTTTAAATCGCCTGCGTTTATTACTACAGATTTCATAGAAAAATTTAATTTTTATTGTAAAACACTAAAAAAAATTATGGGCCAAAAATGTATACTCTGCTACCAGGTTTCGATGGCCATGGCCGACACGACTAATAATAAATTTTGACATTTGCAAATATTGTCCTACTTTGCGTTTAAATCGCTTGGTTGTGATTACAGATTCCATAGAAAATTTAAATTTTTATTGAAAAACACTAAAAAAAAATTCTGGGCCAAAAATGTATACTCTGTTACCAGGTTCCGATGGCCATGGCCGACACGACTAATAATAAATTTTGACATTTGCAAATATTGTCCTAATTTGCGTTTAAATCGCCTGTTTATTACTACAGATTTCATAGAAAAATTTAATTTTTATTGTAAAACACTAAAAAAAATTCTGGGCCAAAAATGTATACTCTGCTACCAGGTTTCAATGGCCATGGCCGACACGACTGATAATAAATTTTGACATTTGCAAATATTGTCCTACTTTGCGTTTAAATCGCCTGGTTGTGATTACAGATTCCATAGAAAATTTAAATTTTTATTGAAAAACACTAAAAAAAATTCTGGGCCAAAAATGTATACTCTGTTACCAGGTTCCGATGGCCATGGCCGACACGACTAATAATAAATTTTGACATTTGCAAATATTATCCCACTTTGCGTTTAAATCGCCTGGTTGTGATTACAGATTCCATAGAAAATTTAAATTTTTATTGTAAAACACTAAAAAAAATTATGGGCCAAAAATGTATACTCTGCTACCAGGTTTCGATGGCCATGGCCGACACGACTAATAATAAATTTTGACATTTGCAAATATTGTCCTACTTTGCGTTTAAATCGCCTGGTTGTGATTACTTATTTCATAGAAAAATTTTATTTTTATTGTAAAACACTAAAAAAAATTCTGGGCCAAAAATGTATACTCTGTTACCTGATTCCGATGGCCATGGCCGACACGACTAATAATAAATTTTGACATTTGCAAATATTGCGGCCCGCATGCTTCAATATGTAACAACTATTGCGGTGATCTTCACATTTAGTCCGGGGTGAAAAATTCTTTGGCCTTGGATACATAAATATTTACCGCGTTGTCCAGTTAGCTTTTTATTCTAATCGCAATTTTAATGCTCTAGTTATTTTGAAAATTTGTCAAAAATACCCATTTGACTTGGACGCCCCTGTGTTAGGATTTTATTGAGTCAGGATTTTACTTAGACGAGTTCTTATTGGATCGAGAGATCTTTCAATCGGGATTTTGAGTAGTGAGATTCTATTACTTCTTATTTTCTGAATCGGGATTAACTACCATACTCCAATTTACCATATAGTACATAAAACGTGTTTACTTTAAAATATTCTATCCCTTCAAATATGATATTATTTAAATCTTTACCAAAGAAGCCTTTTTTTCATTTTATGTGTTCACACTTGGCTTAATTCGTCAAAGTTACTTCACTGAGAACCAGAAATAGACTACTATAATAACTAACTTACTGCTTTAATACGATGTAAAATGATACTCTTTATACACATTAACAAAACAAATTCAAATTCGCCCATTTTATTAACAAGTCATCCAGCCATTTAAAATTTATAGTATTTGAAAGTGGTTTTATTGGCAAATATTTATTTTGAAAGTACTTTTATAAAACGTTTCCAAGGGTTTTTAATTTTAAATTATAAATATTTTATTTCAAATGATGCCAACATGAAACGAGAATAGGCAAGAAAGTTTGAGTAATACCAACCGCTAATTTATTCATACAATGCTTTTTACCTGACATTTAGAAGAACTAGATTTAATAATATATTTAATAGCCCACGTAACCAAAAACTGTGATCACAAAATTTATCACCTATCACCAACTTATCCAAAAAAATATACAAATCTTGAGATAAACAGTAAAATTTAATTTTAAAATCCGGGCCCTAAAATTTACGGGCTCTAGGCACGTGCCTAGTGTGCCTTTCCATAAACGCGGCCCTGACTACAACACAACATACTGTGCGACAACGCTAAATGCAGCCCTTACTTTCGACTCAAATAGCAAGTTATCACCCAAATAAATCCTAATATAAATGGCCGGTTAAACTACAAATCAACCCCAAGACTACAAATGTGTAGGCTTCAATCCAAGACAACCAACCAACACGGTCCGAATACTAAATGTGTAAATGATCTCAACTCTAGCTACAACTTCCAACTCAACCTATAACTCTCCCCAAATAAATCCGTAACTAAACCCTTCACAATTCCAACTCAACTTTTAACACATACCACAAGTTAATCCCTAAAACAACACGGTTCGAGAACTACAAGTTCCTGTGAACTGAACTCAGTCCAAACTCAGCCACTAATTCGACTCAAACCTCAACCTTAAACTTGATTCGAAAAATTACATTCGTACTTTTACTCAATCAAAACAACTAAAGCTTTAACTTCCAGCTCAATCCTCAATACAACCCTCGTACTCAACTGAATTCCAACTCAGGTTCAACTCAATCTAACCCAACTCAACACCAACTCAGCCCAACCTACAACCCACATTTCAAATCAACTCTTAATATCCCTCAACTGTTTAATATCCCTACCTCTATTTCTTTGCTGGGCTGGGGGCAATAATCAGGCCAAAGTTAATATGATAACTGTATCATTATTTTTTTAACGGTCATGGTGATGGTGACGCTCATGATAGATGGTGATATGATGGTATGACAGTATGATGGGATGATGTTACACTGGTACGGTTTTACGATGGCATGATAAAATGACGACATGATGGTATGACGGTACAGTGGTATAATGGTATGATGGCATGATGGTATGATGGTATGACGGTACAATGGTACGACTTAAAAAGTCTATTATAGTGTGACTAAATGGGAAAAACCATAGCAATAAAATGGATACGAGGCCAGAACATATCCCTCCCAAAACATTATCGTTTCATTGAAAGCCGTTCTCAATTTTTGATCTAATGCTACAGAAAACCAATCGCGAATGTTCCAGAGAATATATATCGCAATTTTATGCAGAAATAATGCCAAAAATTATTGCAGAGTGTTGACATAAAAATACCAAAAATGAAACTATTGGATTTTCAAGATCTGTACAATGCAACCTTAACGTTGTGAATATTTTTTAGAGTGGTGAAACAGTTTATGACTTTCTTGCGTTTAAATATTATCGATGCTTTCCAATGACAGCTCCTTAAAATTTCCACGATAAGAGAAAGGACCAAACTTGTTGTATGTCTTCCACCAACGCCATAACCGTAAGTCTAATACACTAGCGTGATTCCATCAAAAAATTGATTTTCACCTCACCATGGTGAAATTTTGTATGCGGATGGTGAGTACCTAATATTTAAATCTCAGCGATAAGTGCCAAACGTACATTTCGATCGTCAGTATAAATATACGACACCGGTCAATGGTCATCGACAAGCAATATAGAAAATACTAAGGTGATGTGTAGAAATAGAAAGGGTTAAATTAACACGCAATGCTGAGATCGGTAGAAAGTGGCGAAATAACAGATGAGGTTTCTTATGCTGCTGGGAACTTGTTGCTCTTTTTTCACTGAAATGGGTAAAAAATCGTCTGTAAGTTACTGCATGGTCAATAACTGAAGAAAGCCTTAGCCGTTTTGCTTCCAACCTGCGGTAACCCCAAAATCTAACAATATTCCGAAGTTTGCGAATGAATGATCTATTTTCCAACGCGAAAGTAATGTAAAATATGAATGAAACATGATACGTGGCACAAACCGGTCAGCAGTGGAGTGTAGAACTAAGGAGCAAAAACGAACAACACGGCGCGCGTGTCAAGTCAAAAATGTGTAATTGTACTGTGTGCTATACATGCAATTGCTCGGTACCAACACTGCATACGAAAAACAATGATGCCTCGACAGTAGTAAGTCTTCATCTAGGATGGATGCAAGACCTTAAACAGTTTCTCGAGTGTCGATTCGGACATTTCAAAAAAGTTAAATTTGATGAATTACAGGTCCACCGATGTTCGACCAAAGGAACAACGCATACAAGTCGAAAGCTCACAAAAGAGCATATTAATGGACATGCATATAGCAATATAGGACAATTTAATGAAAAAAATCCGGGACTCGTTGAAAACATCAATAGCAAGACCATCTGATCATCAATCTGCTAACAGAGCAGGGTACATTATATCACAATTCGATGATCTATTGAAAGATTTTGAGCCCCAAATGTCTGTTGATTCAGTTTGATTTTCCCGCTTTGTTATTTGTTGCGCAAAAGTTACTCCAATAGTTTCAAAAGGCTTGTATATGCCTACTGCTATAAGGCTTTTAGGGTAAATAATGGATATTACTTTGAAAGTTGCCATCAAAGAGCTGAAGCAAATCTATGGGCGGTCAGAGTCGCTGTTTTCGTTTCGATATAAATGCCTACAGATAACAAAAAGCGAGAGAGAGAGAGGTCAACAAAATGTATGCTGCTCGCGTAGATGCATAATTTCAGCAATCTCTTGTTTAGTCTCTGTTGTTTGTCGCGAAGGTGAAGTCGGATTTGCTGCACGTCCCTAGGAAGGCACAGTTAAACCAGAGAAAACAACAAAACCTAAGTTTTTCGATTCTTTCCAATGCCTCTTTTTAGGCGACGTTCATTTATATCGAGATTATCCATTTAAGGGCAAGGAATGTATAACATTTAAGACATCGGGATACAAGAACGGATATTGGAGCGGGAGTCGAGAGGACGGAGAGGGTGATTCAGCCGATTGAATATGTCGAAAAAGCATCGCCTAATGTTGCTCACAGACAGAAAAACGAAGCGAGTAGCATAACAGCCGACTACATGGTAGGGCTCAACGCCGCGCTTCAGTTGGGGCTCGACGACAACGTCAAGAAGCTGCGATGGTGATTAATAATCAAGGCTTGCGGCCTGGAGTGAAAGAAGCACTCGTTATTTCATCATATCTCGATTTTATTATTATGGGGGCCTTCTCTTATTATGGGCAGTTTTCCAAATAATAGAAAGACGAACTTGCGGGGAATCGTTCATTAAACTTAAAGAAGTTCTGGTAGTCAATCTCACATTTTTCGTTCGTTATATCTATGGGCAGAAGTTCGAGCTACTTATCGATCACTAACCATTGCTGGTAGTGCTTGGACCAAAAAAAGGAGTAGTCCCAATCACCTGCAACGCTATGCGCTTCCAGGCTCATTAACATGTAACCGAAGCCAGAACCGGAAGATGTCATTATTTCAACAATTCGCTTTGATGCCCAGCCAGATTGATTTGCAACCGAATTTGTGTAATCGTTGCCTATGAAGTTCACAACAATCCAGACTAAAACTAGAATGTATGATTTAATGAAAGAAGTCGCTGATTTCGGAGCGAAGGGGAATCGGAGTAATTCGTACTACTCCGACACCGACATCGAGACACATGACAGAAGATGTGGCACTTTCGAGGCCAATCCACAAACTAATGACAGGACATGAGATGAAGTAAAGTTGGATCTGTAACTCGAGAATTAAAGAACAGTTCACGATCATCACACCAACTGGAAGGAGTTCAATGTTGGAGATACCGTTTATTTCGAATCTGTGTTTTCTAATAGATGTCGTGGAAAATTGAGAGAAGTGAAAGAGCTGTTAGCTACGTTATAATAATCGAACGGCAAACAATCGTTTCGTTCGAGCTCATACAAATCAGCTGAAGTACCGTTATGCGCGGTCAGTATAGACGTGAACTTGTTGTTGGATATATTCAAGCTAACGCCCTTACAAAAAGTCGACGAAGCGATGAGCATGTCTCGGGAACAGCTTGTAGGTTCCCTGACGCTTTGATGGTTTTGCCACTAGATAAAGCAAATATGTGGAAGAATGTGGTGACGCTATCTGCGGTGTTCGGAGGTTTTAAAATAAAATTCAGTGAATAAAGCGATAGAGATATTATATTTAATTGGAAATCAGTCTTATTATTAAAAGTGAAGGTTACAACAATAGGCATATAGGGTTAAGCTTAATTCGCCTCGAGCTTAATCGATCTCGTGGCTCATCATGGCATGCTCAATGAACAGTTTGATGTTTCTGAAAACAAGAAATGGGCGTGCACCAGACGTAGGGGTTTTCCCGCTTTGAACGATCTATTGAGGAGCAGCAACTTTGGACAGGTTTTTGTAACTGTACTTAAGGAAGAGGGAGCAGTCTTATTTAAGACTATGGTGATATGGCGGTTTCACTGTTTCAGTGCGGTTTCTGCACCTATATTGATTTAAATAAATTTAATTTTGTAGTTGAGGTCTTTAACTGAGGCTACCTCCAAATTAAATATATTTAAAAATAAATTTTAATTAATAGGCAAAGTTTAAAAATCTAACGCTGACTCTAAATCGAGTTAACAATCTGCCTTTCTCGATTTCGAAGCAGATCCCGGAGCCCAAATTGTGTTAAAACGTTAGTGCTGGCAAGTACTTTACTACTCCTTTATACATCCGTTATGTCTTCGTTTGTTTTGGCAAAATCTTAAAAATACAGAAAACTTTTAATTTAAGTTCCTCATACTCGTACGTACATATATTATAATGTTTTGTCTTACTCGTAATATCTTCCTTACTCGGGCATCCCGTTGGTCCACGTTCCTTTTAAGTTTTTACTAAGCCAAAAATCAGACGGGTTTCAATCATATGAGACTCTATTAATTACAGAAATTACTGATTCTTGTGATAGTACGCGGTTATTACTATTTGCTGCATATTTTAATTTGCCCGTTAAAAATAAAATCCTGTGTTAATTTCCATTGCTTTTTCGGCTTTACTAATTAAACTAATATGCGCTTCAGTAACTTTATGCAACGCTCAAGATAGACGAAGGTACTTCATTTTGCCCTTTTAGCAAATTTGACTTCAGAAGATTGTTCCGAAAGCTTTTAAATAAATCAATAATAGCTTGCTTATTAAAAATTTGAATATATGGTGTAGGTGAACACTAATACCCAATTGTTTACAAGCAATCCTGTTAGGTGATCTTTGATCACATATTACGACATTAACGTATATATGGGTGAGAGTACATTTTAATATATCAGCTAATTGGGTGCCGTGAACGCTGCCCGAATATTATCCAATTAGCTACCTAAGATAAAAACAAGTTTTAAATAAGTAAATATTAGTACAAAAAATATATAAAACGTACCTGTTTCCAAGAGGTTCCCTTATCATAAATAGGAGGGCATTGCTAGCCTAGGTCATTCATTCATGATTCAATTTTCCGCGAGCAGTGATACCATAAAGAAGAGAATCTTCGTACTGTACTAGGCATACCCCGTTTTTGTAACGAGGTTATGTTCTTAAATTTTTCTTTAAGCATTTTCAGAATTGAAACAGAAATTCTTGTAGTAAATTCTAAGACGTTATACCACCGGATAATAGTGATGATGCTTGGTAGCACTAAAACTTCTTGAATTAAAAATGTATAAAAGCTGCACTCTGTCCTTATCAGATATTTCTCTCAATCGTTCGCAACATTTATTTACTCGAGTTCACCATCCACAGTACATGCATCGCTCAACGGTTTCGGTATTTCTCCGGTCGAATACATGATTGCACGCCGAAAGTATCCAGTACGTGCTTATTAAATGTTGGTTAGTTTTTTTAACTTTTTATAGACACAATTTATTTATTGTGCATTAGTAAAGCCAAATAATGCAAAACATAATTTATTTTTGATATTTTATGCCGAATTTTCGATTGTTCCAATCATTTTCTAGGCTTTATTTATTTAAGCCAGATTGTTTAAAAAAAAAACAAGTAAGTGCTTATTAAAGTATAAAAGGGCTGGTTAACAAAATCTTACATATAGCTTCGGCTCCATTTTCCAAAATATATTGGTAAATCCCGTCTAGAGCAGACAAAACGACACCAATATGTGAACAATATTCCACCAAACTTGCGACACAGCTTAAATTCCCTAAATTCGCCAATTTTTTCGAATATGTGCGAATAACCCCTTTGAATATTTTGACAATAACACACTGTTGCTAATATCACATATGCCTGAAAATTAAGAAAACTGAATGAAACACTTCCAAATTGCGTTACAAAAATAAATTTATAAAACAAGATTTTCTTACTTGTATAATTTGTAGACAGACAAAAACTGCATTGGCCTACAAATATTGTAACAATTGATTTTATCTGTTAAATGTTTTTTTTGCGTAAAAGGTCTATTATCTATCAGCTGGTTGTATTTTAATTACTTGTCACACACAACAATTAACTTACGAACTTGATTAATGAATGACCAAAAATTAAATATTTGTTCATCAAAATAAACAAAAAATTTTTTTTTGACATTTCGCTCTATTACATTTTTTTATAAAACACATTTTGTGAAATGGGTGCGTTCAATACGAGAACGATTTATCTTTTACGTAATAATGCCTACATTTTATTTTAGCGTCTTAATCATGTTTAATATAATAAAAAAAATGTTTTTAGTTTGTGGAATTGCTCTTATGTATAACTACTCGTCTGTATGTCTAAAAGATTTGATTTACCTTTTATATTTAAAAAAATATTGTGAGGCTATTTCACGTAAAATAATTATTCGAATGATTTTACATTAAACAAAATGTACTAGAATACGCGTGTCAATACAGATAGCCGGTTGTGTGTTATGTTGTTTTACTTTACGTCGTCGTTTCTAAATTATTCCCTTGATTTGAGTTACGTGGTTTTTGTTTGGTTGGAGTTACGTCGTAATAATAACAAATAACCGTTTCCATAATTGTTAAATAAAGAAACAATTTTCTGTTTTTTTTGTTTTGCTACTTACGTCGTTTTGACTTACGTCGCGTTTTCAGGAACATGTCTGCAACGTAATCGAGCACCGAACAGTGTTTTGTTTGGGTTATTTGTGATTAATTTTGCCAGCATACAAAGTGCAGCAAATACAAAATGCCGGTTAGACTTAGTATAGGTAGTTTAAAGTTTAATCTATATAGTTGATTCACCGGTCGTTGCAGCCATTAAAAATGTTTGAGTCTGACTAATTAAATCGAAAGTTACATCATATAATAAATTTGAATGCCAATGCATCACAAACGAATTTGAGGGAAAGGCCGCTCATTTTATTCTAATTTGTAACACAATTTTCAAATTGTGAAGCAATTCATCCAAGACAGACTATTGCTTTAGACAATTAGGTGGTTCAACCCAATTCCTCCCTACTAACGTATTCATTATATTTTTAGAGTTTTTCAAAAGACGTCATCAGGGTAGACATCTTTCATAAATTATTGAAAAACTAAAACTCCTTTGCAGCTATGGAAATAAGTATGGAAGTTTATACTGAAATCCAAGAAAATGCACAGTCTACCCGATCAACACAATGATGTTGAGTACGAGCGAGCTGAAACCCGAGCTGCAAGAAACCTAACAAGCACGACAGCTTATCTACGAAAAGAAAGGGGCCCAACAAAAAGGCTTAGCTCTTGTGCATAAGCTGAAAAAATTTCGTCACTTCGTTACAAAGGAAACTGTTTGCACTGTGCACACTAAATGGTTTGTCTAGACCAATTTTATTTCCGCGAATTGACCCCGACGTAGAATCCGCTCAAATTTTTATAGATCACAATCGCGAAGGTTAACACAGAAGATTATGTCAGCCATACAATGTTGCTCCTTTCCGCCCACTACGTTACTAATGGCTGAACAATTCTTTAATCGCACAAATTAAGAAGTAAGGAAGTGAGGTTAGGGTGACTGTAAGAATGTATGTTCTTCAGCAACCTAATTGCGACGAACCCAAAATACTGATCCGGGCGCCGAAAGGTTAAATTTTGAACTGGCCAAATAATTTTCAAAATACGTAGTAGCTCTTCATTTAAAACGATCCTCAATCTCCAAAACCATTGCCTCCAACAATGGTTTGCAACTTGTCTCAGCCAAGTTTATCAGCAGCTACGCGGAACGTTTTGTTTGGTCTGCTTAAAAAAGGCCTATAAAAGTTCAAAGACAAAAGCAACGCGGATCAAATTTAAAAACTCGCAAGGACACCAAGTTGAACTTGATAAGCCACTATGTTCGAGATCACAGGAAACAGAAAAGCGCTTCAACAATCACCACGAAACCACAGCGCAGAGTTCTTCAATCTCCCACATTACAAATAATTACACCTGACAGCTCGGTACAGGTACCAAACACCACGACAAGATCAATCAGATCTGGCTCTGTCCAGACCGGTTATTCATTATAATTTCATTTTTTAGGTCAGAGAGCTTTTGAACCTTGATTTTTGGGCTGACAAGGAAAGAGAGAAGCCCTAACCGATCGATATGCTCTGTGATAGAAAAGCAGTTTCGTTTCGTGATCGGGTCATTGATCGTACTGGTGAAGCATTCTTAACAACTTACCTAAACTAGGCCTATGATTTTTACGAAAGCGGAATTCACTTTAGAAAGACAAACAAGAAAAGCAGAAGACAGAGCTCCAAGAGAAAGGCATAACGAGAGAAGACAGCTGAAACGATCCCAGAAACAGAATCGAGACTACAGTAAAATAAAACTGCAACAACTACTGCACGAATACGCTTTTATATTTACAGATGACCTCCTTGAGCGCCACCAAAGAAATTAGAGAGCCAGAATACACATCGACGTTCAAAGTTCAGGGCCAAACAACCTATGTGCGAATTTACGGTAGATCGGACCTCTTCATAATTTTCATGTGCAATCCGAATTAGACCGAGATAAAGATTTACCAATTTTATAGTAGGAGGGAGGGGGGGGGGTGATAATTCTGTCAAGTATGTCTGCAAATATGTGACTAAAGATCAAGTCCATCGTTACCCTCGACCACCGTTCACCGTTCACCGGAACAACTCTGAATGCGTTTACTTGTGACTGCTGTTGTATTAAGTAAAAGTAAAAGTAAAAATCATTCAGTGCGGTTTGAGGACAGTTTTTGGAAAGGTCTGCGAAACTCACAAAGAGGTTTGCCAGTTCAGAGCATTGGAAGTCGCAGCTGCATCTCGATCTATTAAGATTATGCGAAACCTCTTTGCTGTTATGCCACCGATATAACTCCCTCGCGAGTCCGGAGCAGTTATGGATGAAGATTTGGTAGAACTTCTCAGAATGCATATTGCAACAAGCAAGCAGACTATCCGTCTCGACTATTATGATAACTCACAAAAGGGTTCTAATCTTTGTTGAGGAAAAGGATTATATCTTTGGGAGGATCGAACCTGAAAAGCATTGGACTTCCGAAAACAGTAGAAGAACTCCGGAGTGAAATACATACAGGAAAAAATTAGAACGCAGATTTGGAAGGCGTCACCATGGTGTTGGCTGTCGACTATCGGCAACCCATTACAATCGACTATATACAACACGTTATTCCCCGCGGGGCCAGGACAGATGAAATTCAGGTTTGCATCAAATATTCAGACATTTATAGTGACATTGAAACAATTGTATGGTTGCAACAAATATACGAGTTTATCTCAACGGTGGTCCCTCCTGTTGGCAGTTTACCGGTGATATATTTCAACTAGGAAATAGTGCAGTGTCTTCTGATGTTCAAGAAGGATATGTGGCTAAGCAAAGCATACGAAGAATTATTACAACGCCATGGCTGTACCAAAGAACGATTGCCAAAGGCTGTACCAAGGAGAAACGGGTGGTTAACGATACGACAGAATGTTTGAGCAACTTTGGTCCATTTGAAGTGAGGGTTGAGGCACAAATTATTCTTCTGTAAAACATGACTCTCAATGAAGATCTACTAGCTGAGATATAGCCCTTAATGGAAGGACATCTAGTATAGTTTATCCAAAAGTCTGTAAGGAACTTTGGTTTACAATTTATAAATATGAGGCTATTTATTGTACATAAGTCCAGAAGGACCAAATCCGGCCAGAAATTACCAAAAATTGTATCGGTCCAAAATCACTTTTCTCTGCTTTTTGAAAGTCCCAAAACAATGTCCGGTCCTCCTTTCTTGATATCTAGATGACATACGAAATAATTCAAAACCGCACGCGGTGATATCACCGCGTTGACAAATTTGGTTTGAGGATTGAGTTTGGCGCTGAGTTTGTGGTTGTGGTAAGGGTTCAGTTGGGTTGCATTTGCAGGGGCTGGAGTTGATTAGGTATTAAATTAGAGTTTAGGAAGTATTTGAGTATTTTTTAAAATATGCTGGTTTCAGGATTAAGTTGGGGGTTTACTTTACGGTTGCGTTAAGGGTTGAGTTGGGCTCCATTTTTCCAATTGGGGTTGCAAGTTTGGAGTTGCGTTTTGGTTTTGTTAAGGTTTAGGGAGCAGTTCAGCTAGAATTAGATATACAGTGTAACACTGAATAGAGCCTCACTTCAAGGGACACCTCACTACAACGGACATACATTTAAGTCCCTTGCAAAACTGAGGTTTTTTCATGAAAAGCTTCCTTAGTTAAGCCGACACTTTATTAGAGCGGACACGGGCAGACATTTCTGCGATGCTAGGAGTATTATTTGGTTCTGGAATAAGGCCAATTAGGAGGGAACTTGGTCATTTCTTTTACGTTTTTGATAAAATTCTCAAATGATTTGCAGACGAAGTTCTGGAATATGTCAATTATAAAAGAGCTTCGCTATTTCTTATGCGATTTTCATGAAATATGGCATGCACGATGAAAATGGGATTCTAAAATGATGTTTAGGTAAGTTCTGGCCAAGTATGACGGAAATTGCCTATTTCTTAACCGACTATGATGTAATGCGACATGTGCATTGAAATTGGGATTCTAAAATTTTTTTGGGTGAAGTTCTGGATTATAGCTAAGTATAAGGAATCTTGGTCATTTTTATCCGATTAGGTATTATGAAATTCAGCATACACGATGGAAATGGGATTCTAATATGATTTATACAACAAGCCTTTAAATACATCAAATAACCATTCTAATATCCATCGCACGTGTCGAATTGTATCCAACCGTTTACGGAATATGCTAGCTTCATCATAC
The DNA here is from genome assembly GCA_963556165.1 of Tipula helvola. NCBI lineage: Eukaryota > Metazoa > Arthropoda > Insecta > Diptera > Tipulidae > Tipula > Tipula helvola. Next base: position 371,391,126 of record OY744481.1, read on the forward strand.
TTAGCTATATTCCAGAACTTCATCCAAAAATCATTTTAGAATCCTATTTTCATCATTCTTGCTGAATTTCATCAAAATCGGATATGAAATAGAATCCCAAATAAATTTTTATAAAAAAAAATCACAAAACCTCAGTTCAAGGGACGCCTCACTATAATGGACAACTTTTTTGGTCCCGTCGATGTCTGTTGTAGTGAGGTTTCTCACTGACTTCATGTGAGCATGTATGTAGTTGATTTTGAGAGAGGCGTGAGTTTGGGATGGTTTTAAGGGCTATGTTAGACTATGACTAGGAATTAGGATTGAGTTGGAATTGAGTTGAGGGCATACAAAAATTCAGCTTAGAGTTGGTTTACGGATTAAGTTTAGGGATGAGTTGAATTTTGACTTGGTAGTCGATTTGGGGTTGAGTTGATATTTTGTAAGGGGTTCAGTTGCGGAATTATTTGCGGAAAGTTCTGGGCTGAGTTGTAATTTAGGTTGAGTTGATTTCATGTATGCATGCATTTTTACGGACCATGTTAGTTTGGGGATTCAGTAGGGTATTAAATTTGAGATTTGAGTTGAGAGCTGAATTTTTCGTTGAGTTGGCGTTGATTACGATTGAGGTGTTTCTAGCCCTTCATAGGGGATGCTTAAGACCGTGTTGATTTTAGGATTTAGGTTGGCCTTTAGTTGCTCGTTGAATTGTTGTCGAATTGGTGGTTGAGGTAGAGTTGAGCAATGGATTTCATTTTCGGATTTATTTGGGTTAAGGTGGAGGTTACCTATATTATATTACGTATATGCATGCAAGCAGTTTTTGAACCGTGTTGATTTAGGGTTTGAGTTGAACGATGAGTATGTAGTTGAGTTTAGAAATACTGTTAAAGTTAGCTGAAAGCTGCCAGCCGAAAGTGAAAAGTCGATAATGCAGATTGCGGTATCCCATCCGATAGTAAAAAAAAATCGGTATTGCAGATTGTGTTATCCCAGCCGAAAATAAAAAATTTAGTTAATATGTATCGATCGGTAATGTTTAGCCTAAAGTCTACTAAGGAATGTAAGGATGCATAATTATCATTGAATACCTTTGTTATTATTCTTATATGGCAAAACCTGGCTGCAGTTCCTCGTGGAAAATTGTGGAAAACTCGAGAAAGCCAACAAAATATTTTAATTGGAATAAAAACGGCCTCTAGAATGTTATGTCTGGAGATGTATTTTATTGATGTAACTTGTCAATAGCTATCGCAGGGAAAAAATTCAGTTCAAGTTTCCCGTCAGAAATCGCAGAAAATTCGATTTTCCAAAAATCATTAGAAAATTTATATAAAATCAACCTCTAGAGTGTTATGTCTGGAGATGTATTTTATTCATACACCCGCACCGGGTAGTCGATTGTCCTGAAACGTCCTCGATGTACTTTGTTATCGTTCTACCTATCCATAACAGGTACTGGCTTACTGATGACGTGTATAGTTTTTTATTTATACACGTTCTTAGAACATGCTGACTCGACCTTTGCGGAACCTCAACTTCACGCTTCTTTGTAAAATGCTTCTAGGAAGCCTAGCGGCCCGAAAAGTAGTCAGCTTTATTCGTTATCGTCTCACCTATTGAGAACATGTACCGTTTTGCCCGTACGGGCTGTACTTTCTGATTTATAGACATTTTTGCACATCACTTCTCGCTAAGTCTTCTCCATAGCAGTACCCCATGGTAGAAACTCGAAAATCGATGTTTGAATTTTTTATGCAATTTTTGCTTTTCCAATCGATTTCTAAGGCCATTCTATCGATATGTACGAAGTTTCAACTAAATCGGACATGTAATGTCGATTTTAGCATTTTTCATGGTGTATCCTTTTCATGGTGTATCAACTTCAAAAATTTCATACACCCGAACCGGGAAGTCGATTGTCCTGAAACGTCCTCAACGTACTTTGTTATCGTTCTACCTATCCAGAACAGGTACCTTCTTACTAATGAGGTATATAAAGTTATATAAAGTTTTTGATTTATATACGTTCGTTCGAACATCGTTTCTCTCCATAGTTGTACCATGGCTGGTAACTCGAAAATGGACGTTTCCAAGTTTTATGCAATTTTTATATATCTAATCGATTTCTATAGCCATTCTATGATTCTGTATGAAGTTTCAAGTCAATCGAACATGTAATGTCGATTTTTTTTTGACCTTGTCTCCCCAAAGGATCGGATCATCAACTTCAAAAATTTCATACACCCGAACCGGGAAGTCGATTGTCCTGAGACGTCCACAATGTACTTTGCTATCGTTCTACCTATCCAGAAAAGGTACTGGCTTACTGATGACATGTATAGTTTTTTATTTATACACGTTCTTAGAACGTGATGTCTCGACCTATGCGGAACCTCAATTTCACGCTTCTTTGTAAAATACTTCTAGGAGGCCTAGCGGCCCTAAAAGTAGTCAGCTTTATTCGTGATAGTCTGATCTATTTAGAACATGTACCGTTTTGCCCAAATGTGTAGAAATATTCAAGCGATCCAAATACCCATTGGCATGACAATTACAGGTAACAACGCCTATTGATAGAGGTATCAATCATCGGAATCGGAGCACAATTGCAGATTTTCGATTTTGTATCTCTGATTTTGTGGGCTATAGTTCAGGTGATTTTCAATAAAATTGAATTTTCCACAAAATGTGTAGAAATATTCTAGTGATCCAAATAGCCGTTGGCATGACAATTACAGGTCCCAACGCCTATTGATAGAGGTATCAATCATCGGAATCGGAGCACAATTGCAAATTTTCGATTTTGTAGCTCTGATTTTGTGGGCTATAGTTCAGGTGATTTTCAATAAAATTGAATTTTCTACAAAATGTGTAGAAATATTCTAGCGATCCAAATAGCTGTTGGAATGACAATTGCAGGTCCCAACGCCTATTGATAGAGGTATCAATCATCGGAATCGGAGCACAATTGCAGATTTTCGATTTTGTAGCTCTGATTTTGTGGGCTATAGTTCAGGTGATTTTCAATAAAATTGAATTTTCCACAAAATGTGTAGAAATATTCTAGTGATCCAAATACCCGTTGGCATGACAATTACAGGTCCCAACGCCTATTGATAGAGGTATCAATCATCGGAATCGGAGCACAATTGCAGATTTTCGATTTTGTATCTCTGATTTTGTGGGCTATAGTTCAGGTGATTTTCAATAAAATTGAATTTTCCACAAAATGTGTAGAAATATTCTAGTGATCCAAATACCCGTTGGCATGACAATTACAGGTCCCAACGCCTATTGATAGAGGTATCAATCATCGGAATCGGAGCACAATTGCAGATTTTCGATTTTGTAGCTCTGATTTTGTGGGCTATAGTTCAGGTGATTTTCAATAAAATTGAATTTTCTACAAAATGTGTAGAAATATTCTAGCGATCCAAATACCCTTTGGCATGACAATAACAGGTCCCAACGCCTATTGATAGAGGTATCAATCATCGGAATCGGAGCACAATTGCAAATTTTCGATTTTGTAGCTCTGATTTTGTGGGCTATAGTTCAGGTTATTTTCAATAAAATTAAATTTTCTACAAAATGTGTAGAAATATTCTAGCGATCCAAATAGCCGTTGGCATGACAATTACAGGTCCCAAAGCCTATTGCTAGAGGTATCAATCATCGGAATCGGAGCACAATTACAGATTTTTGATTTTGTAGCTCTGATTTTGTGGGCTATAGTTCAAGTGATTTTCAATAAAATTGAATTTTCTACAAAATGTGTAGAAATATTCTAGCGATCCAAATACCCGTTGGCATGACAATTACAGGTCCCAACGCCTATTGATAGAGGTATCAATCATTGGAATCGGAGCACAATTGCAGATTTTCGATTTTGTAGCTCTGATTTTGTGGGCTATAGTTCAGGTGATTTTCAATAAAATTGAATTTTCTACAAAATGTGTAGAAATATTCTAGCGATCCAAATAGCCATTGGCATGACAATTACAGGTCTCAACGCCTATTGATAGAGGTATCAATCATCGGAATCGGAGCACAATTGCAGATTTTCGATTTTGTATGACTCACGTCATAACGGTTTGGTTTTTGTTGTTGTAATATGCACATTTTTGTTCAACAACTACGAGTTGAATTCAAAGTTTTTAAAGAAAAATTCATGCATTAGATTAGAGGGTTAAATTGATTTGAGTCAAGTTCTTATATGCATTCAGCTTATCGAGTTCATGCCATTTAATAACGAATTGAGTACATATAGTGAATGAAAATTTGGTTAAGTTTTGGGGTAGTTTAAGAGGGTTTTGCTGGAGGTTGATTCGACGATTGCGCCAAAATCACCGGTAACAATAATTAGTAACAATAATTTTTAATAATACCTACTCTAATTGTTTAGTTAAAAGATCGATCGATTTCGGAGGGATAGCTCGTTAATCAGTTCTTTTTTAACAAATATTTTATAGTTAAATATTATTGGTAAACAATAACCAACTATGGAGCCATCCGAAATCGTTCATCTAATTAAAAGTTTTAAAGTATGTATTATTAAAAATCATTGTTACTATAAGGAACATTTAAAAATAAACAATGGCCACCAATTTGGCAGATGTCAGTCACCCACAATAACAAAAAAAAAAATTTGTATAACTTCTATTTATTTAATAATAATTATAATTAATGTAATAATCATACAATATTATCTTTTGTTTTTATATATAATACATTTATTTATTTTAATTTAATTAATAATTATAATTAATTAATTAATTTATATACTCACTGGAATTGTATAAAACAATGAAAATCCGTTATAATAATTTTTCACTTATAATTTATAATTCGGATGGATTTTTTTTTTTTCTAATTTTTATTCGAGATATTTTTAATTTAATTATTATTAATTTTTTTTTTTTTAAATCGGATTTTTATAATTTTTTTTTAAGATGTTCTATAGATATTAATTAATTAATTTACTGTTTTTTTTTTGTTTCGATTAAACTTATATTACATAATAATAGTAATATATTAATTTAGATTATCTAGCAAAACAAAAAATTAATTTATATAAATTAAACAAAATTTTTTTACTAATTTATCTACTCTCGTTGTATATAATTTGATTTTTTTTTTTTTTGATTAAATTTAATTAATTAATTAATTTTTTTTTTTTCTTTTAATTAATGAACACACATTTATTTTTGTTTTTTAGTTAAATTAAAATAAAATTGATTGCCTGTGATCGTGGAAATTTATTTTATTAATTATTGCAAATCAGGTGTCTTTTCTTTTTGTTTTATATTTGGCACTTTATATTTTTAAAATTTTTAAACAAAAAATTTGTTTTTTTTTAAATTATGGCGATATGATTGATTTTAATTAATTGATTTATTTTTTAAAGAAAGTTCGATCACACAAGTTATCTATACACAGGAGATTTAATTATTATTTTTTGTTTTTAAATAAGGAATGTCGATATTAATTCGTAATTATTTTTATAATTTTAATTTATAATATTTTATAAAAGTATAAATGCTATATAAAAAAGTTTTCTATTTTATTTTATTTAATTGTTTATTAAATCTTAAGAAAATTGGTTTTCGCGTATAAAAAGGTGCAAAATATTGTTCAGAAATATATACGTGGGGTTTTGTTGTAAATTGATCCGCTTTGTTTTGATTTAGTATGTTAGTGTGAACGTTTTTATGAAAAGTTTGATCGCGATTTGGAATTTGATATTTTTTTGTATACAATAATTAGCATTTATATTTTAAATTTTGAGCATATTGTGTCTAAATTTGCTGTTATTGTTGCTGTATATGCGCGTGACTCTTAATATTATTATTATAATTAACATTAATTATATTTTTATCTCTTGTTTTAAAACTTAAAATTTCTAATAATAATTATAATTAAAACTGATATAATTTTTTGTATTTTTTTCTTTTTCTAATCTTAATAAATGAAAGAAATATTGTTGTAATAATTAAAAATCAGATTTTTAGATAATTTTTGTTTGTTTTATTTGATTTAAAGTCGTTCTGTGATGCACACTTTGGCATTTGCTGGAGCATTTGAACGTCGTACGGCAAATGAGACGAGAATGCCTAATGCAACCAACGATACACCAATTGAATTTATAATGATACCTTCGTCCACCCAGTTTGAATAGGTTGTTCTAAAAAGATAAATAAAATACAAAATAAATATTAACAAAGTTTTATAATTTAAGGATGTATTGACAAATAGAACAAAATCAGAAGAAAATATTTAGACTCGCAGCATTTGAATTAAGAGGGCCTTTCTGAGAAACTGAGAGCCAAGATAATCGAAAGGCTTGTTCCACTCTTCTTAGGTATGTGATTAAAAATCGTGTAAGAAGAAGGTCAACCAGATCCAACATTTTAGTTTACATTTCGTCAATATTCCTCAAAAACGCAGTAATTACAGAAGAGAGAAAAGTAGAGTTAAAAATTCTACAATGGCTCCAATTCCCGGTCAGATGATGATATGCAAAAAACCAAAAAACAATGTAAAAAGCCTAGCACCGATTTGGTGGAGCCCAACAATTTGAAACGGTCGAACTTGTTAGGCTCGACATAGGATAAGTCAAAAATCGCATGCGAAAACTATGATAATACTTTGCGTCGAACAATCGAGGAGAGCCATTAAGAAATGATTTAAGGTGTATAAAACCTTTATACGAGCATACATGTGCATACAGGAACCACTATACATATGTATCTCTGGATTATCATTCATTTAACCGGTTAGTGGCCATTGGCTAGATCTTACAAAAAATCGAACAGTGCCGACACATAAGCAGCCATGACATTGCTAAGGAATAACCATTTGCGTAAGGCTGGATACACGGAGAAGCTCAATGTTTGGGTGCCGCATGAGTTATCGATGAAAAATTTGATTGACCGAATTTCCGTTAAACAGAAATCGGCACATTTTTGATGCAAGTGATTATTAGTCATTAGTCAGTGTTGTGTAGCAATATACTAATTTGAAGGATACGTTTTAATATCGAATTTGAAAAACAAAAAAAATTGTGTAAACAATTTCATTCATTAAAACATCATGTTTTGACATTATAACATTAGAAAGGTACGGTTTGCCCAGTAAATCGCGATATAAAACCATAGCATTTATTCATGTAAAATTTATGATTGAATTTTAAAATATCTAAATAATTTCATTAAATTTATATGTCGGTAAATCTCGGTGTACAGTTACGAAGTGGTAAAATTACAGGTGAAAATTCTGGCCCAATCAATAGAAAAATGTGTAAAATAATTCCAACTTTTAATGGTAAAATGCTTGATTATCAAAAATTTAGTTTAGGCGGAAATTTAGTGTGGAAAGGTCTCACAAATAAAGAATCGAAACTTTAATTTATTAAGCTCATTAACCTTAAATTAGATGGATAAGCTTTTGAAATAGTTTGATATAAAAATTTTTACGATTTCGAGCAGTTAAAATTAGCTTTAGAAGCGCAATTTTGCAAAAAAATATCTACCGGAATCGTTTCAAGTGAATTAGTTCGTATTAGTCAAGGTCGTTTCGAAAGTGCACAGTCATTCGCAAATAAAATAGAAAATTTAATGTTTAAACTTAATCAAATTTGCATTATCAAACAGCAACGAATCTGCTACTATTATTCAGTCTCTAAGCAATGAAATGGCTCCAAATTCTTTCCAAAATGGAATAAAAGAACCTTTAAGAACCATAATTAAAGCTCATCATTTCGAATCATTGACAGATACAATAGCACAAGCTATTGAAGAAGAATTGTCACATAAGCCTTTCACTACTTTTCAACCAAAAATATTTTTGTACCAACTGCAATAAACCGAATCATTCGTTTATGAATGTTTTAAACATAAGTTTAGTTCAAATAATCATGCTCCAGGGTCAAGTTCAAATTTGAACAAGTTTAATCCAAACACAAGCACTAATTATTGATCTAATTATTAACAATCAAGCCGTGAATTACAAACGTGGAAATAAAAATCACAATGAACTATTTTGCAGATATTGCAAAAAATCAATAATTCTTGTCAACAAAGCAATAATTCTCGAGTTGAATCGCAAGTGTATACAAATCGTGTTCACAATTCGGGAAACTTAGTGAAATCTGAGCAAGAACCGAAGACATCTGCCCGGATTCAAGATCTCGAAACAAGTGTTCAGCAACCTCAGATATAATTATTCATCATACCAATTCCAACAGCCGCGCAAAGGTAACTTTCTTCGAACTGAAGTTAAATATTTGGGATATATAATCACACATCCAAGATCCCAAAAATTAAAAACTTCATTCAAAGTTGCGACTTTAGTCAAAAAAAATAAATTCCAATGAAAAGTACGAATACAGCAAAATCACCATTCGAAAGAATTTTTATGGATATAGTTGGTCCAATACATCCGCCTTCATATACACAAAATCGATATATCCTGACAAATCAAGATGCTTAACGAAGTTCTCACAAGCCATTTCAATCTTAAGAGCAGGAAGCTTCGACAGTCGCAAAGGTTTTCTCAGAACATTTCGTTTGGCAATATGGTTTACCGGATATTATAGTGACCGACCAAGAGTCTAATATTATGAGAATTTTTTTTAATAGTAATACTGTGACACAATTGCAACGAACATATTCCTACGACTACCCTGAGTTAGTCTATTTATTGAACAACCGCTCACTGTATGCTTTATTCTGATTGTTGCTAGCATTTAAAGAGGATACTTAGACCTTCGACTACATTGTAACTATCTCTCTATCTCTCCTTTACTTGAACAATTTGATATGGGCCTAAGAACTTTCTTAAGAGCTTCACTGCACCAAATTGCGTTCTTTTGATTTCGACTACCCTAAACAACCGTGCTATTTTTCTTGTCTTGTTATAGTTTCTGTTAATGCCTGATGTTTTTCGGCCACCGCATTTTAATCCCAACCAATACCTGAAATGGTGATGCGATGCTAAGTTGGTAAGTATTGTTAATAAATCTCTGCAACTTGTATGTAAATTTGTACCACTCTTCTGGTTTGTCTATTGCCATATTATTTAGAGTATGAATGATAAATGCGCTCCACTTGACCATTTCCCGTTGGCAAGTAGTAATTGTGAAATGCGCTAAGTTAATGTAGTCCCTTTATCATTTAATATATGGAACGGGTTGCCAAACACTTCCTTTTGGGTATCAAGCTTATTTATTACCTCTTTTGAGGTTGTAAACTTGCATGGATGTATAGCCACACAAATTAAGAAAGTGCGTCTATTGAGAGAAATGATAATCGAGTATGTAACTGAATTCCTGATTTTTTTCACCGTTGTTTTAAACAAGGGGCGCTAGATACAACCTGAGTTTCTTTGAAGGTGATTCAATCGCTAACACCTTCAATTCGTAGCTGTTGTATTCCTCTTCGCAGTGTGATGTTTTTTTTTGCTATATAAGATTGCAATACGATTGCACCCAGACAAATTTTGCATGCAGTTCCGTTTCTGTCATAGGAGAATAAATTCTGAGAACTTGTTTGCTGGTTACACTGTTGTTTAGTTGTTCGAATGCCTCTTTTTGTAGATAAAAGCTTTGATATTACTGCATAATCCTTCACATATTTTATGAAATATCCTGTCAGCCCTAGAAAACTCTGCACTTTGGTTGTATTTTTAATTTTTTGGAGTTTGGAGACACGCTCGACGAATTACATAAGCTAAATGGCGCCACAAGGCTATATATTTTACTGTACCTCTCGAAACAGGTACATGAAACAAGCCATTATGTAGATCTACATTTAAGAAAATGTTTTCTCCTTTAAGTATGTCGATCTGATCTTCAATAAGTGGTAACGGGTACCAATATTTTACTACAGCTTCATTTAGTTTCCTACAATCAACGCATAATCGTTTCGATCCATTCATCTATCTGATTCATTTTTATCTGTACATCAAACAATCTTGCTCTTTATGGTTGCCTTCTGTTGCTTTTCAGTAATGTTGTACTGCAGGTAAGCCATTGCCATATTCAACGGCCGGTATAAATTTCTTCATTGTTTTACTGTAATGTGACAGTTCATTCCCCAAAATTATATCCACTGGCAAAATTATGCCTTAAACGATGTGGAAAAGTATATGAAATTGGTCACCGTCTATATGGTATTTGCCAATGTGGCCTTTTATACCAAAAGAGAAACATTCTCGTGAAAACGTCTTGTACTTTCTGTTTCCTCTACTGAGCTTGACTTAGGTTTCGTTTTATTGTTTATTTGCTGGCAAAGGTCTAGTTTGGTTTGAAAGTCTACTATACCCGTTGCTCAGTACACTATACTATTTTGTTTAGTACATAGGCAGAACCATCTGTACAATATTGTAATATAGCTGTATCCTCTTTATGATATCCACTTTTCAACTATGGCTAAGCCTCATCACCGCTGAATTTCATCATTGAATCCTCTACGCATTCTCTTTTATCAAAAGCTTGTTCTCCCTGTTCTTAAAATCAATTTTTTTTATAGTTGCTCTACGTTTTAATGTTCTAGTTCGTGCTAGTGCTTCTACTTCGATGATAAATTTAGCTGATTGCCATTATCATCTTCCTCGGAGGATTCTGCATTCATAGTGCACCGTCTACCATCTTTTAGTCTATTTATTAAACTCCTGTTTATAAGAAATTTAAATTCTTCTGATAACTAACAACCACTCACTATGTTTTATTCTGATTGGTGCCATCGTTTGCACAGGATACTCCCAAATTTCCACTTATATACGGAACTAAAACCATATGAGGTGATCAGAACTTCGATTCGGATAATTACGTGCATACGTGAAACCATCTTAAGTCAAGTTAATCTAAAATCAACTCCCAAGTCAATACCTAGCTCAACGCCTAAGTCCTTGTTTAACTCCAACTCAATCTTAAATTCAACCTCTAACTTCACTTCTGCTCAGTTCCAACGCAATCACCAAATCAACACCCAATCCAACCCTCGTCTCAATCACACTTCCACCCCGAATCAACTTCTAAGCATTAACTCAACTCCGAACTCAATGCAAGAATCAATTGCAAAATCAACACATTTCGAAAAACCAAACACAATTTACCCACCAACTCAACTAAAAAATAAATTCACTACAAAATCTTTTACTCTATCCTCAGCCCTCAACTCGGCCATTTCTGAAAATTACATGCGGAAAATACATGCGTTCATAACCTCAAGTCACCAACTAATCAATCAACCTCCATTTCAACCCTGAAATAATTCTTCAACTCCAGCTAAAGTTATATACTACTCAACTCGAAACTCAATGTCTAACTAATCTTAAATGACCCCCCCCCCTCCACTAAATTATTCCTAAACCACACCCCTCACTAAACCCCAAATCAACTTCAACCCAACCTTTATATATGTTCCGAACAACTATACATGTCTATATATGACCATAATTCAGAACAACTCAAGCTAACTTCAACCTCAAATCTCAGCTCAACCTAAAATAAATCTCTAAATGAACGGCTGAATTAAAACCTACCCAACTCTCAACCGAGCTTTAAATTCATCTCCAAACACAACGCTCAACTCAAAATTCATGCGTAAACAAACTCAACTTAAGCTAGCTCTCAACTCAATCCTCAACTCCCCGCCAATTGAACTTTATACTGAACCCTTCAGAACACATTAACCCCAAAAACTTCGAGAAAAGCTTTTTTCAAATATTCAGAATTGCTCTGTTGTTTTCCTATAGAGCTCGATCGTTTACAGTTTAGCTTATGAAACGAAATGAGCCAAACATTACCTGAAATGTCTACCAATAGTGATTTATGGTTAATAGTGAATTATGAGTTATCATCCTATAAAGATAAACATTTCAGAGTTTCTAAATCCAAATTCCAAAAATTTACCCAAAAAATCATTTTGAATTCCATTTTCATCGCGCATACCAAATTTTACAAAAATCGGTTAAGAAATAGCCAAGTTCCATCCTAGCGAGTCTGTTAATGAATAGCGAAGTTCCAAGCCAAGTTCCATCCTAGTTGGCTATCCCATATTCCAGAAATGTATCCAAAAAACATTTTAGAATCCCATTCAAACCAAAATTTCACTAAAATCGGTTAAGGAATAGCGAAGTTACATCCTAGTGAGTCATACTTCCTTTAAAAATCATTTAAGAATCTCATTTCCATCATGAATGTCAAATTTCACTAAACACGGTTAGGGTAAAAACGGTTAACGGAATAGCGAATTTCCATAATAATTGGCCACATTCCAGAACGTTATGTGAGTCATATTTCAGAATTTCCTCTAAAAATCATTTTATAATCCCATTTCCATAGCACATATAAAATTTCACTAAAATCGGTTACAATGCCATCACGTGCGTCTTGCTATTTGCCGTTAGGGCATAGTAGTCGGTTTTACCCCAAGGCGCGCCAATAGATGTTTCACATCAAAAAATTGCTACAAATCTATATCCAAATACTTATCTATTATGTTCATTCGAAGCTCGTGAATATTTTCCATTCGAACCGGACAATAATGGCTAATGTTCAATTTGTGAAAGATCATTGACTTATTTCAGACCTTTCAGAAAGGATTCTGATATGGTCAATCGATTGGGGATTTAATTAACGTCATCATTGAACAATGGAACTCGCGCTTGATATTGAGATATCTCTCGTTCGATCGTGGGATCTTGAAGGCATTCGATCGTGACCCAAGCGTTTTTATGCATAAGTCGGGTTGAACTTCTAATTGAAGTTCCCGCAGTAAGCTAATGACTGCACAGTTTTCTCTTCTTTTTCTTGGGTAATACGTGCTCGCATAGAGATTTGCAACGGAAGCTCGACGCTTAATCGCAATACATTTTTTTAAGGGGAAGGGGGGAGGAGAAGCAGCATGGCTTAAATCAAGCCAAATAAGTTTCTATATTTGTATTTAACCTAAAATTAAACCCGCAAATAATTCTCCAATTCAACTCAATCTAATCTCCAACTAGAACCTCAGCTGAACCCCCAAATTATTACACATCTGAATTATGAATTATCCACTCAACCATAACCTAACTTTATTTCAACCCCTATACTCAATCCCAATCCAGCCCCAAACCTAACTTACACTCGACCATTAAACTCAACCCCCCCAAATAACCTTCAAGATCAATAGTTCTCAAAGGGAATTTGAGCGACACTATTTGGTACTATTTCCTTGTGCCCTTAGATCCCTTTTAACTGAAACACTTGAGAAGCCATCCGTCATTTCTTCCAAATGATCATATTCGCTGATAGCCAGCCGGTACTTTTTCGATGTATGGTACGACCTTCTAAAAATAATAATCAAGCGATTCAAAATTCACCTTGTCATATAAACTAAACATCCTGAAACGTATTGTTAGAGGTATTAACAATCACGCTATGGGAACACAACAACAGATTTTAGATTTTTGCCACAAGGTTCATGGCATACAGGTGATTGTGTTGGGTATCTTTAGTACGCAAATGTTTTTCACATTTGAAAATCATTTAAACCTTTGAAATCCCTTCATATGTTTGATTGCTAATGGACGTAGGTATATGAAATGCGAACAAACCTATACGAGATTCAAACATTTAATCCAAAGGTCATTTGGTTTTGAAAAGTTCCCAGGAGGAGTAAAACAAGAGTCATAGAGCATACCATTTCCGAATGCCATTCAATTACCACTGGGTCGTACACTCCGTAAGATGAAATGTCTATTAGATGAAGTCAATCATACTATCAAAATTTATTTTAGAGAAAATAAACAACAGTCACTTGCAGTTAAGGAAAGCTTTTTGAGAAAACTCCAAACGTTGTATTTATAATTTTCCAATCGCTGGTTTTATCGGTGATAAGGATAGTTCTAACACTGAAGTTAATTTATTGACCCCGCTTAATGACCCAAAATAATTTCTGCTCATTTTATGAGAGTATATTACAAACATATAGCTACTTATAGTACTTACCCCAATGTCCAAATAGCCTTTTCTGTTAAACCGGTCACACCTGTAGCACAAGCCAACATAAAATTAGCTAATCCAAAACTAGCATGTATCGGTACCAATCCAGAACGACATGAATATGTTGCTTCCTCACAGCAAAGCAAAACGAGAAAACTACAATAAATACAACAACAACAAAAAATTTAGTAATCCAATAAATTAAACCTTCGGGAACAAATTCAATTAAAAAATTGTCCACCTTAATATATTGCTGTCGATATTTACCTGAAAAATCCAACAACAAATTGCAGCACAAATAATCCCATCGTAACTAATCCCAACCATGAATGCAATGAATAAAAATTTGGTATTGGTGGCGATGCTAAATTATGTGAATCCCATACGGCCAAAAATGCAATAACAATACATGGTATTGCGCATGCATGGAAAAACATATGCAACAATTTAACATAGATATGCTTTATGCATCTACAAATTCGATATAGCAGTATTGCTAAAAATAACAAAACAAAAAACATAAAAATCGCAATAAACATAAATAACACAAAATAATAACAAATCCTTATAGGTACTTACAAAATCCTGAAAATGTAATAAAACCAGCCACCATTAGTGTTGGATGAAAATTGAATTTTAATGCGGGATCATCGTCCGACCATGAAAATCCACCACGATAGTATATAATCCAGAATACCGTTAATGCTAATACACCGATTAATAGTACTGTGGATAGGATCACTACCAATATATATTCAAACCATGAACCACAATTCCATGCTGATTCTGGATCATCAGGATCATACCGTCTGTAAATAAAGAATAAAAAAAAAACAAATCATGAGTAATCAAGAAACAATCATGTTACTCTGTACACGTGATACAGAATTATATTATGTCTATTATATACAAAATTAAACACTTGCGAGACCTGCTGACATTGTATTTCTGTATAGTGCGTGTTTTTAGTTAAAAAATGACTTTGAAAACAAACCGAGTAATTACGTAACAAAACAAACAACAGAGAATAAATTTATCTATTATCTCTAATTTAAATTAGACAAAAAGAACAGATTTATCTCTTCAAGTTGTTATTCGAGTATACATAAAAAAACTTGTCTTAATGATTAATGTGGTATTGTAACGTTGTTGTTGGTCGTTTAAATTATATTTCAAAGTGAAATAGCGCTCATAAATGCAACCAACATACTTTTTAGTTTTTGTTGTTGCACATATGTACGTAGATATCCGGTTCAGTTTAATGAGAACTTTTTAAATTTTGATTTAAAGTGATTATTGGGTTAAATTGCAGACATGTTTAGTAGTGGACTGATGAAGGATTATTTTTGGAGGCAAAACACGGACACAAACCTTCGACTAATAATGACAACTTACAAATTTGCCAACAAAAAAAGACAGATATGAAACGCAAGTGTATATACGAATAAAACACACTAAATAATCAAGATGGTAAGGGAATGGTAATGGAATGTATTCTTAAGGCTGCTAAAAGAAATACGGCAGACTTTCTTAATGATTACTGTAAAATTTTGCAAACCAAACTGAAACTTGAACTCATGATACGCTCTGTAAAACAGCCAGGGCATACCAACCCGCCATTCCAAGTAGTCGTTTTGTCTGTCTTACGTTCGTTGGTACTGGAAAGTCAACTACTGCATAGATTTTGGTATAGGATGAGTTTTTAGACCGTTTTCTTCGACAATATATCCAAGATATTTGCTCTCTATCATCATAAATCTACTCTTCTCGATATTTAAAGTCAGTCCCGCAATCTGTAAAGTCTGCAACCACCTCCAACAGTTCAAAATCCTTTTCCAATGTACCGCTGGTTATCAACAAATCGTCGAAATATAAAAAGATGTTGTTATATTATACGTGTGGTATTACTTTGTCCATCAAGCAGCACATGGATTGGGCTGCATTACATAATCCAAAAGGCATTACTTTGAACTAAAGCCGTCTTATCTCTGGCAGAGTCCGCAAGCGGTATCTGCAAGAATGCGTCCTTTAAGTATAGTTCCGTAATATACTTTGTTTAGAGTAATCGTCCTAAAAGTCCGTCAATATTTGGAAGGAGGTAGGCATCCTTCACCATGACAGAGTTTAGCTTTCTGGCATCCAGACATAGACGATTTTTACCGTTTGTTTTCTTGACCAATGTAACAGGCGAACTCCAGGAGCTTTTGCTAATCTAAATCAAATCCAACTTCAGCATTCTATAAAATTCCCCACAGAAATCCATTTGTTTTACTGGTGAGACAGAATAATACCGTTGTTTTATAACCTTGCAGCCTGGTATGATTTCTATTTCATGATAATGTTTGCTTGTTCTACTTAGACCAATTTTTTCAAATGACAGAGAAAGCGTTATTGCTCTGCTTAGCTTGGATCTGTCTTGCGGACTTAATTCGTGCATTTGATTCGCCATTTGCAAATTCCATTGGAGTATGTGTTTGAACTGGATATGTCTCAGTTACAGCTGTGTGTTTCAAATCATTCCGATAACCACTATTTGCATCTATTTCATTGACAAATTTTCGCCTTGTGAGTTCATCTTGTGCCCCGCTGAGATCCCACATTGAATCTAAGCTTCTAATGGAATTTTGGTAAGGTAATGTAACGTTTTTAAGCGCAGGGTTCATGTTTTGACACAAACGATACAATAACTGCCTGTCATTTAGACGATTTGCGAGTCTAGTATTCAACAATATTCAACATAAAGCTGGAAAATGCAACCCTGCGATATATCTCTTCCAGGGGTTCGCCTTCATAGTTATAACTATACTGAAATACGATAGCAATAGCAGTTTTTATTGGTATCCAGTCTGAATTTGGATGCTCAAATTTGTACACCCAGTACCAATCTTAAGCGGTTTCAGTTAAAAATAGATGTATAACGCTTTTGGTAACATGGTTTCCGGAAGTCCATCATACTACTATCGTTAAAAGATATCCAGGTTTGCTTAATTCTGTGTAGGTTATTAAAACGATATTGTGTATCAACTTGAGGTTGAGGGTTTGGCGCTTGCATATTAAATTGAGGATAGCCTACGTTTCGAAATGCACCTTGTGGAATAAAATTTGTATAGACGTATTCGATCGCTATATGGAGCAATATTCACGAACTGTATAAAAAGTCAGGTTTCTGTGCATTGTTGGCGCGTCCACTATCTACGCGTGTAAAAAACGCAGCGGCTGGTTTAATTGTTTCAATTACTTATCAGATCACCATGAAAAGTTAAACGAGTGTTTGGAGGTTTCTCACTGTTCTCCTATCTGTAGGACTAATACCGGTGTGATGTAAAGTATTAGTTTCAATTGATTCTTTTTGAATGGCACGCTAGTATTCTTGCCATCATTTCATGACACAATTAAAATGTTTGTGCCAGCTGCTTAATGTGTTAGAAAGAGGAAAAGCTGTCGCGTGCAGAATTCAAATGTCGAACATGGGAGATGGAACTCAGACCTCATCATGTATCAATAACCACATATTCGACATTGTACTCCATACACAACACAGGATTATCAAACAAACAAAAAAAAATGTTTAAGAAAATTTGGATTGTCGTTAATT
Organism: Tipula helvola; assembly: GCA_963556165.1. NCBI lineage: Eukaryota > Metazoa > Arthropoda > Insecta > Diptera > Tipulidae > Tipula > Tipula helvola. The sequence goes on from OY744481.1 coordinate 371,408,690, forward strand.
GAGGTGAACCGTCTGTAAGAAATCACTGCCAAGTGGTACTGAGATAATATGATAGAATCACTATGCAGTCAACCAATCGCGATCCGTCAGCAATTCTATCACTTCTCACAATCAAATACACTTGTATACGGAGTAATATAAAAACAAATTGGAAAGAGCATCCCTGTGTGAAGTCCGAGTGTCAAACCTCAGATGGAACTCACGGCCTCGCCATGTATCACAACCGAGTATTCGAAACTGTAATCAACGCACAAACCCGTTACAACTTTAAAGAAAAAAATTATTTGGTGATTGTTTGAAATAAAACTTGACAACTAATCGGAAACGGAAAACAAAAAATGTACGTTTTTGCATTGATGAGCAGAGATACTGCTTGGATGACTTTTTGGATGTACCTTTCTAAAAAAAATCAAATAAAATTATTGCATAGGCATGCTTATGTTAATGGTATCCAACTTTGAAAAAAAATACACAAAAAAATCACATTTTCGAATGAGCACGCGTTTTTCAGCAAACTGCAAATAACCAATTAGAACCATGTGGAAAAAAACTCAAACCGTTTCTTTACTTGGTAGCTTTAGCGGCTAGGAAGGTTTTAGTTTCCGCGAATATTTGAGTGCTAACATACACGTCTGTGTAATAAGCCTAGCCTTAAGTAGGCGAGCAACGAAATGGCATGAAAAAAAGTTCAGTTGTCTTTTCAACCTTAATAAGCGGAGTACAGAAGATCCTTGTTGAAATAAACTTTTAATATTAATTCATTTAAATTAATGTGTTTTAATTGTTAACTCGGAAGTCAGAAGTTAAAATTTAAATATTAACCAAAATGGCTGATACGCATAAAGATATGAGAGAGTTGGATTGTGCAAATTTGTCATCGGATTGGAAAAGTTGGAAACGTGATTTTTTGGTGTACATGATCGCCAAAGACAAAATGAAACAACCAGAATCAACAAAAGTCACAATTTTTCTTTGGTTGATTGGAACAAAGGGCGCCAACATGTATTACATTATTTTCAAATGATGGATCACAAGATGCTTTGCTTGGTACAGTCACTGTGACTCGTACAATAATGGCGACAGATACTGAAACTGAACGTACGGAAAGTGAAACAAAGCAACATTGAAGAAAGTATTGGAAGCCTTGGAAATTCAATAGTTTGATTCAAAGGGAACGTCAACCATTCAATGAATTTTTGACTGAGCTTCGCGTACAAATCGAACGGTGTGAATTCAACTGTAAGTGTGGAGCATCGTATGAAGATCGATTGTTACGTGACCATATAATTACTGGGGTTTTTGACAAGAAGTGTCGTTGAAATGTGTAAAACGTTTGAATCAGCGAATATTAACAAGAGCATTTTAGCATCAAAGTAATCGATCGCATCTGTAACATTATCGGAAAACATAGACACCGATTCAGTAAATGCAATCAACGTAAACAACAAACGTTTTTGTTTCAACTGTGGGGGGTGAATGGAATGCAGAGCACAGAAGCAAGTGTCCAGCAAAAAATTTCACCTGTGAATGCGGTAAAAGGGGACATTTCCGGCATATGTGTCGTAAAAAGGGTAAACCGGACGCTAACAAAAAATCGAATGCAAGTACATCGGATTCAAAGTCGGGTCGACGACCTTAGTTGGGGTGGAATGTCAGGTGAAATTGAAAAGGAGAATATTTATAAGATAGAAAACGCGCTGAGTCTGGATAATTATATTTATAGATTAAATTCAATCGGAAAGAAAAATGAAATATGAGCGAAGACGTACAGAATAGGAGAGGAGGTAGTCAATTGTGTTCCAGTAAAAGTTATTAAGAAACTCAAAGTTAAAATGAGCAATGAACAAAATAACCGGGCGGTATATGATTATAGTAGTATTAAAGTTAAAATTGTTGGTATTGCTAAACTTCTGCTTGTTGATTCAGAACGGAATGAAAATAAATTAACGGAATTTTTAGTTGTTGATGATTCATATGAACCAATACTTGGACGTCAAACATGCACTGAATTCAAACTGGTTAAACTCGTCTCGGCGGATAAAGATAGATTCGTAAATGACAATAGTGATGTATTTACGGGAATTGGTAAAATTCCAGGAAAAATTACAATACATTTACAAGAAAATGTAAGGCCAGTCGTTCATTAAAACGTTTTCCAGACACGATAGTTAAAAAACTTAAACCAAAACTTGAGGAAATGGTTAAAAATGGAATCATTTCACCGGTCTCTCACCCAACGGATTGGGTTAATAATTTACAGGTGGTTGAGAAATCAAATGGTGATTTACGCATTTGTTTAGACCCAAAACCACTTAATAAGTGCCTTAAGCGCGAATATTTTTTGATTCCTACCATAGATGATTTAACATTGGAACTGGTTAACAAAGAAATATTCACTGTCTTGGACTGTTCAAATGGGTTCTGGCAACTGGAATTGGATGGAAAAAGTTCGGAACTAACAACATTTATGACACCATTTGGTCGTTATAAATTTGAAAGGTTAGCATTTGGTTTGAATGTTTCCCCAGAGATTTTTCAAAGACGTATGGTTCAAATATTTAGTTACATACCGGAAGTCTTTGTGTATTTTGGTGACATTGGAATAGTAGCCTCTAATGTAGAAGAACACGATACAACTCTGGTAATGGTTCTTGAGCGTGCGCACGCTTAAATAATATCAAGTTTAAGCCTGAAAAAATTCAGTATCGCAAATCGGAAGTAAAATTCATGGGTCATATTTTAACAAAAAGAAAAATTAAGCCGGACCCAAAACATATTGAGGCAATTCTCAAAATTAAAAATCCAACTGACAAACATGGTGTAATGCGGTTATTGGGTCTGTTCAAATATTTGGCAAAGTTCATGCCAAATCAGTCGAAAATGACAGTCGAGCGACGATTACTCTCGGGAAAGAATATTCCATTAGAGTGGAATGAGAAACATGATCGTGAGCTTGAAAATCTCAAGAAAATTATTACGTCGGATCCGGTTCTAAAGCCATACGATCCAGCCAAATCTATTGTTATTCATACTGATGCATCGAAAGATGGACTTGGCTCGATCTTGATGCAAAATGAATATCCAGTGGCATATGCATCGAGAACTTTGACTAAATGTGAGCAAAGATGGGCACAAATTGAAAAAGAGCTGTTGGCTGTGGTTTTCGCATGCATAAGCGTTTCCATAACCTCGTTTATGGACACAGATTCATTGTGGAAAGCGATCATAAGCCACTAGAGAGTCTAGACTTGCGCGACATTGACAATGTAACGGCTAGGCTTCAAAGAATGTTTATGATGCTTCTGAAATATCCTGGAATCAAAATCGTATACAAACCGGGAAAACACATGTTATTGGCTGAGTGCCTTTCACATGCTCAATTAAAGGAAGCTTGCGAATTGAATGGAATATCCGAAGTAATTCACAGTATCACAAGAAATGTTTGTGTGTCAAAGGGCAATTACGACTATTACAGGGAATTTTTGGAAACGGATGAAAACCTTAAAAAGATTTGTGATTACATTCGAAATGGTTGGCCTGGATATCACCAATTGAATGAATATTGCCAAAAGTTTCACAAACTTAAATAGGAATTGCATTTTGAAAATGGCGTATTGCTTTTAAATCATAGGCTGGTGATTCCAAGCAAATTACAGAATAAAACGGGCAAATGGTTACATGCACCACATCTCGGTATCGAAAAAAGCACTTGCAAGAGCAAGAAGGTTATACTATTGGCTAGGAATGAACAAGCAAATTAAAGAAATGATCATGTAATGTTTGTGAAAGGTTTAAACGGAACAACCAAAAAGAACCCGTATCATATTGTAGCGATGGAATTATTTGAATACGCTGGTAGGGATCTTTTATCAATTTTTGATGCGTATTTAAATTATTTAGTCGCAATGCCGGTAAATAGCAAGACGTCTGGTCATCTCATTACCGCCATTTGTAAGATTTTTAATAAAATTGGATATCCGACGATCATCAAGTCTGATAATGTTCCATTTAATTCGAGTGAATTTGAAAAATCATCCGACATATGCTCAGAGTAATGGACTTGCTGAAAAGGGGGTTGCAATCGGAAAGAACATTCTTAAACGATGTTATGAAGCCAATGAGATTGACACTTTCCAGTATCGAATCCTCGAGTACAACACAACACCCATTGCAAGTATGCGGGTTTCACCATCGGAATTGTTCTTTGGTCGACTCATGAAAACCGCACTGCCGGTATCGGAACGTGTTCTTGTTAGAAACAGAATTTCAGAGGAAACAGTCCTAGAAAAAAGAAAAAAGACAAACAAAATACTACTATGATCGGAGCGCAAGGTCGTTGCCTTTATTGAACGTGGATGATTTGATTATTTCATGAAAAATGGAAAACAATGGCATTATGGCAAAATCGTCGGAAATGTAAATAATAGATCATATATCATTAAGGATTCGTTTAATAATTACTTTAGGCGTAATCGTAGATTTATTGAAATCTGGGTATTTGGATAATTTGCAGCAAATTGAAATAATTGAGCCAGCCCAAGAAAGTATGGTACAAAACAATAGTAATATTGGTCGGGAAGAGAATCCCATGTACTTAGTAGTTGCGGGCGAATCGGAACATTCGATCGAAATTGATAATAAGAACTCAATATCAGCTATGAAACTGCTGGAAGTAACGAGTCTGATACAAGTCATAATGGGACACAACCACTACCTGAACCACGGACAGAAACTGGTATCAGAACACGCAGTGGTCGTATTAGCAAAGCACCACAAAGGTACGGCTGGTAAATGTGGCAACAGTTGTATGTGGTTAAGTCCATAGATTAATTGTTTAATTGCTGCCAAACGAAAAAAAAAAAAATCGTGTAATAAGCCTAGCCTAAAAAGTTCAGTTGTCTTTTCACCCTTAATAAGCGGAGTACAGAAGATCCTTGTTGAAATAAACTTTTAATATTAATTCATTTAAATTAATGTGTTTTAATTGTTAACTCGCTTATTACAGTATGACTTGTTGGATCTCAAATATTCGGTAGCAAACACCCCCTAACCGCTAAAGCTACCCGAAATAAACGTGCTTGTTCTCGAAGGACCGGTAACACAACCCAATTTTTTGGACAATAAGATAGTGGTCCATCAACGTGGTAAAAAAGACTCCTTAAAACCTTTAAATGGCTGCAACATCTAAACTCCCCTTGTTGAATTTCTCCCACCGAAAACAGCTTTAAAATGTAATTCAGAAATTCTTTCCGTAATGCCTTTATTTTACTTATCTTTGTTAAATTTTTTATACAGATTCCATAAGACGGAATTTTAAATATTAAACTTTTTGATAATATGCCCTTCAGATTCAAAAATTCCAAATTTCTAGAAATTTTCAAATTTGTTAATTTTGTTTTGAATTTCCAAAATTTGCAATAATTCTAAGAAAAAAATTCGACTAATTTCGAATAATCTGGGATAATATTGAATAATCTCAAAAATTTCAAATAATTTCGTTTTCCGAATTAAAACAATTTATCAAACCTAGGTGGACACCCTTTGTAAATACATACACTTTCCACCTTTCTAAAATATCGAAAAAATTTCGGATGGAATTTTTTTTTTGTAATTTTGAAAGCTGGTCTAATGGTTTTAGTAATGGTCAAGTATGGTTTATTTAGGAACCGAAACAGGTTTAAAAAAAGCATGAATCGAAACGGGACAGGTTCCCAATAAATACTTTAAGGGGTTTCACAGCTCAGCACGTTGTTGTTAGATGTAATTCATCTAAATTTCAATTTCGGCTGCTGTAATCTGCTTATCGATTACATGTGCTTCCCTTGAAACATGCAGGTGTAAGCAGTACGAGAACTCAAAAGTCATACAACGTATTACGTTTTATTGTAACTTCGAAAAAGAAATCTCAAAACTCGTGTGAGCGTCTCGATTTGTTTTTTTTTATCCATGTTTCTAAAATTTTGACGTTATGATGAATCATATTACCAAATTACAGTTTCATCAGAATTTTATGTTATCGAGGATTACTCGCGGTTTGTTTGGCGTTTAAATGGTGTTTGAGATTTCATAGATTTTTCAAGATTATTCAAGATTTTCGATATTTTTGGAGTTATTTTGGATTGAAAACGTAAGCCTTTTTATAGGGGACATTCTCAATATTTGAGTGTTTTGTTCGTTAAGTTGCTCATAGTAGTATCTAATTATTCGACTCCGCATATTCTCGAAATTTGACAAGTATTATGGAGTTGCATAACGTTCCACAAATAGTGATTATATCCAGATTATCTAAACTTTTTTGGAATTTTTCGAAGATTTTGTTTTTAAGCTTCCCAAGATTTGTTTCGCAATGAGTTACATACAAATAAAGTTAAGATCAGTTTGTAGGGTAGAGTTTCATAAATGACATTTTTCTACAATATTTGAGATTTACCGAGATCCTCAAAATAATTTTGGATTAATCGATGCTTTCGAGATTAATGTTGGAGATTATTCATGATTTTCAAGATTAGGTATTTGTTTCGAGATTATTTCAAATTTTCCAGATTTTTCGTTTAATATTCTTCGAGTTATTTGATAGTTTGAGTTAATGATTTAAGTTATAACTCTCAAACAACTCTAATCCAATAGGGTACCGGTGTCTTAATAAACTGTGTTTTATTATATTGTAAACTTTGAATACCAACTCCTTTGAGTTTCCTCAAAGGAAAGATGCAAGAACCTTAAAAAATGTATGGCATGGGAAATTAGATGAGTAGGCCCTCCCAACCATTTATAGCTACCTATAACAATTAGCCCTGCTAGGCTTCTCATCAAAAATAAAGCGGCTCGTTACAAACTCATAGTTAGACGAATATTTTTCAACTTTGAGAAGGTTTTGTGAGGACAACAAGTCAATAGGAACGAAACTTGTCAGGAGAGAGAGTTCAAGAGACTAGTATCCTGAAAGCCAGATTCAATTAAAACATAGCGAGCTCAAAACAAAGCTTTTCGATAACCATTTTATATGGATAACTATGCGAGATTTAAACAACACGGTTTTCTGAGGTGTTGATCGAATGACTGCGACACCATCTATTATGAATTAGAAAATTATGAATTAGAATCTTATCAATTTCTAAATACCTCTGCCTTAGCGAGCTAGAGAGAATGGCATCTTATGTAGACAAAGATATCCCCTAACCGAAAACATTACATATAACACAAGCTGGACTAATTTTTAGATCCGACGGTCATTTTAGCTACGCAACTCCGTAAGTTCTTAACACGTACACGTGTATTTAAGACATAACTATAATGAGCGCGATGATATCTAATTAATAAAAGCAAAAAATGTTACACGTCCTAGAAACGGAAGCAAGTACAAGAGGAAAACAGGAAAGTGGTGTACAAGACACGCAAGACGTGCAGTAGAAATGCTATAATCTTCTAAACTCAGATTGAACGAAACTAACCAAACTAATACCAATTATCTCGAAAGCTATCGAAAGCAACTTTTTAATAGTAATTGGCCGAAAATGGGATATTTCTGAAGGTTTACTAATCTTTTTCCTTTGAATAGGAAGAGGCCGTGAGATTAAAACAAGTTTAGGTGAAAAAAACTCGTTTAGGGAATTTTGAAGTAACATGACTGGTTTAGGGAATTTTGACCTTCCAATTATGAGAAAATTATATTATGTACATACCAGGTCATCTCGATTTCCAAGATTATTCGAGTTCCTGGAATTTGATAAGTACTATAGTTTTGACGTTTACAGATAATCGGAATTTTCATGATTTTATTCGATTTTCGAGGTTTTTAACTTTATTCGAGGTCTGGTTAATGCAACATCCGAAGAATGTTATGTATGTGCTGAAAGTCAAGTGCGTGCCCCCAACCACAGGGGCAGTAATTAAAATACTGATAATAACAAACTGAAATAAATATTTTAGTGATAAAGAACGATGAATAGAAGTGGAAATAGAATGCTGTTTTACTCGACCACGATGAGATAGCATCAAAAAAAACGATAATTAAAAATCAAAGCAGGTAATAAAACTGTAACGAAATCGAATCGAAAGTGATGTTACAACATCCCACTCCAGTTTCGGCGCAAGAGACACAAACAATCTTATTTTATCATAAGTTATATTCTTACTTGCATGCACAATTGAAATTACCTATCTTCTCTACTGCAACAGTGAATTTAAGTTGTCAAAAAATTTGTGTGGTTATAATCGAATGTAACACATATAGAAAGATTAAATCCTTTGATGAAATACAGCATGACCAAGTTTGAGATAAAACATTATTTGTTTACCATACAGTGGCGAGAGTAGTTAAGAGGGTGATCCGGGAGTTATAAAAACACCTTTCCAATGGCTAACTAACAATTATTTTAACCATTTTACCTGGAACTGTCGTCGCTGGCAACAAACACATCAACAAATGTTTTGATGTATTTTTGCCTGTGATTATACTTAGTTTTATTATTTTTTGATTTATTACAATATTTGGTTTTGCTATACAGAACCAATTTCCCAGTCGCACCATTAGTTAAATTGCGAATTTTTTACAGTTGCAAATCTAAGAACAAGAAGCACAAAATGTAACACATTTCTCATTCAATTTTGAAATAACAAAAGCAACGACAAAATCCGTTTTGGTACATGAAAAACCATTAAAATGACTATAAGCTTACATCTAACATTTTTTTTACGATATCCACATCTTCAGTACCCTCTTATGTGTAAATTTTATCCTTGTATACATCATATATATTCATATTCACAGGTGTGTTGTAAAATTTTTATTGTATGACCCCCTGAGTCGTGAAATTCGTGATATAATCATGGAACATGTTTTTTTTTGATTTTGCGTTTCAATTGATTTTTGTAAAGCCTGCATACAATACTGTCGATTTAGAGCGCAATCACTGATGAGAAATTAATGCGAGGGTGATGTGGTCGGAAATTAGAGGTGGTGTTTGCGATATCAGTTTATCGTTAAATTTTAGTAACGAGTATTTAAAGGTTTCAAATTACCTCGTTTACTTGAATCAGTTAATTATGCATTAACCGAATTGATCTTCACAAATTCCCAAACATTTCAAAACACAACCGACTCTCAATAAATTTTGTGTTTTACACACAAACTATAATTTGGTTAAAAATAATTTTTTTTTCTATATTTTGCTTCGTGTGATGGGAAAATTATGTGTATCATGGAGGAACTATTACACATAGATTATATAAGAAGACAAAGAATAAGAAGTTTTGGATTAAAAAATAAAAAAATAAAAATTTGTTGATACTCGTGTGAATTGACACATGAAAAATGGTCTGGAGGAAATCAAATTACAAACGAAGATGTATTTAAAAATTAATTAGAGCGGATCGAAGTATTTTTTTATGTTTGAAATTTTTGGTTTTGTCGTAAATGCAGGGTAATAAAAATTCAATCGATCCGGAGGCAAAACCAACAAAATTAAATTAAATTTTTAATTTCTTATTCTTATCGTCATAATTTTCATGTATTTAGGTTAGTGAAGTAGAGTTAAAACTAAATATTGGTTTTTGTCAGTAGGTATTCTGTCAGTAGGTGTAGCATTGGGTTGTTTAAAGTTAAAACAAAAAGTGGGTAAACTGTGGTGAAAAACCAAATTAAAAAGATGTCTATAAAATAAGTAAAGACGCAAGTCGTAGCTCCCAAATTTCCGATTAGTACTGAAATCAATTTATATAAAGTACCTCAACACACTTTTTACATTTTGCGAATCAGGGCGGTATATATAGCTAATTAAAGTAATTATTTATGAGAATCAACTAAATAGTCTTTATGCATTTTAAAGTAGCTTAGTCGTAAATATAATCTCTTGTAGTCATCTTATTAGTTGACAATTAATTAATTTTTTAGAGCAAAACATTCAAAAGCCCAAAATAACTGCAAAACACTTGCTTATTTTACTAAACCTTAATCCACTAACATTGAAATGCTTTTCCGATGTTTAAAAGCACCAAAACCATTTCAGTTGAGCCTGCAAATGGAAAAATACCAAATAACGTTGTTTGGATCTCTTCAGCAATATTGAGGTCTATTGGTATTTAAATGACAGTTGTTTAGAAAAATTTGCTTCCAAAAGCAACTTTGCTTTTCTGAATTAGCTATTGAATGATTTTCTTTTGGGAAGTTTCAATAATATTCAGAAATCATAAAAAATTTCAATAACTCTGGAAAAATTTGCAATAAGCTGGAAAATTACCGAACATCTTATTTCAAAATCTCACAAATTATTCAAATACTGGTGTAATCTCTCTGGTTGACTTGATGGTTAGTTTGCCTACAATCTTCTCAAAAAAATGCATTATCTGTTTGGCCCATCCTCTTACAGCCGTATTTCGTAAATCGTAAATATCGCTTCCGTTTCAGTACATCAAATATGCTCCTTTACAGCATCGTCTAGTGTACCACATTGAAGTCATTTGAAACTTATTATTTTTAATCGATCAATTAACCATGTAGAATGTGTGATTAATGATTCGGTTATTTCTGTATGGACTTTGTGGATTAAATTGGGTGAGTAGCTGTAACTTGTTACCCTACCAAGATCGTTAAAATATTATCAGCAAGCATCGTGTGGCTCCAGATGTTGGTTTTGTTCATCAAGTTTTGCCTCGATATATCGAATCCGCAGCATCAACCCACACCTCTTAGTGGCAATACCAGTATTTCAACCTGATCCTCACAAAACTGACTACGATCATAGAGATCCTGTTATAAGTATATGCGGTTACCTCCAATAGTAAATTGTTTCAAACTTATCGGCCTGTGCGGTCAACGGGCACCCCAAAAAAATGTTGGAAAATGACTTTAAGACCTCCAATAAAATTAAGCTTTTGGAAATTTGGAATTCGAAATTTGGAGTTTAGGATTTAGAATTTGGAATTCGAAATTTGTAATTTGAAATTTGAAATTTGGAATTTGAAATTTGAAGTCTGAAGTTTGGAGTTTAGAATTTGAAATTTGGAATTGGAAATTTGAAATTTAGAATTTGGCATTGGCATTAGAAGTTTAGAATTTTAAATTTGGAATTTAAAATTTGGAATTTGAGATTTGGAAATTAAAATTTAAAATTTGGAATGTGGGATTTGGAATTTGGAATTTGAAATTTAAAGTGTTAAAACGAAATTTGAAGTTTGTGCTTTGGAACTTGAAATTTGGAATTTGAATTTTGAAATTTCGAATTTGAAATTTAGAATTTGGAATTTGGAGCTTGAAATTTGGAATTTGAAATTTAGAATTTTGAATTTAGAATTTGAAGTTTAAAATTTGAAATTTGGAATATGAAATTTTGGATTTTGGGATTTGGAATTAGAAACTTGTAATTTGAAATGTGGGATATGAAATTTGGAATTTGGGATTTAGAATTTGGAATTTGAAATTTAAGATTTAAGATTTAAAATTTTAAATTTTGAATTTGAAGTTTGAAATTTGAGATTTAGAATTTGAAATTTGGAATTAATTAACAATTTGAAATTTGAAATTAAGAATTTTAAATTTGGAATTTGGAACTTGAAATTTAGAATTTTAAATTTGGAATTTAGAATTTGAAGCTTAAAATTTGAAATTTGGGATATGAAATTTTGGATTTTGAAATTTGAGATTTGGAATTTGAAATAAGAAATTTGTAATTTGGAATGTGCGATTTGAAATTTGGAATTTGGGATTTAGAATTAAGAATTTGGAATTTGAAATTTGAAGTTTGAAATTTATAATGTAGAATTTAGAATTTGAAATTTGAAATTTGAGATTTGGAGTTTGAAATTTTGAATTTTGAATTTGGGATTTGGAATTTGGTATTTGAAATTTAAGATTTGAAGTTTTAAAACGAAATTTGAAGTTTGGGCTTTGGAATTTGGAATTTGAAATTTAGAATTTGAAATTTAAGATTTAGGAGTTAAAATTTTAAATTTTGAATTTAAAATTTGGAATTTGGAATTTGGAATTTGAAGTTTGAAATTTGGAATTTAGAATATAAATTTGGAATTTGAAATTTACAATTTGAAATTTACAATTTGAAATTTACAATTTGAAATTTGAAATTTAGAATTTGAAATTTAGAATTTGGAATTTAGAATTTGAAATTTGGAATTTGAAATTTGAAATTTAGAATTTGGCATTATCATTAAAAGTTTAGAATTTGAAATTTGGAATTTGGAATTTAGAATTTGGAATTTGAGATTTGGAAATTGAAATTTAAAATTTGGAATGTGGGATTTGGAATTTGTAATTTAAAGTTTTAAAACGAAATTTGAAGTTTGTGTTTTGAAATTTGAAATTTAAGATTTAAGATTTAAATTTGGAATTTAGAATTTGAAGTTTAAAATTTGAAATTTGGGATATGAAATTTTGGATTTTGAAATTTGAGATTTGGAATTTGAAATAAGAAATTTGTAATTTGGAATGTGCGATTTGAATTTGGGATTTAGAATTTGAAATTTGAAATTTGAAATTTACAATTTGAATTTTGAAATTTCGAATTTGAAATTTAGAATTTGGAATTTGGAACTTGAAATTTGGAATTTGAAATTTAGAATTTTGAATTTAGAATTTGAAGTTTAAAATTTGAAATTTGGAATATGAAATTTTGGATTTTGGGATTTGGAATTAGAAACTTGTAATTTGAAATGTGGGATATGAAATTTGGAATTTGGGATTTAGAATTTGGAATTTGAAATTTAAGATTTAAGATTTAAAATTTTGAATTTTGAATTTGAAGTTTTAAATTTGAGATTTAGAATTTGAAATTTGGAATTAATTAACAATTTGAAATTAAGAATTTTAAATTTGGAATTTGGAACTTGAAATTTAGAATTTTAAATTTGGAATTTAGAATTTGAAGTTTAAAATTTGAAATTTGGGATATGAAATTTTGAATTTTGAAATTTGAGATTTGGAATTTGAAATAAGAAATTTGTAATTTGGAATGTGCGATTTGAAATTTGGAATTTGGGATTTAGAATTAAGAATTTGGAATTTGAAATTTGAAGTTTAAAATTTATAATGTAGAATTTGGAATTTGAAATTTGAAATTTGAGATTTGGAGTTTGAAATTTTGAATTTTGAATTTGGGATTTGGAATTTGGTATTTGAAATTTAGGATTTGAAGTTTTAAAACGAAATTTGAAGTTCGGGCTTTGGAATTTGAAATTTAGAATTTGAAATTTAAGATTTAGGAGTTAAAATTTTAAATTTTGAATTTAAAATTTGGAATTTGGAATTTGAAGTTTGAAATTTGGAATTTAGAATATAAATTTGGAATTTGAAATTTACAATTTGAAATTTACAATTTGAAATTTGAAATTTAGAATTTGAAATTTAGAATTTGGAATTTAGAATTTGAAATTTGGAATTTTGAATTTGAAATTTGAAGTCTGAAATTTGGAGTTTAGAATTTGAAATTTGGAATTTGAAATTTGAAATTTGAAATTTAGAATTTGGCATTATCATTAAAAGTTTAGAATTTGAAATTTGGAATTTAGAATTTGGAATTTGAGATTTGGAAATTGAAATTTAAAATTTGGAATGTGGGATTTGGAATTTGTAATTTAAAGTTTTAAAACGAAATTTGAAGTTTGTGTTTTGAAATTTGAAATTTAAGATTTAAGATTTAAATTTTGAATTTGGAATTTGAAGTTTGAAATTTGGAATTTGAAATTTACAATTTGAAATTTGAAATTTAAAATTTGAAATTTAGAATTTGGTGTTTGGAACTTGAAATTTAGAATTTGAAATTTGGAATTTGGAAATTAGAACTTTAAGTTTAAAACTTGAAATTTGGAATATGAAATTTTGGCTTTTGGAATTTGGGATTTGGAATTTGAAATAAGATATTTGTAAATTGGAATCTGGATTTGAAATTTGGAATTTTGATTTAAAATTTGGAATTTAAGATTTAAGATTTAAAATTTTTAATTTGGAATTTGAATTTTGGAATTTGAAATTTGAAATTTAGTATTTGAAGTTTAAAATTTGAAATTTGGAATATGAAATTTTGGATTTTGGAATTTGAAATAAGAAATTTGTAATTTGGAATGTGGGATTTGAGATTTGGAATTTGGGATTTAGAATTTGGAATTTGAAATTTAAGATTTAAAATTTAAAATTTGGAATTTAAAGGAATTTGATGTTTGAAATTTGGCATATAGAATTTGAAATTTCGAATTTGAAATTTGAAATTTAAAATTTGAAATTTAGAATTTGGAATTTGGAACTTGAAATTTGAAATTTGGAATTTAGAATTTAAAGTTTAAAATTTGAAATTTGGAATATGAAATTTTAGATTTTGGAATTTGGGATTAGGAATTTGAAATAAAAAATTTGCAATTTGGAATGTAGGATTTGAAATTTGGAATTTGTAATTTAGAATTTGTAATTTGAAATTTGGAATTTGAGATTTGGAGTTTGAAATTTGGAATTTGGGATTTAAAATTTAGAATTAATTTTTTTAAGGGTCCAAAATTAAGTATTCTTGGATTCAAATAGTTTGTGCATAACGTTGTTGGTTGGGGCAAGGTTAATAAAGTTTCAAATTTCTAAACCAAAATGATTCTGATTTTAAATTTAAATATCTTATTCTAGCGAGAATTTTGTTTAGCAAATTGTGCGTCTAACATTAAAATAAAGTTTATTAACCAAATCATATATCACTTCTAATGGTTTGTCATATATGGTACTAATAAGAATATACTAATGTATACTCAAATTATTTAATTTAATTTAATATTGATAACTTAAAGCTGTTATATAATTTCTAGAGTCAACAGATATAGGTTTGGAAATGAAATTTTATGAAGTTCCAGATTTTAGGATTTATGGTTATTTATTTGTAATACGTAAAGAATAATTTATAATTTATTTCAGAAAATTTAATTTATAGGTAGTTAATTAACTTTAGAATATGTAGTTATTATAAAGAATTAATACAGATTTTAAATTTAGGAAAATTTTGAAGAACCTGAAACAGCTTTCCAGGACCTAAGCAGTAAATGAATTTGAAATTGTGTTGTCTTGTACTAAATAATTGACTAAAATTATGCTAATAACAAATTTACTAACTATCAACTACTTAGGTGTCTGGAACCGTGTTTATTCTTTGTTACTAACATACCTTTCCTTTCCTTCGGGTTTGTTATATGTGTAACGGGTGTGGGGGGGGGGCCCGATGTCATCCGGGAGTCTTGCTTAGGCTTGGTCGTAAATTCTGATAAATCAATCAATACATGAGGAGTGCTTCATAATAAACAAATGTTACAAGAGTTTTAGCAGAACTGCATCATACTAAATAATAATTAGATTTTTTTTTATCAGATATAATGTAAAATCCACTTTTCCACAATCTCCTTTAACATGGCGGCCCCTAATATCGGGTAGGAAGCTCCCTCTTCCTTATGAGGCTGCCTAATGCCGTAACTGGGTCATTTTCAACGTATTTAATGAGTAACAACACATTTAAAATATATTTTAATTTCGTTTATCGCAATTTATTCACTGAAAGATCGACTCCAACAGATATGATACAGTCGTAAGATATTTGTAACACTTACCAAGGTTTGACAAACGATTTTCTATTAAGCAGCATCTTTTTTTTTTTCGCTGGCGCTACATCCCATAGAGGGATTTGGCCGCTTCATTTGAAGTTTCGTAATCATTTTTTTAACGGATAATGAGTGATTAATTCATTGATCCTTACATTAACCAGCCGTGATTTTTTCATCACCCGCCGGGAATCGAACCTGGGACCTCCGGAGCTTAAAGCAAGCCTGCTAACAACTGTGCCACCGGGGCGGCTTTTAGATTAAGCAGCATCGATATTGTCGAAAATGGTCTCGAATTTTTAATAATTTGGCTAAGCGCACTTCATTGGTAAAATCTTTAATTATAAGCTTTGGTAAACGGGTAAATTGTTAAACCAAATTTTGTTAATTTCGCAAACCTCGATAAAAGGTCAATACCAAGAAGAAATAGAAACAACAATTATTATAATTCGCAGTTTTATGTCTTACTTTCACTTTTATATACAAAATTACGTTCATTAAATATGTACAAGTACATATAACTGTAAAATAAAATATTTGGCACGAATCAAATCCAAAGAAAAACTGAAATCAAAGTCAAACTATGAATTTTCTTTATGCATTCCCCACCTGTCTGTGAAATGCGATACTTTTATTAAAGCCGCCGATCATATTTCACTTTTAACATAATTTTATGGGATTACACATAATATAAAAATTCTTCGTCATGATTTCAAGATCAAGTTTTTCGAAATCAAAACAATAAATGTAAAAAAAAAAAGAAAATATTTTTAGCTGACCTGCTTCTTATAACGAATTTTCTCTGTGAGGCGCGCGCGCGCGATCACAGCAAACACTATTTGTATAAATCAAAATGTTACATCTCTTGTATATATAATTGATAACTTTCCAATTTACTATTTAAGGTCATGTCTACCTTTACGTACATTATGTTGGTAAGGTATGTAATGTACGAAGTATAGAATAAACCTATAGACCACCCAAGGAGCTTGCAGCAAATAAAAAAAGTTCAAATAAAACCCGCACCCAATTTCATTCAAACAACTGTACATTGTAACTACATGCATATGTACGTAAAACAGACGATAAGACATGAATCAAATGGATTTTTAATTTTTAATGAAATTTAATAACTTTGTGGAAAACATAAAGACGAGAATGGTAATCTTTCATTCAATCATCGTCTTCTTAGAGTTGTTATGTTTTGTTTTCACCATGATGATGATTCTATTCATCTTAAACTTACAAAGCATATTTCTCTCGTAGCTATATGTATTATGTTGTTATGTTTTTGTTTTCATTTCTTATAAAAAAAATTAAAAAAAAAATTTCGTTCGCCTTTTCAAAACTAGACGAAAAGATAATATTTATGCTGAGATATTATGATTTATGTATTATAAGTATCTATACTTGCATTTATATGATTTGAGTGAGATTTGCTTTTGGTACATAAAAAGAAATGTGATAGATGTTATGAACATTGATGATTTACAGAATTGATAATACAACAACAATAAAAAGTAGATTTTTGTGTTAAGATTTAATTTTAATTTTTTGTAAATTCAACCGTATGCTTTCTAGTAATGGTGATTGCTTTCTTACTTTTATTGTTATAGATATGGTTTTTCAATTTATACCATATGCTAAGAATCTCATTTAGTTTACAGTCTGTCCGTGTCCACAATAAATTGACTAACTTAGTTTGAGCAATCAATGGGGAAGTTTCCTATTGATTTGGACGTTACGTCTATTGAGCGTGTTACTATATGACGATTAATGAAGGATTCAGAAAATTTTGAGAAACTTAACTATTATGCAAATTTATTTGGAAACATTTTGTGTGTAGTTTGGAAAAGAAATGTTCTGGTACAAGGAAGTGGCCACTCAACCAATTTCACTGAGTCCTCCTAATTTATGAAAAAAACTTAAATATGAAGTTCCAGTTCGATTGGTTAAATCGCCTGGTATGTAGAGACTAGAGGACACAGACAAACAGACAGATTTATAGACAGAGACCATTTCGAAATCCACTTTTTTGGCATCAGGGGACCTCAAAATGGCTATATTTTACTTACGTAAAAGGAAGCAAAAATTATTGAAGTCAGCTTTTTCAAGATAAGGTAAAATACAGGATACTTTTTAACCGGTTATAATGAAATTCGTTGCTGAGGAAATAGGATTCTAGAACGGTATTTAGACGATGTTCTGGAATGTGGCCAATTACGATGGAATGCTATTTATTAACCTATTTTGATTCATTTTTGATTTCAATCACAATTTTTTAATTGACAACGATTTAGAACAATTTTTATTTCACAGTTTTCAGTTATATTTGATCATAAATCTCGAATACACCACTGATGGTGGAATAGCAATTTGAATCTGAAACACTTATAAAATCAAAGCTATGTCTTTTTGATTAGTTTAACATGAAATTTAATCGATTTCATTGTAGCTTCCCAAAGTCCTCTGAACTTAGGGGAAATGGGGAATAAAATGCAATGTTATTTGTTAATTTGCATAGAAAGAACCAATTTAATTTTGTCCAAAATTTGTTGCGTTGTCGGACCATATGCTATCTTCCACGAAGGGCAAGAAATCTTTTGAAAGGGGCGGGAGGGGGGGGGGGGGGGGTATACCACTTCAAAATGTATATGGCCTTCAAAGACAAATATACAAAGAGGCAAAGTAAACGGTATTATTTTACGTTGGAATCAGTTCCGAATTAAAAAAGGGACATCTTCAACGTTCATGTTTACTGATTTAATCATTGTCATGATCAGTTTTAATACTCGTAAAAGTAAAGCTGCACACAACTCTAAATGCAGTGTAACAGTTTTTAAGGTCCCGACTCGAGTTTTGCCACAGAGCAAATTTACAGTGATATTGTTATTAAGGTGAATTGTTCTGATATAAACACAAGCCCCATTTATACTTTCTAGGATGAATCCGCAAATCCATGAAGTTTTGTTAATTTTAATACTGAATCCTTCACTAAGATAAAACTCGGTAATTGGATTTCGGTCATTGCGTATATTATTATGGCAGGACGCCCATAATTGTTTTTATTGGATTTGTTAATAGCTATCGCAGGAAAAATATCAGTACAAATTTCCCATTCGAATAAGGAAATTCGAATTTTTCGGGAAAATTGAACTGAACTTTTTTCCTGCGATAGCTATTGACAAGTTACATCAGTATAATCCATCTTCAGACATAAACCTCTAGAGGCTTTATCCCAATTAAAATATTTTTTTGGGTTTGGCGAGTTTTCCATAATTTTCCACGAGAAACTGGAGCTAGGTTTTGCCATAGAAGAATGTTAACAAATGGCTTCAATGCTATTCATGCAGCCTTTTTGGCTAACAACTACCGATTGATATCCACTATTTTTTTTTATTTTCGGCTGGGATGTGGAGCGAGCCACGTTACATGCACCAAAGATACAAAACCGTTGCCGAAAAGTTCAGGATGTAGGAATTTTCAGTGGTAAAGTTGACAATCATCTTACTCAAATTGAATTGAATGATTGGATGTTTTGCGTTGTGGGGCAATATTGAATTGTGCAGTCTGCCACCCACTCGCATGATCCCAGCTGAATCAATAAAAGAACCGCACGCCAACTTGAATTCTTGTTTAATGAAATTCTGAAAACAGACGTTGCGTTGAGTTGTTGGAAAATGGCCGTTTTGTTAGGTTTGGCTTCTCTGCAAACTTGAATCAGGTATTGGCCAAGCGCGAATAGCCACAAATGTCTTCCATTTGATTGGATATGCTGAGAGTCATGCAAAAGCCATCGATGGGTCTGTGTATGCATAAAAATGCAATAGTGAATATCTATCCATCAGATTTAATCGACTTATTAATTTTGTCAGCCGATGTGCCCCACACAACTCTGAACACTGCTATAGATTCAGTTCTTACTGGTGATACCTTTAGATTAGAAGTGATTTGCACTTATATGTTCCCTGTATTGTCTTGAGAGCAACCATGAATTTCTGTGTGTTTTCTGTGAATACCTATGTGTTTTGGAAGTTGTTTAAATTCCATGCTTCAAAGTTCTTAAGTTCATCTTCATGATTCTTGGTGGAGTAGGATTGTTGCTGGAGTAGAAATGGCGGAGAGGGTCAACAATCCGTGATGCTTCGGAAAGAAAAAGTTATTTTTGTAGCAATCCCAAGATTTTATAGAATCTAATTAATCGTCAAAAGAAATTGCAGAAGCAGGTTTTTCAGGTGGTTCACAAAATTCTGTAATACTGAATTTCTATTTTCGCAATTGGAAATCTTCTGACGCCAATATATTTACTAATTTTAATTTTAAATCTATCGCCTCGAAGAAGAAGTCTCGTAACACTTTTTGAGCTGTTTCTGCTGCTAAATATATAGGTTACCGCGGTTAACACGTAATGTTCCATAGGTTGACTGGAAACTTTTGCCAACAAGATGCTCTGATAATTAGTATCATCGGAATTCACTAAAACCTGCCGATACATTTTCTCAATTTCGGCGACTAGAGCAATTTTAATGGTTTGAAAACGGTTGAGAATTTCCCAGTATTTGAAAAAAGTGATCCGCTCCAATTATAATGTTAATTTCTTCAGGTTGTTCAAAGAAAGGATCAGCTAGTTCTAATCCAGAAATAAACTTGAATATTCCTCGATCTACTGGTGTAGGCGGCTGCAATGACGTTAATTAGTCGATAGTTAATGTTTGGAGTTGTTCTATTTCAGAGGTGAATACGATCGGATACTTTCGGGCCGTAATCAAAATATCTGTTAATGATTTCTACATTAAGGGACCAAATGCTAGTTGATTGTTTAGTGATAATCCTGAACACTATAGCCTGAAGTTATATGATGTTACTGAATCTTTGATTTGATAACACTTTCTAAGTGACATAACTTTGTATTCTATCATAAATTTTCTAAATTCGATGGATTTGTTGTGTTTAACTGGTAGCTGCATAAGGAATTTGCCATCCTACCGTCTTTGTCTCACCGGTGAGTATCATTGAAGTAATTCAAATAATATTCATCCTGTTTGGACAGTATTAACATGAAGAATTTCTTCAAATGCAAACCATTATGGAAAAAAGTCTGGCATCGCGCAAAACCAAGAAATAAGTGTGTGTTTAAACGTGAATACATATGCCACATTTAGAAGATTACCTTCTGTACTCGATATATAATAAGCTACAAAAATTCTGTAAGCCGAGAACAAACCGAAATGAATTCTTCTTTATTGAAAATTTCAAATTTAATCGAGCGCTAAATGTCCAGAGACGTCCACAAAATTTAATTCGTATAGCATTTAAAATGGAAGCTTCTGATGAAATGGAAACCATAAAGATAATATTGAGGGTAACTCCGTCCAACTTCAGAAAATGTTGCGCCTATTGCTTTGGTAAAATATCCTAATTTTAAATTACATTTCAATTCAAATGTTTATTTAAATGTTTAAAAATCATACAAATTTTTTCTAGTCAGAAATACGCTAAAATTGGCTTGATGGATTGAATTATAAGTTAAGTTTCATAAGAGGAGCACAATATAAAATTGAAAAATTTGAAAAAATTCCACCTGTAAAGTGTTATATCTGGAAAGTGGTTCCAACCAACAGTTATCGCTAGAAAAATTATTAGCTCAAATTTGTTTGATTGAATGATCCAAAAAATAAAATTTATTGTAAAAATTTAACCACCAAAGTGTCGTTTCTGGAAAATGGTTCAATAAGGGCGACTTGCCGATAGTTATGACGAGAAAAATTAGCAAGTCAAGTTTCTTGTAGGAGGGACTTTCTTTCAAACGAATTTTCCCGGGCTGCTTAACATTAAATTTGACTTGATAATATTTCTAGGGATAACTATTGCCAAGTCGCTCTTATTGAACCACTTTCCAGACACAACATTTAAACGGTTGAATTTATACACATTTTTAAAATTTTAAATGGACTTTTTATTCAAACGAATTTCTTGACCTGATACTTTTCTAGAAGTAACTGTTGGCGGAGTCCCATTTGAAACGCGATATTTCAAAACTACTTTATTTATTTCACGCCAAAGTTATGCTTTTTTTAATATGAATTAAATCCGCCATTGTTTCATTTTAAAACAATTTTGACGTCGCGGATTTAATTCGTATTGAAAAAGAAATTAATTTCGCCAAACAAAAATGTTCACGTTTTGTTGAACAAAACTTAATCATCCAAGCCAATTTCAAGGCATGTATGGATGCCACATAAAACACTATAATGAAAACTCACAAATCTGAGCAAGTGAGTTTTATAAAACAACTTTTTGTTTTGTTCATGAAGTCCAATAAAACGTGCTAAAACTTAAATATATATATTCAACATTATCATAAATATTTTCAAATCGGAGTCAACTTCATTAACTTATAAGTTAATTTCTGTCAACTGAAACGAATTAAGAAAATAATTTAAATTAGTAAGTTATGTATTTTAAAATGGTGTAAAAGTAGTGAACAGTAGTTATTAAAATTGTGTTTACTGAGCAGTAGTAGTTAAAAACGCCATCCGGGCCAAAGTCCGAAACTATATTTACTCGTACAATATTAAATTAGATTTGCCTAATATTTCCTTCCTCCTCCTCCATAACAAACCAAGTTAATTGATAAACCCAACTAATTCAAATATGTAAATTAATTTTGTAATTTAATTAAATTTAATAATCTACTCTTAAACATTATCCAGTACCATTACAACAACAAATACGCATATTATGAATAATACTTGATGAGTACTGCTTGTCACAATTATATGTCGTTTCGAGTCGCAATAGATAATTTACTCCCACATGTACATAATCTATGGTTAAGTACGCAACAGGTTGAGGCAATTGAAACTAACAAAGCACAACAACAACCAATTATTTATTAAAACGTTAATTGAACGTAGAATTAACAAGATTTTATAATTTAGTGTACTCACATTATAATTTGAGTGTCTCTCTAATATTAGGCGAGGCATCATTATTTCTTGGATTATTTCATCTCTATGGTGTGAAATTTTTTTTTTATGAACTTTATATTAATTGTCTTGACACAATTTATACTTTGTTTCATGATTCATTTGAATTTGGCAACTAAGAATTATTATCTAAAACATGCAGACTGAATAACATATGTGTAATTTTTAGGCGCTATATAGATATTATGATTGCAGTCTAATTAAGAAGATGATGATTTATTTAAGCTAAAATAATTTTAAGTTTAGTCTTTGTATATACAAAACAATAACATAGGCAGATGTTTCCCATTCTTTCTTATTTCTTAGCTTAGTGCTTAGCTTTTCCTTTTAATCACGATGACTTGGAAGAAAAAATAACTTACTAATCATCTTATTTATAAAATTAATTATCGTGGATGCCAATCCATTCAACCAGAATTTCCATTTAAACTTTACGTATTACAGTAAAAATGCATTGAACACAAATAAATAAACGTCATAATCCATTTAACGCCTTTTTGAACATAAACAATTTTTATTGTTAAATTAATCACGTTTTTTACGTAAGAGTGACGTTAAAATCACTTGTAACAACAACAAAAAAAATGTGATAACTGTACAAATTAAGTAATATAACTCGAATGTCACGTCTTCGTCATTTTACAATGAAATGTGTAAAATAATGCTCAGGTATATACGAAAACAATTAAGGTATATTATCAAGACACAACTTTTTCAAAGCGCGTTAAGGAATTTAGTTACTTTTGAATAAACGTAACCGAATGAGTACATTGTGCTCATTTAATTATGTACACACGTTTATCAGGGTAAAAACGCGCGCGCCTATTATCTAGGTGTATATAGCACTAATAAAAATGATTTATATCCACGAAATAGGTAAACGTCACATCATGAGATGATTGTAAGACATTTTTTTATGTACTATATATACGGGATTTTATGGTACTTGGGGAATAATTAAATTTTTTGACACAAATATTTTTATTTGTTTCTTATCTTTAGTTGCGTTTGATAAGGCATTTTGAAGTAAATTTTATTTTTAATTTGTGGTGACGAGATTATCGCATGATGTAAATTTTTGTATTTTTAAAACAAAACTCGAGCAACATTTTATTTCTTTGTTGCAGAGCGCATAGATTCTGGGATCTTGAATAGATGGCAAACAACTTTTTCAAATCAATGATACACTTTGAGTAGAGGTGGAATTGAAATAAAAAGTTGTGTTTTCGCACAGTGATTTAAGCTTTGATTGGAGGTAGTAAGGTTTAGCAAATTTCCGATAATTGTATACACTATCATTGTACTTATTTTGATTATTGAACTTCAATTTAGAAATTAATCCTTTTCATCATTAGTGGAATGTGGAAACCTCATCGATCATTGGCCAAATGATGAGTTTCTATTCGCCTTCGCCGTTGCTAACAATCCTGCCGATTTTCAAATAAAAATTTGGGTAACTGGGTATCTTGATAACGGTTATAACCTCAATAACCATTGGTCTAGTGATGACTTTCTTCTTCCAGAATTATTGGCACCGATTGAGATTATTTATTCAATGTTATGATTATATGATTGCTGTTTATCGCCAAGTAGCTGTGTTACTGTGCACGTCTTTTTGTTATTGGTGAGTCTGCTCGATTATACTCTCGATTGGTTGAAATTGATATAAGTGAAGTGATAGTGTGCTAAAATTGTTTTATTACGAATTCAATTTACGGAATATGGCTTTCCTTAAATGTGCTAAAAATGGCAGCGCAGTATATTTGGAGTTACTTCAGCGGCATGCCGCATGGATAAAAAACAATATTGATGAGGCTACATTTGCTCAAGCGCGCTTTAGATTGAAAGATATCACCAACAACCATGAAGTATATAAGGGGAATCAACTCGATATAGATGCTGAAGAAGAAGCAGATGCAGCGGCAAATCGAGCCAATATCGAAAATGTATATTTCACCGTTCGTTCAAACCTAGAAGAGAAGTTGACAGCCTTATCAATTACTGGCACACTTAAGATCGAACAAGCCAATCAACCACCCAGGTTGAGTGAAATCTGCCGGAAATTGCATTGGCCACGTTTTCTGGTGACATTATGAAATGGTCAGAGTTATAGAGGCTTTAAAGGATGCTGCACTCAACTTCATTCTTTCAATAAGCGCTAGACTTTACAGAATCAAATTACGAAGTGGCCAGAAAGATACTAAAAGTATGATTCAATCAACCTAACTGGATCTGTGAACATCACATCATATATGGTTGTTCACTGTTAAGGCTTTGGATAAACCCCGTTCACGCCAGTTAATGGGTTGCACGACGGATTTAATTTGCATTTGCGGTTCTTCGAACGCTGCATCGAGCATATACGAACCTGAAACAACGGAAAAATGCTATGAAGCCACCCCTATGGATAGAATTACAACGTACAATGATATTTCCCAATTTATCAAACGGCTATGTACCAAATTAGACCTTATACCAAACAAACTGTCAAATTAATAAAAACTCGCATTCTATTCTGCGATGTTTTGCATTTTTAAAGATGTCAGTCAGAGATCGACGAGAACAAGTAAAAAATCTTGAGCTATGTTTCAATTGTCTCAAACTTGGTCATCTAGTAGACAAGTCCTATGCAAGAGTCATGTAAGGTTTACCTAGCAACTAAAGCACCACACTGTGTTGCACATGAGCGTTAGCACTTCCAACGTAGCTGCGACGATAACGCTTTAATACGAATTTACAAATGTGTTCACATATGTGGGAAGGGAATTATTGGATTCTGGATCTCAAATTAATTTTATGAGCAATTTATTTCCATCTAAGCTGCGGCTACCACCTCATCTACGATTGGCTGATCCAACTTTTCCAATCCAAACGTACCGCCAGATACGAATGAATGAAGAAGGCTCCAAATATCAGATGATATCTCTACAGAGTTACCGCCTAAAAGCTGTAACGTATACGACACACCTTCAGCACCATTTCTCGCCACCCAGTGTGCCTCATACAGTGTGCAATTTACAATCAAGAAAATTTGCCTGCAGCTAGCGATGCAATTCGACATGTCGTGAATGTCGATTATCTA
This sequence comes from Tipula helvola, assembly GCA_963556165.1. NCBI lineage: Eukaryota > Metazoa > Arthropoda > Insecta > Diptera > Tipulidae > Tipula > Tipula helvola. The sequence goes on from OY744481.1 coordinate 371,434,334, forward strand.
GGGCCAATTTGGTAACTGCAACCACCGCATTAAGGGCGTCAATAATCAAGGTGCTTTCTACGTGCGAAATGGAACACCAGATGCATAAAGGCATTGGGAATTTTCTGGCAACCACAAAGGGCTGTGTTACAATTTCGAGTACGACAAATCTCCAGTCAAGCCAAAGTTATGAAACGGGTCGTCATCTCCGAAATTGCACGATTGGCTTAAGTTGGATAGGGACGAGAGGCTTCCAATAAACTACCACACACATTGGTAGACAATTCGAGAAAATCTAGTTGAGCTGAATCATTTATCCATTACACGCTTCTTATTTGAAGATATTGCTCCGAGTGGCGTAAAAGAACTTCATTGTTCGATGATGCGAGCAAAATTGCCGATGATGCGGCGATTTAAATCGGAAAAGCACAACCGAACGTGGGGTACTTGTGCAACTTTTATGCTCTAAGTCTAGAGTAGCACCACTACACAAGTCAACGATTCTACGTTGATAACACGAATTCATGCCTTCAATTTTCTTGTCAGTATCTAAGCGTATTTCCTTGATAAATTTACAGCAATAATTGTAGAATAACATTAACCCCAAAAAAAACTGGGTTTATTTGAACATAATTCTATGAGAGTCAACACAAAACCAAGCAGATGTCGTGTCTCGAGGAAAAACACCGGCAGATTTGATACGATGCGATTTATGGTTCTATGAACCACCAATGTGACAGTCTTCAAAGTGCCCTTGGCTTACTTCGATTCATCTGTTTCTGACCATAAACAAATTGACAAGAGTGCTAGCATATGTCAGCAGATTAATGAATAATACCCGCAAGAAGAACCACGAACGAATCACAGGACCTCTCTGAACAGGCAAGACTTTAAATTTAAAGAAGGTTTGTAACGTATTATTCATCTCGTTCAAGCGGGATATTTTCTGGATATGAAAATTGGGCTACAAAAGATTGATGCTTTCTTTATGCGAATGGTCTGATTCAAACCGGTGTTAGATGGCAGTTTTCCTGACTGCAGTATTCTACAAAACATCCTATTCTACTTCCTTGCTCCCATCCTTTTACCAAAACTCTGCATACGTATTTCCACAGAAAGTATATTCATGTAGGCCTTTTAGCATTATTGGCAACGGTTCGTAAACCGATTTCCCAATCCATGGTTCAAAATTTGCAGCCCAAGTATTTCGAGATTATATCCGATATAGCTGAATCAACCATACTCCAATAGTACAACAGATGGGATATTTACCGAAGGTGCGAGTTAAAGCAACGCCACCATTCCACTGTGTCGTATTTGATTTTTGTGGTCCATTTTACGTCACGCAAAGGCTTCGTCGCCGAGCACCAATTAAAACGTATCTCTGCATATTTGTCTGTTTTGCAACCAACGCCATCCATTTGTGCCGTGTACATATTCAAGAGAATCAAAAATGCACGACCACTCACATGCCGTAATGAGGCTTCCAATTCACCTGCCAAATCAGCAACAAATTATCTTCGAGGCAGGTCACGAAGAAGGCATAGCTCGCAGCTCAAACGAACAATACTAAGTGGAGTTTTGGTTTGAATTGAACACAACCGATAAAGATATACTGTTACCAACAGTAAATGAAGTAGTTTACCAAAATTTCAAGGCAGCAACAATATCGCGAAGACTGCTTGAATCAAGCAACAAGCATTAAAGCATTATTTAACTGATGGTGGTACTTACTTGATGCCTACATACGTGAAATGTTCACATACTTATGCATATTTTGTCACCTGCTCAGCCTATCAAACTTTGGCAAGATAATTTAGACAATTTGACACTTGACTAAATGCGTTCTTACGATAAAGCTGCATCAATCAACAAGGCACCTCATGACATAAATTTCATTCTCAATCAACATGGAATTTCGTGTTCAACAGTTGGATTACCAGTGACCCAGGGAAATCCTCTTGAAGAAGAGGTTTATGATCAAGCTGAAGAAGCTCAATAAGCAAATAGACACATCGAGAAGGCTCAGTGAGGCTCAAACCAACGCATTTGGCAGGCAAGGAAAAATCGTTTTGCCATTCGCAACAATGAGACTTGCTGCCATATTACTGAAAGCAGGATGTACTACCCATAGCGGATTCAAATTACCCGTGCCTCTGCACGATACATCTATCTATCTCTTCAATGTGCATGAACTCACCAAACGCAAACGTTTTACCAGAAACTGCTTTGATTGTAATTGACGAAATTATAATGCTTGCTTAACATGGACTTCGCTGCACCGATCAATTGCTTCGTGCAGTGATGAAATCTGGCACCCCGTGTCGTGGAAAAATTTTAGTTGTCGGTGGCTACTTTCGTCAGACATTGCCAGTAGTACCAAGAGGAACGCACACAGAAATCATTGAATTTTGTATTAAATCTAGCGTATTGTGGAGAATCTTCGATTAATTAACTCTAACCATCAATATGCGTAGTGAAGGACAGGCTGAGCACAACTAACGGCTATTGGATGTGGAATCTGGGAGTTTGTCTCAAACTCTAGGAATTTTTTGAAAAAGACGCCATTCAAATTTTAAGTGGAATGATTACAACACAAAATTAAATAACCAGCATTTTTGGCAACATTCAGCAAATATCCGTTGCGGATTTATCAAAAAGAGTCATCGTTCAAACCTATAAATGCTCAAACGCTCGAAATGATAGCCGGTGAAGCGCACATATACCACAGCGCTGATTCTATCGTGACTGAAGATCCCTATGACACCCTTAATTTCTCTGCTGAATTTCTCAATTATCAAACTCCATCTGGTATGCCACAAACCTCAACCCTTGAAGGGATTGCGTAATGGCACCCGATTAATCATTGAAGAACCCGCCCCGAATTTCATAAAGGCCAAAATAATTTTGGAGGGCAATAAAGGAGTAAGTGTACTAATCCCCCCAATTGATCTGGCACCATCGGAAACTACTCTTCCATTTATCTGTGCAATCACCATCAAGAAGTCGTAAGGCCAGTTCTTTGATCATGTTGGAATTTATTTAAAGAAAGCCGTGTTTGCTCATGACCAACTTCACAATGCTCTCTCAAGATCACGAATTGCGAGACAAGTCAAGGTTTGCATTAAAGCAAATCTGCAATGGTGGCCAAGCCAAATAAATATTTTTGACTAATTTTCAAAATAAATAGAGCAATAAAACTCCGATTAGCAAAAAAAAGTTAACTGGACGACGCGGTAATTATTTTGTCAGTCGGCGTCAGCTTTCGATAAGCAAGCCAGCAAATTCCAGAGCAAGCCAAGGACTCCAAATCTCTTACATACATAACTGGCTTTAAATAGAGTAAGATTGTAGAGAACAAGTTGGAACGCACTCGTATAAAGGCTAATTTTTAGGTTACCCGAACGGCCAAACATATAGGGAAGTATATATAAACGATGAATACTTATAAAATATAAACCTTTACTCAAAAAACTTTCTGTATTTAGGATCCATCGAGTGGCACTCTCAGCTTCTGGTACATTTAAATTTTGATAAAAGTTGTACGCCCAGTTATAAGTAAAATTAAACAGGTTGTTGTGAACGTACTGTTGTTGCCTCGTACCTGTGTGACCTAAAACTTTTGTAACAACATCTTTCGACATTATAGGTCGTGACCTTGCGGAAAGCTTAATAGAATACCTCTACGAGTAAATCACATGTTTCCATATTGTTCGCTTCATAAATTATCGTGCTTATTGTTATACAACCTTTTTATTACTAAATTATTATATCTCATAAAAAACTATTTGTATGTACATTTGACCTTGATTAAAACTATTTTTTTAAGTATTACGCTCTCTATATGTAAATACATTATTTTTAAATGATAATTTATTCAGATTACATTCGATCTGATCATCATCTTTAGGTAAGATCTACATGCATGAAATTTTATAACATCGATGACGAGCTACAAACATCATAACAGTTTTTATTTAATAATCAGCTTATATTGATATTATCTCAACTTGTTGCTAGACTTTAAGAGGTCGCGCGCGCTGCAATGCAGACAGTATACTTGGTATAGTTTATCGTTTAGTTTTTTTTTTGTTTATTAATTCCAACGACAAAAGCTAAACAATTAGGGTGATACGTACAATGGCATTAAGTAATTGTGTAACACGAATAAAGTATGCTTTATCATCAGTTAATCGCAAATAATAAAATTATACATGACTATACCGCAATAATTATTATTGTTTAGTTACATATTTGGCCAATATTAATATTTATTTAAAAAGCGTTCACTATTGATGCACCAAATATGCGCGGAATGACATTGAAATTGTTGCGGTAACACTTGACGGTCTATTGTAAACATTGTTGGACGCACGTAAATGTCATGTTTATAAAAAATGATTACGTGACCTGGAATTTTAGTCTACAGTTGATGGTATAAACATAGTTTTGGAGTTCTACTGTCATTTTCGTTAAATTGCACCTTCCTGTTGTTTATGGGTACAAAAAAAAAACAGATAAATGAAAAATTTTGAGATACTGCGCGCAAATATTAGTCCCACATATCATATCTACTACATAAAATAATCAAAATGGCACACCATTAATATAACTAATGGTGGGTGCGGTATATAATAATCAAAATAGAAAATTTCTTATTTCATTAGAAATAGAAAACATTTTATATATGAATGTACATAAAAGGTTCAAAGTTCAATTCGTGAACCAAATATCATTATGGGATGTCAAATTAAATATGAAATACAAATTTATCAAATCTGTATGTACGAAGTTTAACTGTAATCATAAATAAAACACATAATACCACACAAATATTTAATGCTGAACTTTTGAATATAAATCAATTGACTAATCGTCGTTGTTGGTTTAATAATGTTTTAATTGTTATAAACTGAACAAGCAAGTGTATTTTTATATTCTAGACTAGAGCACAAATCGCATGCTAATTAATTTGTATATACGATAGACATAGACATATTTCTTTTTAAATTGAAGACAAAAAAATATTAAAAGACAATTGGAAACCGCAGACACAGACATATTTTAATAGTATAGTGATATGATGCCATACAGCCATAGAGACATATTGTGTCTAAAAGTTGGTGAAACGCAACAAATTGAGGTTGATTCGTTAATGTATCGGTCTAAAACATGATAAAATGTATTTCATAAAATATCGAAGAATTTCTTCAATTAAAATATTTAATTCTCTACATAGTACAATACAATACCAGAAACAGCAAGATTCTTTCAACAAGAATATTCCGAAACATTAATTCGCCTAAATGTTGATCCTTCTAGGAATTAATACAAATTATCACATTTTTTGAGAAAGTTTTCATTTTTTCACTTTTTATTTTTGTTTATTTTTATTAATAATAAGTGCTTGCAGACACAGAGTTGTATCGCTCTTATCTTCTCTGCGGGTAGTGACATAAATGTCAAAAACAGCAAGTTTTTTAAATTAAAAAGTTTTCTCAAGGTAATTTTAATTCGTTATATACCTAAAAAATGGAGGCTGCCTTCACCACACCCCCCGCTTATCCGGAAGTAAAAAAAATACATGTAGGATGATTTGTGTGTCCCCCTATTGATACACAGAAAATTCAAATGTAGTTGTAAAAAATCTTGTTTATAATTATCTGTATACTAAAAATGTACAGTAGTAAGGCGAGACGGATAACGTATCTCGAGAAGGCGAGTCAAAAAAACATTTTGCGTTTTGTTTTAATTTGTATTCAAAAAATAAAGGAGGGGGATTTTCTAGTTTGGTTTAGTCGATTTGCGTGTTTTATTATTCTTGGTGAACTAAAGATTTTCCGCTTGAACGAGTTGCTAGCGGCGCGCAATAGCAACTTTAGTAGCAACGACAAACGAGCCCGATGTACATCCAACTACGTCGACGAGATATATATTCAATGATGTGAAAGAATCAATCAACATATTTACTGGGGACGACAATTATTTAATCGACAAGTGGACAAGGTCGTTTACAAGAAACGGTTGCTGGCGGTAACAGCTACGCCGGTATTAACAACAACAAAAGATTTGAACCCGTGAGAGAAACTGAAACGGTTTTTAATTAAGGAGTTCTCGAAGAAGTTCAACGGCGCCACTATTTATCTATGAGCTGGCAGTATTGGACAATGTTGAAGGCTCTGCTATCTTCCAGACTACGAGAGGATTTACACAAGAGTAGGCCAAATATCCGCCCCAAGGTCCAAGCCCTGTTTAAAACGTATGATACTCCCCAATCTGGTGGTAGAAAGAATCGAAGGTCAAAGTTCATCTTATGTTACGTATGTGTATATAGTGGACACATCGCAATTAGCTGCATGAATAAGGGAAAAGGAAGAAATAGAGCTGAGGAGAATTTGGACATATTTCGCCATCATGTCCACAAAAAAAGAGCAAAGATGTCGTGGAAGTTTAAAATAAAATATCTAGTTTTGGCAACGATTTAAAGGAGTTTTCAATTAATGGTAGAAATTGGGTGGCCATGGTCGACAGTGGAAGTGATCTGAATCTAATATCTCAGTAGAAATTTAAAGAATTAGAAGTAGAAAATTTTGAAAATCAGAGAGTTGGTTCGAATGGGCTGATGACTAAAGAAAGATTCCAGGCAAATGTGAGTATAGCTGGAGACCATTACAACACTGTTTTTCATGTTGTAGATGAAGGACTACTTCCCGTAAAGATACTCTTTGGGAAAGAGTTAATCAACTGAATGGTTACAATCTTGACACCTGAGGCTATTATTATGCGTAAATGGATTCCGGAAAATAATATGTTTATCATCGAAAAAATGAAATGTTAGATTTAAGTCATGTAGCCGATGTACATACAGCCAATGAGATCAACAGGCAAGTAGTTAATTATTCACCACTAAAATCAAGATCATCGAGCATTAAAAAGATGGCCATAGTTTTCAGTGACGACAGACCATTTGTCAGAGGCCGAAACGGTTATTGCCGTTAGAATCCACCATTGTGTGGCAGCAAATAGCATAATGGATAAATGAAGCTTAAATAAGGTTGTGATTAGGGATATGTACGAGGTGCTAAATATTTCACGACGTTAGACCTGCGTAATGGATTTTTCCGAATCTATAAAATATACGGCTTTTGTGAAGCCGCGCTGTTTGGCCAATACGAATTTATTAAGGTCACATGCGGCTTGTGTAATTCACCAGTAGTGTTCTAGCGCTTTATAAACACCATTTTCTAAGAGTAATGTACATCATTTGTATATACATGGATGACTTAATTGTACCTGCGAAAAATGTTGAAGATGGGTTGGAACGATTGACGAAAGTGTTCGAGGTCGCAGCTCGGAACGACTTACAGATGAATTGAAAAAAATGTTAGCTTCTAAAATCCCGATCGAATACCTTGGCTATGATATTAAAGAGGGTTGCGTTAGGCCAGGCAGGGCGAAACTGAAAACCATCGAGAAGTTTCCAGTGCCAGATACTCATAAAAAATTACAAAGTTTCTTAGGATTAACTGGATATTTTCGCAGATTCGTCGAAGGTTACGCACTGATCGTAAGACCATTATCCGACCTATTGAGGAAAAACGTTAAGTTCGAAGTTAAAGAGGTGGAAAAGGATGCAGTTCGAAAGCTGAAACAAGTTTTGATTTGTCAACCAGTTTTGCAGTTATACGATGCCGTTGCAGAAGCCCAATTGTATACTTGTGCATACAAAATTGGGTTGGGTGTCATTTTTTTGCAGTGGTCTGGATCGGATGGATAATTTCATTCAGTATTTTACCTCAGTAAGAAAACGTCACCAAACGAGGAACGCTATAGTAGTTATGAGCTATGCACTCTTAAAAAATTAAGAGTGTATTTGCTAGGTCTCAATTTTAAAATAGTGACCGACTGTGCTGCTTTTAAGGCCACTATGAATAAGAAAGTGTTGAACGCGAGAATCTCTGGTTGGGCACTACAACTTCAAGAGTTTAAATTATGAGCTCGAGCATCGAGCTGGAAGTAAGATGAGGCATGTTGATGCATTGAGTAAGGATCCGGTAGTTATAGTGATTGGAGGTGGTGCAATTTAAGGCAATCCAGAGAACTGATCGAGATCTACATCCCATGAGCGTATGGCAATTTTATAGTTAATAACGGAATTCTTTTTAAATCAGTTCAAGCATCGTTATCTATAGTTGTTGAGACAATTCTATATTCCAAAGTTGAGCCAGAAGATACATAGCTGAATAACCAATTGCATACCATGCATCTTATCGGAAAAATGGGTAAACAAGAAGGGTTATTGCATCCGATAACCGAAAGGGGATACTCCATTGAATACCTACCATCTGGACCACCTTGGAAACCTTGTAGCAACCGACACATCCGTTGTTTTGTGGATGGGTTCTAAAAGTTTGTGTGGTTATATCCGTCGAAACCCACAACTACCAAAGAAGTTCTCCAAAAGTTGGAGCTACAGAAGTCGGTGTTCGGAAATCCTCGGTACATTATCTCGGATCAAGGTAGTGTATTTAAGTCGCCAGAATTCCAGAAATACTGCAGAAGCCAGTAGATTAAACATAATGCCATTACGACGGAGGTACCCAAACGGTAATGGGTAGGGTGAACGTGTTAACAGAATTTTAATACCGAGATAACGAAGATCAATATAGGGAAACCTGATGAATGGTACAAGCACATCGATACTTTGCAACGAATTTTAAATAACACTTTCCAAAGAAGTATTGAGATGACGCAGTTCGAGTTGCTGATGGGGGTGAAGATGCGCTGTCCCGAGGATCATAAATTTAAGGAGATCATAGAGGAAGAGGAAGCAAAGTCGTAGTAATCTAAGAGAGGAAAAAGGAAAATCGCAGGACCTTTGATAAGGGGAGAAAACATGATTCAATATATAGCGTCGGCGAAATAGTGGCAGTCAAAAAGACCCAGTTAAGTAGGGGAAATAAAATTGGTTCAAAATATCTTGGACCTTATGAGGTAGTACGATAGCTAGATAATGACCGGCACAACGTTGAAAAGGTTGGTGGAATAGGAGGTCCAAAGACAACATCGTCAAGCGCAGAATTCATGAAACGTTACTACGATGGGTTGAACGACGATACAGATGAAGAAGATGAATGCAGTGAAGGCTACAGAGAATAGTCATCCGGGACGGATTACTCGCAGGATGGCTATGTAGGATGATTTGTGTGTCACCCTATTGATACGCAGAAGATACAAATTTAATTGTAATGAATCTTGCTATGTTTAGAACAAATATTTAGGTATAAAAAAATAGACGATTGATGTTGAATGATGATAATTGGCACGTGCTGGAATATGATGATTAGTAAATTAAACAGGCTAGGGTGAAGATCAAAAGTTATAATTCAATAGTGCTATATACATAAAAGTGTATAGTGCAAATTTGCTTTTAGTGAATAATGTTGGTTTGTATTAATAATATAACGAGGTTTCCCGGCCTTCCAAATTGTTTAGAGTATATTGAGAGGAATATCAGCTGAAGCCTTACTTAAAGCATCAACTTTAGTTCTTAAAAAACGCACATATACATAAACGATAAAGCGACATTTCAAGAGCAAATCCAATATTTAGCAAAAATAAAAGGGCCAATATAAAGGGCTGATAACTCACTAAGTGTTCAGAAATTCGGTTCAGAAATTATGCGCATTCGAGGACTCATCCCAAGTAAACTCAATTTAATAAACTCTAACTAAACTCCCATAAGTAAATCGTTGACTTCTGAACCCCTTGATTCCGACTCAACCCCAAATAAAATCTCAATCGCAACTTCCAACTCAATTTACAATTCAGTCCTCAACGCCTTCAGTCACCCAATCAACATCCTAATCCAACCCCAACACATTCACCTATTTAATCCCAAAGTCAACTTCCCCATTCAACTCTAACTCACTTCCACTTAACCCAAAATTCAAGATCAATAATGGAATCACAACTCAACCTAATTCAACTTTAACACGACTCAAATTTGTATTCTCAACTCAACTATGTATTAAATGCCCAAATCATTCCTCTCGCATATCTAAACTCAACTCAGAATACTTCAATTTAACCCGAAATAATTCCCAAATTAAACTCATCACTTAACTCGGGCTAACTCAACCCCAACCAGTGTTTAACCCAACCCTAGTTAGAACCAAATCACAACCAGCTACTTCACTCCAGGCTCAAATGCCAATTTACTATTCAGAGATTATAGAGTTTACGCCGGCTACTATCTTAGACGTTATAGAGTTTGGTTATGACACTGATAACAAGTGGTTTAGTTTATGAATGGCGTCTGATTCAGATATTTTGATTTAATAGAAAAGTAAGTACCGTCGTGTTAGCGCCACGAGGAAATTTATTTTGGGCAACATTAAATTAGATTTGATTTGTGTTACATGGTAGATGGTAGTCAGGCGCGAAGTTGCTCGGGGGATGCAAGCCGATAGGCTCCGTTACTTGCAGCTTCCGCAAGTGCTCGTGTTACCTCCTCGTGGTGACTGCTGATAACTAGATTGCTGATTTTTTTTACGGCTTCTAGGATAAAACACGGCGCTAAAGGAGTCAACCTTAAACAAATCACTGGACTGGGTTAAGGTGTTATTCGTACCGTGCCGATAACCGGCCAGGCTGAGGGCCCAGTCTGGACCAAATATGGGAGACCAACAAACACAAAAATCAAAAGAGCCCGGTTCGCTTACAAAACCGGAAAATGTAGAGAAGGAGACTCGGGTCTTTAGGCCTACCTCTAAACCTACAAGCAAACAATGGGACAAAAGCTCAAATGAGGCTGGTCCCTCCACTCGGGTCACCAAACCTGAGCAAAGAAACATAATGCGGAACCAAAGCACCAACGAAGCTGGTTCCTCAAAACCAACCTATAACACTAGGAAGAAGGCATGGAGGGCCCTGGAGAAGATAAATAATATCCCTCCAGAAGACAGGTCGGACAAAGACAAAGCTACGCTTGCGTGGGTGAAAAAAGTCACCGAACAGAAGTCGGAAGGTCCTTCAGCTGGCTTAAAGATCAAAAGAAAAAGATCTCAGGAGGAAAGTCCTGATCGCAAAACGAACTAAGCTCCATGCTACCGAAATGAGGCCTTTTAACGAGGTACTCAGGGATCAGCTGGCTGTGGCAGTTGTTGATCATAGTCCCAAGAAGATGGCAGTATCACGCCTGCCAATTGGAGAAAGGTGGAAAGGGCCTTAACCACCATTTACCTGAATATCCTTGCAAAAACCCAGGACCTGCTCCGACTTGTCGGGATGCGGGTTGGCACAAGAACCAGGTGAAACTGACTGCATGTGTGGATCAGAGATCTATTCTGCTCTACAAGAAGGCAGTGGAAAGACTAGGCGAGGTATGGCCCGGAGCCAGCCTTGCTGTTAAAGCTAGGGAAGAAATCCCCTGTAGGCCGAGAACAAGGGTGTGGATTCCTTCGGAGCCTAGCGATCCAAAGGTAGTTGTTGCAGGTTAGTAACTCAGATTTACCAATGCACAACTGAAAAGTTGCCAAGCTCGAGGAGCCACGGGCCGACTGAGGCCAGCCGTCATAATTCTAAACAGAGAGTCACTGACTGCGCTGGAAAAAACCAATGGTATTGTAAACTATGGTTTCAGTGCAGTCACACTCAAAATCTACAAGAAGGAAGCGGACAAGCCGGAGGCTCCGGAGTCGGAGGAAGCTGCTGAAAGCTCATCTGGGCTCCCTGAAGAGGGGAACAGCCTGGTGGAAACTATCTCCACTGATAGAGAGATTACAATGTCATTGGAGTCATTAAGGAGAATCTCAGAGGACTTCACATCATCAGGGGAGGACTCTGATGTAACAGTGGTAAAGAGGGACGTCTAAGAATGGTCACCATTCTTACGTGAATGATGAACGTCACGTTCTTGCAGATCAACCTACACCACTCAAAGACAGCAGACAGCATCAGCTGCTCTACTTTTAAAAATTGGAAAGGAAGTGACGGATATTGTCTTGATCCAAGAACGTTGGGTCGCTGATGACCGGGTGCTTGGACTCAAGACACCCTGTTATAGGTTAATGCACACGGAAAAAGAAGGTAGGATTCGGTCGTGCATTCTCGTTAAAAATAATATAAATTTTTTTTTGCTATCAAATTTCAGCAATGAAGATGTGGCAGCGGTCAGCATTGAGCTAATATCAGCCTACCAAGCCTATGATGAAGTGAACATTTCACCAGTCATTCTGGGTGAGGCAATTTTGAGGGCTCAAAAGCGCAAGTTTGCAGTCATCCTGGGGAGTGATGCAAATTCTCATCACACAACCTGGGGAAGTACGGACACAAATGAACGAGGTGAGTTACTCCTTGATTACATTCTAAGTACTAACCTTGATATATGTAACTTAGGCAATAAGCCGACTTTTATAACTAGAAATAGACAGGACGTATTGGATATTACACTTGTCTCAAACTTTTTGATGACTAGTCTATTAAACTGGAAAGTGTCGGAAGACCACTCTTTTTCTGATCACTATTATCTTCAATTTGAAATGAGCTTGGTCTTTCCGAACAGCCCTCTCTACAGGAACAGGAGGAAAACCGACTGGGATATTTTCAGAACTATTCTGGGAAATTCACTACCAATGCAGGTGCCTGAACCTCCAAAAACTACGGTAGAACTCGATGGCTTAGTGGACGAACTGTCCAGCGCTTTTAACGAAGCGGTACTAGGCTCTTGTCCTCTTAGTAGGCCTAGGGGTAAATCTCGGCCACCTTGGTGGTCAAAGGAGATTCAACAAATACGTCAATGGTGCAATAGACTCTTTAAAACAGCAAGGAAAACAAAAGCCGCTGTAGACTGGGACTCCTACATATAAAGAAGTTCTCAAAATTTACAAATATCAGCTAAGAAGTGCAAAGAACAGATCTTGGAGACTATACTGTGGTTAAATTCAGGAGTCTTCGGAGATGTCCAGGCTGCGTAAAGTACTATCTACTAGCCCTTCCATCCCAAGCTTTCTTCAAAGACCGGATGGAGCATGGACCACAAATAGTATGGAATCGCAGGAACTACTATTGGAGACTCACTTTCCTGGTTGTTCCGAATCTGCACCTACTATATCAGCGGGTAAAAGGGCAAGTAGCCTCGTAGATCAAATTATTAGCAGAAGAAAGATTCTGTGGGCGATAAGCAGTTTTAAACCATATAAGTCGCCAGGACCTGATAGTATTATCCCTGCGGATATACAAAAAACTACGGATCTAACCATTTCCGGGTTAGAGGTAATTTTTAGAGGCAGCCTAGAACTATGTCACATTCCCAGTAAATAGACGGAAGTGAAGGTTGTCTTCATACCTAAGGCTGGAAAACGCTCACACTGAAGTCCCAATGACCTTAGACCGATTAGCTTGTCTTCTTTCCTTTTCAAAATACTGGAAAGACAAATAGAAGCTCATATTATAGGCACGATTGTGCCGGAAAAGCTGTCCAAATCTCAACATGCATATTGCAAAGGGAGATCTGTAGAAACTGCTCTTCATTCTCTCACATATTTTATTGAAAAATCTTTCGAATATGGAGACTACGCGATGGTAACCTTTTTGGACATTGAGGGATCCTTTAATAACGTGCTTACAGGGGCTATAACTCGGGCACTTTCGAATCTAGGAGTGGATGATTCTCTTAAGGACTGGATAGATCAGATGCAGGATCATAAATGCCAGGAGGCAGGATCATAAATGCCAGTCTGGGGAAATCCTCCGCCAGAAGATATGCAAGCAGAGGCACGCTGCATGATGAAGTCGCTATTGGTGTTCGTGGAAAATATCCCGGGACACTTAGCGAGCTTATTCAAAATGCTCTAGGCATTCTTTTATTATGGACCAATGGTTGTGGGCTAAATGTGAACCCACAGAAAACCGAATTGGTTCTCTTCTCTAGGAAATATAAAATTCCTCATGTCGATCCTCCTACTTTAAATGGTTTCAACTTGGCTTTATTGGCAACCCTCTATGGGATGTAGTGCCAGCGAAAAAAAAAAAAAAGTTCTTGGGTCTCGTCTTGGACAGTAAATTAAACTGGAAACCGAATATTATGGAAAGGGTAAAGTAAGCTACGGTAGCGCTATACTCTTGCAAAAATGCAATTGGGAAAGGTTGGGGGCTGGAGCCCCACATGGTCCTTTGGCTATACACAGCAGTAGTTAGACCCTTTCTTTTGTATGGGGTAACAGTCTGGTGCCCTACTTTTCAATTTGTGTTGCAGATGGCTGCTCGATTAAAAGGACCAGAAGAGCTTAATCAGCTTTGTTGATCTTAAGCGTTCGATTTTAAGAGCCAAAACTTGTAACTGAACTTTGAAGCTATTGTCCAGTTCTCAACTAGAAATCTTATTATTACCATTGTTAGAAGCTGTTGCCCACCGGTTGTTTTTAACTGACTTCTAAAGAAAGGAAGTAATTTGATTTATCGGAAATAATAAGGTCACCTAACAAATACACTCACTTGTATTCACCTTTCTGTAATTAATGATTCCAACGTGACTCCATAAATGTTTACACGAGTATAAAGGTACATGAGGATATATCTAAATGTCGTGACCAAATTTATTTTCATTTTGTTCGGCCTAAGTGGTTCAAATCGTGACATTTAAACCGATGGTGACAAATTCGTGTACTTAAATTTGTCAACAAAACATATCAGTTTTTTTTTTTTTGTTACAACGTTATATGACCAGAAGGAAGCTTTCAATTAACTTAAATTCTATTACATATTCTTGTTCTGTTTAATTGAATTATGCACGTGACGTAATGTCTTTTTAATTTAAATAAAATTCCCTTAATACTTATTCGGATGATACAATGTACGTGATCATAATATTTAATTGCTGCGGTGTGCTCATAAAATATTGAAGAAATAATTACTGGAAACGGGTGGTGAAAAAATCTAAATTTGTATTTTCTATATATACGACTGACCTACAAACCAATGTACAAACAATTACAATTGACCATCAACTTCAGTATCATAAACAAAAATCGATTTATGCCTGTAAATAAATCAATCGAATACTAAAATAAAACGTTCCCGCGCTATTTATTTATAATATCTATCATGGCAATGGAAGTCCCAAGTCAAAACACAAAAGAAATCCAAACAACAAACAATTTAAATAATTTATTGAATAATTAAACAAAATACATTTTAATCGCTATTATTTAAATTTTATCTTACGTTTATCCAAATAAGAATTTATAACGATAATTTCATTCATTGTACATGTATATACATACAGTATAGTCGCACAGTCACTTTGCATCTAATTAAAAAATTCATTCTCTCATTAATGAATTTATAATGGAGTAATAGCAGCAACAACAAAATATTTGAAAAAGGTTTTAATTATTTTAACCCCCTTTTTGTAGTTTAGTAAGTTGTAGTGTTTATTACCATTATTTAAATATAATAGAACGATAAATTAATTGGAAATTTTTAATTGCGCAGATAAGCAAAAATTGGTGTACGTGAAGGTGAATTGATTAATGTGGTGTTGTGAAATATTGGCGCCTAATTTTAAAATAAAATATATTTTGAAGGTCTGATTTTTTATGGATTATTTAGATTTGGGCTTGTATTCCGAATTATCGGATAACCTCATTATCAATGTTTTCTTAATGAGTATGTGAACGTGAATCTGAAAAATAGCTACAAATTGGGTCATTTAGTCTTAATCGGCATCGCTGTCGGTTAAGTAACATTTAGGAATCATACATTTAGCTTTAATCAAGGTTCTTTATCATTTTTAGGGATAATGACCATTTGTAAAATGATCTTAAAGACAATGGGGATTTCGTCTCGTTTGTCCAATGGAAATACAATTAAAATACGTTTGGCACAAAATGAATTAAAATAATCTTAACGAACGTATTATATTCAAAATTTGGGGATTATGTCCGCTTAGAAAACAGCCATAATCCCTAAATATAGCTCTTTTCTTTAGGGGGATCATATCTCAAATTTATATCACGGTACATGAATAATCTGTGAGTGAGGTATGTGATGATCTGAAATTTTTTTCCAGCGAGTTTGTGTTGAATATTGGCGAAAGTGTATTCCACAAAGCAAATCGTCAATCATCACTACGGTACGATAAAACACAAAACGGCAGTTTTCAGAGAAACGAAATTTAAACTTTAAATGCATACAGATTTCCTATTTGATAAACTAGCTTCGTGATTTCAGTTTTTTTTTCAGTGCCCAAATATTTGTGGATAATTTATGCTTATAGGCTTTAGGTTCAAAACAAATCAAAATTACGTACCTAAATTATGTAACTAAAATTGTGTTAAATTGTGTAAAATTGTGAAAAGAAAGCCAAAACTAGAGCTTTTCATAAATACTTAATCAAAAAAGGTTACTGACTTCATTGTATTATAAAGGGCAGGAGAGGGAGTCCGAAAATGGTTCCACATATCCAAACAATTAAAAATTTGAACGCGCAAACAGTTTCCACCTATAAAGAACCCCGTCAGGTTTAAGATGATTTACGGTTTTAAAATGTAGTAGAATTGCATTTTCTATGTTTTTATAGGTCAATGTACTCTTGTTGGATCCGTTTAAATTTTGAAGAATTCGTTTACATAAATTTTCCAAATTTTCACACACTGGACAAGCATGCAATAAACTGAAATGAAATCATTTTTCATAAAGGTACGTAACAGTCCAAATATTCACCCAACTCAACCACTCACTGAACCCCAATGGAAGCTAACTCAACCCCAATTCAATCTATAAATCAACTTGATTCGAAAACCACATGCGTGAATGAACTCAACTCAATCTAACTCACAACCAAACCCTCAACTCGATCCCAAATTAATTTCTAAAGGAACTTTTCACGCAAGTTCAACTTAATTTCAACTCAACCTTCAACCCAATCCAAAATAAATTCCCAAGTCAACCTTCAACTGAACCCCCTTTGCCCTACAACTGTGCCACAAGTCAGGATGGGGGAAGAGGCTATGAAAAAGGTAAACGATGCTTTCACTGTATAGTAGCTATAGTCTATGAAGACAAGCAAAATACAGAACTATACAGAAGAGATCTGCATCATGCTAAGGCCGCATCGAATGACTTTAGCCGCAGGTAATAAAGTTAAAGGACCTATACAAGTGGTACAGGAGCCCCTTACAATCCGCATAATTTCGTTGTGAAACAGAAAAAACTACTTCGGATGAGGTTAGGCGGTAACCTGGTAGGATGTGCACACGGTATGGTGTAGCAGCTACATCAACAATAGATGTGAGTACCTTTTTGATTATTTGATGGCAAACAATGTGTACATCATCAATAGCGGGATAAACCTACTTTCAAAAATCCGATTAGACAAGCAGTCCTATATATGATGCTTGTCAACTAGAATTTGAGTTCTTTAATAAACAATTGGAATGTATCTGAAGAAGCCTATTTCTCCAGTCATTTACACATTAGATTTGATATAGCGCCCGGTATCATGCAGAAGTAGGAAATTAGCATTCCCAAATTGACCGACTGAGGCTTATATAAGGCACTTCTCGGATTAGGAATATCCTGGGTTATGATAAACCTAAAGTCCTCAGAGGGGTTTGGGTATAGTTCAAATCGGTTTGAGAAAAGCTGTCCTGTGAAGCAAAGGGTGAGCACAAAAATTGTTCCTTGTTGTAGACAAAATAAAGGAAAAAATCCCTGCTTAGAAATCATTTCGAATTAATAGGACTGCTTCCGAGAGCAGATGGGAGTTTCAATTAGAACCGAAAAAAAAAACAATTAAGCTACTTTTAAACATCAATTTTCGGACTCTAGTAGAACGATATTGAGGAAATTCTACCCAGCCTGGTTCAGAGTTTTCGGATAAGCTGTGCCTTTAACGACATTCCAAAATTTTGGAGGAGCCCAATGGATTCCGCCGAATGAGCCATACATCATTTCTGCTGAAGACGATGCAAAAAGGTTTTGGATCACCCAGTCAGAGGTAAGAACCTTGTAGAAAATCCGGCTCTTAGCGGCCTAGTTACTTAGGGTGAAAGAACGATGCGGAAATGTGGCGTTTTGACTAATTTGTTATGGTCATTCGTTATTGATAGACTACTGATTATTCTGAGTAGCTATGTATATGATGTCCAGGGCTATGCGGATAATTTGGCGATCGCAATCAAAGGGTAATTTAAAAAAATCATCTCTTCTAGTATTAAAAACGGTTAATGTGCCTTTTATGATAAGGACAAAGCTTGCGCTTAGGGTTCCCTCGTTAAACGGTACTACGGTTCGACCAACGTCGTTGTCGTCCAACGAACTTAAGTATCTAAGGGTTATCCTGGATCAAAAACAGAATTGAAAACAACACCTGCACGGCCAGTCCGAGACTTTATGGGCGAATTTAAGGTTTACAACCATAGGCGATTTTCTGGCCACTTTTAATAATCATTAGGCTTATGGCTTAACATCCATACGCATAGGTAGTATGGTGGCCTAAAACTGAGGAGAAAGGAGCGCAAACTTTAATGAATAAGGCTCAGCACATAGCCTGCCGCGGTATTACAGGCTCAATGAGAACATGCCCGACTGCTACGATGGAGGCGTCTCTATGACTGACTCCGTTCCAACTACATATCAAAAAGAACGCTGCAAATACGGCCTTGAAGATGCAGGTAGGAGGCAATTTTAAATCAGGTAATAAGGTGGGCCATCTGGGAATCTATAAATAATTTCCAACAGACCATACCATATAGACATGCCTTCCAAATGTTCACAAACCCTTGTGCATTGTTACGCCTTATAGGAATAAGTGGAGTTCAGGCGGTCCTTTGAAGCAGGGTTCAAGGTGTGGTTTACAAATGGGTATGAAGTTCTGGAATATGGCCAAGTATGATGGAATTTGCCTATTTCCAAATTGATTAGAAACTGCATTCTTCAATGATTTTAAAATTAAATTCTGGAATATGGGCAATTAGGATATACCTTAGTTTTTTTTAACCGATTATGATGAATTTTGACGTTTCCAACTAATAGAAGGAAATGTGACACAAAAATTATTTTTGGATGGAATATGTCAACATGGCTTTCAAATTATTGTCTGATGAGGCTTCTGTAAATCATGCAGCTAATGAAGTTTTTTGAGGCAGCGTAAACGTCTATTTCAATTGCTAAACGATCGAGATTATCTTCGAAATAATATTCAAGTTCGCCTAGAAACTTTTCTGGCCAATCCCGCGATTTAAACGTTGGGGTATGTTTCCTGAGTATTTAATGTCAGCTATGTAGGTTGGGTCATGCTTAAAAAAATGAAGTATGTGGCGGACACGTGCTGAAGAATTAAAACAACTAACAATACATAGTGTAGAGTTTCGGAATTAGTAGTATTATTTTAGAATCACATTTTCATCGCAAATCTTGAATGTCATCAGAATCGATTAAGGAATAGCCAAGTTCAATCATACTTGGCTATATTCCAGTACTTCATCCAAAAACCATTTTAGATTAAATTTCATAATAATCAGTTGAGAAAAAGGCAAGTTCCATCCCACTTGGCCAAATTAAGTTTATCCAAAAATTATTTTAGGATCCCATTTCTATGGCGGATGTCAAATTTCACTAAAATCCGTTATGAAATAGTTTTATCCTAATTGGACAATGTAAAACCTGTATATGTATGTGCAAGATATTTAAACCAATCCATATGCCTTGACCAATTTAAACCAAACTTCACACAAATATTGTGAGCCTAATAATGAGGTGTTAACCCTTTATATTTTTTAAAATTGAAAAACCCCCTTAAATAAAACCCCCATTTCTCAATTCCTATTTGTTGACCAAAACTCGGGTAAATATATTCAAAATGAAAAATTAACTTGGACTATTATGTCGGCACTATAGGCTGGCATGAAGCAATGCAATGTGCAGGTGGTTTATACAAAACGGGTCTATAGCCGTACGTCCTCGATTTGGCAACTACTGCGTAAAGTAGGACGGTAAAAGTTAACTGCGAAAGAGTTGGGAGTGCCTTGAGCCCCAGAAAAAGATTGCATAGAATAAAACGAAAAAAAAAAAAAAAAAAAAAAAAAAAAAAAAAAAAAAAACTTGGACGGACCAATATAGTACATCATCCATCTGATTTTATATTCCATTATTGATCATTACGTGTTTCGGGTTGTTCAACCTTTTAATCAACTTATGCACCGACATACATGTCATACATATTATATAAACATTATCCAATTATCTTAACGTTTTTTTTCTTATTTATTTTCAGGTAAGTAACCAGACCTAAATATTCCAGCATCTATAGTTAAGAATGAACCCTTTTTGTTAAGTAATTCATATAAGGTTTATATTTATAATACATAAATTCAGTTAAGTGTAAAACGAAAATTTTCACTTTTTATTTTCTACTTTTGTATCTGCGGATGGATGTTTAATGTACCAACAAATTTAATTTCGATTTAAAAAAGACGAGCAAAGAAAAAAAAAATGTCTTTGCGATTCATATATGTAGGGTAGGTATATGGATACAAAAAAATATTTGGTTAACTTCATTAAAGACATATGATATGATTGAATAACTTTTACGAATATTAAATGTCATAAAGGAATATCCTTTTTGTATTTAATACTACTGTGAGAAAATTCACCGTGCGTGTATATTGTTGACAAATTCCAGACAAAAATTGACGCATTTCTAATTAACAGAGCATCAAACCTGTTTAAATGAGACCGATGTGATATTTCGAAATTGAGAAATCAATATTTGTTGTGTCTATATTTTCCATATACATTAATAATAATCCCGCACCTCGATTTAAACAATAGAAAATAAACCAAACTCATCATTCCCGCTAAAATTATTGCTAAAAAGCACGCGAACCAAATTTATCAACATTCATCAGCGCCAAGCTCGTGCATATGTAATTACAATTATACACGCGGTTTATCAGTATGTTTTGTTATTGTACTATTCCAAGTTTGACAACGTTTTTGTTGTTCTGGGTGTTATTAATTATTATGGTTAGGGCAATGTGTGGGTAAATTATGTACGTGCACGAAATATACCTGTTGTTGCGCTTGTCATCGTTGATTGTTTTGTGTTATATGTTTCACCTTTCTTTTTGATTTGCGTTGTAATTCCACATTGTTAAGTAATCTTACACGTGTGTGTATGATGAAATATTCTTTAGATTTTAAATTTCTCGTTTTGCATTTTTTTTTTTTGTTGGTTGTTCTTGAGAACAAGTGTATACAATATGCGCGCATTATGTACATATGAACAGGTTATTTTAATTGAGTTGAACTGCTTTACGTTTATCATCGTATCTCATATCCAAAAATGATGTTTTATTTTCGGTTGAAATTTCCGGTGGCTGATGATAAATATTGAACATAAATCATTAATTTTAATTAAGATTTTCTTGTTTTGAGAGACGCGGGGAGTATTTATTGGAAATGTGATTTGAGAAAGGTCTGGGGCCATCATTATACAAAATTACTAGCAACCTTTTATGGTAATTTAAAATGTTTATTTATTCAATTATTAATTAAATTTCTTCTTTTATATAAAATATTGATCGAGGCCGAACGAATCAATAATAGCTTCCTTCCCGTAAAGCAATTAACACGTTTTTCCAGGTGCGTAAAAAAAAAAAAGTTTTATGTTTTATCCACTATCAATTTGCCTCTCCTGTAACTGTGTCGACGCTGTTTTGACTTCTCCGTGTACTTCGACTTCCACTCGAATCCAATGTACATAGCTTCTCCATCATCCTGGCTATCGTTGTGAAATATTTCACACAATGTGAAGCTGCACAAACGAACCGAAAGTTTATGTGTACTGAAAAAGTGAAGGCCTACATAAAAACGTGTAAATAGCCGTAAGATAGCCGTAATCAGCAATTTCAAAAGGCCTAGCCTTTGTCACTATTTTCAAAATTTTGTCGAGTTTCATCAACACTTTTTACCTTAATAATAAAAATTGGTTCGGAAAGCTTGATCTGTTCACTTTATAAAAATATCGCTTTACACCTGATTCCATTGGTTATTTACACTTTTTTATGTAGCCCTACTCTTTATCAGTACACTCACATTTTTCGTTATTTTGTGTAGCTACACTTTGTGTGAACTACTTTATACACTGGGTTGTTTAGTTCACATCTCCCTAAACATTTTTGTTGTCGGTTAGCTTTACACCCAAGTAACAATTTGAAGCAAATATTTAGCTGATTTACCGTATATATCCTAGCGTATGGCCAACCAAAGCGGAGAACTTAAACAGAAACTATTTTGCGATTTTGGGAAGGCTCGCAACCTAACTTTACCATAATCGATCATCTTTCTCCTTAGGTCAGTAGTTATGAGTGCTGTTGCTCGAAGCTGTGGGGTAAGATTAGAATTTCCCTTTTCCTGTATGGTTGAGTTTATTGAAAATACCTGGTCCACCTTCTACTTTAGATTAAATCTATTTTAAAGGGTTAAACCCGAATTTTTGTGTTACATTTAAAGCTTTCTACTTTAGTATCTGCTGAACTTTTCTTTCACAGCCGCTAATGGAAGCAATGTAGTTTACTGTTAAGGAAGCGCAATAATGCACCGGGAATAAATCACACATCATTTACCAGTCATTGGAAATGTGTCTTTAATAAAGGCGCACGCAAAGTTTGTACACGAAAGCCAACAATCTTGAGAACATGGAATATTGAGTATTTCGACTTAACATTGCGTAAGTCTGATTTAATTAATTCTAATCCTAATAAATCGATTATTCATCCATTATACCATACCACCAGTATTGTTGTGGAGCATCAGACATAATCGAGAATTAAAGCACCCACAAATTTTTTCATGGAAAATTTTTTGCTTTGACAATTATTGATTGATGTTCGTTGATTAAACAACGGCCAGATTTTAGAACTTGGTTGAATTTATTTTGAACTAAAGGACAATTTATACATAATTTCTTTTCAGATTATCGAAATATCACGTGAATTTCGGTTTGCTTCATCGACAAATTGGAGTTAATCGAAGCTTCTGATGCCTTCGCCGGTTATGTTGAGCGGTTTTACTGCTATTATAGTTTCGTGAATTGACTCATATGCATTTTGATGTATTCGTTGATGATGCGGTTTTTTATCGTTTTAAGATAATTTTTCGGATCGCAAGGATATCTTTCATCCTGACTTATAAAGGATTTTGTTGAAGTAACATTTAATGGGCTTATGTTCGAATGACAATATCTGAGTTAAATCATCATGATATCCTATCCTCCAACAATTTAGATCTATTTATGACGTCGCTAATTTAGCATTCATGGAGTAGGAGTTTAATTTGTGAGTGGCAATTTTTTTCAGAAAATTTTCGCCTGAATCTAGTTATGCAACTTGCTGTTTTGAAAAATTGGATTGCTATACATTTGATCGCGTTAATGAAGAAGAAATTGATTTTTGATACATGTGACGATGCGCAAACGCCGACTGGAACGACCATTGTTGTTGAGCTTGTCATGTTGAGAATTTCAGACCATGTACTAAAATTTTAGTTGCAAACATATCTTTATTAATTTCTAATTCAAGTGAAGATACTTGGTCGTTGGAACTAATTTCTGCTCTATTCAGTTCAACAAATAACTCGTAAACGTAATAACTCACAACCGGAAATTTTAAATCTTATTGCAGCATCGGAACGAGGCTTGTCGCCGTTTCGCCAATTCCAGTAAGATAAGATTAAGTTTATGAGAGCACTACTTGGTGATGGAGGCTTGCTGGAGAGGATAGGTGGCTCATCAGAAAATAATTCTGTCGAGCCTTGTGAATGACTACATAATTCGATGGAAGTTGAGCACACGTATTCCATCGTTCGACAATATTACCATCCAACTATTTAAATATAATGACAAATCAAGAAAATATTCAGTCACCCACCTTCTATGTATGGATCCCAATATGAGATAACCGTTCCTTTTTTCCACGGTATCTGTTTGAATTAATTTATTAATATGAGCCCGAAGTATCAAAGCCGTATTCTCAAACTTCGAATACAGCAGGATTTTCGACGCACTTTTACAATGCTTGCATCCTTGATAACATTCGAATTGAACGACCCACTAAATACGATTCCAAAAAATCGCAACCAATCAACATCATTAAAATACGTAAATGTTACAAAAAATTTAATAATTATTCGAACTATCTGCGTTTTAGTGCTCTAAATCGAAATCCAAAGGTTTAGTTAAATTGGACTATGCCAAACATATCAGAATTGTCGAAAATGGAATCTATACAATCTTATAGAACATTTTGTATCATGCAAATTCTAAACGAAGCACAAAATCTGAACTCCCTTCAAGTATGTTCCTTGATAATATTGAGCTAAGTAAGTTGAAGAGGCTGCACACTTACACCAGTAATGGTTCATTGTGATCGAGCTAAGTAACAATGTTGATATCGTAGATGGTTTCGCTAAGTTTTTCCAAAATGTCTTTTCTGGACATCAATATTTAGGTTAAATTTGTAATGTACAATTATTTGTTCAAGAATTATGAAGTGTAATTTTAGGAGAGTAGCTATTTAACAAAATACTATACAGGGTAATTAGTTTGCTCAAAAAATACAAATCTACCTAAATCAAACCTTATTTTTGGCTGTATAGAACACCGGCAGGCCTAAATAATTGATATCACAATAAAAAATTGAAAGTTCAGTACAACTAATAATTATAGGGCAATGCAAGGTTGTACACCTTTAGGGATAAACAATTTAAAATTTACAAGAGAATATATCGTCTATACGAACTCTAGTTAAAATCCTATCGGACAAAGATTGGTTTAAGTTAACCGAGCCGTGCTAATTCCCATTATCTTTCATTTAGCATTCTACTCGTTTGTCCTGTATAGACGTTTTTCGTGTGTATTTCGTTTGTTTTTCTGCCATTGATTACAAAATTTGGGCTTACATAAGTACAATTTGTTGTATTTTATTTGTCTGCATACATTTTTTGTCTGCATACATCTCTTTGTTGTTGTCAGCGAGTTCATCTAGAATTTTCTGGTGTTTTTTATTGTTTGCACTTTCTCGCCGGATTTAGGTAAATTTAACATTTTGTAGAACATTCCATTAAATGCTGCCATTTTTATATTTTTACTGGTGTCCGTGCTTCAAATCTTCAATCTCCATTATTATGAGCTTGCTCTTCTAGAATAACTCAACATCGAATGATATCAATGTAATATTTTTCTTTATCTTGACGTGTCTGAGATGTTGTAGTTTGCTGATTTTTCTTCCGCATTTTGTCTTTTCGTAGGAACAACCAGATACTCAAATTGCCTCCATCAGTAGTTTCTAGAATATAAGTTATGACTTAAGTAGTTACTTCAGGGGCCTTGAACTGCAGAACTCCCTGCTAAAAGAAAAAACAAGTCTTCAAGACAGGTGCTTCGATATTTACATTATTAGTGCTCGCCATATCTCATAATTAGAGGACTTGGTACATAATAAAGAGTCGGGTAGAAAAAGCTTAAACTTGAAATTTTAGGTTTCATCTGGTCAGTTAACCGCCGATGTATAAAAACACTAACAATGCTAGGATGGCATAACCAGTTTCTACCATTAAGGAGATATTCGACATATTAAATTGGAATTCAATTCAAACTTAACGATATTTCAACTTCGTCAATTTATTGGAAAAAGAACTTTTTTCTTTCCTACATGTATATAGTTATTTAGCCCCGCTTCACTTATAGCTTATCTGAAACAACGACCATCAGATAAAAGTTTTCTTGAAAGACTACCCTTGAAATAGTAAATAGATTGGCGATGAGTGATTACATTACATTCAATTGTGTTTTTCGGGCAACCCCCTTTATTGCAAAAGTACTAAATATTTTACCGATATTAAAGCTGCTGAACCTGATTGGAATGACTGCAATTACCGAAAATGTGTAATAATATTTTTGGTAGCCCTCCAAGCAAGTTAGTTTCACAGAATTCCGTAAGGCCGGTTTGTAAGGATGGCTTGACGTGAGAAATATGGAACACACCATGTCGTATCTCCCGACATTTCTAGAGCATTTGATCAAATTTTGCGGCGTATTTCCGTTGGTTTATATGTTGTTATTTGTAATTTTGGGCACTTTTACCGCAGTTTGAGTCTCGTCTGGTTTCGGGAGCTATAATCGTCGTACAAATATGCATCTAGATTGCTTGAGTATTTCCATATATTTTATATAAAATTCAATTTTATTGAAAATCAGCTAATTCTGAGCCAAAAATAAAAAATCAGCAATTGTACTCCGATTATGGTTTTTGTACCTCTAAAAATAGGTTTCGGGAGCTGTAATTGTTGTGCCTACGGGTATCTATATTACTTGATTATTTTCGTACACTTCATAAAAAACTTAATTTTTGAAAATCACCTTACATATCAGCCAAAAAAAATCACAATCTGCAAAGTGCTAAAAATTACCAAACAATTTTGTTTGTCCAAAACCACTATTAGATGTTTTGAAGATCAAAAAAAAAAAAATCGCCGTCCTGCTCTCTGGATGTTTGTAATTTTTTCGCCCATCTGTTTCTATGGTCAAGGTTGAGGACTAACAAACTCTAAGAATATGTGCGTCAAGAGGATAGAGTATCTGGTTATTATAACGTTGAATGAGAGGTTCAGTAGGGGATTTAGTTTTTGTTGAATTGAGAGTTGAACTAAAATTTGCTTGAGTTAGGTTTATCGTGAGCCGTGAGTTGAGTTGTAGAGCTGAGTTTTTGATTTATTTTAAGGTTGAGTATAGATTTGAGTTGAAAGTTAGCATGAATTATCCTGAATAGAGTTCATGTACGCGTTTTTCAGACCCTGTTTATTTGAGGAACGAGGTGAGCGCTGAGGTATAGGTTTAACAGATGGTTTACGATGGACGAGTAGGATGTTTAGTTGTGGTTGAGTCGAGGGTTTAGTTAAAAGTAATGTTAGGTCTGATTTTAGGGTTCGGTTAGGATTGAGGAAGGCTTTAGTTGAAGTTGAGTTAGGGTGAAATTGATGATTGAGTTGAGGGTTGTCTTGGTTCTTGGTCGGGAGTTAACTTGGAGATTGAGTTGGGGTTAAGTAAGAGATTAAAGGGTGTATTTAGTTCGTATCGAAATTCTGATCATCTCGTGAGGATTCAAATTTGAAAGCAAACTAAAGTCAAAAATTCTTAAATGATTTTGAAGCGATAGGGTTCTTACCCTTGGATTGCTTGGCTGGATGTTTAATTTAAAAAATTATGTTGATATATCCGTGGCTGCGTTTATAAAGCCAACAGTAATTAACTTCCAGTTATATCAACCCAATGAGATATTATGTTTCGAAGCTACCATCGTTCAATAAATTATGTCAGAAATCGACATATTATAACAAAAATCGAAGTATTATGGCATACCAGAACGGTATGAAAATTCGATATCTCATGTCAGAATTAGATATACAATATCATAATTTGCATTTATGATGTCAGAATTCTATCTTGTGTCAGAATCGAGATATTATGCCAGAATCGAGATATTGTATCAGAATTTGAATTTTTGATGCCAGAATTTGATTATCATGACAGAGTCCGATAAATGATGTAAGAATTAGATTTGCAATATCAGAATTTGTATTTATTATGTCTGAACTAAATATGCATGTTATGTCTGAATTTGATATATCATGTCCGAATTTTAAGTTTTGATGTTAGAATTCGGTATACATCGTTTCAGAATTCGATACATCATGTCGATACTTCATATCAACATTTGATAAATCAAAATATTTATTTTTGATGTCTAAATTCGATATCTCATTATCAGAATATGAATTTTTAATGAGTTGTAGAATTTCAAACTTTATGTCAGAATTAGATATGCAATATAAGAATTGGTATTTATAATGTCATAATTCTATATAATTATGCCAGAATTCGATGTCATTCCAGAAATCGACATATCACATAATCGAGATTTTACGTCAGGATTCATTACTTCGTGTCAGATTTTGATACATCATCTCAGAAATAAAATATCAGATGTCAAAATTCGACATATCATGATATCAAGCCAGAATTCGATATGTCATATCAGAATTCGAATTTATGTATGTTAAGTCAGAATTCGATTTGTCCTGCCAAAATTAGAGTTAATGTCAGCATTTATTGTATATCTTATAGCAAAATTAGATAAATGATGACAAAATTCAATATGTCAAGCCAGAATTTGAATTATTTATGTCCAAATTCAATGTATCAGAATTTGTTATATCCAGAATTCGAAAGGTTCATCTCAAAATTCGATATGTTACGTCAGAATTCGATGTCACAAATTAAATTTTATATGTCACGCGGATATTTTAACCTTTTCCGTATTCGAATATGTCGGTCAAATTTCGACATGTCGTGTCAGAATTCGAAAGGTCTTATCAGATTGATGTATCATCTCATGGCTTCAGAATTCGAGATGTCATTTCAAAATTATGGATATATCATCCCAGAATTCAGCACAATTTATTGAATTTTTGGTACGATATATATCGAATTCTGACATAACATCTCGAATTTAGGGATGATACATCGAATACATCAAAGATTTTCATATCGCATGGCAGAATTCGATAAATTTCTTCGACAATCATACCCGCATTCGATAAAACATATCAGAATTCGGTAAGTCGTGGCAAAAATTAATTTTGTAATATCAGAATTTGAGTTATTGATGTCAAAATTCGCTATATCTTGTCTGATTTTCATATGTATTTCAGAATTTGTATTTTTATGACAGAATTCTATAACAGGACATTTCATAGTTCGATAAGTCGTTAGATAAATCATATCCGAATTTGAACGTACGATGTCAGAATTCAATATCTCATATCAGAATTCGATATATGTATGTATCATGCCAAATTTCGCAATTGAAGCCAATGTAACCGCTGATGCTGTTAACGTTTGACATATGTTCAGTACCAGTCGGATGCTGAATCGGTAAGAAGTGTACCCAGATGATTTACCAATGAATCTAACTGAATATTAGCGGCTCTAGGAAAATATTAAATTCTCAAAATTAGTCGTTCATTGGTAAATTTCTATAATAGTTCCACCAAACGTTTGTTTCAATGACGAAATAATTTGAGAGGTAAACTGATTATGATCATTGAATATATGTATGTGGGACATTGTTATGCTTACGTTCTATACCTCGATACCGTAATTAGGCATAACTGGGACCTGATTTTATGCCACGTTTTGGCGCCACTGTTACGTCGTTCCATCAGGGAATCACTATCTGCAGCATTTTTCCTGAATAGGGACACTCAGTTTGAGGAGGGGTGGAATTGTGATGGTGTCCATTCCGGATCAAGATAGCTGCACACTTAAAACAGTTCACACACAGCCAACATATCACACACACACACACATATGGCGTAATGCTCACCTCTCGAACTCAATAATTTTACTCACCAATGATTTGTTTTGTTATAACCAAAACAACATTGATATAAACGGATATTTAACCATAAAGAATTCACTCGACTTAAATTTTATTATGTGCAAATTTGTAATCTGTTCATACACCAGACAATATATCTCATTCGTAACTGTTCCGACACTTTGACCGCTTGAAGTTTTAAAATTGAACTTCAAAAACCAAATATAGGAGTATCTTACCTACATATATGAAAATTTGTTCTAATCAATGTTTGTACAATCAAAAATTTGTTTACGCATGAACTGCAACTTTCATTCAAAATCTTGTATTTTTTATACAAAATTAATTCGCCGCTGGGTGTTTTCCAACTAAATAAATCTCCATACGAAAATATCCAACTAATCCCGGAAATTATACTTGCATATGCAAATATAAAAGCAGCACAGCAAATTGTAATCAAGTAGAAAATTTATAACAAAAAACTTTTACCGCGGCTAACTTCAATTTCTTTCTACAAGAAGTAAATTTAGCGCGCACAGCATTTTAACAGATTTTTT
Source organism: Tipula helvola (assembly GCA_963556165.1). Taxonomy (NCBI): domain Eukaryota; kingdom Metazoa; phylum Arthropoda; class Insecta; order Diptera; family Tipulidae; genus Tipula; species Tipula helvola. The sequence continues at coordinate 371,464,311 of OY744481.1, forward strand.
TTTTAGCAATTAATTATATAAATTGCAAGTGTGATTATACGAAAGCGAAAGTTTTATAAGGAAATTATAATTTACTTGTTATTTTTAGATTTCGACTCGATTTATTTTAATACAACAAAACATTTTATACAAATCACTTTTAAATTGAATTAAATTAATTTCGATTGAATTTAATTGATTGGGCCGAATAAACAGTGAAAATGTCTTAACCACTTAAAATCATAGCCAAATTGGCAAGAAATCGCACAATTATTTGATGAACAATATTCGTTCATTATACACAACTGTATAAAGGTTTGTGACCAATCATGTTAATATTGCAAATTAAGAAATCCTTTAGGCAATTTCGTGCTTGCGTTTGTGATTCTAAATTGATGGATTCGGAATTGTTGTTGTTGTGTATTATATTTTGCAATTTATTTCAATTGAACAAATGTTCGAGTTATGAACAAAACATGATTCAATGAACTTGTTTGTATATGTATAATTGTATGTATACACACGCAGATGTTAAATCATATGTGTGTTTATATAACAACACGTGACCGTCAATCATCACCATTATTTTCTTTATTCAACCGGAAAAATCTGTCTTAATTTTTTTATGTATAACCTCACGTTTAAATCTATTAACACCGTACAGCCGGAGCACTCACAAATAATATGAATGCAATTAGTTTTATTGAGTTTTAAAGGATTTTTATGGGAGTTACACAATTTGATTACGTAACGCGAAAAACGTTTTTACGTAATTTAATGTCTAAAAATAAAAAAAACTCCATTAAAAGATAACGAAAAGATGAAAAATTCTTCTCGTTCACAAAATAAACATTTTACAGAGATAAGACCGCGCACCATACCGCACACTACATAGTACTCGCGTACATAAGAAAGATAAAAAGATTATGGTCTTAAAAAAACTTTATTTTGAAACGTTCTTGAACGACTTATTGTTTTAGAGTTTATAATTTTAGATGTTCACGTATTCATCTATATTGAAATATGTATTCGTGTATAATTATTTGCTTCGCTGAGTGGAACCGATGATACATTTTATTAGCAGTTTTATCGCTTTAATGTCTTAATTTTGTTTAATAAAAAGAAATGATCGATAATTTGTGTTTGTTAAATAAATTTCAAAAATGCTGTATTGTGTGCTCTATTTACTAAATTCGAAAGTTTATCATTTAAAACCCATTATGTCATGGTTTGGAACTGGTCTCCTAGTGCTGTCCGCCAAGCTATTATTATTTTATCAAAATTTTCGATGACAATCTGCCAATAATTGCGGCTTAATTTCTTAAATACAATTGATATTATTCCCATTTAGGTCATCAATTGTTTGTGGATCGCTGGCATAGATATTTGCCTTCAAATAGCCCCATAGGAAAAAAATCTAGGGTTTATTAGACCAAAAGATCGAGAAATTATTCGATTACCAAAGTGTTAGTGCAAAATATTAATTGTTTCTGTTGCTGTATGATATGTGGCACACTCCAGCTGAAACCACTTATTCTGAGCATCCATCATCAAACAAAAAATTTTAAAGGTCTAAACCCTCATTAAGTGATCAGAACTTCGGTCTTCAAAATTAAGCCTACTCCCAAATCAATCCCAAACTGAATCACTTAAGTCAGTCTGCAGCTCAACCTCCAAAAACAATATTTGTATAAAGTTTGGTTTAAATTGGTCAAAGCGTTTGGATTTGATCAGACAATAATTTGAAAGCAATGTTGACATATTCCTCACAAGCTCATCCAAAAATAATTTTATATCACATTTCCTTCTATTAGTTGGAAACGTCAAAAGTCATTATAATCGGCTGAAAATAGCTAAGATATATCCTTAATGCGCATATATATATATATATATATATATATATATATATATATATATATACATATATATATATATATATATATATATATATCGCACTATCCGTGCAATAAAACGATAAGTACTACTTATCGCGTTATTGCATGATTGCACTTTTGAAATCTGTGCTGGCTCTATCGTCCTGTCTAACCAGTATTTACCTTCAGGTCCTCCTGCACAAGTAATTCAACTTTAATGAAATGTTTTTACATGGGATTCCTTCATAATTTCAAACTTCAAAGCCTTCTCCTGAAAAACGATGTTTTTGAGTTATCGTTTTATTGCACGGATAGTGCGATATATATATATATATATATCAGAATGTAATCTGATAATCATTTAAGAATGCAGTTTCCAACTCATTTGTCGAATTTCCTCCAAGTCGGTTAAGAAATATTGAAGTTTCATCATACTTGGCCATATTCCAGAATTAAATCTAAAAATCATTCTAAAGTCTCATTCTCAAGGCATATTATGGAATAGCCAAGTTTTATCATAATTGGCCAGAACTTTATTCAAATATTATTTCAACGCGGTTGAACTAAAACCGGTTAGGAAGTAGCCAAACCCCACCTCTATTAGCTACATTCCAGAACGTCTTCCAAAAATTATTTTAGAATCCCATTTTCATTGGAAATACCGAATTTCATCAAAATCGGATAAGATATAAAATTCCAATAAAATGTTTATAAAAAAATCACATCCTCAGTTTAAGTGCTCAATAAACCCTAATCCAACCCCAACTCACCCCTAATTCAACCAGCAAACGGACTCAACTCAACCGCAAACACTACGCCAAACTCAATCCCCAAAAAATTGGTTAACTGCTTACTACATCCTAATCCAACCCCAACTCAACTCCAACGCAACCCTCAAATTGGCCTCTAACTTAACCTGCAAATAAACTCTAAGTTCAATGCCCAATTCGATAATCAACAAAACAGACAATAAAGGGGCCAGTTGATTGATGTCTAATTGATCATAATTATTTACGAAGTCCTGATAATTGTTCAGCGCTAGAAAATTTTGAAAATGAAAAAAAGGTTCAATCGACCAAGCTAGAAACGCTGGTAATTGGTCAGTGATTAAAAAGTGTAAAATTGATCCGGTAATAAATAGGGCATCCAATTTTTGGCCAAAAAGGAATTCTGGAATTGATTTTTTTTTAAATATGATTAAAAATTAAAAATCAAAATTTTACAAAATACAACGATTTTTTTTTATTTCGTTTAAAATATTAAATAGTTTAATGCTCATATGTATGAACGATACTAAATCGGAGGGACGGGCCATGACTTTTAAGTCAAACGGTTGTGGTTTTTTATGTTCCTTAAAAAAAATGTTCATTAAAAATTGATTGATGAGTTTTGTGAAAGTGAGTGTCTGCCAATAAAAGTTGTGTCGGCTATAGCCAAAATAACATCCAAGACGAATCGGATAGTTTCGGATAGTTTCGTGCACGGATGTTCGGTGGATCAATGGTAGGTCAGAAGCATTTTGTAATTAAATAATGATTAAATCATTATTTAATTACAAAATGCTTTATAAAACTGAAAAATTCTCAGCTTCAAAGGCAAGTTACACACTTGAATTAACTTAACTGATTGGCTTGGGCTATATGACTTGCTTCCATATATAGGTAAAGCTCTGAAATGTATCGGTGCACCCTTGAATTAAAACACAGGAGACATACAAACTTAGTTGATTGGTGTCTTCAGTCCGAGTTCGCGACAATATTCTGCGGAAAAATTTTCAGCAGGATTGCATGCGATTTAAAAATATTTTATTCGGAAGGGGAAATTTGTTTCGGGTCGTGAAAATTATATGTGCATTAAATGAAATATCATAGTGCATAATATTTGTCGATATTTACAGTCTGAACGATTTTAGCACTAAATTGATTTTAATAAAATATATTTGGTAATATCTAGTTTTGTATGAAATTTACAGATAATTTTGAGTGAATTGCTTAAGTGGATTATAATTAAACAGCATCCAAACCAGCACGGAATATCCGAAAATGAGAACCTTGAACCTAAAGCAGCAGGTGAATGCGGAATTGTGGAACTGGTTTACTGAGGTATTAATGTATACTTTGTTTCAGAGTCTAAATTTAAATTTAAATAAATTTTGTCGGATATGACTTTAAAATGACTGATTAATTTGATCTGAATTGTCGGAGAGATTAATAACCTTTACGAAAATTTCAGCTTGTTTGGGAAGAGTAAAACAAATGTCCGGTGTCGGGTTCGGGAAGCTAAATCAGTCAAGGAAAACATATCAGGGGTACAAATTGAAAATGCGGGATTGATAACAGATGGCGTTACTAACGCTATACGCATCAGGCAATACTATGACTATGTTCATGTCAAAGCTACGTCTTATAGCTTTAATTTTCAGTATGTGTCAATTTGTCGCAGTGTCAAATTCATAGTTTTTTTGAGCTCTCAATATGTCGAGTTTCGTGCCAACAAAACAGCATTTGCGGGAAGTTTTAATTTACTTCTTTAATTTGAAGAAAAGTGCTGCTGAAGCACATCGATTGGTCTCCGAGACTTATCCGAGTCATGTTCCATCGGTTTTAACGTGCGAGAGATGGTTTGTGCGGTTTAGAAGTGGTGATTTTGACGTTGAGGACAAAGAGCGGCCGGGCCAAGTGAAAAAGTTTGAGAATGCTGAATTGGAGGCAATACTCAATGAAGACTCGTGTCAAACTCAACAAGAGCTCGCAGATTCATTGGGAGTGACACAACAAGCCATTTCCCATCGTATAAAAGCCCTCGGAATGATCCAAAAGCAAGGACATTGGGTGCCGTATGAGCTGAAGCCGAGAGACGTCGAGCGCCGTTTTTTTGCATGCGAACTGCTGCTCGAACGGCAAAAACGGAAGGGTTTTTTGCATCGCATTGTCACTGGTGATGAAAAGTGGATCCGTTACGATAACCCGAAGCGCAAAAAATCATATGGTTACCCCGGCCATGCATCATCATCGACGGCCAAACCAAATATTCACGGCGCCAAGCTCATGCTCTGTATTTGGTGGGACCAGCTGGGTGTGGTGTATTATGAGCTATTGAAATCGAACGAAACCATCACAGGAGCACTATACCGAACTCAATTGATGCGTTTGAGCCGCGCACTCAAAGAAAAACGGCCACAATACGAGCAAAGACACGACAAAGTAATTTTGCAACATGACAACGCTCGGCCACATGTTGCAGCGCCGGTCAAAACATACCTACAAACGCTGAAATGGGAAGTCTTACCCCACCCGCCGTATAGCCCAGACATTGCTCCTTCCGATTACCACCTTTTCCGATCGATGACACATGGCCTAGCTGACCAGCGCTTCCATTCTTACGAAGAAGCCCAAAAATGGGTCGATGACTGGATAGCAGCCAAGCCGGCCGAATTTTTTCGCGACGGTATCCGTAAATTGCCAGGAAGATGGGAAAAAGTTGTGGCTAGCGATGGACAATACTTTGAATAATTCATTTGTTACCATTTTTTCAGAATAAACGTTCAAAAATAGAAAAAAATCCCGCATTTTCAATTTGTACTCCTGATACAAAAATCAACATTATGGTTGTTTGTAGCACTCAAAGAGTAATCCATAACAGGTGTATAGAAATGAAATTAAAATTAAATGTAAACTTAATTCGTTACGAATTTCATTAGGTAGCAAGGTGGTGGGAAATATATAAGGGGTAATTGATAACTAATTAATATTGAATTTAGGATGCCAAGGATTAAAGCAGTTTGTAGAAAAATGTAATGTGCTTGCAGTTCCTGCTATTTCTGATCATGACTTGATTTTTACCTGCTATAAGTTCAGTCGTATTACAGATAAAACTTCTTATACTGTTGTTTAATGTAATCATGAGTATTTTATAAATTATTTCTTTTCGTTAGACTGGTTAAATTTTTATTTCTATCCTGATGTGAATGATATACTGGAACAATTCAATTCAAATTTCTTACAATTAGATACTATTTGTGTGCCTCGTAAAACAAGTATAAATGAATGTCCCACTGCTCCATGGTTAAATGCATATATTTTGAGTTTAATGCAACGTAGAGATTTGGCTTACAAAAAATACAAAAGATATGGATTAGAGCTTGATTTTAAATCATTTAAATATTTTAGAAATAAAACCAACAAATGCATCAATCAAGCTAAAAATACATTTTATTTTGGGAATTTGCACAATGCTAAAAGAAAATGGAGGTAATTTAAAATTACTTGGTATTTCATGTAAATTAACCGAAGCTGTCATGGACTTTTCTGCTGAATAAATTTTGGCAGGGATCAGTAAACTTAACGAATCGCTAGATGTTATGCCTTTACCCGATTTTAGTTGTGATAGTTATGGTTTTGCTTTTGATTGGGTCGATGAACTTATGATATTGAATGCTATTCGCATAGTTAAGTCGGATTCATTAATCACTTTCATCATTAATCAATGTTTGACGAAATCAGTATTTCCTGATGTGAGGAAAGTGACTTCGATTATTCGCCTAGCTAAGAAGGATTTAATTTCTAATATATGTGACATTCGCCCGATTAGTATTTTGCCTGCCCTATCTAAGGTCCTGGAGAAAATTATACAGTACAAATTCCTGAGCACCTCAATATAGCTTTAATTATCTATGCAAATACCAATATGGAAACAAATCTGGCCATAGTACTACTGCTGCACTTGTGCATATTGTTGATGATCTATCTGCTATATTATACAAAGCTAATTCATTTGGAGTTTTAGTCCTATTAGACTTTTCTAAAGCATTTAATTGTGTTAATCATATCCTGTTGCTTGAAAAGTTAAAGTTATATTATAAGTTTTCCAATTCTGCTATTTTGTTGCTTCATTCTTATTTGAGTAATCGTAAACCATTTGTAAAGCTTTGTAACGCTTGGCGATGATCTTTCAAGGGTCAATTTTGGGCTCTTTATTTTTTCCATTTATATAAATGATCTATACCTTGGCATATTTTAAATTGTCAATTTCATCTTTACGCTGATGATTTGCAACTGTATATTGATGGTGACTTGCTAAAAGTGGAGGAGGACGTCATTCAACTTAATGCAGATCTTAAGTATATTTGTTCATGGGCCAAAAATAATTCACTTTGCATCAATCCAACTAAAAGAACAAAAAATTGCTAACTAGAAATAATTCAAATAATATTGCACCTGTGCTCTTTTTAAACAATGATATAATCTCACTTGTTCCAACAGTTAATAACTTAGGATTACTATTGAATTCAAAGCTTACTTGGAATGACCATGTAAGTTCTTTGTGCCAGCGTGTTAATTATTAATAAAAAAGTTGGTCCAGTTGACTTAACTTGTTAAAAGTATAATTATACCTATTTTCAGCTATTGTGATATGATATTTTCTAATTGTGATAGTTCCTCAAAACGGTTACTTGAGATTACTTTTAAAAATTGTGTGAGATATGTTCATGACCTTAGGCAGTTTGATCATATTTCCGAATTTAAGAATTCAATCATTGGGTGCGACTTGTTTGAATTTTACTGTTACAGAACTGCTGTTTTTATTTTCCGAATAATTAAATCGGGTGTACCATTATACTTGCATGATAAATTACATTTTTCTATATCATTGAGAACTAGGAACGTTAATTTGCCTGTTGGTAGAACTAATGTTTACAATAACTCCGGATCAATAAATGCGATTATCACTTGGAACAGTTTGCCTACAGAATTAAAAAATATAAGTTCGATTAATAAATTTAAAGCAGTTTTGTTAAAACTAGTAACTTAGAATCAAAGTTCTTCTACATATTGTAATTATGTACATTGTTGTATTTATGTTAATTATGGTTAATTTTAAATTGTTCTATACTATTGTAAATATGTGTTATGTCCAAAAGGCTTATATGTACATTAAATAAAACATTATTATTAGTAAAGTAATTATTAGAAAAATTTAAATACTGACAATTGACCGCCAAGGTGTTTGTAACCGGGTCGATCTCAATCATGTATACTAACAATCCTATCAAATAAATGTGAAAAATGGTGTACGGTGGGCCCGGTGTCAAAAATTCTGAGAATTACCGGGAGATCCTGCTAATTGCTTGGTCGTACATTCAGAAACAATCAATCAATCAACATGTATGAACAATACTAAATCGCAGTTACTACCTACTCAACTAAGTTTTTAAAGTGGTTTTCTCTAAACGCTAAATTATATCAATCATACAGTAAATTCTAGAAATACTACAATATAATGTCTAAAAATCCAATAAATTCTATAAAATTTAGAAATTCTATAAATTTTCTGAGTAATATAAAAATATATATTCTTTAAATTTTGTAGATTCTGTGAGTTCTTTTAATTGTATTAAGTGTGTCTGTTTTATTAATTATACAAACTCAAATTTTCATTGTTTTACAAACACAAAAATTTCGATAAATCTTATAAAGTTTAACAATTCAATAAATTCAATAATTTTTATAAATTTAATAAATTTAAAGTTTATAAGTCTAATTCTATGAATAAAGTTTAAAACTTCAGTAAGTGCTTTAAATTCTACAAATTTCATAAATTCTTTGGTTCTTAAAATTCTATAAGTTTTATAGGTTCTTCAAAGACTGTAATTATATAAAATTTAATATGTATATAAATTCCATAAATATTAAAGATTTTATAAATTCCATCAATTCTATAAATTATTCGTAAATTCTATAAGTCGTACAAATTCTGTAAATCCGATAAATTTGATTATTTCTATGAATTCTATAAAGCCTAAAAGTTCAGTTGCTTAGGTTAGGTTCGTTGGAGTAGCACATAATGTATCTCCTTCACCCTTACAGTAACCAGGAGCTATTTAGGTAGCGTAGAACATAGCGCACTTTTCTGTTTTCGAGATCCGCAAAGTTGTTCATTTTGAGCTTACCTAAAGTTAGTACTTCTGCGTGCTAATGCCGGACATAAGCAAAAGAAGTGTGTCATAGTCCCTTCCAGTGTTGTGCCGCGTAATCCACATAAAGTAATTAATTAATTGTCTACTCGTGTAGATAATGTATGTAGACAATTCAAAAAATGGTGTAGATAATGCAGACAAGAAGTTGAATCGGTTTTTTGCTACAAAATGCATGATATCATTCTCAATGCTATTGCAAATTCAGAGAAAACTCTACCTGAGATTTTCCTCGGGAACGAAAATTGTAGACTAGCATTTGAAGCCTTGTAAAAGTATAGTAGTAGAAGAAAGAATTCATCACTGCAATGATGTGGATTTGTAAGTGAATACTATCTAAGAGATGTGCTGTTAAATCATTTTAAACAAAATTTGATAACTGCTAACATATTTAGCAAAACAATATTTGTATTTTTGGTGATATGTTCGTCATATACAGAGCGAGGCTAATAATTGCATTAAACTGCAATAGAGTTTAACGAAGTACAAGTTGAAAATAAATTGATTCATATATTTGGTAATGAATGCAGATTTATACGTATGTATAAAACTTGGACGGATTAGACATATAGTATATGAGTTAAATTTTATGTAAAAAGCACTGACATATCTGATGTTTTTATACGCCTTAGGAGGATTCCATTTACTCAGGTCATAATGTATCTTGGCACAATTGGATGTTTCATGAAAGCAAGCGGATTAGAGTAATTATGGGCAAAGGCTTATGGAAATCAAACACATGATTAGTGCGCTAGCTTTTTCGCGTGATCGAGCACATTTTTTTGGAGCCTTTATATCAGTGTTTGCAAATAAGTGACAGGCGTGCCAAACTTGGCACGTTTATAAATTGGTCCAAAAATATTGAGGTTAAAATTCAGTTGTTTTCAGTTATTTTTAGGAAAAACGGAAAAGACGGTTAAGAGTTTTGATGCCGGGAAATGGGAAACCATGAAATTAATTTGGTCATATAACCACCTTTGGAATAAATATCAAATATTTTCGACAAATACGGAAAACTCGAAAGAAAATTATTAGCTTTAAAATGCATGGTTTGATCAAAAATCATGGGAAAAGCTTACGCAGTTTTGTGTTTTCAACAATATGGTTTTTCAAACAGGAAGAAAACTTCGGGACATGTAAGGCGAATAGGGAGCTTGAAGCATCACAAATTCACAACGGTGTCATTTTTTGCCAAAAATTTACGAACAAGCAGATAAGTGTGAGCATGCGGATTATCGTAGTACAATGGCCATGAGTTGTTTTGCCACAAATCACGTTCCATTCGCAGGTGGTAAGAACTCATAGTTTACTGTGCCGTTAAAATCGAAGATAATAGTATAACAGTGAGCAGAACATTCACATTCTACCGAACTTGACGAGCTCTTTTCGGTCTTCCTTTTTCAGGAAGCTGGTCCTAGTTACGACGAACTATCCATACTCTCAGGTTTTATCACCAGTTGCTACCCGTTTTATCAGTTTTGGGTTGCTGAGCAATGTGCAAATGATCTACCAACATCATCGGCAAGCAACAACCTCTCTAATAGTGATTCGGCAATTTCTATAACCATTTTGCTCATTTTTTCGACGATGCTGGCGGTTTTAGGTATGCTCGGGTGTTCCAACGAGCTCGTCATATATTAAACGTCTTCATGGCTCGCTGTCTTTAAAACGCTTGTCCACCGGTAGATGATTGATTTGTTATTCGAACATTTTCAATGCTGCCGTGTACTTCATTCCATTCTTAAAGCAAAATTCTATTCAAATTCTTTTTTCCATTTTTTCGACAAGTAAAAATCGCCGAGCACAACGAACCACATACAAATTTTCGACAGGCGACAGCCAACAATAGGTACCAACGCAAGAGATACCGAAATGATTCAAATCGTGCCGTCACAAGAAAACATCACAAAATTTGCGATTTTACTGTTATTTTATAAGCCGCAATGACTTAGGTAGTTTTAGTTTAGGATTTGTTTACAACAAATTGGGAGGCACGTTTGCGTTGGTTTTAGTTAAAACAGGAAAACCAATGGAGTTGTTAAAGTGGCCAGATTAGAAACGTCTATATTTGATGAAAATAAAAACAATAAAATTGGTTTGGTAGCGATGACGATCCACTAGTGAAATCTCTTCTAGAAAAGTTCCATAATTCGCCACATTGATTCATCTTTTGGACGTGCCGCAACTAATTCATGTATCATCAAGTATGTTGGTTAAGTCAGATGCCAAATTTCAATGGAATTGGTGCATAATCGCAGAATTTTCGTTTGGCGCTATAGGATGGATTTTCTTAAATAAACTGTGGCCAGAATTTAACAAATATTCCGGGACACTGCTAATGATACTTTGGTATATAAAGACAAACCATAAATGTATGTAAAATTAGATTTTCCAAAGAGAAATTTGTTGTTTAAATTTATGTATAACCAGTCTAAATCTTTTCAACAATTTTAGCACCAAATGGCACATGCACGCTAATCAATCGATTTTGATAAAAAAATTTATATCTAAATTATTAAGCCGAGTCTGTATAGTTCCTCGTATAAAGCAAAATTATTCACGACCTGAGGAGTTCCTTGGGTCTTATCATTTGCGGTCGGATTTCTTAAATAAAATAATAGCTAAACTCAAGAAATATTGCGGAACACCATCAAAAGGGTCTGGGTAGTAGTAGCATGTTTTTTAATGGATTTTAATACAACTTTACATTTAAGGGTGTAGATCCTAAAATAAAATGAGCTCCGGCTCTGAAAAATCTTTCGACCATATCATCTGGGGTCGGATTTTTCAATTAAAACATGGCTGAAATACATGAAATACCAATGATGCTTGTTGCTGATTCGAATATGATAGCGGTAAGAAAATATTTTGCAGGCATTGTATACACTAGAAAATAAGTTACTCTTTTGCCGCTCAGGTTTACGGATTTAAGATTAACTTTTGTTAGTATAAATTCGCTGCAGTTATTTTATTGGATTATTTGCGCTGTCAATCCGCGATAGTTGCATTCATATTTTAAATATGAATTGGCTTCAAAACCGTCATATTTATTTAATGCTATAATCCTCAACGGAGCAGTTTTGCTATAATGCTACACAACAAACTTTTTAAAATGTTACTCACGCAACAAAAATCAATTTGTCACGCTAATCCTTTTATTCTATTTTTTTTCTAATAAATTAGATTTTTTGATTATAATAAAGCGAAAAATTAGTCCTGTAATAATTACCTACTGATGATATCTCCAATTGAGCATCAACAAAATTGGTTTAACACTTTTTCACTGAATGTTCACAACTAAAATTGGATTGAATATGACTAATTTCAGTGAATCGATGTGATACGGTATTCTTTCATATAAATCACACAAATATTATTCAAAATAGTGTGAAGCTGAACAATCATCCACAGAGTATATCTATTTCTAAAATCAATTAATCACCAATTATCGTGCGGTTGACATAACATTCAAATGTGTCTGTGTAAAAAAAATTATGAATCTTTGCGACCAGTGTGTAAAATCGCTTGTGGCTTGCTTTCAAATATCCAATCAATCATGATTAAATCTAAACGATTGAACAATTAAATTATTTTTTTTTTGCAATTGAAAGAGAATTTGCAATTAAATTTTTACACACGGGGACAAAGTGAAAATTTATGGTAAACGGAATTTGATGCACATAAAATACTTTGTTTATAGCTATCAGAAAATAAAACTTTCAATCGAGCTGATTTACAAAGTAAAATGTAAATGTAACTAGGCATGTCTGAATAAACGGTGCAATCAATTAAATGATTTTATTGTATATATGTATAATATACTGTATTAACTGTGTTAACGTCTAAGTATAAGTTAATTACAAATTAGAAGAAGAAGTTGATGATGATGTTGAAAATCGCACAGAAGAAGATTGGAAAATATTAATTTTGTACGGTTAATTAGTTATTAGATGGTGTGCTCTTTGCTGTAATATATCGTCGAAAGAAAGTTTAATGGTTTGTTTTAATATGCGCACAGGCAACATGTATAATTTGCACAAATAGGGACAAGATGATGCAGCTACATAAATTAATACTTTTACTTTTTTTTTTTGCATTTTTAATGTAGCAATAAGTGTGGGAAATTTATCGTTGCATGATTTGAATAAAAATTGCGCGTTATACCGGTGACTGGGTTTAAATTTCATACGTTAATATTTTAAAATAAATTCCGATTCACGTACTCTGATTTAAATGATCCTGGGGCATCCCACAAAAAACCTTACAGACCGATAAACAGAGACCAATCACTCATAATATATTTACTGGCAAAAGTAGAAATATCATTACCCCCCTTTACTTTACCGCACGAGCGATTGGCCACTGTATTTTTCTGATTTGCCAAATCGAAACTACTGTGAATGTCATTACTACTATTATATTGTCTATAATAAAGCCGAAAAATCAATTTGATTAACAGACAACTTTTTAATATGTGGGCATAAATACACATACAAATGAGGTTTCTACTTGGGTTTTTCTGATCTTAGTGAATATAATTCGCTAAGTCAGTACGTTCTGCTTGTTACTTAATGTATTAAGCGAGAATTGTATTTTTGCAGTTTGATCGTAGCTACCTGGTAAGTAGATCTTACTTTTCAGTACAATGCCGAATTACTAACAACAAAAGGAGGGTTCTCATTTTTGAGAGTCGATAAATTTGTATTGACGGTGTGGTGAAGTAAAATTGACTGAAAATTAAGAAATTATAGCTGGAAAACTAAATTTGATTGTATTTCCGTTATCGCTGAGGTGTTTCAACACTCTTTCTAAAATATCCGCGTTATCAGCTAGTGCTTGTTTTAGCGTGTGTGGAATTTTGAATTCAGTTCTTTGGAGGATAAGGGCCCTTACAGCTATTTAGAATCTGTCTAACGGTTAAGGGTTCGTTAAATAATTCACACCTAGTTTCTACTCTTCTCAAAATACGGTACACGTGCATAATATTAGTGTGCCCTATTCTGAAATGGCAGAAAATGATACTGTCAGGCTTCGCCAAGACATTTAAAGAATCCCATTTTTTCGGTTTATCTTTAATTTCGGCCAAGTGGTTGGAAGGATTTATTGACGTCCATCGATTTATTTTAGCTCTCCAAATTGCATTTAAATCCAATTTTAATGAATCATCCCCAGTTGAGGAGTTGAATTCAATTTCACTTCCTTCAGCAGCATTTGTTGCCTCGGAATCAGCCGTTTCGTTACCAGGAATTCCTACGTACCCATCCACACCAGTGAAATATCCTCTGTCGAACCCAGTAATGAATCCCTGATTTTGCTTATTATAGAATTTTGGATCCGTTTGGTTTTTAATGCTTCCAACGTAGACAGTGAGCCAGCTCGTGCATGTCCATTGCGAGCTAGAAGGATAAAGCCTGGCTATATTGATAGCCTCGCGTAGGGCACATGCCTAAAAAAAACTTTGCTGACCAGTCATTTCCCGTTCTTCACTTCTTTGGGACTGATACCATATCATTGACGGCAAATCCGGCCCTATTGTCCGATTTTACTGGATGTATGAGTCACCAGGTAAACTTGTCAGAAATTTGAAGAATTCTGCTTTGTACGTAGAAATAGGGGTATTAGATTATTGGACTATTTGCAAATACTAGTTCTATGTTTCTTCAGAGGGGATATTGGGTACAATGAATTATGGCTAGAATATTGGTTGACAAAAAATACTGATCTGCTATAGATGCACCTTTATTTCTCAAGTTTAAAGGAGAAAATGAATAATATACGTAGTACGTTGAATCCAGTCACTAGCCCTCACCTTTTTGATAAATTTAAAAGCCCTACCTCGGCAATAACAGAAGTTCTGAAGGCTCCCGTAGCTATTCTGACTCCTGCGTTATGTATAGGATTTATAGCAGCGCGAGGAGGGCTGATCTAGAGGCTCCCTCGTAAAATTGACATTCATAATCCAGTTTACATAATACCAAGCTTTCCAATACCCTCAATAAAGTTGCTCTATTGCTTCCGAATTAGTACCTTTCAAGCATTTTAGCGCGTTCAGACACTTTGCAAGCATTCTTGGTATTGTTAATATGAGCTTCCAAATCATCCAATTAATTATTTATCGCCCTTCCCAAAAATGTATGTGTTTGAACATTTTCTAACTGATTTCCGCCCGAGTGTGGACCGCGGGTGTGCACTTTCGCTTTCTACAGAAATGCATTGATTTGGTCTTGTTGGGCGAAAATCAAAACTCAGACTCTTTACACGAAAGTTCTAGTTTATCTATAATTCGGGAAATCTCTTGTTTTTGAAGCGACAGATTTTAATTTTTCTCTTATGTTGAATTAAATCAGACGAATAGTTTTCCGAAGAAGAGTTGAAAGCAAATGAAGCGCCGAGAATATTACCGATTGATTCCGAATCTGTGTAAGTAATGTTGTTGTTGCGGATATATGGAAGTACCGTTCCTTTACCAGTCAGCGCTCTAATTTTTCTCACAATTCTTCACTAGTTATCCTCGGAGGGCCGATTTGAGGTCGGAATTTATTCCAGAGGACTGTTTAGTCTGTCTTACAAGTCTTTTCGCTCGTGACGGAGCTCTTTTAAATGATATTAGATTAACAGTCGAAGGGTTTCTTTGGAAAATTTTAAGCATTTGCTTCCTATCCAAAATAGCTGTTCTAATTTCGGCCGACCACCATATGGGACTACTTTCTTTAATGGCCGTACAGAAGATAGAGGAATATTGGATCTAGCAGCTTATGTTAAAATGTTTGAGTATTGCTCTATAATGTCGTCATTGGGTTGGTCTAGTGAAATATTTGTATAATAGCTAATAGTAGCCAGATCAGAATATAAATACCAGTATGCTTCATGTTCCATCTATCTTCGCCTTCTTGAATTCTGTGATGAGAAAGTCCTACTAGTCAATATAACTGGAAAATGGTCACTACTGTACCAGTCGTCTTCCACGCTCAATTTCCACTTATATGCAAGCTCGGGAGAACATAGGGGCTATCAGCATTGAAATCTCCTAGCAGGACAATGGGCCTTAGAAGTGCTGAAACTAACTACATAAGGGACTGAAGATTGATGGTGATGGACGGCGAGATGTAAAAATGTTGAGCAGATGGTTATTGATGAACCGGTCAAGTCTACTTTACAAGCGGCAATTTGCAAATTTGTAGTGGCTTGGAGAGGAATAAATGTTAGACAATTTGTAATTAGTAAAGCAGCTCCTCCTGAACCAGAAGGGTCCAGTGGGAAATTTGTAACTATGTTAAAACCATTCAGCTTAGGTTTATGTGTCGGTTTAAATTTGGTTTCAGTTAGTGCTAAAGTCCATGGATTATATTTGGCTACAATTAAATTTAGCTCAATGTCCCTGCAAAAAAACCATTGCAGTTCGAATGGAGCAAGTCGTTACAATCAATATTCATAGTTGTCTTATGAATCCTTGTCACTGTGACTTACTTGATTTTTGTACAAATGACTTTGTGTTGGTTGGAAGTTAAATTCTTCAAAATTTCTTAATGGTTGTGATTTGTGATGTTGATTTTGTTGAATATTTGACTGTCTCTGTTGTTGCGGTTGCAATTGTTCTGATGTTTGAATTTGTTGTAGTGGTAATGTTATGCAGTTCTTTTCTTGTAAACGTTTTTGTTGAGAAATTTGCTCTGATTTATTGTTTATTATTTGTTGTTCTTGTTGAGAAAGATATAATTCAGTTACGTGAGGTATTTGTGTATGCTTTTGGTTCTGAGTTTGAGTTAGTTGTGGTTGAAAGTTTTGTATTGATTGTTGAGACGTTGAGTACTGCTGTTGATGATGGTGAGATAGCTGTTGGGGTTATATCGGTTGCTGTTTTTTTTGCTTGAAACTTGTTGGTTTGGATTGTGACTGATTCTGTGCAGTACGATTTCCTTTTACGATACTGGCATAGGATCCTGCTGCCGAGGCTGTATTATCGTTTGTCCTATATTATTTCGTGCTTGCTTCAAAGTAAGTGATACTGTATGTTGTTCCAATTTTCATGATTTTTGCTTCCCCTTAACTAGACACTTCTTACTAACGCCGGTATAGGGGCCCTTGCAATTATCGCACTTTAGCACAGCGCAAGGTTCCTCGTGGGAGACTTCCAAATCCTCAGACCATTTGAAGCAAACTAATGTGTTTCTGCATCGCTTTTCGTATCTCCGAACTTATAACAATATGTGCCGCATTTTATGGGGTTTGGAATGTACAGTCGAACGTCAAATTTAATAAATCCGGCATATAAAGTCTCCGGAATGGTTGGTATATTGAAAGTAAGAACCATTACTGCAGTATCTTGCAACTCGCCCTCAATCCTCTTTTTTATTTTTCTCACATCAATAACTCCCTGCGGGATGAAAACCTCTCTTTAATCTCTTCTTCCGGTAAAGAAATTAAATCCCGGCAGAAAACCACACCCTTTGAATTGAACCAAGTCGTGTTTTGGTTAATATCAGCAGCTCCCCACTTTTACCACGTATTACTTTTTTAATGTCGTTAGAAACAATAACCATGTCGAGAGCTTTCTGAATTCAACAAGAAGAAATTCCATTAAGGTTAGCATTTCCATCTTCATGTTTTATAACCAGATATTTTGCCTGAACAGAATTAGCTGAGCTTGGCGCATATGACGCACTGAATCCCAGTTTTGCTCTCTTAGTCGCTCGGTTTTTTTTCTTTTTGGATGTGAATATATTTCACCATAATTACCGACCCCTTCCAGGGCAGCAAACCGATTTCTAGAGAGCATTCTGTCGTAAGGCAGATGCCTCCTACGCCAATGCGTGACCCGAAGCTATTTAGATATAGCACAAAAGCAAAAAAAAACATTGATTGTCTTTTAATGTACTATAATTGTGTACTTCAGGGTGTACCGTTATTTGAAATATCAAATAACTGTTTCACTGTTAATGTATTGATAAATATTTATCAATGTGGAATAATTTAATGTTTGAATATAGAACACGCATGTATGCGTTAAATACACTAAGAAATTGTTAAAAGTTTTTAAGGGGAAATGTAAAATTCGCTAATACTACAGGTACATGGTTGATTTTGTATATAGGAATAAATAACGGACAACCGCGATTAAACATTTTAAATACTTGGTGGATACATGATTTTGGAAAAAAATGTTAAACCGATTGAAAAATCTGATTGTAAGCTTACTAAAAAATTGAAAGCTTTATTTAGAAGGATTTTTAATTGTCTCTACATTTTCTTGAACTTGATAAATTTTTTTAGTAAGCTTTTATCGAGTTCAAGAAAATGTAGAGAAAATTAAAAATCCTTCTAAATAAAGCTTTCAATTTTTTTAGTAGCTTACAATAAAATTTTTCAATCGATTTGACATTTTTTTCCAAAATCATGTGTCCATCAGTTATTTAAAATGTTTAATCGCGGTTGTCCGTTATTTATCCTATATATAAAATCAGCCATGTATCTGTAGTATTATCGAATTTTACATTTCCCCTTAAAAACTTTTAACAATTTTCTTCGAATCAAACGAATAAAGAAAATTGCAATTCGCCTTCATTTTATTTAGCGCTGCAGCTCGCTGCTTGTTTTCCTCTCCGACATTTAATTGTTTTTACCATCATGTCTGATATTTTCACCATTTCTACCGCCAAATTACAATTGTCTAGGATGTTATTATGCCCTGGTATAGTTAATTTAATCTGATTTCTTGTTAATTTTGTGGTTCTCGATCCAGCCGATGAAGGTCATTTTTCGTCCTTCCGTTCTGCTGCTCCTGAGCTGCTAGACGACTCTGTATTTTTACGTTGCTTTCATTCTTGCAACACAGAAGCTAAGCAAAGGAGATCTTGGGGGCCTTAAAGCTCTTTTTCTTCTATAATTTTTCGCCATGGCGGCTTCTTCTCAAGGCTTTATCGTAGGCACGGCAGCAGTGGGTAACACGCAATTCATAGCGCATGATCCAGGAAAGTTTGGTTTACGCCATCTATTGGTAGGCCTAATATCTTATTTATTGGGCCATACTGTATCTCCAGTACTTATGTGAAGTGATACCTATCCCTATAATTTCTTCCTTCAGCCAAGAGAAACATTTTAATTTTTTCTTTTTTGCTGGATTGCTCTTTGGAGTGCAGTCGTGTGACCGGCTCTGTTTAGTACATAGTGCTGATAGTTCTGCTCTTAATTTTAGTTTGGTGCTATTAAGAACATCTCTGGCGGATAGGCCAAACATTATTTTCGGTAAGTAGGTCTATCGTTTCATTATGGCTCCGAAAATCAGTTCTTCCAGCAGTTCTAAACAAGTAAATCAAAGTTCATCACTTTTAACCACAATTAATTCGCGAATACGGCTAAATTGTCTCTTTTGGTATTTTTTAACCACAAAAAACGCCCAGATCAAAGTGTAGGTTGAAGTTGTAGTCATATAAATCGGCGAATATAATCAGTGAATAAACTTCATGCTTAAAAACAAATTTATCATACCTACGTTTAGCAATGGATATGGAGTTTAAAAACGGTAGAATTTATTGGCAAAAATGTCTTTCGAAAAAATTTCAGATAAACATAAAATTACAGACACTTGTTCACGTAACACGATGACCTATAAACTCCGCCCCTTTATGTAAACGAAACTGAATATAGCATTGAGATGTTCTGCGTGCGTATATACTTTACAAATATTAAACTGAAAATTGTTTATTTAGGAACATCACGATATTATTGAGATGTAAGTATTTAGTATAAGATGTACTACAGAGATAGGTTAATTGATATAAATTAATTTAACAATAAAAGTTTTTTATGTTGCGTTACATGTAAGAAAACCGACTCATGTGCGTGTACATATACCTTCATCATCATATTTACACAGAAGTTAGAATAAATTCAATTAATTTCGATTAATATTTACTCACATACATATACTCATCATCATTTAGTTACTTGATGTTGATGATGATTATAACAGACGAATCATGAGTAATTCTGATTCTCTATTATTCAAGCACTAAATTGAAATACTAAAGTATTTTAGAGAACCTAAATGATAATACGTTATATATAGTTGACCTTCGGCTATATAATCAAATCAAAACTTGTCTAACACACATATACGTAGATAGTAGATACGCTTGCGAATTATTATAAAGTGACCAATGGAATATGCAAAATTCTGTCAAGCACAAAATTTAAAAACCAAATTGATAGTTGATTGAAGGTTATATGCAATTCCTGAATGTTTATAAATTGATGCTGAATGTTGCGACAAAATCAGGTTCTGATTTCAAGTTTTATTTAGAATTTTATCGAATACAAGAAAATGTCAAATTTATTGGTTGGCTACGTTAAGGTACACTCGTGCGAAGTTGTGTTTTAACTAATGTAATGTGCAATTATAGAATTATGTAATCTATAATTTATTTCCCAAACAATTAGTTGTTTAATTGCTCTGATGATGACGGTGATGATGATGGGAATGTTTACATCATGTATAGTCTAATTATTATTCTTTGTATTTATTTATATTAATTTAACAACATGTACGTATACATACATATTTTAATTATTTCCTGGAGTTGAATTTTAATTACAAAAAAAAGTCATTTTATGTGAATATGGCTACACAAATATGAAATAAATATTTTATTTGCGTTTAATCCGAGGAATTTATGCAGTGTGATGTAATCCGACAAATATTCCAACCAAGAAAATAATTGTATGGATAACCTGTGTTGTATACAAACGAACATGATGCAGTTGTTTACTGTCAAGAGAAATTTAACTTCCCATATCATCTATTAGTTTGAAAAATAACAAAAATTTGAGATATCTTGCTCAAACTTACTTAATCTTTACACATTTTACACGAATGGTAATTCCTAATCTGAGTTGACGATGAGCTAATGAAAGAGACTGTTCATGCGAATCAATGAAAACATGAAGGCTACTATGTAAAGAAGGTATTTTTTCACTGAATTTTGTTTACTATTTAGGCACCGTCTTGATACTGTTAAAGATAGCGGAAAATGATCAACTGAAATTAAAAAGTTGCTAATACAGAACTCTGCTAATTTTAGCCTAACGTAAAAAATCGATAATGCAGATTAAGATATCCCAATAATTAGTGTTCAGCCAAAACTTACAATCTACAGCATTGGATACATTGGTCAATATAAAAAAAAATATTAAAACTTGGCATAAAATCTGCCTTAAAGTGTTATGTTTGGAGTTGGGGCTGAGTTTATCTGATTTGTAAATAGCTAATTGAAGGAAAAAAGTCATTTTTAGTTTCCCCTGTGAAATCTGTATTATTGACTTCTATTAATTTCTTTGTATTATCGACTTTTTACTTTCGGTTAACTTTAAAAGTTTGTCATCCTTCGGCTTAGTATGCCCTCTTTCTAAGTTTACCGAGAGTTTATCAGCAGAATTTTGCATAACGAGACGACTCTATATACATATATGCTGCAAACAAGATAAATTGATCTTTCTACAATTCTATTATTTTAAAATCTTCAAACCAGCATTGAGTGCAGCAAAATATTCTCTTTACCAGATAATCATCTTCCTTGACCGAGTAAAGGAATTTTTTAACATAATTATTATGCGTCTGAACGAAACAAATAAACAAATTCGAAATTTTGCTCTCGTTTTGGTTTCTCGCCATTTTTTTCGATATGCTGAAATCCTTTGTTTCAACGATCGAACTGTGCTAAAAAAAAATGACGTTTTATAGCTAAATGTGAATAAATCCAATTCGTTTTATTTAGTTTGGGTTTAATACTGCCAAAATACAAAGTTTACATTTATTAAATTTGCGTTTTTTAATTTGAATTGTAAAACTTCAAATGAGTTCGACCACAAAAAAAATCGACGGTTATCACGAACAAGGAAAAACTGAGCCGAAGTCATACTATTCTGACCAATTGAATCGTTTAGTATTGAAAGGGCACATATCCACTTTTTGTCAAAATTAGTATTATGACAGTATTGTAGCACATGGCACGTACAAAATATTTTCTGTGACAAGATAACACTAGCATATGGTTAATGATAGGCGCCCTTTCATTAACCATATGCTAGTGATATCCTGTCACAGAACGTATTTACGTGTTTGTGCTACAATACTGTCATAATAATAATTTTGACAAAAAGTGGATATGTGCCCTTTCAATACTAAACGATTCAATTATTTAAGAAATCCCGAAAACTATAGCAAAACATGAAGGAATGCTCTGTTTCCGTGTTAAAACCAATAGATAAGCGTACAATTAATCGTTTTGGTTCCAATTCTCTAGCTGGTTGTCGTGTCATAAAAATAAGCCGGCGTTAATGCCTTTGTCAAACTGATCGCCGCACCATACAAACCAAAGCATCTTAAAAGAATGAGATTTAAGAAAAGATCACAAATGGGAATAATCAATGGTATAAAGTCATATTGAACGAAAAAAAAAAAAATTGATCCACTATGGAGAATGCTAAATTGCGGTTAGGGTTTGGTAAGCGATTTTTTATTATGGTGGGGTGCAATTATTATTGAAATTGGTTGGAACCTATAAAGATTCCGCACTCAATACCACAAGGGCCCATAGTACAAACCAAGAATTCTATCCCAACTCACGGATGCAACCTTGGCAAACTGGATCAGCCTCCATAAATCGATAGTCCTACAATTAAACAATTGAAACCGAACATTTTCGAAAGCTGGACTACGACATACAAAGTGAGTGCAGCTATCAATCTCTCCGAAGCAGTCCTAACAAAAATTATCTTGAGCCAATCCCAAGCGATGTAAATGGTCCTTAAAACTGGCCATGGCCACTGAGGATTGCAACCAGTATTCTGAGCCGGTCTCTTTTTAAAGATAAAGCAAACTTAGTAGACCTCCGATCTGGCTCACTAATAAATTGCATCGCCTTACGCCAACTAGAAGTAGCAAGCCATTTAAGCCTTAGCTCTATAAGAGCGAAACTTTTTATACGCTAATGAAAGATAAGGGAGCCGATACCCATAAGATAGTAACCCTATTGTTAGAATAAGGAGGTTGATCAAATATTTACGGTCCTTAACAACTTTGGAAATAGTCAAGGTATTACTCAATGAATTCAGCACAGCTTTACTATCCGTACAGAAAAAAATATTTTTGTTGTTAACGGCAAGGCGCACAGCCTCAATAACACTATGAGTCAAAGCAATTAATTCTGCCTGAAAGATAATGAAGTGCGAACCCAGACTACCAAACGATATGAAATCAGTCGATTGGAAGTAAGTTCCAAATCCAGCACCAAGTGTAGAGTAAGAGCCATCAGAAAACAAGGCAAGAGACACCGATAAAGTTTTATGAAATTGCTCAATTGGGAATTAGTAAAACCAACGATTTGTAAACAAATAATAACATTTTGGGGCTCAGTCCCCACGATTTCCGAAAAGCTCTTCTACATTGCCAAAAAAAAGGCAGTAGCTTTCTTAATTTTGTAATCAAGGTAGTAACCCCACGAGAGTTTACTACTCAAGAAGACACCAAGATGTTAGGAACAGAGAAAACTTCAATATTTCTCCAACTAGTAAATACAATTAAATTAGTCTTAGACGGATTAACGCGTAAGCCATTCTCAATACACCATGCCTCCACTATAAGAAGGGCTTGTTGCATTAAGTCGGCCAATACATTTAGATATTTGCTAGAAACTGTAACAACAATATCATCAGTATAACTTTGGGCAATAAAACCAGATTGCTGTAGTTTAAATGATAGCTCTTCAATAAGGGGACAGCTGTGGACAGCTTTTAGCAACATTGGCAGAAACGGATAAGCCATCCAACTCAGCCTCAATAATGCGAGACTTAAGCATAGATTCGATACATAAAACAATAGAGCGATCAATTCCAAAATTGGTACAGGCTTTCGTAATCTTAGTAAACGAAATTCTATCAAAAGCTCTTGGAATATCCAGAAAAGCACCCATTCGAAACTCTTTATTATTGATCAGCATGTGAGCTAAACCCCAACATACAAGTTAGCAGGCTTTAAAACAACAGAATCAGAACTGAAGTCACTGAACAGAAACAAGCTGACCATTCGGCAGGCGATGAGCATTAAGTCTACAAACATTATTTTTAGTCAAAGCTTTATTAAGTCTAATTACCGCCGACAGTCTGTCAATTTCCTCACAGAAGTTAATTCACGATGATCTATGAGCTTGCTTTAAACTTCTTTTATAATCCTTTTGAGCCACTAAGAAGTTACCCCAATCAGCTTGAAATTTAGATTTTTTGGCGTTATTTTTTAATTTTCTAACGAATTTTCTTAACCTTTTAATTTCAGAACACCAAAAATGTTTGTTCCGAGACTTCTGGTTAGTGATAAGAGGACAAGAATTTTCAAAGGCAGTCGAATTTTTTTTTGTAAGCGCAAAGTTGCTTGTAATTCAATATCTTTAGCAGACCGAGATGCGCTCGGTGAAACAAGCAGAGAAACGAGCTCGAGAGAGAAAAAATCTTAATCGGTTAATTTCTTGTTACAATATGGTTTAAATGATGGTCCTTTAAGTTTAATAAGAAAAGAGATACACATGTGATCAAAAGTGAGAATATCGTTAAAATTAAATCAACAATTGACATAGAGCATAAACTGATGTCATTCACTTCTTGCCGAACAAAGTTAACAAAAGTTGGTTCACAGATTTTATTGAGAATGTCAAGCTCAGAAGAGCTTAACAAATTGAATAGTGAAGCTCCTCGATGGTTAATGTTTGAGCTACCCCACATTGAATGGCAATCATTGGCATCACAACCAATCACTAGGGGGTTATGTTTCTGCTTACACAACAACAAAAAGTTATTTAGTTCAACCGAAGCAGGAGGTGAAAGCGAGACATAGAGAAGATAAGCTGATGTCAGGGCCAATTTGGTACTAGAATTGGCAGAATCAAGAGTAATTAGCACAGCTGTCAGATCAGCCACACTACAATTCTCAATAAGCAACGCATTAATATCGTTACTAAACAAAAGATTCTACCGATAGTTGATTTCAAGCCAGAGACAGTACCAGCAAGAAGGTACCGTTCCTGAATTAGATAAGCATCTGTGTGCGGTACAGCAAGCAACTCCCTTTATTCAAATGAAGCTGGCTTACTGTGGTGCAAGTTGATCTGTCTTATTGTAAGCATGGTGGTCATAATGAACACCATCAAACCAAGAACAAAAAAAAATTTACTACGGTCCCGAGAGTATCTTGAAAGAGATTCTCTCCAAAACGTATTGCAACGACGAACCGGAATACAATCGATTGGATGTTCGTCTCACACTTGCAACAGACAACCTTCCATCAATTTATCGATAGATCTGGATTCATTAGTCCAACGTTGCTTATTACTACACGAGGATTCTCTGGCGGACCAGGGACCCAAGTCTGTACAAGAAGGGTTTAAGGAGAGTCCCCAACAATTGCTGGCAATCACTCTAAATGTCTGTAATTTTGGAGACTTCCTCAAAAAACCACTTTTAAGTATCATTGTTATTGCACTTGCAGATGAAGACGATATCTAAAAAGTAGCATCCAAGCATCTGCGGTACAAATCCCACCGTTCTAGCCGACTCGATAACTCGCTTACTCAATACCATCCGGAAGACACCCAGCTCCTCCAGGGTAAACACCGGGTTGAGGTCTCGAACGCAGAATTTTTTAAGACAACCAGCGATGGTTTCAGCTTTTATGCGTGCTTTCTTGGGCGCTTGCACATAAGTAGTGCCAGTTATTATTCTGGTTCACTTGGAAGTAGTTGGGGAACAAGAAGCAAGCTCTTAAGCCCTGAGCTTAAGCCCAGAAAGCTTTCTTTGAAGACGCTGGCGATCACGCTTATCCAGCCACCTAGATGTGGATCGAAGGCTCGGTTCTGATATCAAACCGTCATCAATCGTATTCAACAGAGCAGTTAAAAGTGGAGTTAGTTTTATGAAATCAATAGATGAGTGCGCGAAATCAACAACTAAGTATGCTACAGATTGAAATAGATTAATCTTTAAGGTAGCAGCCCACTTCTAAAATATTCGGCACGGATTTTAATTTAGTCTGGATTTCCAAGCAGAATATTGAATTGCTTACCTGGACTCTCCTGATCTAAATAATATATGGAAAACGTTTTTCGCTTTTAAGGTAAAGCGATTCATCGAAGCCAAATATTAGTCCTGAACCTATATTAACGCCTGTTTAGTTTAAAAGTCATCCATTCTTGAAGAAATCTCTAACTTTAAATAGTTCCTATAGCCCTAAAATGATCCACAGTGATTTTCGAATCTAAGAGTGAAATTGAAATCCTGTCAAAAATGACGAAAAAATTGGTTGGTCCAAAACCACTTTTCTCGACGTTTTGAAACTCTGAAAATGCAAAAAAAAAAAATGTCCGTCCGTCTGTCTGGACGTCTGGATGTCTGGATGTCTGGATGTCTGGATGTCTGTACCAGTGGTATCTCGAGAACGGCTTGTCCGATTTTGAATTTTTTTTCGCCAATCTGTTTCTATGGTCAAGGCGGAGATTTGAAAATCTTTGGAGACTGTACGTCTAGAGGGTGGGGTACCTGTCAGACGAATTAGGTATTTAATTGGGAATTGATTTGAAGGTTAAGTTAGGGGTCAATTTGCGGGTTGAATTGAAGTTCAGTTGGAGTTGAGTTGACAACAAATTTTTTCTATGATGGAACTTGCCTATTTCTCATCACTTGTGCGTTGAAAATGGGATTCTAAAATTTTGGATAAAGTTCTGCAATATGGCAAGTATGATGGAACCTGCCCATTTCTCAACCGATTACGATGAAATTCGACATGTGTATTGAAAATGGGATTCTAAAATGTTTTTTGGATAAAGTTTTGGGATTCCAAAATGATTTCTGGATGAAGTTCTGGAATATAACAAAGTATGATGGAAATTTGACATGTGTAATGGAAATGGGATTCTAAAATGAGTTTAAGATGAGGTTCTGGAATATGGCCTAGAAGAATGGATCTTGCCCATTTTTCAACCGATTATGATGAAATTCGACATGTCCATTGGAAATGGGAATCTAAAATGATTTTTGGATGAAATTCTGGAATATGACCAAGTATGATGGAACTCGCCCATTTCTCAACCGATTATAATGATATTCGACATGGTGTATTGGAAATGGGATTCTAAAATGAGTTTCGGATGAAGTTCCGGAATATGGCCAAGTATGATGGGACTTGGCTGTTCCTTAACCGATTATAATGAAATTTGATATGTGTGTTGGAAATGGAATTCTAAAATGATTTTTGGATAAAGCTCTGGAAAATGGCAAAGTATGATGGAACTTAGTTATTCCTTACCCGATTATTATAAAATTTTTCGTGTCAATACTCTCAAAACTGTCACACCAACTTTCCAACCTTATGACACAGGTGAATGCTATCCCCATTGAAGATACCAAAGACCGAAGTTCTGGTCACCTCGTGAGGTTTAATCCCTTTATATTTTCATTGTTGTAAACTCCAATTTATAATTATATTGGTATAGTTGAATGTAATAGATTAGAAAATGAAAATTTGATATTTTAGCATTTTTGTAAAATTTTAATTTCCAAGGGATGTAGGAATCTTGAAATATTTCCATAAAATTCAATTTATATTCAAAAATTCTCGAAATTGAGCACGACTGAAAAAGTTTTAGAATTAAATATTCCGAATGGATGTTTAGATTATTAGAAAATTTTAAGGCTAAAATTTTATTAAAATTTCACTAAATAAAATTCTGTAAGACAATTTTAAAACCAAAGTCGACTGCTTGCACTCTCTCCTCTACAATTTGAGAATTCTCTAGTCTTCTCACTTACTTGGTCGTAAAGCATTTCATAAAGCGAAATAATAGATTTGGATGAGGATAAACCTCGAAGTTCTGGATACCATGTGACCTTTCTACGAATTTTTATGTTCCAACCTTTAAAAATCTTTCAAATTGTAAATGAATCTGAAATAAACAAGCATCTAGCAGATCTGAGTGACTTAAGATTTATTTGTTTCAAGAGTTTCTATTATTTGAGCGGCATTGTAGCCTGTAATTCGGTATACTTCACGAGTCACTATATCGTATTCCATATTTCAGTTGAGCAACTTTTTGTTGCGAAAGCAAAAACTCGGGATCGATCACCTTGTTCTAACGCACAAAAACACAAGAAGGTAATTATGATCGAGGAAATTATTGTGAAGCAATCATTGTATTTTAAGTAGCTTCTAAAAGCTCTTGGTCTTGGGCGAGACTTGGTTAAAAAATTCGACTGATTACCGATAAAATCGTCAGTAAGCCAAACTGTTTTAAATTTGTGCAATGTCTCGCTTATTAAACAAAAATATTAAACCTTAACTTATAATTTAATAAATTACTGGATGAACAAGAGGCTCCGATAAAGCTGTTTGTTTTCAATTTATAAAAACTATTAGAAATCCATCATAGCAAGTAACACAACTAAATTCCGGCGACTGAAAGCTCATTCAGTTATTGTTCAACAATTTGTTAATTTTGTAAATCAAAATCTCGCACAAACAAGTTAATATGGTTGCAATTCAAGCAAAATAATTAAATCGAATTTAAACAAATGCAAGCTCGATCTAACCGTGCACTTGCACTAGTGATCTGAAATTTTCACTGAAAACCAAACAAAACACCTCAAACGATAATTACGATTGCATAAACAAAAAGTCTAAGAGAAAATATAAAGGTGTAAAACCGAAGAGTCAATCTAACCTCTAACTCAACTCCCAAATCAATCCCTGACTGAAACATTTCATCCCTTACTCAAGCCTAACTCAATAGCCAACCCAAAACCCAAACCAACCCACAACTTAATAACCAATTCCACCTAAATCCAACGCAAACACAATCTCTGCTCATCCACAAGTCAACCCCAATTAGACCCCCCCCCCCCCCTCAATCCTCAACTCAATGCTAACTCAATAAAGCATAAAATAAAAAATTGCTCACTGTTGATCGAAAACCATGTTACAAAAGCCTTTCAATTCTCTGCGTTAACTATAAAAACGAATTGGCAACAAAAAACTTTAAATCAAGCCGATGTCGAGGTACGTTGAGTACAGACTTCCAGATAGATGGACAGACATTACATTTTTAGCTTTTTCGAACTTAGCGATCTTCAAAACGTCAAGAGAAAATTGGCTTTTGACAAACAACGTTGTTGGTCATTTTTGCCAGAATTCCAATCAATTCAATCCTTGTTGAACTTCGAGTTACTTTGATGCGAAGTTTATAGTTCTCAAAACGAAAATTTTGTGTAAGCTTGGAATGGTAGAAAGTAGAAATACATGGTGGGAAATCTTTTTGTCGAAAAAGATGTTAAGCATTTCAATTGTTCGTGAAGACAAATAATTTGAAAACAAAATTTAATTAAAAGTTAAACGCTAAAAGGCTCATTTAATTAAATTCAACATTAAAATTAATTAAACAAATAAATCAAATGAAAGCTCAAAGATGATGAAGCATATCTCATTCTTTTTTTTGTTTCTAACAGTCTATATCAAATTTTCACCTGATAGTAAAAGTTTTATTGTTTAAAAACTAAAAGGCTTAAAAACTGGAAAGAATCTCGAGATGTATCTAGACAAATATTCAATAAGAGAGCCTAAATAAAGAAAAATGGTTTGGAATATTCGTTACCCCTTAGGTAAATGGTTAAAGTTCTCCCGGTTTGGTGATGTTTCCAGATCCTATTTGTTTTCGAAAATTGAAAATTGAAAAATCGTTAAGCTTAATTAAACATTTATCAAACTGTTTTACCAATGTTATTAAGTAAAAACTAGAACTTCGAAATCCCATTTCCGAACGAACAACAAACCAAAACCTATAACTGACAATTCGGAATATTTCCGGCACATTTAACTGTTATATTACAATTAAGTGATCTAGAGCAGAGAGGGTCTTAAAATCCATTCAAAAGTTTTTTTTAACTGGCTCTAACCAGTCTATAAGCTCGTAAAATTTTAGAGACAAAAAGTTGATTCTAAACGTTCGCATGCTTATAAAAAAGTGAAGGGTTTAGGCATATAGAGGCAATTATAGACGCGTTACTGGGGCTATGTTTAGTACACTTTATTTTTAGGATATTGTGCATGGAGAAATTTATCGATCACAGATCGATTAATTTCTGATCAAATAGCTCTTGCTTGAACTTAGTGATGGATTTGAAATTTACTACGTTACGTAGAAATACTGAGTTTGCATTGCAACGTTTTTCACGATTTGAAATTCTCAGTTAACGGCAAAAATATTTTTCTCGGTATATTCAATAAAGCTGACCTCCATTTGTTGAATAATTTCTCGACCTTCCTTTTTCTAATAAAAACATTACGTTCTTATGGTTGCAGCCTCATTGTAAAAGTGAGAGTAAGGAGATCGCCGGTTCTTTAGCCTTAGTCAATTCTGATAGTAAAAATCATCTCTACCGGTTGGGACTGATAATTATAAATTGCGTGTTTGCCCTTACTTTTTGTTACCTGTCCCATCTCTATAAAGTTATAAAGTTGATTTTCCTCTTCACTGATTTCTTCAGATTGTACAGCGGACTCGATCAATTTTATCACGATCGATTTATCGTTTGTGTAAAAGTACTTCTCATTTACTTATCTATGCTCGAGCTTTTAAGTTTCTATTTCACGTCACCTTAACGTAACATTCAACTCCTGTTTGTACTAATGTTTGAAATATATTTGTATTAACAACATTATCAATATTTTGCGTTATTTTTCACGTTTATTGTAATGTTTGATGAACTAGCACTTTTTGATTGGAATTTTGGAATTTCAAACAAATTTGATGACACCACATTGTTTTTATTAACAAAAGGCGAATAGCCCTTGGACTCTATACGCGTTACGTCCAAACTGCACGACAATCAAAATCCATAATTCGTGAAGCAACATAACTCGCATGTAATAAATGTGACAAACGCGATTAGAGCAGAAATATATGCAAGTTAAAAAAGTGATAAACACTCAAAATAAATGAAATTCCACTCAATATACCAAATTAAAAAAATTTTGTTTAAATTCCAAACTGTAAAATGTGTAAGCTTATTTTATAAGTACGTGTCTAATGTATAAGCACGTTTCAGCGTAATTGATGAGATGACCTCCCAATATTTTGTTTTCATTTATAGAAAACTAAGATTCCCAACAAAATCAAAATAATAAAATTGAACAACCTTAGAAATGAAAATGGTAATCGAACCATGAAGAATAATAATGTTTGTGTCGTTTTAGTCAATTAACGTGTAAACATTAAACAAAGCCTGGTTTTATACCGATCAGTGAATTTGTAATTGGATATGCTCATGTTGTAAAATTAATTTCCGCTGATGGAATATCGTAAAATGTTTTGGCTAATTATCATATCAGCTGACTATTGCACACACCAGATATCATGAGACGTTCGTCCGTCATAATTCACGTGGTACACAAATTTTTTATATCAGATAACAATTAATGGTTTTATTTGATTTTGCTTCAGATAACGTTCGTTACTTAGCACACAGTCTCACCAACAATAACTTCAAGGTTTACTAACGAAATAAACATAAATCGATCGTAAATCGTGATTTATTGATCAATGTCAAGATCGTTTAAAAAAAATACGAAATCGATTTAAAACTAATTACAACCCACATTAAATCTGTGCATTTTAATGCTAACATTAATTCTAGTTTTTATATCATTTCCAACTTTCACCCGATACACGCCTTTTAAAAAATTGTAAGAAAATTTATGATCTAGGTATAGCACAATCTTTATGAGAATTCAAATTACTATAAATTAAAAATTAATAATAAATTATGTATCCTTACGAGGTTGTATGGCGTGGCATGTTGTATTCTTTTTTTCGTTTAATCCAAATTTTGATTTTTTACAAGTCAACCGAACTGATTCAAATTACACAAAACACAGAATATTTATTTTTTGGTATTCCAACAATGTAACACTTTCACTCAATAAAATTTAAAATAAATGCACCAGTTACACAAAATATAAAATTAATGTTTAACACTATTATTAATTGAAAACTATTTAAATTCCGGTAACACCAAAAAAAAAAAAAAAAAATTTTCAACACTTTGCGCGTACAATAACAAATTTTTCAACAAGTGTTTTTTTCCAAATCAAACTAAATAATTTCTTAACACACTTGTGATTTAATCGGTAAACGGACGTTTAAAATAAAAAATTTACGCGGAATTAGCACTAAACAAAACTATCTGTCTATGCGTTCAATCTCTACACACCAAAATAAAAATAAAAAAAAACGCTGAATTTTGTAGTGTCTGCGTATATTATGTATACTTGACTCGCGAGTCAATAACAAAATAAATTGAAAAATTAAAATGAAATGAAAAAATAAAAAAAATAAAAAATTTATTTCCAACCAAAGCTGCTGAAAAACTTCGTCGCCGTTGTGTGTGCGCACGAGATGTCTATTTAGTTGTGTTGGTTTGTTGTTCTTTTTTTCTTTTATTGTTTCTAATTTGTCTTTTGAATGTGGAAAAAATAATGCTCAAATTAAATAATAAATAAAAAAAAAAATGTAAACGAAATTTTACAGTTGGTGGTCGATAATCAAAGGTTCGGGAGAGGTATAGGAGTTCTGGAAATTTTTTTTTTTTTTTTTTTTTTTTTTTAATTCTGACAGATCCAAATTCAGATTAAATTTTTTTTAATTTTGATTCCAACTTCTTTCAAAAATGGTTTAAAATTAAATTAAATAATTTATGTATACATAATTTTAAATTAACTTTAAGTTATGTTTAAGTACGTTAATTAGTTAAGGTTATTTGAACTCAAGAAGTCGTAAGTTTATTTGAGGTAATTTTGAAACCTCTTTTGAATTTCTTAGTTAATTTGTGACCATTTATCGTCTTTAAGAAACTCTGGTTAAATTTACGCAATTTTGGCCCTGTTTTGCAACCAAAACTACAACCGTTTTTCATTTTATTTAAAACTAATGTTAATTTCAAATACTTTCATACACTTTTTCAACACTAAGGAAATTTCGAATGATTAATTCCGGAGGCCGAAACCTAACAGAGATAGATTAAACACTACCCTACATCCGACGACATTTTTCCTTCAACTTAAAAATATATTTATATGGCAGCATTTGTAAATTTGTCCCTCCACTCTGCTTGGCTTAACTATGGTCAGATAGTAACTATTTGGTATAAAACTGGGAAAATATGGTTAATTTGGTTAAACTGGTGCTAAAATTTAAGCAATGCTTTAACTCTTCAAAAATCATTAAATTCCATCCTATTCTATAATAAAAAAATTATTTTATATGAGTCTGGCTGTGAGTCTGAGTCACACTTTTCAATTTCATTGTAATAAACTAAGCATACATACTTGAATAATAATAATAAAGCGCTGCGCCAATTTACATACATATATTATGTGGTTAGGTTATCTCATCGCACACAGATTGCGATTAATTTAATGTACAAATAATGGATGGTTTTAGCAATCAACAAAGCACCAAAAAAATGATATCAGTGATGACAGAGAAGCTAAGCGTCATTCATCAAACGAATTATTACTAGTGACGAGACGTGGGTTTATGAATATAACATCGAAACTGCCCAACAATCTAGCAAATGGCACGCAAAAAATTGGCATAAACGGGAAAACCACGTCAAAGTCGGTCCAAAATCAAGGTAATGCTCATCATTTTCTTCGATTACCGTGGTGTGATTCACCATGAATTCGTTCCAGAAGGTCAAACGGTCAATAAAGCATAGTACTTGGCTGTTTTAAGGTGAGTATGTGAAGCAACTTGTATGCAAACAGTTCATGGATTTTTCACCACAATAATGCGTCGTCACATTCCAGCCTGATTTGGAGTGAATTTTTGGCCAACAAAAGTCATCGCTCAGCCATCCGCTCCGGGGAACGAGCAATGGGTCGATTGAAGCCATAAAAAGGAATTCGCTGAAGGAACTAAAGGCCATCACGGCCGAGGCCTATAAGATGTGTATTGAAAAATAGATTAACCGTTGGAATGCTTGTATTGGCTCAAAAGAAGCCTATTTTGAAGGCGATAATGAAGATTTATATTAAAATACATAAAAATGTTGTTATTTTTACCAGCCCGGGTAAAATCAGATGGTATTACCGGTTTAGTTAGACTAAAGATGAAAACTGATTTGGTCTATTTGTTTTAATTCCAATGTAATTAAGTCTTCAAAATGATTATAGAATATTTTCAGAAATTTCAGCCATATTCCAAAAATTTGAAAGTGATTAAAACCTGACATATTACAAAATTCCGCTTAACTGGAATATACTAGGTTAGGCAACAAATCGTCACGTGAGTACTATAGTGTTCTACATATATACCAGTGCTCAAAATGTTCATACTGCGGTCCCCGAAATCGAAAAAATAAAATCCAGGGCTCCGAAAAAATTTTTACAGCTAGCATTTTAGTTCTTGTCCGACGGTTCCAGATGTCTCATATCCGTGTCCCACCAATTTAAAAAAATGTTCTACCAACCAAAAATAATCTTTTAGCTTCATCCGAGTTACAGGTAAAATAATTCCTATACGCAAAAAATGTAGAATTTCAGGAAATTGTTAAGCTTGGTCTTAAAAAACATGAGAGGATTATATATAAGGAACTATTAAAAATTAGATATGCATACCTGTCAAAACTCTAAAAATAAATATTTTAGCTTATATGTCCAGCAGTGGAGGAGAACATGTATACCGAAATGACTAAAGTAAAGTTAAAGCTAAACATTTTTGAGCTTACGACTATTCTAAATTTGTCAAAATTTAATTTTTTTATGGTTCTCTAAATTGACCGCCAACCCGATCCGAATTTGGGTCGTTTTTAATTTTTGTGTCAAATTGTTTTTGCTTAGGTATTTAAAACCAAATTTGAATTTAATATATTCTTCTGAATTATCGAACAAATTGAATTTTCCTGAACAAAATTCAGAGTTATCCAAAGTTTTTTTAGATTTTTTGTCAACCAATTTGAAAGTTTTGTTCCTCTTAGCAATTTTATATCCAAAATTTGAAATTTTATTTGTTCTTCCACAAAAAAAAACCGGATCGAGCCATAGTATAGAAAATGCTCAGTAGATGAGAGTAGATCATTTTTTTAGGCATTTTACTTTTATTTAAATTTACTTTGGATATCGACCTCTGATTTAAAAATGTTGTTACTTCATAAAAGAACTCAATTTTAACCATGATTATTTTGTCCCGCAGATGAAGGTTTACGATCTAAAATTCCTCTTGAGGTTCATTTTTGAACAAGAACTTGCCTACCAAAATCCTTGCGACCGTGGAATTGATATATACATCACATATCTAACAAAAATCATTAAAAACGCAGAAAATCGTAGCGGTCATTGATAGGCAGATTCAGAAATGTGTGTGCGAGAAAATTGGGCAGTTTATTAGAGATATTAAGGCGAGTGTATATTTTATAGTCTTTATAAAAAAAACGAAAATATTTCTCGTATGTCAAAAGTCAAGACATTCCAGGAATTTTCAAAACATTTCAGTGTCACTACATAATAATCCAAATATTATTTATAATTTTAGAATTTAAGAATACATATTAAGAAATTTTATGTTATAATTTAAAAATTGTGTCAATAATACCGGAATAAATTTGGCTGAGATCGTCTGTATCACTCATTTTATTAACTAAAATTTCTCGTTTGCTCAGAACATGAACCATTTCATAGAAAAGACGACTCTTATATAATCTCTCGACC
This sequence comes from Tipula helvola, assembly GCA_963556165.1. Taxonomy (NCBI): domain Eukaryota; kingdom Metazoa; phylum Arthropoda; class Insecta; order Diptera; family Tipulidae; genus Tipula; species Tipula helvola. Next base: position 371,499,931 of record OY744481.1, read on the forward strand.
TGTATCATGTGTGTGTTGACACAATGTAGTAGCTTGATGATTTCTTATGGGTACCCTAGTATCCGGAAATTTAGGATTCGACAAGACGAAATGTTTTTTGCGTACAAGACGCTGTCAATTTGGGCATTGTCTTTCCGAATTAATAAGGTATCCAAAACAGGTAATTTGTTATTTATTTCCAATTCCACAGTAAAATTTTTAAATTTAGAAAGTACATCATAAATTTTGTATTCAGGTACACATAACAACAGGTCATCGACATATTTCTTAAGAAATGTAATGTTGAAATTAATAGCATTCAGAACCGTGTCGAGCAGCACATCCATCAAATTGTCTGCTACAATGTGTGATAAATGTTATCCCATTGCAACACCATTGATTTGTGTGATTCCCATATTGTGCCATGATTTTAAGCAAAAGTCTAAAATATCTAAAAGTTATATTTTCTTAGTCCGGTTGTATTTTCAGCTAGCCTGAGATTAATATTCGTAAAAAGTGACATAACATCTAGGCATATGAGTACATATCCTTGTGGAATGTTTTGTTATTTAAGGAAATCAACTAACTCAAAAGGATTTTTCATTGTCAACTGCTATACCGTCAACAAGTAAGCCAAATATCTGCACGTTTTGAATGTCGGACTATTAATGAACGACACAATAGGTCTCAGCGAGTGATTGTTTTTATGGACTTTGGGTATAGTCCATTTTGCTATGTACTCTTTTGAAAATAATTTTTTAATTTTTTGTTTGAGCTCTGATATGAAGATCTTGGATCTCTGCTCAGTGTTTGGTATATATCTTGGCCTTGCAACAGTTCCATAATTTTGGCGTCATACTCGGACCTCAACATAATAACTGACATATTTATTCTCTTTATTAGCGCTCAAAACAAAATAATATTTCGATTATTTATTATACAATTTTTGGTTTCAAATGTTAATACCTGTAGTTGTCTTTCCTTCCAGTGGTCCTAAAAAAAATTTTAAAACATGACATTCTAAATCTAGCTATATCTCGTTGTTGTTCGTTCTCACTGTTTTGAATCACAGATTCTGTTTGAGCCAACACTTTCAAATTAGGAATATGCGTCTTATTAAAATAGGGCAAATTTAATCTAGAACATCAATGTTAGTAATATTGTGCCAACCGTTTGTATTTGCAATATCATACACAGGGATCTGTTGACAAACCATTGCATCAAATTTTCTATTTACAAATATCAAAAGTCTCCTAGTTTTTTTTTTGTTGATAATTCGAAATACAACGTCCAAATTCTTTAATTCGACAAAAAGTATAATTTCGATTTCCACGTGAATAATTTTTCGTTTGAATTGTTCAACCAAATTTTGAATTTTGTTATTAAACGGCATATGTGGTTCAATCTTCATAAAAATACATTTAACATTATTGATAATATGACTGGGGAATAAGCCATACCTTCTACATTTTGTCAAAAATATTTTACTTGCTGTAAAGCTGGCTAATTTCCCATCGTTGGTGTAATCTTCTCGGACATACATACATAGTTCATCAACATTTCTTGTGGTTGCTCCATATCGCTCGCAGTTTCTTTTTACCCCAGTAATATTCACTAAGCACTTTAAACGGCTGGACATATTTTAAATCTTCTTTCCTTCGGTTGTCAGCCGAAAATAAAACAAACTTCGATTTCAACGACATTTCGGTAAACTTATTACCTTCTTCAGGTCTATTGCAAGCGGAATGTTTCACAATAATACCAATTAAATATTTGTATAAACAAAATTCATAAAATTTGCTAAATAATTTTTAAACTGCTGGACTCCAGTTTCAAAATTTACATTTTTAAATTGTTTTTAAGATAACAAAGATAACATTTTGGCTTTTAGCTTAATGTTCTGCAAAGTTTTTATTAATTTTCTAATAACAAAACCAACGTTTTGACGGTGTACTCCATCATTGACGGACAAAATGACGAAATATACCGTCGAAACGTTAGGTTTGTTTAAATTAACAACAACTTTGCAAAACATTAAGCTAAAAGCCACATAGTCGTTTTAATGCCTGTGAAAAACTTAACAAAAAAAAAAAATAACAAGTTTATCGTATACGTATACGTATTTATAAGTAGTGGTAATATAAATTATACGCCTAAATGTGGATAAAGAAAACATTACACAATAACTTTAATACAATTCAGTGACGATTTTTGTTCAAAAAAGAAACCAAATAAGATTTTCTTGGAATGTCCGTAGTATGCACTTGATGAAAAAATTATGAAATGGCCGGACCTTGGGGTCGGCCATATAAATAACAAGCAATTTTTGCATCAAATGTTGTACGATTTTCTGCCGACGAAATTTGTTCAACAAAAATCAAAAGTCCCAAAGTCAAATGGTTTTTCTCGAATGTCCATAGTATGCACTTGATGAAAAAATTATGAAATGGCCGGACCCTGGGGTCGGCCATATAAATAACAAGCAATTTTTGCATCAAATGTTGTACGATTTTTCGCCGACGAAATTTGTTCAACAAAAATCAAAAGTCCCAAAGTCAAATGGTTTTTCTCGAATGTCCATAGTATGCACTTGATGAAAAAATTATGAAATGGCCGGACCTTGGGGTCGGCCATATAAATAACAAGCAATTTTTGCATCAAATGTTGTACGATTTTCTGCCGACGAAATTTGTTGAACAAAAATTAAAAGTCCCAAAGTCAAATGGTTTTTATCGAATGTCCATAGTATGCACTTGATGAAAAAATTATGAAATGGCCGGACCTTGGGGTCGGCCATATAAATAACAAGCAATTTTTGCATCAAATGTTGTACGATTTTCTGCCGACGAAATTTGTTCAACAAAAATCAAAAGTCTCAAAGTCAAATGGTTTTTCTCGAATGTCCATAGTATGCACTTGATGAAAAAATTATGAAATGGCCGGACCTTGGGGTCGGCCATATAAATAACAAGCAATTTTTGCATCAAATGTTGTACGATTTTCCGCCGACGAAATTTGTTCAACAAAAATCAAAAGTCCCAAAGTCAAATGGTTTTTCTCGAATGTCCATAGTATGCACTTGATGAAAAAATTATGAAATGGCCGGACCCTAGCGTCGGCCATATAAATAACAAGCAATTTTTGCATCAAATGTTGTACGATTTTCCGCCGACGAAATTTGTTCAACAAAAATCAAAAGTCCCAAAGTCAAATGGTTTTTCTCGAATGTCCATAGTATGCACTTGATGAAAAAATTATGAAATGGCCGGACCCTGGGGTCGGCCATATAAATAACAAGCAATTTTTGCATCAAATGTTGTACGATTTTCCGCCGACGAAATTTGTTCAACAAAAATCAAAAGTCCCAAAGTCAAATGGTTTTTCTCGAATGTCCATAGTATGCACTTGATGAAAAAATTATGAAATGGCCGGACCTTGGGGTCGGCCATATAAATAACAAGCAATTTTTGCATCAAATGTTGTACGATTTTCTGCCGACGAAATTTGTTCAACAAAAATCAAAAGTCCCAAAATCAAATAGTTTTTCTCGAATGTCCATAGTATGCACTTGATGAAAAAATTATGAAATGGCCGGACCCTGGGGTCGGCCATATAAATAACAAGCAATTTTTGCATCAAATGTTGTACGATTTTCCGCCGACGAAATTTGTTCAACAAAAATCAAAAGTCCCAAAGTCAAATGGTTTTTCTCGAATGTCCATAGTATGCACTTGATGAAAAAATTATGAAATGGCCGGACCCTGGGGTCGGCCATATAAATAACAAGCAATTTTTGCATCAAATGTTGTACGATTTTCCGCCGACGAAATTTGTTCAACAAAAATCAAAAGTCCCAAAGTCAAATGGTTTTTCTCGAATATCCATAGTATGCACTTGATGAAAAAATTATGAAATGGCCGGACCCTGGGGTCGGCCATATAAATAACAAGCAATTTTTGCATCAAATGTTGTACGATTTTCCGCCGACGAAATTTGTTCAACAAAAATCAAAAGTCCCAAAGTCAAATGGTTTTTCTCGAATGTCCATAGTATGCACTTGATGAAAAAATTATGAAATGGCCGGACCCTGGGGTCGGCCATATAAATAACAAGCAATTTTTGCATCAAATGTTGCACGATTTTCCGCCGACGAAATTTGTTCAACAAAAATCAAAAGTCCCAAAGTCAAATGGTTTTTCTCGAATGTCCATAGTATGCACTTGATGAAAAAATTATGAAATGGCCGGACCCTGGGGTCGGCCATATAAATAACAAGCAATTTTTGCATCAAATGTTGCACGATTTTCCGCCGACGAAATTTGTTCAACAAAAATCAAAAGTCCCAAAGTCAAATGGTTTTTCTCGAATATCCATAGTATGCACTTGATGAAAAAATTATGAAATGGCCGGACCCTGGGGTCGGCCATATAAATAACAAGCAATTTTTGCATCAAATGTTGCACGATTTTCCGCCGACGAAATTTGTTCAACAAAAATCAAAAGTCCCAAAGTCAAATGGTTTTTCTCGAATATCCATAGTATGCACTTGATGAAAAAATTATGAAATAGCCGGACCCTGGGATCGGCCATATAAATAACAAGCAATTTTTGCATTAAATGTTGTACCGCCGACGAAATTTGTTCAACAAAAATCAAAAGTCCCAAAGTCAAATGGCTTTTCTCGAATGTCCATAGTACCTATGCACTTGATGAAAAAATTATGAAATGGCCGGACCCTGGGGTCGGCCATATAAATAACAAGCAATTTTAAATTTATCTTTCTAGACTGATTTTTTTGACTGGGGTGAAAAATCACCTCAGTGTGGCCGCTATATACGCTGCAGCATACGCTGACGATATTTGCATTCTGGGTCGCAACATCATATCTCTAAAAGAAGTCCTCCCATTTCAATTAACAGCCCAATAAATAGGCCTTCAGATCAATGAAGCGAAGACCAAATACATGGTGACCGCGAGAAGGCAGACTCGTGGGGACTTCATTTCAGGAGAAACTCAATATGAAAAGATGAATGAGTTCAAATACCTAGGATCACTGATCACTGAGCAAAACTCCGTTTCTGTGGACATTTCATCGTGGATCGCAGCAGGCGACCGAGCATTTTACGCCAATATCAAAATTTTCAAGTCTCCTTATATATCGCGCAAATTGGAAATTTTGTCGCAAAAATTGGACATCTACAAGGCGCTGATAAAACCAGTTATCACCTTTGATTGCGAGTCGTGGACACTGACAGCGCAAAACATCCAGAAAATCGCTATAACTGAGCGTAAAAAGAATTCTCGGTTCCAAAAAATAAAGAGAAGGAAAAGAAATAAAAGAAAGCAGGACCTCGTGCGAGACCACATACCCGAGAACACCAGAGAACGCCAGACACGGTGACCGAGTGTGTATAGGTCCCTTTCAACGTCGTCCATCCATCCATTCTCTCGTGGCGGATCGAATTATTTGGAGGAGCATCGTTGAGGCGGCCAAATCCCTTCATGGGATGTAGCGCCAGCGGAAGAAGAAGAAGAAGTGGCCGCTATGTTACGAGAGCAAAGCATGGCCGCTAAAGGCTAAAAAAAACAGAAGAATAGGTATTTGTATCCATAGAATAAAAATATGCCCCTAACGTATTTTCGACTTTTGGCGTTTATTACTTTTTCCTTACGATAGCAGTAAAGTTTGTAGGTATGTTGCACATCAAGAGTTACAATTTTAACAATTTAAAATTGTTATTCTTCATTATCATGCAACGAATGGGTAAAATAACTATAGAATTTAACGCAAAATATGGACATTAAACAAAAATTAGGTGTTCAACAAATTTCGTCGGCGGATAATCGTACAACATTTGATGCAAAAATTGCTTGTTATTTATATGGCCGACCCCAGGGTCCGGCCATTTCATAATTTTTTCATCAAGTGCATACTATGGACATTCGAGAAAAACCATTTGACTTTTGATTTTTGTTGAACAAATTTCGTCGGCGGAAAATCGTACAACATTTGATGCAAAAATTGCTTGTTATTTATATGGCCGACCCCAGGGTCCGGCAATTTCATAATTTTTTCATCAAGTGCATACTATGGACATTCGAGAAAAACCATTTGACTTTGGGACTTTTGATTTTTGTTGAACAAATTTCGTCGGCGGAAAATCGTACAACATTTGATGCAAAAATTGCTTGTTATTTATATGGCCGACGCCAGGGTCCGGCCATTTCATAATTTTTTCATCAAGTGCATACTACGGGCATTCGAGAAAAATCATTTGACTTTGGGACTTTTAATTTTTGTTGAAAAAATGTAATCACTTCCATCGTTAATACGAATATTCAAAAATCGCCTAAATGCATACTATTTTATTTACTCACACTACTACATTTTTTGTTATTTGCTAAGAACTTTACTTCGGTTCGTTTTATTATAAAAATAAGCTTAGAAAATGTTCTTAAGATTAAGAGAAATTCAATCTCAATAAAAACTTTGTGTATTAAAATACAAGCAGCACACGTATAAATTCCAAGCCTACATAAATAACAGATTCTATCTTTCTATTATTAATTAAAAAATTCGGCTAGCTTCAAAAAATTTCAAAACTTTTGAGTCTTAAATTTTTTATTTTTTTTTAACTAAGGCGAATTTGAATTTTGTGCAAAATATACCAAATAAACTCCATTTTGAGTTCTCTAGGTATGTGGTAGTTTAGTTTCGTATTGAAAAGTTCGCACGCACAAACTACAAAATACAATTCTCACTTCATACATTAAGTATGAGGCAAGAACGTACTAACCTAGCGAATTATATTCACTAAATCAAAAACTCAAAGAAAACCCTCATTTCTGTGTGTTTCGAATCCCTATAGGGGTGGGATGCAAAAGAGATTTTTCATCATCTGATTACGATCGGTGATGACTATAGGCAGGCATGAAGCAATGCAATGTGCAGGTGGTTTAAACAAAAGCGGGTCTATAGCCGTACGTCCTCAAGTTGGCTGGCAACGGCGTAAGGTAGGACGTTAAAAAGGGAACTGCGAAAGAGTTGGGAGTGCCTAGAGCCCCAGAAAAGATTGCAGAGATAGAGACAAAAAAAAACTGAAGGAAGGTTTTTTTTTTTAATTTCAGACATATAATATTAAAATTCGAATTCTTACGAAATTTAAAAATTGTTATGTTCGAAATCTGATTTGGCCACTAGTATCACCCGACTTGAATCCTATTGAACGAAATTCCTTAAAGCATTTTTAGAAGCAGACGAGGTTCTTAGCTATATTCTTTCAATAATATTATCTAAACCAGACAATTACTGTTCTAGATAATGAAGTTGAAAGATTATCGAAAATAACTTTATATAAAGCAGTAATTAGTTTATCTCATCTTGCTAGAACTTTGTCACGGAAGACTAAAAGTTTGGAAGGGTCAGAGTTTGAACGAACAAAGCTGAATCTGTATGTTATATGAACAAAAAAAAATTGGTAGGCTTCATTCGAGACACAGCCGTAAAGTTTATGCTCGAGTAAAATTGTATAATTTCTCTATAAAAAATTCTTCTTTGTGTTTCGATTTTACCACATTTACGTGGAAATAATTCAGTTCATATTTTTACTGATTTTCACTCATTATTCATCCATATTCAGTGAATATCAATATTCTCTCTTTATTCATCATTCATTTGCTCTGTATTCACTGATTAATCTAATAATCAGTGATTAAGAGGTTAAAATTGATATCACCATAATTAATTTATTTAAAAAATACTGAGTGAATAAAATGTGGGAATAATGGGCGAATATTGAGTGAAACCATAAATAATTATTAATTTCTGACTAAAGGGTGAGTAATGGGTGAATTATAGGTGACTGAAAAATTAATGGGTATAAAATGAGTGTGGTCATTATTCATAAGAGAATAAGGAGTGAATAATGAGTGAATACTCTAGGTAAGTAATAAGAAAATCCAATATAGATCCTAACAAATTTTTATTATCTTAATCCTAAATTCAAAATTATCTAACCGCTTTAAATTTCTAAACTGAATTATAAACTAACAAATTCGGTAAATCCACTCAAATAATGCCTTATACACCAGTTTCTTTCCCATGATAATTTTAATTTATCATTCCTGTAATTTTTAAATTCTATATAATGTTCACATTATTATCAACAATTAGACATTCAATAAATCTTAATAACAAAGAACTTCCCAAATTTACTATAATCGAAATTCGAGAAGTTTAGGATGAATTTTTATAATTTAATATTTTGAAAATGTTTGATTTATTGAAAAGTTAAACAACAAAAAATTACTAAAAGTTTTGAAATCGAAATAAAATATTTGATTTAAAATTTTTAAAATACCAAATATGTACGTAAAACCCGCATTAATCCGGGCATACGTAATATATAATTCAAAATATTATGATTGCACTAAAAAAATGTCTTTAGTTCAAAACAATCTGAAGATGATTTAATTCCGCGATGTCTCAATGCGATCATCTTTATTATATGATATAATTAAGCTACACAATTTTTGATGTAAAAACTTGAAAAGAAAATTATAAATTTTAATTAAACTCTCACTGCAAAGTGTATTATACACAGTGATATAATTAATCATTAAAAACGTTATTATTCTGAAATTATTAATTGTCATCTCAAATTTTCACATAGTACATCACCCATTCACCCATTATATACATAATATGATATCACCTTAAACAAAGTATTTCTTAATCGTTCCGCGGATTATTAAAAATAACAACAATAAATTATAAATTGTTTATTTTTTTTTTTAGATTAAAATACGAAACAATTAGACAACTAGATATCTTATACAAAATTGAAAGAAAGTTGACGACAAAATTGTAAATTGACAGTAACTGCTCTTCATGATTAACCTGTTATTATATGTACATGGCTTCCGTCCGCCTTGGTATAAAAAAACAGGATTAAATAAACGACAAATATTTTGGTTCGACAAATATTATTGTTTATACATTTTTTACTGAAAGTTTAAATTACTGCCCAAATTATAAGTGAGAACATTTTATGTGTTTGTATTTATGTTTTGAAGCAAATGCAATGTATGTAGCTACAAAAAATGAGAAAAACTGTAGTGAAACTATCGTGGTCGTGGGATAAGACAAAAACTATAAAACTATATCAAATAAACAACGGAGAGAGAATTATTGTTAAACAAACGTTCTCTCATTGTAATAAACACAATTTTGTTGACGCGTTGACACGCGTAGTTTTTTTATGAATAAATACAGTAAAGGGTATGAAATTATTTCGAATTTTGTTCTAAATAATTGTGGATCTAATGATTTGTTCGACAATTTATAATTCGCGTGGAGCGGTGCAGTGGATAATATTTCCCAAATTCCACCATTGAATCATGTTTCATTTTGCGTAAAGCAAATTAGTAGAAATACGGTGTAGATTCTCCACAGCCGGCTCAATAGGCGAACCAAAATAAAGAAATATTTGAGAGGTTGAATGCTTCACTCAAAATATTGCTAATTTTGTATGACTAAAGACTAAGTTGATTATTCTTGAAAATTCTTATAAATTGAAAACTCTTATGTTCCTATCACTATGGTATTCCACTAAGGTGAACATTTTTTTTTTTAAATCGTAGTTTCTTTATTTTAATCTAATTTTAAACGCCAATTAATTCATTAGAATGAGGATTGTAGCAAAGCCCCACTGGGCTAAATGTTCGGTCGACTAGCAAGCAACATTTTCTAAGAATATGACATTTTTGATTGAATGGTCCTACTTTTCAATGGTTATAATGTTACAAGTGACACAATTGTGTCAAAAATTGCTTTTAACGAAATGGTTTAAGACATTGTGGATTTCACAGTCAGATCAATTTTGGTAAAGATAAGTTAATACAATATCGGTTCAATAATAGTTAAAAAACTAACATTTAATTTTGCCTTCATAAAATTGAAAAAAATTTCCCGTTTCCCATTAAACTCGACCACAAAACACCCATGCCAAACCTATCGAATCCATGCAATTTGCAGCCTGCCTCGTTTTGCTCTTCTCAATTTGCTCTTAATTTTTTAAATAAACCCTTATGCCACACCCGATCAAATGCATTTTAAATGTAGAGCGCTATTAATTGGAACTCACCATGCTGGTAAATAGACCTGTGATAATGATTTCCATAACTTTAGGCTTTTAAATCGAATTGCATTATTTTTTGGGAATAATTGTAGGAAACCCTCTTCAGACGCCGATTTATTGGCGTTGATATTTGCAAAACTTTAACTAAATACAAACATGAGACATAATGTTGATGTGACATAGTAGAAACTGTCTGTGAAATGTTGGAAAGCAAGCAAGAAGTGTCAGAAAGCCATATAGGAGTTAATGGCAAATTTTGTAATGGGCCAGCATTTTGATAGGATGTTATACTTCCAGGCCTTGTGGCCGTTTGGTTTTCGTTCAACACCTGCAGTCTTAGTACAACAAATAATAATACCAACTCGCTGATATTGAGATTGGTACAGTTTTTTTTAAACAATCCGTGATCGTTCGAATTTTGGTAGAAATCGAGCATTTACAGTCAATCGGTAGTCGATCGGTAGTTTAAGGTCAGAATTTTTATCTGATATATAGACGGTAGAAATAATTTGCCATGAATTTGACAACCGATAACCTTCTTATATTACTCTCAGGATTTCATGATGCCGCCCCTGCATTGACGATGCCATTTTTGAATTTCTTAGTAGCATTGTGTTGTTTTTGTCCACAGAGGACCAAATCTAACATCTTAAATATAACAAAAGTTGAATATATGTTTTTCAAATTTACTTTCATAATTTATAAACTGGCATGAAACTGAATCACCTTATGTACAAATTTCATTTGGATGCATCCTAGTATTGTGCTTACAATTTCTTTTTTTACATTTTGTTGACGATTAGAGAACTTTAAGAATGTGCCATGAACTTCTGATCATTATGGAAAAGGGCGAACTGTTAATAAAACTCAGAACGGTGTTACTATAGTGATTTCTTTAGATTACAAGGGAAGGATAGATTAGGTAACTGACTTGACTTTTGAGTCAATATTTGACTTGATTTATGACTTGCCCTCTCACTATATTTTTGACCTTACTTTTGACCTGATTTTTGATTGGATTTTGACTTTATGTTTTTTTATTTAACTTTTGTGCTGGATTTTGTCCTACATTTTGACTTGGTTTTTGACTGGATTTTTTATTTGGATTTTTATTTAACATTTGGCATGACATTTGATTAATCTTTTGGCTTAACTTTAAACTTTGGCTTAAATTAAGGCTTGGTTTTTGACTTAACATTTGACTAGACTTTTGATTTTACTTTATAACCGCTTTTGGTTTAAATTCTAACTTAAGTTTTGACTCAAATCGAGCCAAATTAAATATAGTTTAATTTGACTCGATTTGAGTCGATTTTTAACTTTATTTACGGCTTGCCCTTTGACTTGATTTTTAACTTAACTTTTGACCTGAATTTTGATTGGCTTTTGACTTCATTTTTCATTGTTCTTTAACTTCATTTTTGATTTAAATTTTGACTTATTATTTTCGGCTTTTGACTAGAATTTTTACTTAACTTTTGACTTGACCTTTAATTTGGCATTTGGCCATTTAAACTTTGGCTTAAATTATAACTTGATTTAAGGCTCAATATTTGAATTGACCTTTTAGTCGATTTTTAACTTGATTTATGGCTTAACATATGACTTAATCTTTGATTTTATTTTTCACTTAACTTTTAACCTGACTTTTGATTTAATTTTTAATTTTTTTTTTTTTTACTTGACCTTTGGTCTACATTTTGAATTAACATCTGACTTGGTTTTCACTTGACTGTTGACTTGATTTTGACTTCACTTTCCACCTGACTTTTGGCCTTTGTTTTGATTTACCTTTCAATTGTACTCTTGACTTGAAGTTTGATTTGATTTTTAACTTGCGACGTTTGAACTGTCGCTTGATTTGTTTTTCTTTTCTGTTTCAATTTTGACTTCACTTTTGCCAGATTTTTTACTTAACTTTTTACATGGCATTTAACTTGACGGAACTTGTATTGGAACATTGGGCTCAGTCGTAATTTCACTTTTGGTACAATCTTAACCTGAATTTTGGTTTAATCTTAATTGGCCTGACTACTAACTTGTTTTTCTAATTTGTCTATATTTAATGACAAAACAAATTATTGTGGAGCGGAGTGATTTATTTTTTACGATCTTCGCAAATCGAAACTGAATTGTAGAACTCTTAACAATTTCTCCTCTTCGTAAAATATTTATATACATATCTGGAAAATACCAAAGTAACTTAATCTTTGTATTATAATATAATATGCACAAGAAATATATGCAAAAGCTCCGCTAAATTAATTTTTATTGTGAAAAATAATTTTTTGTCGACTTTTGACTTAACTTGGCACTTTGAGTTTGGCTTAACTTTTGATTGAGCGTTTGCCAGAACTCCAAAATTTCCTTATGCCTTGGTTCTCATAATGAGTATTTAATTGGCTTATTGTAAGACGGAGTCCAAGCAAGCAATTTCATATTTTAAATTATCGAATGGTTCTACCTGTTGTGATATATGATTAGAATTATCATTATCGGATCTCTCTATTGGATTTATATAAAAAGAGTATCTATCGATCATTTCTAAATTTATCCAGTTTTAAATTTATCGTTAAGCTTATCAATAGTAAATAGCAAACAGGACAATTCTTTATTCAAAAGTCCATCGAGTGGTTCTGATTTATTTACGAGCCTCAAGAAGAATGTAAATCCACTTACCTTTACCATAATCAGATCAAGCGAAATAAAGATTCGAAAAAATTTACACACTATGATAACCATATCATAATCATAACCATAATGCATTCAATTCAATTTTCATCTATTGTAATAGAAGAACAATCAAGAATAATATTACTAAAACCAGAAGCCGAGGAAATATTTGACAACTCCACATCATTAACAATGGCACTATAATCATTTATTTTGAAATTCACAATAGTGTTATTAAGTGCTATTGGCACAGAAATATTCAATGAAATCATTTTCAATAAGATTCTTTCGGCTTTTTATAGACCAAATAATATATGTATGTATTAACAATAATGGTATTCACAATATTTTACGACTTGTTAACCATAAAAAGTGAAGAGGCCAATTATTTATGATATATCCACCAAAAATGTAAAATTATCAAGATCCCCCCGTACTTGAACTCAAGAGTCTTACAAAGCGTATCGACCCCAAAAAATGAAAACCTTCCTAGAGTTTTCTATGTGGTAGTTTGGTTTCAAAATAAGTTTGGTCTACTAATCAGGTAGCTACGACCAAACTACAACATACAATTCTACCTTCATATATTAAGTATGAGGCAAGAACGTACTGACCTAGCGAATTACATTCAGTAAATCAAAAACTCAAGGAAAACCTCATTTCTGTATGTTTTATGCTGTATTTATTTCTTATTGACTTTAATACAGTCAATCTTCTCTTTCTAAAATCATTTTGTGAACTGAATACTCAATGTCGATAAAGGACATATTAAATTTATATCTAATACAGTCAGTTATCATATTGTAATCTACCTATAATTCTGTGGTTGAAGAACCGGTAAAGTCTAAAAAATTAATTATTGAAATCACCAACAATAAACATATTAGAATATGACAGACACTAGAGTGGTTTGTTTATAGATACCCAATATATGTATATTTAGCGATAAAAGCTTAACTAAAATGAAGGTTGAATTATGTAAGGTAATTTGACACACTTCACTGGCACTTAACGAATTAAAAACAAAAATGCTTACACCACCACTTCAATTAGCCTGTCGTGTACAATGAAAACTAGTGTATAGTTAAAATTGTTTTCTCTATCCAACGTAGTTTACCGCATAAGCTCCTTGCATATATATACATTATACGTAAATCCTGATTTGAAGTTTCATGACTTGAGACATCTGCTACTACCGTTATATTTATTTTAATTATTCACAACTTTTTAAAATACACTTCACAAACAATAACCAAAATGGAAATATATAATTAAAATTAAAATTTATAACAAATTTGATGAAACACACAACTAAAACAAAATTTACAAAAATTCAAATACAAAAAGTTTATTGTAACAAAAAAAAATTTAACAGGATTTATGTAAACTGGGTGTAGTACAGATGATGTTATCTTATAATTTGTTGAGGTGATCGGCTGATTTAATAATAACTGGTGTGCCCCCCCCCCCCCATACTGGCTTTTGCATAAATGTTTCCTTAATGAAACCAAAAAATTAACGGATTATGTTTTTTATTTCATTTTTAAGCGATTGCATTAATGAATACTGGTGATACTGATGAGTAAGCCTACCATTAATGAAATATTTCCTTCTGTCTAATCGGTCCATGGTTTCGCATTAATTCCATAACCTTTACCTTTTCATCTACTGAGTGGAACTTACAAATAATTTGCTGATATTTACATACTATTGACGATTTTAATTGATGAGATGTTGGCGTTGCAATTGTAATGTGACTTTGAAGAACTTTTTGGTCATGATAATGAATACGTTGTGCAAGATCATCTGCTTTTAAATGTAATTCATACATGTAATTAACACAAACACTTGAAAGCGATTTAACACCAAAAGAATGATTATTATTTATTGAAAATAATAATCCTCTCCTCCCCCTTGTATGTATTAAATAATAAAACAAAACACCGTCCCTAAATATTAACAAAATATCGAACAACCCCGGATGTTATTTATTATTAAAAATTTAATCAAACTTCGAATCGTCGAAATCGATGATTATTTATGTGTACATTGTACATAACCACACTTATCCACACACACAGAGAACAATTATGTAATTCAAAAAGAAATTGAATTAACTAATGACATTTAAAAAAAGATGTTTAATCCACAATTTTTAAATCTAATAAATTTTGTAACTGTGATCGATTTATGTAGGTATACCCTAGTATTACACTATTCTGCTCTACTGTAATTTAGATATACAAAATTATTACGTTCAATTAGACTGAAAGATAAAATTTAGAAAATTTAAATTATTTTTTGTGTACCTACATATTTCATAACACCTCGTAACTATGTGTGTACGATAATAATTTATCACCCATTTCCATTTAGATTTTCTTCGTTTTCTAAAACCAAAAAAAAAAAAAGTTTTTCCGTTTATGTGTGCTGAAAATCAATTATTAAAGTGCAATTGATAATTTTACATTTTACTCACAACATTAAAGAGTCTGTATACTTGTAGATTAGTATAAATGGAAAATTGTACGACGAACACAACAACAAAAAAAAAATGTCTGTTTGTTTTTTTGGAAATGGGTTTGAGATTATAATTGGATTTAGTTATTATAACGATGCGGCAATTAAGTCAAACTGTGTGTGTCTGTGTGTAATAGCGCGACGATCATTGCGAATGTAAATAAAAGACAAAAAAAGGATTAGATTTTGTTTGCATGGCGAATTGGTGGTGGGTGGTTTTAAATGCTGCGGGGGGGAAAAAATGAAATTTGATTTGTTTTAATTTGTTGAAAATGAATGGTTGATTGTGGAAAATTATTTAATGGATTTCAATTGTTGCTGAAATTTTTTGGTGTGATGAAGGAGATTTTGTGTGATTATTAGGAAAATTGTGGTTTTCATAAGGCGATTTCGGGTTGTTCATAATTGGTGGGTATACGGTATTAAAGGGAAATACGCGCATTAAATTTATTCCGCATAATTTTGAGACATGATTAATGAAAATTTGGTTAATTCCAATGTTAGTAGTAGGTTTAAGAGTGTTCAACTATCAAAAGGAAAGAAGCATTGAAATCGTGTCGAAAATGATCGGCAATTTAGTTGGTCCCAAACCACACTATTCGACGATTTTAAAGACTCTGAATTCTGTCTGTGTCCGTGGTATTTCGAAAACAGCTTAACCGGTTTGGATGTTTTTTCGCCAATCTGCTTCTATAGCCAAGGAAACAATGCTCCTCGCTGCGAAAGCCTAGACAAGATAATGAAACAAATAATGCCCGATGATCCAACGATGATCCCTTAGTCAATAACTTTATCACATTCTTTAGCTTAATTTTGAATACTGGAGGAATGATAATATGTAGCATAACGAGGCAAAAATAGTTTGTCCGGAGCTGAGGCCCAACTATCTTTCCTCTTATTTGAAACTGTGTGATTATTATTATTATTAAACAACTGAGGTTCCGCACTAAATGCCCCGAAGGGCCCATGGTGCAATCCAGTGATGCTATCCTAAATCTCGAAAGTGTCATGCAGCCCTAATAAACTGAAGTAGTTTAGGCCAAGGCAAGGAAGACAACTGCACACGAAATCGCATACACAATTGTTGAGTTAGAACTGCTATTTTACGTAAAAATGTAGACTGGAACGTAGTTATGTATTATACTACTTCGTCACTCCAGTATTTAAGTGGCACAAGTGAGTTTTAGTCAGTTTGGAGTTAGGACCGTCACATAACATATTGGCAGACCTATAACAATAAAGTGTTTAAAATGCATTTGTGATACTTAAATACTGAGGTGACGACATTAACTTGCTTATGCATTTCAATTTCTTTAATTGTGTTGCTGGTAAATTCAATAAAATTTGTTGATGTTGATCTCTTGGGTATACTATAAAACCATGGTGGCATGGTGAAATGAATCGAGGAAACAAAGATCTGCATGAGTTGTATACTACCAGTTCAAATAATTTTGGTATTGAAGTTACAACATTTCTTGCTAATGTTTTGAAAATTAGTGTTAATTTGGTTACTTCCCATTTCTTTGGAAATACCTGCTAGTTTTAATGATTGATTAAACAGAAAACACATAGGACCACCTCCATTTCTGAATACTTCTAGAGGTCGATGAATATCCTCGGTTTTAATCTTTGGTGTTAGTATGGTTATGTTGTTTTCGCCATTGTTTGGATTTTCATACTTATAAATGTCTTCCAGCTTATAAACGGATTGAAAAGCGGGTCACAAGATTCACGCTCCTAATGTAACTATTATACTTTATCTCAAAGTATCTTTCGAAATTTTCATTACACGCAGTTAATTTCTGTTTGCTTTCTTCTGAACAGATTTTGAGATTTTCTTTGTAAGCTTTGTCTTACTTTATCGTCGTAACATGATGGATATTTGTTCGATTTGGCCATAGCATTAGTAGAAATAAATAGTGCAATGCCCACAAATATAATTTTGTATAGAATTTCATTATGTTAACATCTGTGTTGCTGCTGATAAGTTCATTTTCCCAGCTAATCTGCTCAAGATATAAAGATGAAGGTTAATTGTGTCAGCTTTTCTAAAGTTGTAATACGGTTTGCTGAGAGATAAAGCAAACCTAGTGGTCCTCAAGTTAGGTCCACTAATAAAAAGTTTCGCAATATGGCAGCTACAAGTAGCAAGCCATTGCTATTTTAGTTTACTTGTAAAGACGTATCCAATTTGGGGGCGATACATTTAAACCGAGCCCCAGCGTTTACCTGAGAATCAGCGACATCATTGCCCTCATAATGTCACAATGGGCAGGAACCCACAAGATCGTCACTCTATTACTTAACTACTACGAAAATTTACATTTCATGCAACCACAGGAATAT
Organism: Tipula helvola; assembly: GCA_963556165.1. Lineage (NCBI taxonomy): Eukaryota > Metazoa > Arthropoda > Insecta > Diptera > Tipulidae > Tipula > Tipula helvola. The sequence continues at coordinate 371,517,588 of OY744481.1, forward strand.
TTCGGTTATGGTTGTATTTTATCACGATGGTACTCCACCACTCAACCCCAAATTAACACATCACTATTTATTTCAAATGAGGTTTTTTTTGGTTTTTGCAATACTCACTGTATCAAAATTGATACCAAAACATCCGTTAGCCAGTGCCACAATATATTAATCATCACAAAAGATCAAGTGTGTACGGTTTAGAGATTTATTCAAATTGGACAATACAAACATTAAATTATTCTGGTGTATTCCAGATTGATAAATACTTTACGAAAAGGAGAAATTTTTAAGAGTTTTGCAATTCAATTTCGGTCTGCTAGCATTGTGAAAAATAAATCATCTTTCAGTTATCTTAAAATTGAAATTGTTAAAAGTTTTTAAAATCGCATACATTTTTAACTTTCCAAACTTTAAGTTTCTTGTTCCTTTATGCCAGGTAAACCAAATTCCTTTCCGTACGTAAGTACGTAAGTACGTACAGGGTTCGTATAGGGTTACGAACCAATGTTCGTCCTGGTGGACAACATGTGTTAAGAAACAGTATATAGGTTTTATATAGGCTTTCGCTTAGTCAGTCTTTAAATTGTATATAACGTTAAAGGTAGTTGAAAGAAAAAGACAGAAATTGGGATGTATGTATCGCGAGAGGCGATTTTCACTCTATTCATGATTATTCACTGTTTTTTCACGCATTATTCACTCAGTTTACTTTGCCAACACTAATAAATTATGATTATTCGTTTATCTCCAATATTCTTATATTAGTCACTCAGTATTCTCTGATTATATCAACTTTTTATTCACTGATTAATCTCTGAATATTCATTTATTATTCAGCCATTTTTACCCACTATTCACTTTTAGTTCACTTATTATTTATTGATAAAGTCACTCGTTATTGATTGTTGAGTTTATTCGTTATTCACACGGTAATGACTTAATATTTTCTCATTATTCACGTCATTTACAGATTATTCACCCATTAGCCATCCATTATTTTTTGATTATTCACTGAATAATGAATGATTACTATTGATTTTCACAAATGAATATTAAATAATGAAACAAGCAGTGAGTAATGAAAGAATAATTAAAATGTCATTATTCATCTTTCAATAAATAATGTCAGTGAATAATCAGTAAACAGTTAATATTCGGTGAATAGTGAGTGAATAATAATTTGTCAATCTGATTTCTACTTTAACTGATAGAAATAGCTGTTTAGAATTTTTTCTGCTGCCTGTAAACCATCTTACGTTTTGTAGGAGTTGAGACTTCTTGTCGTTTCGCTAGGCTTAATGGACTGGTCGTTGGGATAATTCCACATTATGAAATTTTGTTAAAAATCTTGATTTTTCATGATTTTTATCGTGATGTTTCAGCCACTATATGCAATTTAGCACAATTAGTTTTATGTTAGATTGATTGATTTTGGCTAATCAAATTAACAAATTATTCAAAGTCTGAGCTTTGTCGGCCGCTCTCCCCGCCAACTGCATTTTCCTAAGATCTTGAATTTATTAATAGTATAAAGCTATAAGACACAAATGACAACACTGGAGCGAGTTTAGAACCGAACATCCCGAATGGCCTGGAATGTAAATATCCCCTCGACTCTTAGCTCGCTTTCACACCGACGGATGTATAAGCTTTAAGTGCTGTTCAGTGTCAATCTTGCACTCCAGATTTACAAAAACCAATCGGGTTTGGGATAAATGAGGCTTTTTCGATGGCATATAATTTACAGTAAGCCAAGTCAAAAGCATGTCAAAAGTCAAGCAAAAAGTCAAATAAATCAAACAAGCCAAAAATCAAATCCAGAGTCAAGTGAAATATCAAGTAAAAGTCAAATTTTTAGTCAAAAATCAAGTCAAAAAAAATGTTTAAGATGGCAAAAGACAAGTCATAAGTCAAGTTAAAAGTTACTAACAATTAGTCGCTTAAGTTGTACTTGTAGGAAAATAAAAAACGGCTGGGGCTTTAATCGATATTAACCGGTATTTACCAAGCTTTATGAAATCGCAATTACTATAGAAAAAATTTGAAACTCGTATAATGCTTACCTAATCTAACCCAAACATCCTGATTTTGATATTTGGAAATATTTTGTATTTTTTTAATTAAACAAAGTTTATTTTTTTAAAAACGAATTGTCTTGCTAGGGATTAGCCGAGTTTCTCGACTTTTGAAGAAGAAATGTCTCTTATTTTTCCTTAAACTATACTTTTCAAGATGTTTTAAAGGTCCCTGAGTCCGAAAACGGAAAAAATGCCTGTTCATCTGTCTAAATGTCTATACCCACAGTATGTCGAGAACGGTCTGTCCGATCTGCAAAGGGTTTTCGCCAATAAAATTGGAACAGATTGTGGAACATGTACGTCAAAAGAATCGGGAACCTGTCATATCAATTTAACTAAAACCACGTGGTTTTTGATTCACGTTGAATAATCTTTATATAAGTATGCTTGTTTGAGAATTGAATTAGGTGTTGAGTTCCGGGTTGAGTTGAAGGTTGATTTAGAGGTTAAGTTGGAGCTGAGATTGAGTTGAGGTTGGGTTAGGGTTGAGTAAGCAGTTCAGTTGGGGATTTATTTGAAAGTTAAATTAAAGGGTGATTTGGAGTTAGTTTGAGTTTATTTGAGTTGAGTTAACTTGAGTTCATGTATTCATGTAGCTTTCCAGACCATGTTGTTTTGGGGGTTGAGTTAGGCGTTGAATTTCGGATTAAGTTAAGGGCTGAGTTATTTTAAAGTTGAGTTTGGCTTTGAGTTTAGAAATGACGGTTGAGTTAGGATAGATTTTGTTCATGTCCGCATGCAGTTTTCAAACTGTTCTGATTTAGAGATTGAGTTGAACGTTTTAAGCGTTGAGTTTGTGCTTGAGTTGGGATTGAGTGAGGAGTTCAGTTGAAAAATTATTTAGGGTGAGTTGGTCATTGTGTTTGAAGTTAACTTGAATTAAGTTCATGTACGAATGTATTTTTCGGGTCAAGTTGATTTAAGGTCTGATTTGAACGTTGAATTTGGTGTTGAGCTGAAGGCTCAATTTGGGGTGGAGTGAGGGGTTGAGCTGGGATTCGGTTTGAGTTGAGTTGGGTGTGGCTTAGGCGTTGGGGATTTATTTGGCAGATTAATTTATATTTGAGTTGAAAGTTAGATTGAGTTATTCTTAGTTGAGTCTATGTGCGCATTTAGTTTTTAAGGTGATGAGTTGAGGTTGAGCTAAATTTTCCGTTGGCAGACGGAAATCATGTTTCTTCTAGCTAAATTCAATTTTTGTTCAAAATTTTCGGAAATAGTACAAATTTCTTGAGAATATCAAGATTATTCCAGCTTTTCGAGATTATTAGAGTCGATTCGAGTTGCTCAATATTGCTAAATTTAACGGTAAAAAAAATGTTCAGTTACTTATTCGTGATTTGGTTGGCATTGATTGTTGTGTAGTACATTTTTGAGTCCTACTAGTGCAAAAACGTATTTAATCCTGCCAAAATTGTACAAAAATTGATTTATGAAGAAGGTGCATCTTGAAATTATGGCTCATATTAAAGATTTTTCGACATTATTCGAGTTTAGCTTAAAACGAAATTCGAAATTTTCAGATTTATGTAGCGTGATCTTTTGAGATGCTGCATGATAGTTTTCTATTATTGTTCGAGATTATTAGTTGTTTCTTAATTTTTAACGTTTTTCTGAGATTCTAAGTCTAATCGAGCTTTTTGGGAATCTATATCAAATTTGTTTGTGATTATCGAAATTATTCTAAACTTCTATAAAACTATTAAGGAGGTTGAGTTGCACCATTTAAGGGTTTCGAGATTACTCGAAACTTTCGAATTTATTGTTGATGATTATTCGAAATTTTTCAGATTTCCGTGATTATGCGTGCTTTATATACTCGCATGATGTCCTTAGTTAATCAAAATTCTTGAAGATATAAGGTAATTCCTCGAGATTATTGAAAATTTGCCGAATTATTCGATATATTTAGTTTGTTCAAAGATACTTGTTTCGATCGTGTTCAGTTGTAACTTTATGTTGAGTATATATTGTTACGAGTTTCTTGCTCTTAACAGGATTCGTATTGGATTTTGCAATAAAATATTCGATTGATTTATCACCTTATTTGGAAATAATTTACAACTCTGGTTTCAGCATTTTTTAATTAGTTTACAATTTTACTGGTTCACTCTTTTAGCACTTTACGATTTCACTGATTCCGTTCAATAGACTGTCGAATTTTCCAAATTGCATTGTTGCATCAAAATTGTCCAAGTATGAATTTATGTACTCGAGAGAAATATGTGACATAATCATTGCAATTTGCACATTAAATTTTAATCTCTCTCTCCATGCCTTTCTATATTTCTCCTCTATTTTCTCTTGTAAATGCCTCATTGCTTCTCGAACAATGATGTGTTTTGCTGAATAATGGTCATAATTAAATATCCATAATAAAAATTGCATTACCCTGGTGAGTTTATGCTATATATGACTGTGACTCTATACACCAGACTAACGCCGATTCTGATGTAATAATTTTTAACGTTAGGCATAATCGCCACAATATAAAAATCTGGAACAGGATCATTTCACAGTATTCATGGCTTTTGCAGGTAATAGTTGTGATGACTCTTCTAAACATTTTGAACTTATACAGCTTTCTTTAACTAAAAGCAAGGAGTTTCGTGATGGAATTCTACCTCACGTTTAACGCAAACTATACGACAGATGTATTAAATGTAAGTCACGGTTGTTATATCGTTCAACTAAATCCCTTCGAATTATTTATATGACCAATTCTAAAACTCTAATCAAATATTTAAATTAATACCTTTTGGTCAGTCATAGTTTCAAAAATAATCCAATTTGAAATTAATACAATTTTCACTCCAGGTGAATTAATTTTTGTTAACAAGTTCAAAAGTTTCACTCACAGACTATAACTACCCTCTAAATTACAAAGATAAAAAAAAAACTAACTAAAAAGCTTTTACCACCATAAAAAATAAACTTTTACATTTACAACATCTAACATTCAAGACACATGTCAAAATTAGATTTTTTTTTTTCTGTACGTATTATATGTTGGAAAAAAATTCATTTTCTCAACAAGATTATCTATATAGATCTGAGTGCAAAATAAGAAAACTAAAAAGGATTCTGCAAATAATAAGAAGAAATAAAATTGATTTATTTTCTAAAATTGGTACTGACATTCATCGTAACCAATACATAGGTTCACCCGCAATGAGAACAATTTTTTACAATCCTTTCTCAGTTTTATGCGCACCTTTTATCGTCGCTATTATTTAGGTTGTGATACGAGTATCGTTCATACACATTTCCCTTTAAAATATTTTGTCGTACTAGTATGCCGTTGTTGTTGTAATTTTATCACAATTGAAAATCATATCACGTATTTTACTCTTACACTAAATATATTTTAATAACTTTTGTTGTTGCCTGCTGTACATAGAGCTCGTACATACATATATGTATATGGTACAGCAGTAAAAAGTTATATACTAATGGTATGTAGCTTCATAAACAAAAGCTTTCTGTAAGTATTTCATGATTAATTCCAAAAGTAACATATAAAACGAAAAAGTTTTGTATATGAATTATTTATTGTGTGCTTTTAAATAATCTTCTATGTTATTACGAATTATATATACGAAAGTTTGTGTGTAATCATTTTCATTTGAATTTAGCAGGTGTATAACATTTTAGACAACATAATATTAAAAATGTCTGTTTGAGGTACAGTAGGAGCTTTTTTGATTTTATGATTTGTAATCCAAGCAAATTTAAAACCCTTGCTTTAATTTTAAAAGCTGCTGTACACATTTTTGTAACTAATGCTAACCAAACATATTTTATTTCAGGATATAGCTTCCGGTCAACTCTATTTTATGCAAAAGCTCATTCACAATGGATCGTACCAACCGAAATAAACAGCAAACTACATATGAATAATACAGAAACGGGAATTTTTTATGTTAGGACTATGTATTACCAAAAAGCTCGAATTAAAAAAGCTTAATTGAGTTTTAAAATCTTGCTAAGTCTAAAAGTTGTGATCGTGTTAATGATCAAATTAGATCAAATATGGCAACAAGTTGAGGTTCATACACACAAGTATTTCAAATTTTAATAGATTTGACAACAACAACGTGTCTTATAGGATTTTGACAACAACAAAATCACTGGCTTAATTTGAAATTTGATGTAAACTTTGTGTTTAAAAATATGTCTGAAACTGAATTATTTATAATGTTACTTAAAATAATTTAATTGTTGATGGTTTTTTCTTGCTTGTTCGAAACTTAAAAGCTCGATAGCAACTACAATGTCTCATATAGGATTTTGACAACAACAAGGCTTTTTTAAAATGGGTATTTATAAATGTCAGTTACTTCAGATAAATTGGTTGCACTTTGTTTTTGACATGGTAATTTTTGAACCTTTTAAACACATGAATTGGAACAATATGCAAAATGATTCATTTTGCTTTGGTATACAAATTGGTTGCATTTGAGTATGAAAATAAACCAAAACCGCCGTCGCTGGATTAAACCAAATATCATTTACCTTAAATTTATAATACTCATATAAACAATATTTACTATAATCACAAACACCAACCTGTGCTAGTTCACTTCAAATATTTAGATAGCTTAAACAACTTATTGCCGTCATATTTTTATATACAAATAAAATTTTAATAAACGGTTATCTGAAACTGAATAAATATTGCGCTGATAAAATAACGCACAGTATAAGGGTACTTACTTTTCATCAATCGGTGGCGGTGGCATATCATGTACACTCGACGGGCTATGTGGCGGTGTTTTTTCATTTTCCATCATTGCCAGTGGGGCCTCAGGTGGCGGTAATGGACTAACCGAATTACTATCCATTTTGAGCTTCACTTTGACGGCTTTTTTTTAAACCAATTTATCACAAACAAAAATTTAAATTTCGTATATGAATGCACAAACACAAACAATAAAAATTTTAATTAGTCTTATGCTAATTATGCTTTTGTAGTAGTTTAACACAAATTTTTTTAATTTTTAAGTTCAAAATATAATTATTGGAGCTTTGATGTTGTTGAATATAAAATTAACTGAAACAAATTAAATTTTTTGTTTTTGGTTGTTATCTTGATGATAATTCTCACTGCGATTTAAATTTTTTTTTTGCTTTGACTTTTTTTCTTGTTTTGTTTAATTAAACGAGCACAAGTCTCATCTCGAAAAGATTGTCGTAATAAAACTAAAATAAAACAAAAAACAAAAAAATTATGAGTACGAGTATGCATAGAAGACAAAGTTGTTTGATATTTTGTAATTTAATTAGTATGAGATAAAAAGTAATGTAGTCTACTATAGTGTGCGCTGTTGCTTATAAGTGGGTGGATGATGACTAAGTTTTGTCGCTCAAAAATTAATTTTGTTATGTGGCTAAATGCCATCTCAAGATTTCGAGGCCAAGTAGATTTATAAGACAAAATCTTGTTCTGGTTAAACTTTGTAAGTTTGTATATATACATACATATGTATGCTATTTGAAACCTGCTCCGAAATTCACAAGGGTATGGGGAAGATATGATTTTGATCACTTAAGTCCAACTGTAAGGTTCAGTTAACCTTTCATTTCCTTATTTCTAATAAACGTGTACAGATTTTACTAATGACACCTAGTATTGTGTAAACCGGTAAAGCCCGCTATAGGTAGAACTACCATCTCAAAGTAAGGGCCAATAATTAATTGGATGGCTAAAGAATGCACTCGCAATCGCAATTTATTTATTTGGCCCACCTTAATGTGATCAATATAAGTTTTTTTTTTTTAAATGGACATAATGCTCAGATAATTTTTAGCGGTAATGTTCAATTTCAAAAGGAAGATTTCCAATCTATTTTTAAAGTTAAATTTTCCCTTCCGTATTTTCTCTATTTTCGTTTAAATGTATTATGACTCAATTTGGGTACTGTGGCGATTTCTAAGTGACCCTTTAGAAAAAAAAAACTCTCCACTACATCACGGCATCCAGTTCAAACATATTTTAGTGAAAGGGGGTGACAACATATAATATGCCATGGACACACTAAGTATTACAATTGTGACATTTTTAACTGTCAGCCCCGAAAATCGTCCTGTCACAAAAGTTTTTAATATTTGTTTGTGCTTTTAGCCAAAAATAATATATCCACAAACTATAAGCTGCCATGATGCTATATTTAAAGCATGATAGTTATTTTACACTTATAGAATTGAATATGCAATTTCGAAAAGGGTACATGTCTGAACAATTAAATTTTTCAGGAATTAAAGAAAACTATCTATTTTCTAAAATAGTATATAAATTTATACAATTTATTTTAAGGTTAAGTGTAGGGTCAAAAAGTAATTGAAAATTATATAAATATTTAATTTTTTTATGATAAAAATAAACCGTAATAGTTTAATTCTATTCGAATATTTATTTTGGCTTCACTTTTTTAAAATTAAATTTTTAAATATACAGAAACAAAAACTTTTGTAAATTTTAAAAATTATAAAAACTTCTTTTATATGTTAAAATTGTTTATTTTAAAAAACCTAGTTAAAATTTCTTTCTTAAACGTAACAATATAATTCAATTAACATTGAAGACTAGTTTCGGAATGGTTCTTCCATCGTCAGTTCCAATAATGCAACTACTACTTTTAAAATAAACATTTTTTTAATATATAAAAGAAGTTTTTATAATTTTTAAAATTTACAAAAGTTTTTGTTTCTGTATATTTAAAAATTTAATTTTAAAAAAGTGAAGCCAAAATAAATATTCGAATAGAATTAAACTATTACGGTTTATTTTTATCATAAATATATATGTAACAAAAGCCACACGTGAATAAAAATGGATTTTTCACATCTCTATTCTAAATATTTAATGTTAATCTTTATTTTATAAATTTTTTTATGTATTATATGCATACAAGATGTGCCCTTTTCGAAATTCGTAAAATATAAAGTAAATCTAATTAAAAACACAACGTATAATCTTTATGAAACTGTTATCATAAGTATCAAAATCACTTCAACGACAGATAGAGATATATCGCCGTCGTCGATTAATAAAATGTATTAAATTCGAAAAGGGCACATCTCCAAGAATTGTGACCTTTTCGAAATTATCGTTATACAAACCGACACTGGTGGCCGCATTTACACAAAAAATGTGCCTATTTCAAACACATTAACGTGAAAAAAACGGTTTTGTCAAAATTTTCGAGATGTGCCCTTTTCGAAATTACATATTCAATTGTGCTCTCGGTCCCGAAAAATATGACGGAAGAATCTCCATACAAGGTCTTGCTAACCAGAAGCTGGTTACGACAAGAGCGATAGTTGGCACAATCATTTCACCGCATTTTAAATCCACAATCACATCTGAAGTATCTGCGTACGTTGTACCCATTATTACCGCGGTAAAACCCATTCAAGAAGTTGATTTGTGATTGGCAGATATAAGTTTTAAATCGTCATCCAAAGAGCTACTCATCGGAGCCGACAGATTTTTTGAAATCCTCAAGCCAGAACAACTAAAAGATGATCAGAATAAGACATTCGCACACAACTTGCATTTTGGTTGGATACTGACTGGCAATTTGATGCCTGCCGCTAAATCCAGCCAGTGTAATACAGTTATTGACAACAGCAGTTTGGAGAAGAATCTGAGACGGTTCTGGGAATGTGAGGAGGTCTTTGATAGTGGACCTGTGCTACCTAAAGATCAAATTTGTGAAGACTTCTTTAAGGATATATCACCATAAAACTATATCATACAATTATTACATTACGAAGTTGCCATTTAAAACAGAAAGAAGACCATTAAGAGAATTACTGGGTATTGCCGTTAAACGATTTCATTCTGTTGAGAGGTAATGAGCACGAAATTTCAACTTACAAAAAGCAGTATGTCTATTTTATGGACGACACTAGCGACCCAACACTAAAAGAGCAATATTGTCTGAAACCAGCCGTATCTTTGACCCACTAGGGCTGTTAGCACTCTTCATAGTTAAAATAAAAAGTGTTTTCCCAGAGCTATGGCTGTTACAGCACCATCGTACTGGATTGGCTATCCGTAAATGGAAAACTTACGCCGCAGATCGTACCAACGAAATTTTGGACGTGTTACAAAGAGACAAATGGCGACACATTAGATCGAAACTAAAACTAGCAGATTGTGCAACGAAAGGGTTAAACCCAACTGAACTAAGGAAATCATCTGCTCTGGTGGAGTGGGCCTGAATTTTAGAAGACGGAACCCGAGCATAGAACGCCGGGAGAAGCTACAAGCTATGGTCACCATCTGTTATGAAGCATCAACACCAATAATTGAATAATTGATTAAACTTAAAAATCACATCGAAAATAAGAACCAGTTGCGCTTGGCGAGAAGCGGACGCAGAAGTATTAAGTTATTCACTCAGGAGGAATATTTCAAAAAAGAAATTCAAGCTGGAGAAGGGCAATGATGTGTCACCGAAGAGCAGTCTTAAGTCATTAAATCCATTTCTGGAGAATAAGGGGCTTCTACGAGAATAGATGGTAGAATTGAGAGGGCCGTTGCACCTTATGAAACCATTCACCAGATAATTTTGCGAACAAAATTCAGTATCATCCATGGGAGATATACATTTCAAATTCAAATGGCTGGGTATCATCACCAATGGCTGGGACACAAGTGTAGAAAATATGAAATGTTTTAGAATAAGGAAATTTGTAGAATTTGAAGAATTTATAGAATTTAAAAGACTTTTAGGAATTTTAGAATTCACAGAATTTATCGAATTTAAAAAATTTGTGGAATTCAAATAATTTATAAAATTTACAGAATTTAATGAAATTATATATTTTTAAAATAAGCAAAATTTGAGTTTGTAAAATTTACAGAATTTATAAAACTGATAAAATTAAAACAATTTATAGAACAAAGAATCTATAAAATTTAATAAAACATAAAATTTATAGAATATACACAATTTATAAAATTCGTAGAATTTATTGAAATTATAAAATTTTTAGGATTTGTGAAATTCAATATATAGAAATTAACAAATCTTAGAACTGTAAGAATTAAAAATAAATTAAAGAACTTTTAGAATATATAGAATTTATCGTATTGTAGAATTAAAAGAATTTATAAAATTTACAGAATTTATAGAAATTATGGAATTTTTAGAATAAGTAAAATCACAAATTTTGTCAAACATTTTAAAGAAAGGTAAATGTAGGCAACTCAATAGAGACTTTAGATTTTATAGAATCACATTGAATTGTCTACATTGAATTGTTAGACTTTATAGAATATAAAATTTATAGGATTTAGAGAATTATTTCAAGTTATAGAATTTATCGAATTTACAGAATTTTTAGAATAAGTACAATTTGAGTTTGCAGAATTTACAGAATGGGTGGAACTGACAAAATTAAAACTACAAGTAGAACTGAAAGAATTACAGAAACAAAATTTCTGCAAAATTTAAAAAATTATAAAATTTATGAAATTTGAAGAGGTAATAAAACTTATAGAATTATGATAATTAAAAGTTGAACAATTTATAAAATTTATCGAATTTATAAGGTGTACAGAATTTAACGAATTTACAGAATTTATATGATTTACAGGTTATATAGGATAACTTTTTAAATTGTTAGAGTTTATAGAATTTTTATAGGATTTACTGGATTTATAGAATTTAAGAAATGTATACGATTTAAAGAATTATTTCTTTATATGTTTAGAATTCGTTAGAAGTTATGAAATTTTTATAATAAGTAAAATTTGAATTTGGCGATTTTTTAGAACCGACAAAATTGAAACAATTTATAGAATTCATAGAATTTCTTTATAGGATTTTTAGATTCAGAAGAACTGTTGAACTTTTAGACTTTATAAAATTTACTACAGAATTTATAGAATTTACGACTAAAATTATTACAATTTATAGAGTTTATTGAATTTACAGAATTAATCAAGTTTAATGTACTTATAAAATTTATCAAATTCAAAGAATTTTTAAATAAAGAGAATTTAAAGAAATAAGAATAAATACAGTTTGTTAATTTGGAGAAATAAATTATAGAATTTAAAGAACCGACCAAATTTTAGAAATTTATAGAATTTGTAGAATTTATCGAATTAATAACATTTATAAAATTTGTAGAATTCAAAGAATTTATAAAATTTACAGAATTTATAGAAATTATTAAATGTTTCGAATAAGTAAAAAATTGAGTTTGTGAAATTTATTGAATTTATTGATCTGGCAAAATTGAAACAATTTGAACCTCTCAAAGAATCCGCCAAACTTAAATAGTTATGAAATTCAAAAATGTTAAGGGTAATTATTAGAATTTATAAAATTTTTAAAATTTAACGAATTTACCGAATTTTATATGATTTGTAGAATCTAAAGAACTTATTGAGTTTTGATGTATGCAAATTGTAGAATTTATTGAATTTACATAATTTAAAAAGTTTTTGGGAATTAAGAAATTTTGTATTTATCCTAGAAGTTTCTTAATTTGTATAAACTCTTTTGTAGAATTCTGACAATTGATAAATTTAATACATAATTGTAATCCATCGTGCGCGCTAAGCAGAAGGACGATCCATAAATTTTTTCAAAAAAATCTAATGGGGTTGACAGGAGGTTTCATAAAGAAATGTCATAGATAAAATAACAACGGTAATGATTTGGTTGCTAAACTATCCTCACTACCTTCAAAGCATTGATCGTTCTTGCGACTGTGGTATTATTTGATAGAGACAACCTATATATGCTTTGTTTTGAATTGTTTTCAAGAAAACCTAAATGATCAAGTCCACATTTTCGAATAGTTTTGTTAATTGCCGCGGCCTCGATGTCAGTGGTGCCTACAGAGTCTAGCACATATTTTCAGAAAGCTTAGTGAAACTACAGTCTACGTATCCACCGTGATCCAATTGTGTGAGCATTTCTATATTCCACACCATAAAGTGCACATAATAATCTAGCTACTTCGCGGTAAGTTGGAATCATACTCAATCGAATTATAATATTATGTGCAAAAAATTAAAGGACAGTATAGACCTGTGATCGCAAATACGTGGCACGCGTGCCAAACTTAGCTTTTTAAGATTTTTCTGGCACGTCAAAAAAATTTTGAATTTTAAAAAATCGACTTTTTTTCAGTTATTCTTACAAAAAATGGAAAAGACGTTTCTAGAATTTGGGACTCGTGAAAGCAATTTGGTCATATAACCTTTGGAATAAATGTCAAATATTTTTGACAAACACGGAAAACCCGAAAAAAATTACTTGGTGAAAAAATACATGGCTTGATCAAAAAATCGTCAAATTTTACATTTTCGCAGGTTGTATAAGTTCAATTGCCACAATTGCATTTTAGTTGTGTTGGTATACTTTCCCTGATATTTTTTAGCATTTTAATCCATATTGGATGCTTAGTTTATTATTGGCTGTCGAAAAGGTAACATAGTTCATAACAATCATAACGGTGTCGATTTTGGCCAAAAATTTACTAACAAGCGGAGAAGTATGAGCAGGTGTATTATCATGGTACAATGGCCATGAGCTGTTTTCCCACAAATCCAGACATTTCGTTCGGATCGCTTCGCGTAAACAGCGTATAACTTCCTGGAAGTACTCCTTATTAATCAAACGACCTAAGAACTCATGTTACATTACTTGACGATCTTTTTTTGGTCTTGCGTCTTTAGGAAGCTTTCAGTGGGCCGATTGAGCCTTATTTTCGATGTCATATTCATAAACACTTGTTTTATCACCAGGTTTGACCCGTTTGAGCAGTTCTGGATCGTCGTTGACCTCATTCAGCAACTTCTACACTTCGGCACTGCTTTTGGTCGAAATTCAACAATTTCGGAGGTAATTTTACTGTCACACTTTTCATGCCTGAAACCCTTTTGAAATTTTTTTTGTTAGATACCGAAATGTTTCAAACCGAGCAGCCACAATAAACCATCGCAAATTTGTATTGCGATACATTTTTATTAATATTTTCTTCATTGACTTATGTAGTTTAAGTTTAGGGTATGCGTTGGTATTAGGAACAATTAAACAATAGCCAATATCGAAGTTGTCACTAGGATGACAAGGCCAAAAACAACTAAACTTGAACGAAATCTGAATTAATTTGAAAAAGTCGAAAATTTCGACTTACAAAAACCAGGACAGCTGTATAGTCTCGAATTTTGTTATGCATTTGATAAAAAAAAAATTGGTTTGGTGGCGACAACCATCCACTGGTCAGAAAACAGATTTGTAGTTAAATCTCTTCTAGAACAGATTCAAAAGCCGCTACCTTGATTCATCATTTGGATATGCTGAAACCAATTCATTTATGACTTGGTTAAGTCAGATACCAAATTACAATGGAATTAATGCGCAATTTCAAAAGTTCCGTTTGAGGTAGGAATTTAGTTTCTTAAATGAAACATGGTCCGAATTCAACAAACATTCCAATACATTGCTAATAATACTTTAGTACATAAATTAGAGCCATAAATCAAAAAAAAAAATTTGCTAACGAGAAACTGGTTTTTAAATACATGACCAATCCTGGCCTTTTCTACACTTCCAGCGCCGAATAGAATACGCACGTTTAACAATAAATTTTAGTGAAATTTTATATCTACGTTATTATGCTGATTCTGTAAGTAGTTCCTAATATAAAATCGAAATATTCACGCTCTGAATAATTTCTGGGGTTATATTTTTTGGGGTCGAATTTCTTAGATAAAATAAGAGACAAATTCAAAAAAATATTGCGGAATACCTCTACTGATATTAAGGCACCATCAATCAAAAATTGTTTCACCAATATTTTTTTATATGAACAACCAATCTAGGACTGAAGTATAGGTGACAAGTTTGTGGATGTAATTTAATAAAATTTTACATCTGAGATTTGACATGTAAAGTCGATTCTTTTAGTAGTTCCTAATATATAAAAAAATTCCGGCTCTGAAGAAATCCTTTGGCCATATCATGCTTTAGTCGATATCTTAACTCAAAAATTATATTCGCCAAATTTATATTTACATACTGAGCCAATTCAGACTATCTTCTTAACTCTAGCATCAAATGAAAAAAGCTCATTTGTTGATGGATTTTGAAAAATTTTGTTATTATTAAAAATAGTGCCAAATATGAAACCTATTATTACATGGCCTGAAGGATTTTTTCGGCCCTAAGGTTGGGCTGAGATCAGAATTTATAAATTAAAACATGGCCCAACGTAAAAAAATATTTTGGAACATTACTCGTACTAATGATGTTACGAACGAATTTGCCAATTTTGGCTTTCCATTCACTGCCAATGCGGTAAATTTTTGCCACCACCAGCACCAAATGGAATAAATACATTTATCGATGTGCTTTTGTAAAATTTTATATTTGAGATATTACGCCAATTATATAAATAGTGCAAAATCTAAAATAGATTAAATCACGTCTTAAAGAATTTTTTGGGCTAAATCATTTGGGCTGCAGTTAAATTTTTTAAATTTAAATGTTTAAATTGTATGGAAACTGTTACTTTTCTGTCCTTCCTCTGAGTTTTCAGGCAATGTAAGATATTTTCCCGGAAACCCGCAGAAGTTTGAAAAACCAGAATAAGTCAGGAGAAACAAGACCTTCTGGTCACCCGTAATTGTCACTCCTCTAAAATGAAAGAAATTTGTTCAATTGAATTTGCATATCAATTTATTAAAGAAGCGGTGAACCAAAAGATCTAACCAAAGTACAAGAGAAATGCGATTAGCAGAAAGATTAACTCACATATTATAAAAAAAAAAATTAAAAAAAATATTTTACGGAATTAGTTTGGCACGCAACAAACAAAATTTGTAAAGATATAATTGTATTAGCACGCCAATAACCAACATCTTGCGAACACTGGTATAAACACTCTCATCGGCACAGTGAACGTTTTGTTATATTTACATAGTTATTGATTAAAAATGTATTTTTATTCGACTAGATCTAAGACAGATGAATACGAATTAAATTCTACCGATTGGGGCGATTTGAATTTTGATATTTCGCAAACTTGACAAGCGGGATATTCTCTTGGAGCTAAGAGGATTAGTTATGACGAGAAACACCCCAAGTTTAAATTGAACTGCTAACCTACAATTTTTAAATTTTCTAAATCATCTTGGGTTAAAACCAAAAATAAAATGTGGACCATTGTTCATTCTTGATTAATGCAAATACTGGAGACATTCTTACTGAGGTGCCGAGAATTGTTTAGTAAATTCAAATATTGAAGTTTAGGCGTTCAATTTAAACTTGAGGTGGTTTTCGTGGTATGTAATCCGCTCAGCTTTAAGAGAAAATCTCTAATATTTGTATGAATGAAGAATGGGCCCCCGGCAAGATTCCAAAGTTAATTATTATCTCTGATTTATATTTAATTTTTTATTTGAGCGTATCAAGAAATCATTATTGATTAATGATTACCATAAGTTGATTGGTTATAGGGAATCCTATCCCGGTATCCGAGATTTTTATCAAATCCCTTGATCACGGTCTTTTTGCCAATCCCGAAATTCCGGGATCTCGTTGAAATCATGGGATCCCGGTGTTCTTGTCAAATCCCGGGATCCCGGTCTTTTTGTCAATACCAAAATCCCCAAATCCAGGTTTTTTTATCAATACCGAAAACCGGGATCCCGGTATTGCCTTATCTAAAACACCGGGATTGGATTCCCTAATTGGTTATTACACTAAAATATTTTTAAAATTTAGGAATATTCTATTAGGAAAAAATAGTTCAATTTCGTACATTGAGTCCGTTCGAGCCTCATAAATTCCCTTCCTTACTTCTTCCTTCCCAATAAAAAAGTTGTGATGTGTGTCTGCCTTAGCGTAGGCACATTAAGGGTACAAAAAAAAGTCGAAACATAACAATAGTAATACAGAACTACACTACAAACATATTAATAACAATTTTGATTGCTTTCGACGCGTTGTAGTACGTTATAAAATTCCTTATACACCTGGGTTATGTTTCCTTTAAGAATTTTAACCTTTGAAATTTATGAAAAAAAACAGTTCAATCACGAAATTCATATAAATAGATAGAAAAATATAATTGTTAGGATTATTGACCTGAATGTGTCGCATGCAATAAACTAATTAATTTGAGTAAAAAATTAAAGACTTTGGTAAATTAGTGAATTTTGCGTATCTAATGCGGTACTGCGGTGATTCTCGAAACTAGTAACCTTCAACTTATTCAAATCTATAACTGATCTTCCGATAAGTTCTAAATACGCTTCCGATAAATGTCTAATCTAATTTTATTCCGCCTCACACCACAAAGCAATTATATTTTCTCCGAAAAGTATGATGGACTTATGTATTGTATTTACCCTGCCATAAGCTATTACAATTTTGAATATTATTGAAATTAAACATAATTGCCGTATATACGAGTACGTTTATCAATAATGTCCAGTCCCACACCTATCTCAAATTAAACTCATGCTATATTCGCTATCATTTTCTTATCAAAGTCCACCATCAAACAAACAAACTTTATATCCATTGTTGTCCACATATAAATACATTATTTAAATGCACGACAAATTTTTTAATTGATCATATACCTATAAATGCAGATACAAACAATATGTTTCATGTGTCAATTTATATGCTGCATGCATTTAATATTACATTTACGTAGGTACAAAGTATAAATTATTAATAAAAAAACCAAAAAAAAAAAAAAACACTAGGATTATAATATTTACATATATGTATATGTGCAAAACAAAACATAAAAATAATTTTCATCCACCCCTCTTTAAGTCGTTTTATGTTTTGTGTATTATATGTACAAGAAATTGTTTTTCATTTATTATGCCGCGTTTAATTTAATTTTCTTAATTTTTCCATTTCCAGCGCGCGCTTTATTTTGTTACACCATACAAAAAAAAAATGTATGTATGCACAAAAGAAGAGCTCCTGATCCTTTATTACATATTGTTGTTTGTTTTTATGTACACAAAGCTATTGTGTTATTGTAATTACGTTTTTAGCACACAAAATAAACGCGGGGAATGAAATTCACATCATTTGTTTTCGCCTTGTTATCATTTAATACATACAACCGTGTAGCATAATAATTTGCAAATTATAGATGTGGAGCATAAAGAAAACAACATTTTTTGAGCCTTCGTATAAGGAATCGGATCAACTCGATAAATTGCGTAACAACATATAGTTTCAAAGAGTTTTATTTGGCGACCGACACTGCGCTCGAAAGGAGTTTTAAATTATTTTCTTTGTAAATTTATCTTTGACTCGTTTCGAAACAAAAATGTTGGGTGAACCTTTGATACAGGTGCAAATAGTATAGAAGATGTTATTTAATTTTAGTTTACCTAATATGGTTTCTTCTCAAATTGTCTTTGTAAGTGTCTGATAGTCGCAATTTGTTTTTATCAAACATTCTCCGTAAAGCCTTTGTGGATTTCATAGAGCTTGATTTAAATTTAAATTGTGGTATTGTTTCTTTCTCATTTTTTGTAAAAAGGTTTCGATAATTTTTTCATAACCTGTTAGATCTCTAAACTTTGTGTCTTCGAAATGTAAACTCTTTTTTAATCTGGTGGACACTTTTAGTGGACCCTATTTAAAAATAAAATTTAAAATTTATGAACATAGGATTCGATATACAAAACATTAACTGTTCGTTTCATAAAGGTTCTGTTGTTCATCACCACTGTTCGTTCAATTGTGGTTTACCCCTTCCTCGATTTTGCTCAAATATCAAATGTAGAAAGCGTCAGAACAAATTGTTTCAAATTGCCCTTGAGATCCAGCGTTCTTGCCCTGATAAACTTTGAAATTTACAAAAATAGTGGATTATAAGCTGCTACACACTACAAACTACAGCTAGAAAAACATTTTCATTCCTGAACAAACCTTTGATAATACAAATATGGATTGTCAACGTCAACGCGAATATTATGTGCGAATCCCTATACTATTTGGCACGAGAAATTAAACAAAATGAAAATTTAATGGGAAAATTCATCGCAATTGCAATGGCCTCAAATGCAATGCGTGATTGCCAGTTTTCGGATTCGGAAAATCGAAAACGACTAAGTAAGTGTCATCGTGGTAAAGCTAAAGATGTCGGGAATCATTTAATGATTTTACCAGCAACCCTCAACGAGATATTAACAATGTTACGAAATCGGTTCGGAATTGTCAGACCTTCCGATTGTGAAGGAAGACAAGCCAGAAACCTTAGTTAATATCCATGATTTTAACCAGCTTTATTTCGACGCTAAAAGTCATGAAAGAGGATGACCATCTGTGAAATCCAGTGCTTTTCCGTGACGTTTTGGGAAAAATCGCAACCACTCAAGTCAGGCAATTCATCGAGTATTTTGACACTCTCGACAAAGACACTCCAAAGGTAAAAAAATTTTGAATTCATGAAATGGATTAGGAAAAAGCCAATGCATTAAGTCAACTAGCGATACCTGCAATAAAGAAACAGATGAAATCCGACAAGCACAGATTTAAAGGTGTATTCAAAAAGGATATGATATATATATATATATATATATATATATATATATATATATATATATATATATTATATATACTATTGTCAACGATAGCGTACAGAAGCCATGTCAGTTCTGTAAAACCGACAATCATAGATTAAATTACTGTGGCAAATTTCAAAACACCCACGTCAATCAAAAATGGGATTTTGCCACAAAAAATCAACACTGTTTTCCTTGCCTCGAACCGGGACATATGTAGGTTGATGTTTTGCAAAAAGTGGAAAAATTGCAGCGACGTTAACGACGTCAACGAAACACCGACCGCCAAAAGCTGCCTCGTAAACCATTCTATACACAAAGTATTGATCAAAATAGTATCCGTAAAACTTAAAGGCCCCAAGATGACCATTGAAACTTTTGCTTTATTAGACGACGCATCGATAGTGTCGCTCATCGACGAAAACATCGCTCATTAATCACTTAAAATACAATGGACGAATAATCAAGTAAAGCAGCAGGATGATTCAAATACTGTTAGTGTATCAACTAGTGGGAATTACGACCAGGTGAAACCCAATATCCTACGTCTTGTCAAGACTATGAAGAGCCTTTCATTGCCGACCCAGTCAATCGAATTCGATAGAATAGTGAAATATTTTAAATATTCACCCAATATCACAAAGGTCTCGTTCAACAACGGTAAACCATTGATTCTAATTGGCCCGTGATCGCCAATCATAAAGTCATAAGTATAGGGGGTCTGCAATGGTCCTGCCCTCAGCAAAATACTATTGGGTTGGGTAGCCCACGTAAATAATGACTTGGAAAGGCAAAAGCCAAGGCAGAACTTGGACTGTCTCTAGACAACAAAAAGTTCTGCAAGATCCTCAAAAATACAATTCGACGTGTAAATGATGGGAGATTTGGGAGTGAACTTTTATGGAAAGATGACCAGCCCTTCCAGAAAGTAAGCCTGTTGCGATTTCCCGGCTAGATTGTTTATAGAGCGTAACATGGGCAAAAATTCAAATTATGTTACATTGTACTGCCAAAAAATCAAGGAGTATATCGATAAAGTGTATTTGAAGGAAACTTGGTATTTGCCTTACTTCATGGTCATTAATCCCGAACAAACCAAACAAACCCCGGATCGTATTTGACGCTTCCATTCTGGGAGATCGAAAATATCTTAAACAGCCGGCCACTACAAATGTGCCATTTGATTCAGCACATGCAGAACCATTGACACCAAATGATTTTTTGATTTGGTCGTCACATGCAAGTTTACGTTTTGCTCAGACGGGCGAAAATGACGTGAATTTTCTAAACCCCCAGACAACAAATGGCCAACTGCATCTCCTAACATTAATATTGGAGACCTTGTTTTCGTAATGGATTCCAAAAATCCCTAAAACTTTTGGTTAAAGGGAATTGTGGTGCAAGTTTACCCCGCAAAAGATGGACGAGTTCGAGTTGTGAAGATATCAGGACAAAGAGCGGTGTGTTCAACCGGCAACTAGTGAAACTGGTAAAACAGGATGTTCATAGAGAGTAATTCAATCAACGAAATTGAATTACAGGGGGAGGAATGTTGTGAATTCGATACAATTTACTTTTTCTACAAATTCTGAAATTTTTGAAATATTCTGGAAAATAGAGTTTTCCGTTCTAATTTAAAATTTAATCTCTCTGTTTTCGAGAACTGTAATTTTCCTTCTCCAAAAATTCTTGGCAAGAATTTATTTTTAAAATAATTTGGAAATTTGAGATTTATTTTCAAAATCCAGAAAGTTTTTCAGAAAATTGTAAAATTAAATTTTTCTTTTCCAAAATTTGTATATAATAAAAAAAAAATAGCTTTGAAATATTCTTAAATTTGAGTGGTCCATTTTCCAGAATATTTTTAAAATAAAACTTAATTAACAAGAATAGAAATTTTGGCTTTCCAGAATATTTTTAAAAATTCAGAATTTCGAAACAAAGAAAATTTAGATTTAAAATATTTCGGAAACCAGGGATTTTAATATAAAATTCCAATTTTAAATCGAATTCTCATCCATTATCCAGAAAATTCTCAAAATTTCAGAAATTCTCGAAAATGGAATTAGAGATTTAATTTTAACTTTGAAATCTCAATTTTCAAGAATATTTTAAAACTAAATTTATATTTTTCAGAATTTCTTAAACCAAAAATTCTGGAAATTGAAAGTTTATTTTCAAAATATTCTGGAAAAACTAGATTTTAATTCTAATTTTAAATTAAATCTATCGTTTCGTTTGGTATCCACAATTTTGGGATATAAAAGATTTAATTCCGAAGATTTCAGTTGAAGAAACAGAATATTTTAAAAACTTCAAAAGTAAAGGAAAAGAAAATTTAATTTTAAAATATTTGGAAAAATGGAGATTTAATTTAAAATTTCATTTATATTTTAAAAACAAATATTAATTTTCTAAATCTAATCCTGCAAAAAAAAAACAAAAATGTAAACGTATCGGAATAGGGCCGAAAGGCCAAATGTCGAAAGACTGAACGCCGAAAGGTCGATTGTGTCGAAAAACCGAATGTGGAAGGGCCGTTTGTGTCGAAATTGATTTTAATTTTTCATCTTTTTATGAATGAAAATTTGGTTTGGTAACCTAATCTCGAAAAAAATAATACAGAAACTGAGAATCCCGAAAAAAAAATCCAGAAACAAAAAAAAATTCAGAAAAACAAAAATCCAGAAACGCCATTATCAAAGTGCGGACCAAATTAAAATTAAAATTTATAAAATTTCTATCGAATTTGACTTTTTCCGTAAAATTCTTAATATTTACGATAATGCAAATTGATTCGTCAACCTTTCAGACACAGATCAAAGGAATCGTATCGCCTATGTCGCTTCTACTGATAGATGTCCATAAATATGTTTCGGCCTTTTGACCCAATCGGCTTTTCGACATTCGGCCTTACGACACATGCGGCCTTTCGACCAATTCGGCTTTTCGACATTCGGCCTCTCGATACATTCGGCCATTCGACATTCGGTCATTCAACATTCGGCCTTTCGACATTCGACTTTTCAACATCGAAAGAGTTTGTGCGTCGGTGTATAAACATGATTCGATGTACACAATAAATACTTGTAATAAAAACATTGGCTTTGCCGCCGAGTATTGAACCATCGCCCTTTTTGTTTATACTACATATCAACCGTCTGAGCTAGCGCTGTTCATAAAGTGAACTTGTTTCTTGTTGTATAACATCCAAAATCGTAAAAATCGCCGCTAAAATTAAAATCATGTAGTTTGAGGCTATGATAATTATTTCAGCTGTAATAATTATGAAAAAATTTTGTATGCAACAAAATTATTACATGGCGACTACAAGTTATAATTTTGACGTTTCCGAAATAATTTTTGTTGAAAGATTTTTGCATTGATAAAATTAAATTTACGACTAATAAATTTATAATCGTTCGTAAAAGTGATCATGCGTGGCTTTATTCTGTCTTTTTTAATCATTTTGTGAGCTACCTATTCGTTTTTGTGCAGCATCAAAAATTCTTTAATATTGTTTCAGTAATATTATCAGCAAGCCCTGATTTACGTGATTACGTGTTGTAATTTTGACATTTCTGTAATAATTTCATAAATACGATAGTAGATATTTTAGCCATAATCTATTAATTTGTTTATTAAAAGAAAATGACGGAATATAGGACTTCCGGTTTCAACCTTTTACAAATCAGGTTAATCAATTCGGAAATAAAATTCATCTTTATCCAAAACATATTCATGCTTTCCAAAATCAAATTCAAACTGCCGAATTCTAATTCATCATTTATGCAAATATCATATCGAAATTAAAAACACCGGATTGACGTCCTTCGACTCACTGATAATTCGTAATTAGAATTTTTGAGATTATTTCGAAATTAATGTAAATTTTCAAATTATTACAAGTTTTTAATATAATTTCTATATTCTTGTATTTCTAAATTATTGCAATTTCCATATTCCTAAAATTTCCAATTTTCATATTTGTTAATTTTCTAAATGTCCACAATCTTAAATTAAATGTGTATTAAATGACTAAATTAATTAATTCCTAATACAAATTCTAAATTTCAAAAATTTTGTAAGAACTCTCTAAATATCAGGATTCTTAAATTTGACGAATTTCTGAGTTTATACTAACTTTAAAGATTTAGATCTTTAAATTTCAATCTTTCATTTTTACCTTCCCAAATTCTCAATAATTTTATTGAATTCTAATACCCAACAATATAAAACTTCTAAATTTTCCTAAATTTCCTAATGTGGTTCTTTACAAACTACGTTCTCAAAACTTGAGAATTCTTAAATTTGATAAAATTCTTATTTAAGCTTCTAAGGATTTTCGCTTTCTAAATTCCTGGTATTTAGGATGAATTTTAGAGTGAAATTCAGGGTTAGTTTTAGAGAAGGGTAGGTTGAATTAAAGGGTATATTTTAAAGTGAATTTCAAGTAAAATTGTAGGGTTAATTTTAGAGTGACTTGTAGGTTAAATTTAAGAGTGAATTTTAGAATTTTGTCGCAATTTTAGGAAGAATTTTAAAGTAAATTTGGGGTAAATTTATGATGAATTTGATGGAGATTTTGGATTGATTTTGGGGTGAATTTTAGGATGAACTTTAAGGCTGGGTTGTACGGTGAAATTTGTGGTGCATTTTAAGGTGGATTTTCATTAGAAAGATATTATATGGTAAATTTGGGAATGAATTTTATATTGAATTTAGATCAATTTGGGATGAATTCTACAGTGAATTTAAGGATGACATCCTACAGGTGAAAGTTGTGAAGTTTATAATATAGGTTTTACACTACAAATTCAACCTTTTACAAAACAAAATCTATAATTATTATAAACTACGCCTTAGATGTCATCCTAAAATTCACTGTAGAATTCATTCTAAATAGATCTAAATTCAATATAAAATGCAATCCCAAATTTACCAAAAAATGCCTTGCTAACTAAAAATCCACCTTAAAGCACACCTTAGACTTCACCGTACAACCCAGCCTTAAATTTGATAAAATTCACCCCAAATTCAATCCAAATTTTCCATCAAATTTAACATAAATTTACACCAAATTTACTTTAAAATTCTTCCTAAAATTGCGACAAATTATTTCTAAAATTCACTCTTAAATTCAACTGACAAGTCATCCTAAAATTAACCCTACAATTGTACTTGAAATTCACTTTAAAATATACCCTTTAATTCAACCTACCTTACAAATCACCGTAAAATTCACTGGAAAACCTTCTCTATAACTAACCTTGAACTTAATTCTGAAATTCACCCTAAATGTCAGGAATTTAAAAGCGAAAACCCTTAGAAGCTTAAATAAGAATATTATCAAATTTAAGAATTCTGGATTGATTTTAGAAATTAACGAATTTTGTAAAGTAGTTTGGAAAGAAAAGTAATTAGGAAATTTTAGAAAAATTTTAAGTTTTGTATTGTGGGGATATTAGAATTTAATAAAATTATTGCGAATTTGGGAAGGTAAAAATAGAAAATAGAAATTTAAAGATCTAAATCTTTAAAGTTAATATAAACTTAGAAATTCGTCAAATTTAAGAATCCTGATATTTAGAGAGTTTTTACAACATTTTTGAAATTTAGAATTTGTATTAGGAATTAGTTAATTTAAACATTAACCTAATACTAGATACATTTAATTTAAGATTATGGAAAATTAGAAAATTAACAAATATGGAAATTTAAATAATTTAAAAATACTAAAATATAGAGAATTAGCATTTCCATTTTGTATATAGTTCTTTGGTATAAAAGAAAGAAACCAACAGCTACTCATTTCGCGAGAAACTGCGTTGGACTCTCCCATTCAGTTGCGGGGCAAGTTTAATTTCTCCCTCACCTACCGGTACAAGTAATTAAGTTTTTACTGATTCATCATTGAATCGAGAAAAATCATTTTTACGCCGCAGACCAACATCAAAAACTTCAAATAATTTTAAAATGTTCAATAATTTCGAAATAATCCCAAAAATATTGGTTACAAATTTTCTCAAAAATTTAAAATACGAATCCGATGTCTTTAATTTCAAGGTGATATTTTCATAAATGATGTATTTGAATTTAGCAGATTGTGTTTTGTAAAAGGTTGAATTTCGGGTGCAAAACCTATAACAATATTTGAATCAAACTCCATTTCATTCATTATTTTATATTAATTTTAATAAAACCTCACTCAAATTGTTTACGCTTGTTTATTTTGAAATGTCAAAATTATATTAGTATTCTATTCCAAAATATGGAAGAGAAAATTATTTGACTCACGTCAAAATTATTACAAAACAAAAATATTACAGACTTCGGATACGCCTATAGGCACTCAAAAACATATTATGACCAGCAAACGGAAAAAGTCGATATGCGGTGTCTATGTGTTTGGGGCGTTATAGTTGAATGGAGATAAAATCAAACAAATTGTATCGTGGGGTTACCCTAACTAATTTGATTGTGAGTTTTGTAGTTTCGTTTATTTTATGTGATTTATTTAACTGTGTAATAGTTAAAGACACCCTCGCAGACAGGGGCACCTTAATTAAGTTTTGCATCGGGGCGCTACTAACCCAAGAGCTTGCCCTGCGTATGGGTATAATAAAAAAAAATCTAAAAACTGGGAAACTGTCAGAAAACCCATTGATTTGTTATGCTTTCGTATAATACATATATCTTTGGTTATCCTACGAAGCGGCTACCAAAATCGACTATATGCCAATCTGGTATATGACCCAACCATGTTTGATAAAATTCATTGTATATCGAATATATGTATGTGTAAGATGTGTATTCAAGGAATCACTTGTAGAAAGTATATTGCATTGTTGGTTTCAAATGTAGTAATTTTAATCAAAATTTTTGCATTAATCAGATAATGGCGCTAAATAACTAATGGGCCACTATTCCCACCATCATCTTCTGAATGAAGGCCTTCAAACAAATTACCAGAAATAATATATTCTCAAGAAAATTCGGAAAACTTATTCAACTAGTGTAATTGTTGACTTATTTCGAATAAAAATCGTGATTGGGATAGCGTACTAAAGCCTTGTAAAAATAATTTTTAAATGAGAACCGTTCATCTAGAATTAGATTACCTATATAAAAGTTATCATCTATATGGTAAAATAAATTTAACTATATCCAAGTTATTGCCTCTGTATACCTTTCGCTCAAAGCTTTCATTGGTACAAAATATTCCTAATCATAACAGAGATATTTATTTATATAGGTCCGTACAGACAAAATTCTGTTCAAAATCTGATTCATAGAAATACTTAACCGTAAGCTACTTTTCCTATATACATACATATTTAGAAAATGTACTTAGGGCAATCAATTTTTTTTTGGAAACTTATTTCTATTAAACGAGTATGTATGTACATACATTACAAATGTACATACTTATGAGTCTATAATACGTTTGGTTTTTTTTTCGACATAAACACATAAAACTGAACAAACCAAAGATTTCTATACTGTACAAATATATAAAATTGTACCCAAAAGAATGGTGATAAAATAAATCACAAGGAAAACGAAATGGAATAGAATTAAATATAGAAATGGAAAATTTTCCAACTTTTATGTTTTAAAGCTTTTTCTAATGTGCTTTCTTCGAAAAGATATATATACCTACAAAGAAACAACGAGAGTATATAAATAAAGAGAAAAAGTTTTGTGAAATGTTATGAATAAATAAATATTTTATATGTAAGTACACATATATACGTATTCTGTTCATTTGTACGACCTCTTTGGGTAGAGAGAGATTTATTTATATCATCTGAATTCTATGAGTTTTAACTATTTTGAGATTAATACGAATTTTTGTGAGAAAATTAAAACTCAACCACCCTAAAACATAAAAAAAATGTAACACGCAATAAACAATTGATAGTCTTAAGTTCACAACCTTTCGAACGTGACATTTTGTAAATTAACCTTTAGGAATAGCACACTAATAAAACTATTAAATAATAGTTTTAGATTTACATAAAAAACGTATTAATTTTTACTGTTTAGGGGTTTATATTTCTGTGTGTATGTGTGTGTGTTTTATCTTTGATCAAAAATTTAAATTTCAATCAAACTAACATCCTCACAATATTTTGTCCTCTAAATCAGTGATTCGTAGATAATTTTCAGTGGGCCAATTTATTTTGTCGTATTTCATACGTATCGAATACGCACGCCACAAGATTTCAGAACAAACAATTTCAATGATACTCACCAAAACCTAGGGAAATACAAATAACTCCAAATTGACTTACAATTAAGGTTTCGGATATCTAAAATAGTTATGTTCTTATCGTAGGTCGGCGATACGTTCGTTTAATGTTGAAAAGTGGAATGTCGAAAAGCCGAATGGGTCAAAAGGCCGACACACATTTGTGGTACATCTATCATTAGTAGCGATATGAGCGATACAATTCCTTTGATCTGTGTCTGCAAGGTTGATGAAGCATTAAATCCGCAATTCGCTCCAATACATTCGTCGATGCCATACTAACCCAACGAATTAAGCCAACCATAAAATAACTTGAAACATTTGTGGTAGAACTATCATTAGAAGCAATATGAGCATACGATCCCTTTGATCTGTGTGCTGTGTCTGAACGGTTGACGAAGCAATTTCCATTAGAATTTTACGAAAAAAAAATTTTGTTTTTCTGAATTTTTTGTATTTGATTTTTTTTCTGGATGTTTGTTTCGGGATTTCGAGTTTCTGTATTTTTTTTTTGCTAGATAAGGTAGCTAACCCAAATTTTCATTCTTAAAAAGATGAAAAATTAAAATTAATTTCGACACAAACGGCCTTTCGACATTCGGTTTTTCGACACAATCGGATTTTGACATTCGGCTTTTCGACACAATCGGCTTTTCGACATTCGGCCTTTCGGCGTTCGGCCTTTCGTCATTCGGCCTTTTGACATTCGGCTTTTCGGCCTTTTTCCGACACGTTTACATTAACTTCACGCGAATGGGTTAAATGAAGTAACCTCACCCAGTGTGACGACGCAATTTCCCCTTTACAATAATCAACTTCCCGTGGCCCAGAATTATCAGAAGCTGTGACAACTATAAAACAACTAGGTGAAAGACTTGTTAATATCGAATCAATGTTGCCACGGTTAAGTACGGGTCGCAGCCGCTCACCAACTTTGGGCTAACAACCAAGAAGCCTATGGAGACCTGGAGACCAAGAAGCGGCAACAGACTTTCACCACAAATTTGGAAGTGCCGCAAGAAAATGCTACAAACCTTGCATCTTCTACAGCAATAAACCGGAAACATCAAAAAATTATCAAAAAAAAAAGAAAAAAATCCGATAGCGAGTGCGGCTAGTAATCGGATACAAATTAATCGCCACTTATTTCTAAATGACGCTTAGAATAAATTCCAGTTTCTCGTAGATACCGGTGCTGACATTTCGGTCCTTCTCGTTAAATATTTCCCAACCACTGTGTCAAAAATAGACCCTGACCTGGTCCTCTCCGCAGATAATGGTTCAGTAATTCAGACTTACGGAACAAAATTATTGAATGCTAACATTGGCTTACAGCGACAATTTCCACATATTTTTACGGTAGCGTCAGTTGACAGACCGATTATCGGTGCTGACTTCTTGACAAAAGATGGTCTCCTATAGTCGACCTCCGTGGAAGATGCCTTTTGGATCCCACGACGAATCTTGCTGTGAATGCAATGATAGCAAAGGTCAAAATAACTACGCCAATCCATCCATCTGCTACAAATGGTTATAATTCACTTTTGAAGATGTTTCCTTCTTTGGTTGAAACACCAGACTACCACAGTCCAGCAAAACATAACGTGGTTCACTATACCTAAAACGGCAACAACGACCCCTTTTGGGTTGTTCGAGTTTACAAGGATGTCTAAAAGGATTAGATTTTGTATTCGTCTACATTGACGATATACTTGTGGCAAATAAAAATGAGGAAGAGCACAAGTGTCATCTCAAACAAGTATTTGAGCGCTTCGTAGAATTTGGAGTGAATATCCAAATATCAAAATGCGTTTTCGGTGTTCCTGCTCTCGAATTCCTCAGCCACCAAATTACCCTAGAAGGCAAAATACCCTCGCCACTGCGAGTTGAAGCTATTGAAAATTTTCCCCCGCCAACATCAATTCAACAAATTCAGCGATTCGTCGGAATGGTCAATTACTACCATCGATTCATTCCAAGGCTAGCCGAATCGCTTTCTCCAATTTATGCTCATTTGGCAATACTATTAAATAAAATACCTACCTCAGAACAAAAAATATTTTTCTTGGCCCGACGAGTGCAACGAGTCATTCACCAAAATTAAAGGAACACTTACTAACTCAACTCTGTTAGCCCATCCCAATAGCGATACACGCTATAGCATCTGGTAGTGCTGTAGGAGCAGTTCTACAGCAATGGAATATTGATTATTAGCAACCTTTGGGGTAAGGAATTTTTCAGCAACAGAGGTGAAATACTCTGCCTTTGACAGGGAACTTCATGCCATTTATTTAAGATAGGCAGTTTAATGCCTATACAGATCATAAGCCTTTGATTAAAGCTATAGTCTCCCTTAACGAAAAGAGTACACGGCAGACTCGACATTTTGACTATATCGCTCAGTTCAAATTGGAACTCACAATCCTACTCGAGTTTAAAATTTATTGTGAAACATCAACAGGCGTGAATCGCCCATTTATTCCTACATCTTAAACGTGTTGTTTTCGATGTGCTACATAACCTATCTCATCCAAGCATTTGAGCATCACGGAAATTATTTTCTAGTATGTATTTTTGGCCGAAGATGAACACGGATATTACACACTGGGCGAACTCCTGTAACGGCTGCCAGAAGAGCAAAGTTTACCAACACACAAAGTCCGAGCCCGGTAAGTTTAATCTCCCTTCTGAACGATTCTAGCACGTACACATGGATATAGTGGGACCTTTGCTACCATCCGACGGTTTTGTGTATGTGCATACCCAATTCAAGATGGCACCGCTGCTACTATTGCTAAGATATTTGTCGAGCAATACGCTTCAAGATTTGGGATACCGCTTGAAATCACGACAGATCAAGGCAGTCCATTTGAGTCTAAGCTTTTTCCGAACTTACGCGTTTACTAGGCGCTCATAGGATTCGTATAACTGCCTATCATCCACAGCCAAATTGTATGGTCGACCGATTTCACCGACAACTAAAAGCTTCGCTCAAAGCTCGAGGGAATACAATAAAATGGAGCACTGAGCTTTCTATCGTCTTACTGGGATTACGAGCAATAATAAAGGATGAATTAAAATCCGATCCACATGACCATGTAGAAAGTCTTCGCGCAGCGATGCGTAACATAATTTCTGTTGACACTCGCAAGTCAAATAATCCGCCTATTTTTCTTCCCAAGTCCCTAAACAGTTGCGAGTATGTATTCGTTCGTCCATACCAAGGACCTTATAAGGTAATTCGTCGTTTTCGTAAAAATTACATTCTTAACATTAAAGGCAAGAATGTAAATATTTCTATCGACAGACTAAATCCGGAAACTCCTAAAAGGTCAGTTCATTTCCAGAATAGTCCATCATAACTACCTATACTTTTATTCAACCTTCCTATCCTCCAACCATAATTATAATTTATTCGGGGGGTTTTACTTGTAGAGGGGTGATGTAGCGGTTGCAACATTGCAAAATACTTGGCGACTACACGGCAATAATTAGCGCACACAAATCTTAATATATATTCTGGAAAACGGCGATATACATTTAATTTTAAAATTGAATCTCTCGTTTCCGAAATATTTTAAAATTAAATTTTCATTTTTTCGGAATTCTGACTTTTTTAAATTTTCTGCAAAATGAAATTTTAAATTAAATTTCCATTTTTCCAAATATTTTCAAACTAAATTTTCTTTTTCCGTTAATTTTTAAGTTTTTAAAATATTCTGTTTCTTCAACTGAAATCTTTAGTTTAAAATTAAAGATTTACATATTTTTCCGAATTAAATCTTTTATTTCCCAAAATTGTGGATACCAAATGAAACGATAGATTTCAGAATACTTTTAAAATAATCTTTCATTTTCCAGAATTTTTGGTTTTAGGAATTCTGAAAAAAATAAAGATTTTGTTTTAAAATATTCTTGAAAATTGAGATTTCAAATTTAAAATTAAAGCTCCAATTTCTAAAATATTTTAAACTTACATAAATTTTAATTTTCCAGAATTTCTGAAATTTTGAGAATTTTCTGGACAATGGACGAGAATTAAAATTGGAATTTTAATATTAAAATCTCTCTGCAATTTTAAAAATATTCTGAAAAGCCAAAATTTCCATTCTTATCAGAAATATGAGAAACATGGCCAGTTAGCTTGTGATAAGGGATATCAAACAAAAATGCCCACATGTAAATACCATGACCGAGACCTATTTGTTATTGATGATAAATCATAAGTTGACAAATTTTAAATTTTGAGGTTCACTTTATTATGGATTAGAAAAATCTCCGGATTACGGAGATGTATCACAAGTTGCAGTAGATCCAAATTATGAATCGTGGTATCAGACTTTAAAATAGATTTCACCACAAATCTGATTTTTAAGCACTGGATGAACGTCGTTCATTTAACATATTTTGGGACTTAATAACTGTCCTGCGTTCTTTTTAAGTCAAAATGTTCTGGGTTTTCAAACGTTTACAGATTTCGTCCAGGTTTTGTCGTTTTTGACCTGAAATGTATATCCGCAAGTTCTATTCGCTTTACACTTATTCTACACTACAGTCTATAATTCACTAAAATATTAGTTACAGGTAGTTTGCTCCGACATTGCAATTATTAACACATAACTTAATAGACACAACAAAAATACGTCACGGAGAAATATGTCAGATAATTATTAAACTAATCGGGCAGCACAATAAAAATTTGTGAATGTAGGGGAAAATTTTCCAAATAAATATCAAAATCTAGTACTGAAAAGTATTTATCCCCAGTTTCGGGAGCTGTTTGTGTCTGCAATGTTATGAAGGAAAACTCTTTTTTACTTTTACAGAGAACAGAAATGTGTGATACGACAAACTACACACAAAAATTATTAGTTTTAAAGTTTTATTTCAATTCATTTAACTGCACAAACAATTGTTTAATAATGGCAATTTACTATTTTCACCCGTTGACCACGATTGATTATACCACGGATACATTTATCTCTTCTCTCTGTTCAAAAACGCAACTGATTCTTTCGTTCTGCTTCTCTTACTCTCGAATTTTCTGTGGGCTTCCAACGTTCATAGTTTTAATGTTCATCCGCGCGGACAGTGCACAGTGTCTTAGTGAGTGCAACGAGTGGGATATTCGCGAAACAAGCAAAAAATGAAGTAAGCCCAACTGGTGTTGAAATGAATATTTTGTTGAGTCACCGGTGACGAGAAAGAAAAGGTGAGTGAAACACGTCACTTCATTCGATATACACCCATCACTTCCCAATTTTTTTTTTTTTTTGTTTTGTTTTTTCGTTTTATTCTATGCAATCTTTTTCTAGGCCCAAGGCCCTCCCAACTATTTCGCAGTTAACTTTTACTGTCCTACTTTACCCAGCAGCAGCCAAATCGAGGACATACGGCTATAGACTCGTTTTATATAAACCATCTGCACATTGCATTGCTTCATTCCAGCATATAGTGCTGACATGAAAGATGGGTCAGCCCATGGATTCTGCACTTACAACAGGGGGTCATAGTTGTGTTCATCGTCATTACCGATCGTAATCAGATATGACGAAAAAAAATTTTGCATCCCGCCTCTATCGGGATTCGAACCCGGTACCTCCCGATCCAAACGCCGCAACTTTAACCACTGAGCCGTTACTTCCCAAATTTATTTTACTTAAGAATCACCTTGAAAATGGCTCATTCGACTAAATTAAGGCAAGGTTCCACAGCCGACCCCATCGATTTCAATTTTTTGCTTTTTATCGTCCTTATACAAAGGAATCGTGCGCGTATTTTTTTAAGTTTTTTGACCGACTACGATTATTCCGTTATATGGCTGTAATGCTGGAGCGGTTTTTGTATTTTGTTTTTTTTTATTTTAGCAGTGACGAACGGTTTTGCTTGGGTTTTATTCTACCGTCTCAATTGTGCAGGTAACAGTTGATTAAAATAATATGAAGTGCTCTGTAAAGCTCGAATAAAATATAACAGCCCTATTAAGCCAAAATAACCTGAATACTCATAACCTAGAAAATCCAAGGCCAAACTGTATACTAAAACTGTATACTAAAGCAACTTGCAAAATTCGGATTAGGGTAAGGCGGGGCAAAATGATACATGGGGCAAAATGATACATTTACTCGAAAACATTTTATTATACTTTGAAAATTAATGTTATTCGATTTAGCTTTTCTCCAGCAGATGGAACCAGCGAACTGCGATAATTTCTTTAACGAACAAGTGCCGCTAACTTCGCTGTAAATACGATTTATTGCAGTTTTAAAACGGTACTATACAAAACGTATACCAATTTTCTACCGAAAAAAAAAATTCGAAAAATATTATTTAAAAGACAAACGGTTTATGGTGTATTGGTTTTGTTGTTCTGTGGTTAATTTTTTGGAAAAAGTCAGTAAATTTTGAAATTCGGTGAAGGTTTATAGCGAAAATTATTGTATTTATCAAAAAACTAAATACAACGTGTAAATGTTCAACGGGGCAAAATGATACACAATTAAATTGGTAATAAAATGGATGAAACCGGGACGCAAAATGTTAATAGATCTGCTTAAGTACTCACCCTGAAAGGAAGACGGTCAGTTTCTGCTGTTACAAGCAGAGAAAGAGGCAAAACGGTAACAGTAGTTTGTTGTGCTAATGCCGCTGACCAACAGGTTCCACCATTCATGATATATCCTCGTAAAAATATACAGGCTTCGCTTACGGACGATGATCCTGCTGGAACACAACAGTGTGTATCCAATAACGGTTGGATTACCGATAATATATTTCTAGAATTCCTTAAACATTTTGTTAAAAATGTCCAGCAATCGACTTCTCGAGGGTTTAAATGCAATAATTGCGTATAAATCAAGTGGATTATATTACCCCATTGCTTGTATCATTTTGCCCCAGCACTGGGGCAAAATGATACAGAGGTAATACTTTTCTATTTTCATTATATTTTATTCATTTATTTAAAGTACAGTGTTGCTTGAATTTGAATTGAAAAGAAAAATAATTGAATTATGTGAAAACTTATTATGTCTTTCGTTTATTTTACTAATAAAGAGTATTGGAGAATATCTATTTTTTATGTATCATTTTGCCCCGCTCTACCCTAACTCGAAAATCTCAAGTAATATCAATATTAAGTAGGCAACCTCAAACAAGCTAACACTTGCCACCTCCGATAATTTGGAAAAGAGCAATCGAATACACTAAAAAATCTCGAATATCCTGGCATTTCCAATACCTTCAATTATTATTAATTAACTCTATAACATCATGTAACTTGGCTTCGTTCAAAACTGATCTCAAGAAATTCTAAAAGTGATCAAAACTATTTCGAACTTGGGAGCAATAAAAAAATCCATTGAGCCTATGAATGGTGAAAATTACAGTTTCTGAATGATTTCGTTTCAAGCATTTACGCATTTCCTCTCGGCAATTGAATTCTTATTAATGATGGTAATTCCAGGCCAAGTAGGATGGTCTCATAAGGATGGGATTTCTTCTTTTATTGCCCAACCCAAAATGGTATCACAGCGGTGACAAAAAACTGAAGTGCTGCACAAACTGAAAGAAGAGTTAGGATTTCCCTCCACAGTTTTCGAATAACTTTTTCACATAAATCATCCATATAAGCTTGGCTTATTGTTGGCCAAACTTTATAAATTTACTATGACAAAATTGCACAACCTAAAACGACCTACAATAGCTTATCTAAGGATATGAATCAAGCCTTACGGAATTTCTAGTATATTTTAGGATTTCTTTCATATTTTCTATGGTTGAAAGACAGAGTAGCATGTAGGAAAAGCAAGAAGCAAGAAGTTGACAATTGAGAGAAATGAGAAGAAAGCCAGTGAAAGCATACCTCTTACAACTTACTCAATTTTGTATGATATATTCTTAACAACTTGTTAGGTCACAACATGCTACGAAACCAACTTTTAAATGTCTACATTTGTTAAGTTTACGGTTTGTGGAGAAATTTATGCTGCATACATGAAAACTATGCGTTTTTATAAATCTCAGACATTTGAATCAAATTAAATTGATCTAGATTGACAACCCTACTTTACCAACAAAATACAAAAAAAAAAACACTTAATCCTAAAAGTGTGTGAATCAACACGAAATCATTATCTAATAATTTGATAAATTCGACATCGTGTGAAATATTTACTTACGCAGGCATAAACCAAAACCAACTCTAAGGTGTGGTCACTTCCCCTTTATCTAAAATTTACACACGATTCCCGTGCATCACTATACCATATATAGTAAACAACATCCATTAAATTTTTATTATATAAATACCCGAAATAGCGCAACAACACAAAATATGTAAACAAATTACGTTTATGTGTTTTTTATCTCCCAACTGCATACAAAAAATAAAACGATATAAGCCAAATGCTATCATAAATCATCACAAATCACATCAAGAAAAATTAAAAACGGAAATATTTAAATTAATTCAAATAACAAAAAAAAAAAAAAAAATTCGTAATCATTTCCAATTGATAACAATTTAAAATGCGCATTACATGATTCATGTAATTAAATCGTAGAATTTATTTGTATACCGCTTTGCCCTTATCAGTAACCGAAAAAAAAAATCTTAAAGAAAATGTTAAGATACAAATACGAAAATGGCGGGTAAAACACTATCGATTTTTTTTTTGTCTTTGCTCTTATTTCCGTACCAAAATCAAATCACCAAAAAAAAAACAAAAAAAATTGTTTTTCTTATTTTTTTTTTTTAAATTGATAACAGTGATAACAAACTTTTTTTTTATTTTCTGGTTCACACACACTTTACACTTTTTAATCCAAATCCATATTACAAAAATTAAACAATTTATTTATTTTATTTTTTTGCCTCTGATTGAGCTTTAAGCTTTTATAATATACAACACAAAAATAAAATAAGGTACAGCACACTTTTTACGACACAAAGCGATTTTTTTTCGAGAAAAGCACTCTATACACAAATTACTAATTTACTATATACTATTCGCACACACGACACAATATACTGCGATTACAGTGAAGAGAAAATATCAACTAAAACTTTTCTTGTTTTCTTCTGGGTTGTGTATTGTATTATTTCTCATATTTGTGTGCGTATATGTATTTGTGTTTAATATAAAAATAAAGAGAAAATTACCCTCAGCCACAAGAAAATGGAAAAAAAAACGGAAAGAAAATTTTACTACACCTACACACAATATAAACAACAACAACCAAAACCCAAATTTCCTAAAAACAAAAAAATTTTAAAATTCCACTCAGTACACTAAACTTTTGGAGTTTTGAGTATTTTTTTGTGTTGTGTACATGAAGAGTGAGAGATTTTTAAATAAAATAAAGTTATTTTGTACATCATCTCGATGTTGTTGTTGTCATCGTTGTTGTTGTCAGCTTATAAAATATTTTCGTCTCTGCGTTCTTTGGTTTTGTGTATTTTATGTAGTAGTAGGTAGTAGGTAGGTACTCTTCAAGTATAATGTGTTGATTCTCATGACAGTAATTTTTGTTCTGATTTTGTTGTTTTGTGTACGGTTATACTGTACATAGCTATATAGGCATGTATGTATATATGTAGTAAAAACTAGTAAATAGTTTTGAGTAGAGTTTTCCGGTCATAAATTGAAAATGAAAAATAGAAAAATTGGTCTCTTTATTCTCGTATATACATTATGTGTACGACGTACTAAAGAGAATTGGTTTTGTTGATTTTTAATTGCAATTGATGTGAACAATTATATGGAGTGTCACTTGTAAATCGATGTAATGGTTTGGACACGAGACAACACATTAATTTTGTTTTTTGCTGGCAATTAAATAAGTTGATGATTTTTTTTTATATTTTGGGGTTATCATGAACTGATTTTGTGTGTAAATATTCTTATGGGGGTTAGAAATTACTAGTTTTATTATCTATATATGGTATAAATAATTATTCGCTAGAGGACAGTTGAGGTACATTAACACTGCAACCATAATATAGATTTATAATTTATGTCATGTGGTCAAAATAAAATACTAACTCGTTTAACAGGCGCCAATTTGGAGTTGAAAGATTATATATACATATGTGATGAACTTGGAATGTGCTCCTATACCCTGGTGTTGTAATAGTTTACGGTAGTAATCTGATATATTGGCGAATTTTCAAAGATGTTTTGAAAATTCGCTTGCCTTTTATTGAATCGCTTGTAAAATCGGTTGTAGTTGCTTCTAGATTTACTGGGAAAACGAAAAATTTTTAATTTACCGAATATGTTTAAAAAACCAAATTTTTATCGTAAATCGGATAAGTGGATTCTATTACGGCAGTCTTTCTAACTTTAACATGCTTCGTGTTCTATTGTTAATATGCCAAGATTGTTAAGTCTCGTTTGGGTCATTGTTGCGCGTAAGTAATTTTTAATTTATTTTAATTTGCTGAAACTTCTTTCTAGAAACTTGGTATCTCTAATAGGAGTTTTGTTTCTGACACCTCATCATAAAAACCAGCAAATTTTGATACATCTAATTTCCACTCTTCAATGTTCTCTAAAAGCAAAATATTTATTTGCACAACTTCGAGCAATGTAGCTGCATCTTGAACTGACTTCGATTTAGTTCGAAATTCAACACTGAAACGGTCAAGACATTCCAAAATATCCTTTTCAAGTTCAGCTCTCAGTGTGAATGCTGCATCGATTTATCTTTCTATTGAAATATCGTAGTCCACCGATTTGTTCACAGCAAGGTCTATTGCCTCTTCTACAGTTCTTCAATATAAAGACGAAGTAGCTCTATTTTAACAGCTAATTGATCAACACTCAAGCCTTTACTTTGTAATGCAATCTGAGCATAATTTATTCCTCTTAGTACAATCATCATTCCAAAACAAAAGATAACAAAGAAATGTGAAATCACACACAGCAGGCATAAGGTCCTGTGCAGCACCTCTAGTGTATAAATTTTCCTGCTGGTCACATAATTTCTCAATTGGAGCCACAATCCCATCAAAATTTTCAGCCAATGCTTTTAATGCAGCATAACGAACACTCCAACGCGTTGTTGAGAGTCTTTTAACAGATACTTTGCTGTATCTAAAAGCACTTCCCAGCGGCTAGAGAAGCAGGAAAAATGTAAAATGTTACACAAGATAAATTTTGTGCAAATGAGTGTTGGCCACATAAATTAATTGAATGATCTATGCATCCCGCAAAAATTGCATTATTGGTTTTTGCTTTAATATTAGCTTGAACTACACCATGTACGCCGCTTATAACAGCTGCATTATCATAACCTCGGGAACGACACATCATAACATCTAAACCGTCATTTTCAAGCTTTTTAAGAATTTCATCACTTAAATCAGCGACTTTTTTTCCTTGTAAAAGAGAAAATTCCACGGAACACTGCGTTGACTTCCTCTTTTCTATCATCAGCTTTCACATAATGTATCACTTCAGACATTTGGTCAATATGTGAAATGTCAGGTGTGCAAATGTCAAATATAATTCCAATATCAATAAGATTCTTTCGGCTCTTTATAGACAAAATATATTAACAATAATGGTATTCACAACATTTCTCGACTTGTTAATTAGAAAAAATGAAGAGGCCAGTCATTTATAATATATCTACCAAAAAAGTAGAAATATCAAAATCCCTCCTTACTTTAACCCAATAGTCATACACAGTGTATCGTCCGGTCTACTCTTCAGGTAGCTACGACTACGACCAAACTACAAAATACAATACCAACTTTGTACACGAAGTATGAGGCAAGAACGTACTGACTTAGCGAATTATATTCACTAAATCAAAAACTGAAGAAAACCCCTCATTTCTGTGTGTTTTATGCCCACACAAATAATAGAAAGAGACGTTTGTCTGCATTAAAATCAATAAGATTTATATGGTTTCTGACTAAACAAAGTTATATCCAATAATCTAAATAAAAGATGTTTTCACTTCTGTTTTTCAGTATCTATTAATTGCAAGGCTACGTCATCTAATGTTTTATGAAAATTTAACCTCATTTCCAAAGTTTTCCATTTTTCAAAATTTTCCAAATGTGTCCTTGAAGTTTCATGGCAGGAAACTTTGGGATTTAGTTTCCAACAAACGATAGCAGAAGCAGTACAGGTTATTATTTATAGGAGAATAAAACATCCATGACCACAGCATTTTTTCACCATTAGGCTTCACTTTATAAAACCATTCTTTAGAAAGATGACGAACATTACCTTTTATTTTGAACTCGTGTCTATAGATACATATAGTGGTAAACTGCCCTTCTCTGTTTTAGAAATGTTCACTTCCTTTTTTTATGATCTTAATGCGAACATTATCAGGAACGGGTATACTCCAATGTGATACATCTCTCAATAAGTCTTGAAGTGATTCATCCATGCAAATACTGTATTCGATAGTAGAAGCATTATTACTGTCATTTTCAATATATTTTTCTAATTCGTCTTCTTCATAGGTGATCATCATTAATTCTGTGTTATCGCAGTTGCTTCCTGGAAATGAGCTAATATTATCTGAATCATTCCTTGCATCAACAAGAATCAGTCTCTTTGGATGAACTTTTGTTGTTAGAAGTTTTGTGACATATTTTAAGATGGATCCAGACATGCTATGAACTACATCCATTTTAGCCTGTTTGGCTTTTCTCTGCTGAAACTCATTTTTTCTTTTAAATGTATGAACTCCCCGAGACATATTTCTTTTGGGTATTTGGTACACGTACTCTAAA
Organism: Tipula helvola; assembly: GCA_963556165.1. Classification (NCBI taxonomy): domain Eukaryota; kingdom Metazoa; phylum Arthropoda; class Insecta; order Diptera; family Tipulidae; genus Tipula; species Tipula helvola. The sequence goes on from OY744481.1 coordinate 371,558,249, forward strand.
ATATATTTTCAATTAGTAGGTATCATCGATGTCATAAATTCTAAAAATATTTATTTGTAGGATACATATGTGATATATCTAAACTAAAAAATAAACTAAATAAATACACTATGCTATTAAAAATAATGTGTGGAACGCCCCCATCTTGTCCCCCTAGCCACGTTAGTGATGGGTTTGGAGAGAATTAAGTCGCATTTTGTGCCCAATATTCTGCAATTAGATAACCAACCTACCTCGTTTAGCTGTAGCCTCACCCCAATAACCTGATTTATACCAGTGTCTGTGTCACTGAATATTTCATTTGGCACTCCTATTCTGCATGAAAATCGTTTTGCTGCAGCGATTAATACGTCACTAATATAGTCTGTTACATCTTCCAAATGATTGGCATTTTAGTCCCTCTCCCTCTTTTGTTAGGTATGCTGGCCTAGCATAACTATCACACATTAACTAAATGACCTCGATGGTGTTATTCTGACTACCAGTAAATTTCTCATTAGTAGTTCCGCAGTTGTAGCTCTTCGTCCGAAGCATTTTACGCTTTTCCTAAGTTCTACTCCCACAAGTCTTTTAGCTCTGACTATCCAGTACTTGTGATGGACGAGATAAGATGTGAGATATATTTAGATATCTACTGTGGACACAGAAAATTATCATTTTACTCCAGACGAGTAAAGCGAGTCATATTCACTCATTGATTTTACTAATCTGCATCCAACTCTAAGAATCCCATTTTCATCTATGAATGCAAGAGATTATTTTTAGTGCTTATTCATTTCTCGCTTTTGATAATCTTTCAGTTAATCAATGATGTCTTTTAGATTTTGTCAGTGAAGTACATGTGTCACAGCTCACAAGTTTGTCAGCAATCATTTTTAAACTCCAATCGCTCCTTACGCCATCCCGGTTGCAAATTTAAAAGTTTCGATGGGAAAACTCTATCAAAAATGTTCGGCCGCCCGTCTGGATGTCTGTCCGTATCTTGTATAGGCCGTATGATTTGATTTTTTTTTTGCGCGACCAGCTTCTGTGGTCAAGGCAGAGATATAAAAAGCTTTTAGAAGCTGTAGGTCAGAATGATCGCGTGCCTATCACACCAATTGCCATGTAATGATATTACCACGTTGACCAATTTTTTATTTATGATTGTTTTAGGATTTAGTTAGGCTTTGAGTTTGCAGTTGAGTTGGGTTCCATTTGCTCGTTCAATTAAATTTGAGTTGAAGTTGAAGGCAGTTAGTAATTTTTTATATATGATGGTTTGAGGATTGAGTTGGGTGTTGTGTTTTCTGCTAAATCGAGGGTTGATTTGGGTTCTATTCCTAGATTAATTTGGGGTTGAATAGTAGTTTAGTTAGAGTTAAGTTGGGGTTGGCTAAGGGTTTAGTGAGTAGTTCCGCTTGGGATTTATTTACGTGTCGAATTTACGTGCTGAATTAGATTCATCTTGAGTTGAGTTCGTATACACATGTATTACACTAGTAAGTTTAGGTTTGATTAAGGTCTGGGTTGCAGGTCCAGATTTGATTGAATTGATCTTAAGCTAGGGCTGAGTTGAGGTTGAATTAGAGTTGAGTTGGGATTTAGTTGATTGCAAGTCAGCGATTAAGTTGGGAATCTATTTGGGAAGTTAGCTTGAGTTTTTTTTGTGTTAAGTTCATGTATGCTTGTACTTTATCGGTCCAAGTTGAATTGGCGATCGAGATGAGGGTTGAATTTAGGTTGAGTTAGAGTTCATTCAGCAGTTCAGTTGGGGATTTATTAGGGGGCTTCCGAACAAGTAGACATCAACTTCAAAATCGTTTCTATAATCACCTCAGCTACATCTGAGAATTGATTTTCCAAATCAAACGCTGAGCTGGGTGATATCACAATAGTATCCATCCATGTGTGTTTCGTGTGATGAAGGTATCTCAATTGTATTTCAGACAGTTGAGTACAATAATGGGATCAATCAGTAATAGTATAATACTCACGAGTGTGCTTACCTAGCCGTGTCCGTTTCTCTGCCACCAAATGAAAAATAAATCATCTCTAATCATCTCTACTGGTTTATTGGTAAATTGAAAAGAAAAGCAACGAAAGCAAATTTAGAAATTTAAACAATGAAATAATTATATGAAAGGTGGAGCTACGTCAACAGAGAAATGAAAAATCAAAGAAAACTGTAGAATATAAAGCAATATAATAAAAAACGAGGGTGCGATGAATGGGCGACAACACAATTCGGCTATCTTCTAACGGAATTCGGTATACTTTGTCTACGTTTGTTTGCGCCTGCAAGTCCAAACACGCGGTAATTACCTAACAGGAAGCAACAAAGATAGGAAAATAAGAAAAAAATAAAACATCTTGTAAGTCACCTGCTGGTAATAAGGGTTGACCGCAGATCAGATCACGCTACAGGCAGTTAACTATCAAATCAGAGCGAACAGTCCACTATGCGTGTGGATTCTTGAGTAGATCTGATCTCTGCCAACTCGTTTGATTAGAGGGGGGGGGGGGGGGGAATATAATTATTTTCACTTACCACATTTACAGCCCTTGTAAGTGTTGCCCCGCTGAGATGGAGTGGTAACCAAATTATGAGCAGAACAACCTTGACGGGTCACTTTCACCACACTTCACTGTTTTTTTTTGTATTATCTTTCTTTTTCTGTTTGGTATATTTGTTCACTTTTATTTAATTTTTTTCTTTATTCTTCTTAACACGGAACATTATAAGAGCTTGCCGTTTACTGATTACCGTTCATGAAGGCCGTTCGACTTCTTTCACACAAACATCAAACACAAATTTTAATTCACTCGAGTCTCTATTCGGTTTGCGGTCACCACGTATCATTGTTCACAAGGCATCAACAGGCTTGGGTGTGGTAACTTCCCTCCCTCACCGAACGCGCACCTTTTTACTAACCCACCGCAAACCGTGCCAATAGGCGATATCATAAAATAAAACACAAAATTGAACAATAAAAAACTAAAAGAGCGTCATGTATCCACCGCTCGACTGTGCGGTTCACACTCGATTTTTCCCGCTTTTTCACGTGTGTGCCGTTTTTTTTACCTCTCGCGCGTTTATCTTTTTTTCATTATTGTTTTTGGTATATTTTTGTTTATTTGAGCCTTTCGACATCCGGCGACATCTACCTATCATCACTCCACTCACAGGTTATGGTTGCATGCCCGCTTTTCTATCGTAGATGGTTGCATATCAAGTGACAGATCGTCACGTGACTTCTTAAGTGTCCCATAGACCACTTTTTGCGCAAATGAGTTATGAGTGGATTCCTACTAATTCGACTGCGCTCTTTCAGAATCTTTAATCAAAATTGTCCTAAGTCCAATATATGTTTCGAGATAGCGTATTTTCATTTTGTCTTAAAGACCATAAAAACGTATTTTTAAAATATTTTTTAAGTTCTTAATTGTCCTACAAACCAAATTTCTGTGAAATAGGACATTTTTATATGAAATTATCTGATAATTTCGATTTTGCTTTTAAGTGTCCTACATCCACTTTATATGGATTTAGGGCAAAATTAATAAATTGGAAAAATTTTAATACATATTATATTTAATTGTTGCATATCCTAAAAATATGGATATGGGACAATTATATAACTATAAAGTTAATGTTAACTAAGCAAAATTCATTTTATTTTATTTTTGTTCTATATCAAATAGATCAAAACATTGATTGGAAAAAACTATAAAAGAAACGAGCTCATGTCTTATTTATTCAGTTTTCCTACATCAATCTCGGCGAGTAAACATCGACAGCCCCGTATCTCTTGTCAGGCATCTTGCAGCAATGAGATACGATAACCTATCACTTACATTGATGCAGATGAAATCAACAGATTTCTTTAATTATAATAAAGCAAGCATTAGGCTTAATTTTTCCAGCGTTAAGTTTACCTTGGCAACTAAGCTATTTTACATATAGATTGACAATTTTGTTGTCAAATTGAAAAAAAAATTATATTGAAAGTGAACAATACATGTCATTACCTCTGATGGTACAAGGAAATCGAAGAACAAAAACCTCAAATCTCACCAAGTTACCAAGAGTGGCAATGCTAAATACCCCCTGGTATGATTTCTAAAGAGAAGATTAAGGACATTCAGTCAATGTTTCCCTTTATGCCTAATAATGAGGACATCGAATTTTTCAAAGTGGTTTTAAAATTGCCGTAAGGCTTCAGCATGGCCATGTAACCCAAAACTCTTGAAGGACATTTAAATGAATGAAAATGTCCGCAAAATTTTTTTTATAAACTTTTTTAATAATGGATTATTTAGTTTTTTAGTTATTATAATATAATTTTGTTAGATACATACATAAAGGCCCGAATTTATAGTCGTAACTATTGCTATTGTTATAGCAACGATTTTCGAAAATCATTTTAAAATCATACGAATATCGAATTTACTTTCTTGTCTTGGATATATTGTAGCAACGTTGATAGTGATGGATTTTGTCCACTATAACCATTGTTACATTACAAACAAAACTTATAGTGAGGTTTATAAATACGAAAACTGTTACTATAACAGTAGTTATAGTTGTAGCAACGACTATAAATTCGGGCCAAAATATATTAGGCCTCTTTTATTTGCCAAATTCAAAATTGGTATTCATTTCGGAATCGCGTCCCTGCTAAAAAATACTATTGGATTTTTGAAAACCAAGTACACATCGGGTATTCACGAATACCAAAATGGTATGGATACAAGCAATTTTTTTGCAAATGGTCAAATAAAATGCGCCTAAAGTAACGTTGTGTCCTATATCCCTAGGAAAAAAAAAAAATTAAAACTGTCTGTGTGGCTTTTACATGGGGAATGTCCTATATCCATTTCTGGCATTTTTCATAGTTACTAGTTTTTCTCTCAAAATGAAGGACAACGGTATTTATTGATTAGTTCTAAACAAAGAAATATGTCAACTTATGATAAAAATTAACAAGAACACTACAAATTTATCATGGAAAGTGAGTATATTTTCATTCAAACTTTAATAATCGATTTCTCAACAGTTTCCCAAATGGCGCGTAGGACACTTAAGAAGTCACGTGACGAGATGGATGGAAATGCATTTTATTTGTTTTTGGGACGCGGAAATTTAAAGCAAAAGATAGTTCATTGGAAAATCTAACAAATTGACCTTTTTCGTTGTCGTGCTTAATTCCCTTAATGAAAGGTCAGAAATTGCAAGATGATTGCATTTTATTATTATTCTTAATTAAAAATTCTTACATTGTGTTGACGATAATTCCGGTTTTACCACATTTGCTGAGTCAAAATTCATCCTGTTCCTGTACTCACTAATGAATAATGACTTCACATATTATTCATTTATTGTAAACTCATTATTCACTGGCCACTCAAGCATTATTCATTAATTCTGTGGTCACAAATTATAGTGGCTTAAGTGAAAATTTCGTATTTTTCAGGAAAACGTTTTTAAAGTTAAGAGTCGTTCAAAATTGCTTTTATAATTGATTATTACGGTTGTTTGTAGTTACCGGAATATTACAAAAAATTGATATGATATCAAATCGAATCTGGAGATTTCGAATTTGAGATAATACGTAAAATGGATTGTCTCACCTTAAGCCATTATGATTTATGACCACAGAATTATTCCCCCGATTATCTACTCAATATTCATTCATTATTCACACAATATTCATTGATTCTTAACTGATTATCTAATCATATTATTCACTCTTAATTTACTCATTATTCACTAATAAATTATGAGTTCACTCATTATTCAGTAAATAATGAATGACGAGTAATGGAAGGGTTAGGACCAATATTAGACTGAACCAATATTAACTTTGAAAATTTCTGTAAGCCGAAAGGATTATTTTTAACCATTGAGCAAAATACAGACCAATCCACCAAGCAAACTTCACAAAGTTTGCTGATATCCGTTTTTAATTTTTGTTTTTTTCACATACTGACAACGGGAAAAGATTAAAATTTGTCATATTTATCAGAGTGTCATCGAGAAGCAATCAAAAATCCTGCACGATGGTGAACTGCCTAAAATGTACTTTTTTCACTCATGGAGACATAATTGAAATGCCAAAATACCATAGCTAACCGATGTAGGTTTTCTCAACCGCGAGCATCTAGCGAGATTTTTTTTTTTATTTAGAGTATTGTTACAATTAGGAGGTATTTCATATGAATGCTATTTTAAGCAAATTCGAGGAGTGCATTGGAGAAGATCAGCGTGAGAACACCGGTGTGCTGTTTTTAGACACTTTTTTTTGACAAATATTTATGCGCGTGTACCTACTTGTTTTAAGAGTGTATTTAACAAAAATAAAGTTATTCAAATGAAATAAGCCTCAAATAATTTCTAATATTCATTTCCAATTTTCTTTTCAACAAATCAAAGAGCTTAGCGCGATTTTGATATGAGCCGTAGGGCTCTTGCAAAAAATTTAGAAAATTAACAAATCGTCGAATTTCGCTTGGAGCAAGAACGTTGTTCTCTATTATATGAAATAACACGAATATCAGAGATTGACTCATATAGCGACTATAAAGGTTGTAAAGGGTATACATAACCAAATTCAAATCACTTAGTGCCGTTTTGTTATGAGCCGTAAGGCTCTTGCAAGAAACTATATGAGATAATATGTGAGATTCATCTTATTTGATATAATAGAGAACAACGTCCTTGTTCTAACCGAAATTTGGCGATTTGTTAATTTTCTAAATTAAGTTCTTTGATTTGTTGAAAAGAAAATTGGAAATGAATGTTAGAAATTATTTGAGGCTTATTTCATTTGCATAACTTTATTTTTGTTAAATACACTGTTAAAACATGTACACGCGCATAAATATTAGTCCAAAAATTTAATTTTTCTAAAATCTCAATTTTGTCCAAAAACTGAACAGTACATACTCATAAATTTTTCACATCGGTCGTTCTCACGTCTTATAGAATTTTTCAAGGGGAAATAAACTCCGCAATTTGTGAATTGTCTAGATTTGGTGAAGAGCTGGAGGTGTGAGATACAATGGATCCAGTTCAACTTCTATTCTATACCATCGATTGTAACCTCAACTGAAGTATCTGACCCGGTTTCTACCTCAAAAGATCAAGCCTCCAGGGCAAAAGAAAAACGTAGACGAAAGTTTCGCTTTAAATGCTCATTTTCGAAGAAAAACGTAACAACATTGGATATCTTCGAAGGGCTAGGATTTTCAGAGAGGTTGGCAGCGAGAATAATCTGAACTTTAAGGCCAAAAAATGTTGGGCTGATCGGATGGTCGGAAGTATAAATTTCAACAATAAATCAATGATTGTGAAACAAATCGTTTATTTTACGTTCTTCATGCAGCAGGCCATTCCATCAAGAAGTTTACTATGAGATTGGCGATTATTTATGCAACTAGTAGAGGACATACCAGTGGTCGACCTGGAATTACATCGGAATGATAATTTTATAGAAAGACGATTTTCTCATATTTCATACTTAAGATACATCAACAATATTTTCCGCGCTTTATCTTTAGAAAGTGATACATAGTTGATACATCCAGAACCTCCATCTTCAGCTTTAATCGAAAAGCAAAAACTTAAATTCTTCACAGAACAATCATCCCTCTCCGCAAATGCAACCGTAAAGCCTACTGCAAAGTCAAAGGGTTTTGTATTACTTTCTACTGCTATAGTTTACGTTTTGAATGATAAAGGTGTGCCAACTCCATGCAAGGCTTTACTCAACTCAGGCTCCCAAATACACAAATAGCGGTATTTTCAGCATAATAACGCTACGATCTAGAATCAATGGTTATTCCAAATTCATCATGGTTCATATCCTGTTCAAAATATTGGATCGACAGCCATTAATAAAACTAAAGTGTGATCCATCAAAGATACCACAAAATCTACAACTGGCGGAACCTCAATTTCATATCTCACAAAAAATTAACATTCTCATCAGTGCTAAACTATGTTTGGAATAGGTTAGACAAGTTTAGATGAGAGTTTTCCAACTCTACAAAACACCCTTTTGGAATGAACTATATCTGGAAAAATAATTGACAAAATGTTAGAATTATTTCTGCAATATAATTACGACCCAAGAAGGAACCCTTGATAACGTTCTGCAAAAATTTTGTTAGATGGAAGCTGTGCAATCTAACAATGAAGCCTTAACGTCGTCTGGACAAAAATGTGAGGAGAGTTTTATCCAACCATACAAACGTGATGATCAACGCTGATTTATTGTCAAACTACCGTTTAAAAAGAGTCACCGTCGTCATTGGGCAACTCGAAAGTCATGGCCACAAATCGAAATTTAAGATGTATCGTCAGATCTGGATAACACCGGAGGACACAAAATATCAATGCATTCCGTGGCAAAATAACTCTAATGAACTTCTCTAATCTTTTAGGATCAAAACTGTGGCATACGGAACGAGTTCAGCACCCTTTTTGGCCACCATCAGGTGCCTCAAACAGCTGGCGATCGATGAAGCGTCGAACTTTCCACTTGCAATCAAAGCTGTTACTTTAGATATGTACGTCGACGATTTATTATCCGGATCTAACTCAAAAGAGGAATTTCAATTAGAAGTTATACAAATGCTAGACACGGCTGGCATGCCACTTAAAAAATGATGCTCGAACGAGCCTGATATTCTAAAGAAGATTCCTGAGGCTGACCGTGAACCGTTTCTTCATCTAGACGATTCAATCTACAACATCGACCATAAGATAGGATTACAAAAAGATTTGTGATATCCGACATTGCCAGAATTTTTGTTTCGATTGGGCTAGTAGGCCCAGATATCACAGTGAGTAAGATCTGTATGCATAAGCTTTAGGAACTAAAGCAAATTTGGGATGCCTCTTTGTCTCAACAGCTTTATAGCAAATGGACCACTTACTGACCTGAACGGAATTAAAATTGAAACGCCACCTAGTTTCACGAGAGCCAGCAGACGAAATAGAATTGGATGATTTCGCCCATGCTAGCGAATCTGCTTATGGTACGGTTATCTATACTTGGAGTGTCAATAAGAATGGTAATATTATCGTGTCACTTCTGTGTTCTAAGTATGGAGTGGCTTCTCTACGAAAGACTATAATTTCCCGCCTGGAACTATGTGCCGCTCAACTTTTAGCGAATCTAGTAAGTTGGGTCCTTCCAATCCTAAACTTCACGGTTAGTCGCACAGTATATTGGACCGATTTCACAATTTTACAGCACTGGATCAAGTCTTCAACCTCTGTTTCGTAAAACTACTGCCTTGTAGAACTAGGCCGCCTCCGAGGTGTATTACATCAAGATGGTGTCTCATATATTGCTCTTCTATGCTTCGTCTTCAATATTCGTATTAAAATAACAGCTTTCAAGTTCTATGGTGGTTGTCCATTTCTGTTTTTTTGCTGTATGATCGACTTTACAAAATTCGCCACTGTATCCCAGTTCTGTTTTAGATGCACGACGATTCTTCGACCTTGCCCATCGTTTTCAGATATTTGTAAAAGTACCCAGTAAGGAATTGAGTCAAAAAGTAATTTACTTTGCCCTGTTTCCTATCCACCCACGCAGACAGGGTTTTAATTAGCCTTTTCGTCCACCTTCCGCGGCTCTCAGTCTGCCATTTCTCCTGGAGTTCATGACTGACATTAGAAGCCTCCTTTTTCCAGCCATTGGGCCCTCAAGGTTCGCCATCAATCTACTAGGGCAAAGGTTACTTTCGATGCCTTTTCTGAGGACCGCTTAACCTGTTCTCCAAAATTAAGCTTAGTGTCTAGATGTACCCCCAGGTATTTGATTGCTGTGTTCGACTGTATCTAATATCATGGCCAGTTAGCCAAGAAGTAGTTTTTCTCAAAATTTGATTGAGCTTGCGTTAGGCGTCGTCTATATTCCAGGCGACTATTACTGCTGCAATATCGTCTGCGTACCCAACCATGAAGGTATTATCTGGCATTTCCATTCTTAAGATGACGTCATATGATGCGTTCCATAAATTAGGCCCTAGAATAGACCCTTGGGCGGCACCCCCGTGAACTCTTTACTTTATGTCTCTTTACTGGATGATAAATTCATTCTCTATTGCTTCTATTCAATTCTAGATAGAGTTTTGACCAAACTTAACGAAAACATTGCCCGCTTTACAATTTGAACTGGAACGGTTTTGTTCTCTCATTTTTTTCGTACTCTTTTTTCTAATAACACAGGCATAGAAAAAAAAAGTCGTGAAAAAGGTCGCTGAAACCGAATATAATCATAAAAAATATTCCAATTGCCCATTTTTCCATTACCACTCCCACCCCCCCCCCACCCCCCTGGGGGGCGAAATTTCAATTTCCATGCCAAATTGAGATGGATGGAAATTTCAATGAGAACAAAAATTATTACATTATGAAAATTCAAATTTCAACCCCTTTCTGGGGGGTAGTAAGGAGGTGCTAGGGGTGACGGGAGGGTCAAATTTACTTTTCATGCGCCCCATAACACATAAAAATGTACATCCATCTCAATTTTGCATGAACATTTAAATTTCGACCCCCAGGGGGGTGGTAACGAGGAAATAGGCAATTGGATTCATTTCTTAAGGTCATATTCGGTTTCAGCGACCTCGGAAACGTGGGAATAGTGGGGTTTCCCTTTTGGGTCACGACTTTTTTTTTTGTGCCTGTGTAATTTGACTAACTATATATACACTTACCTTTGGTAGTTCCGCCATCGATGCTGTGTGAAGGGAAGGAATTCGAACGTGTCACAAAGTAGGGTACTTTGATGGAAGAAATGAAAAGCTGGTCGAACGCGAGCTTTTCATACCAAGCCTTGTGGAAAAGAAAGAACGAAAAACAAGAGGATTTCAGGTTAGCAACTCATAATGAAATTATTTATGCTGAAGTTTAATACAAAAAAGCTTCAGAGTATAGAAATCATACTTAAACGTTTTTATGGCAAGAAATTGTGTGCATAAATCATCACTAATATAACCTAATACTATATATGGGTATCCTAACCCCAAATCGTTTTTTTTTGTAATTTCTAATTTATGAACAGTTCTGCCAAAATTAAATATCAAACAAAAACGTATATCTATGTAAATAACAAACAAATTTGAAGAAATACATCATAAATTTAACGACCGGAAGAAATTATGCACTAAACGGCTCAAATAATGTCGTAAAAGAATTTCTATTAATCCTGACATACAAACCCCAATCACTCTTGCGTACTACTATAAAAAAAATTCCAAATTTTTCATTTTTAAATTCGCAGTTTCTCGCTATATAATGCATTTGCGTACTATGAGCCAGAGAGATTAGATCAAAAATATATTTAAAACTTCTCTTCTCGTAAAACGTACAACTGTGGAAAAAAGGGCGTGTGAGCTTTTTTCCTGTATTAATTTTCGTCCCATCTATATACCCATACCCATAGCATCGTACGCAAAACAAAAAGCTCTTCACCATAAACTTACATTTCATTTCCTGAATGAAATATATACGTATGCACACACACACACACATATATGGAATACGAATTGACATAAATTTTCATTTATTATACACAAAAGCTAATATTTTAAGCTTTTTGTTTGTTATTTAACAAATTTACAACTTTTGAGTTATGTATAAAGTAATTATTTGTCATTCTCTTGTTCCTTTTACCATATAGGACTTTATACCATTTGTATTTTATGATACCGTTAAAATTAACAACATCATTAAATTTTCATTAGTATTTAGAGCAAAAGGAAGCAGATTTTCATCCTCTCAGTATTAAAAAAGTTTTAACACGTCAAAAATATTAAATTCGACATTTTAAATGGGGGGAGGAAAAAAAATCCGCTGTACATTTTACAAAATAAGATGACATCCACCATGCCAGGTACCAAAATTAGTATATGTACTCCGATAAAAATGTAACCATATAAAAAATGGTACAAAATATTCTCACGACATTACAATTGGAGTGTATATACATAAAGGAATAACAAAAAAGAAAGAATAATAAACGGTACATCATCCTGTATGTTATTTATTTATAAAGGATCTTATACTACTTCCCCATAATATTTACGAAAACATAATTTCACAGTTAACCCAGAGACAAAAATATACACAAACATCAATATTGCCGGAGATGGGAGAAAATTTGGTGAAGGAAAACCATTTTATTGAATACATTTTGGCTTTTATGTTTTACTATGTATATGTGGAATTGGGTATATACTCGTATGTGTGTGTTTATGTTCCCTCATCCTGAAAAAAAACTTTTTTTGTAAGATTGTTTGTTATACAAAAAAAGGAGGCTAATGATTTTTATTTGTACCCGTGTTCTTGTTGCCTTTTTTTTTGCTGTTGTTATGAGAGTTCGGAGAAAATTAAAAGGTATATAGGTACCTTATCCATTTTTTTGTTGCTATGTTTTCCTTTATAATGTACGAGAGATTAACAAAACAAAAAATGCTATGAATGGGAGCAGCAGCCGTAATAAGAAAAACGAGCAAAAAAAAATGCTCATCCTTTTTCTCGAGCTCACTGCGAGTGAATTGATTTAATTTAGGTGAAAATATTAAGTGGATATGAATATTGAAGATGTTGTTGGTACACGTCCTATATACATAGAGACAGGCTATATAATATTCTCCATTATAAACAAGTGTGTACATGTGGTGAGTATTTCATTGATAAATAAATCGAGAAAATGGGTTTTTTATCATGATAACCGAAAAATAAATGAAATTTCATCCAACAACAACAACAACGCAACGACAATAAAGAGGTTTCGATAAAATTTGTAAATAGCTTCTTCTCGTTACTCTTCAAATAGCTGGATTTTTTTTTTCTTGTATTGTATTGTGAAGGATGGATGGCAGGAGATTTTTTTTTTTTTGGTTGTAAATAAGAATGATTGGGAAAATGATATCAAATTTTAGTTGTTGGTTGGTAAATCTGTCAGTCACAGGTTTTTCTATATATAAATCTATGTAGACGACGGTGTTATATAGTTAAAGAGTTTGAGTTTCAGGTACGATATGTTGTTCAGTTTTCGATTATTCTGAGATGTTCGGCAAATTGAGGACCATTAACTGTGCTAGTATTAATTTGATTCTATTAAGACAATGTTGAATATTATATTCTCCTGTAATTTTCTTAAAGTATTGTTAATTTTCAACATGAGTCGCTGGGCGCCACAAAAAAAACCAACAAATCTTTAAATTAACAGAGCCTTTTAGAAGGAGCCAGGAGTATCCTTTTGGAAGAAACACTTTGAATATTACTGTTAATTTAATTTTAACAAAATTCCGTATTTTCCACAATACGTTTTGATATATTCGGACTCTTCTTTGCCGATGTCGTGGACATGCTTTTAAAAAAACCTATAGAGAAGACAAATCGCAATGAATAATAATTTTGGTTGTAAAATTTGATTTGAGAGTAACGATTTGTATCTACTTATACAATAGTATTCAACTGGGGAAGATAAGTTTGCCCGCTTTTCAAAATCCCGCGAAATCAAAATCCCAATTTTCAAAATCCCGCTTTTCAAAATCCCGCTTTTCAAAATCTTGGTTTTGAAATTTGAAAGACGTATTTTTTTTAATTCGAGCCGCGCTTGCTGGTGAAGGAAAATTTTATAAAGTGAAATAAAAATAAAAATCGGGATTTTCTGAAAACCGGGATTTTTATTTTTACAGAATCGTGATTTTGAAAAGCGGGATTTTAATAAAGCGGGATTTTAAAAAGCGAGATTTTTTTCTTGAGCGGGGTGTTAGGTGCGTCTCAATAGGTAGGGGTTGATCATCTATATCCATGTATATCGTGGTCTATATTCCAACACTGTAACTATGTAGAAACCACCAAATGTGTCTTGTATTGTTTATTCAATTTAACGATTTTAAATTTTATTGAAAATAAAACTCAAATTTTACAAAATAGAAAAAATATTATTTTATTGATCACTTTAATTTTATCGTTGGCTTGTTTATTACAAAGCGACACTTGAATGACTAATTAAAAAATTCACGGATTTTGCTTATCTTCAAATTTTGCATATTCATTTTAACAATGAACATGCTCTACCCTAGCGACATCTATGTATAACCAAATATTTCATTTTTGAACAGCATTTTATTCAATGGTGCTGTCCTCTATATTAGAATAGCAAATTGTATTCTCACTGAATTATAATTTTTTGTCGGTTATTCCCAACCCTGGTTTTGTTTTGTTTTTATTAGCTGCGTTTTTTTATTCGCTCCCGATAACTGCTATGCAGAGCAGTCAATTTTATACACCCAAATTTAAATTTGACGTGCTATTTATTGGTAAATTAAATTTATTTAACGTCAAACTATAATTTTTAATTTAATTCATTATTGAAAACCTGATTTAAAAGATATTTAGCTCTACCTATTTATATGGAGCCGCTATCCGGAGCTATTTTCATATGACGGCTCTCGATAGCAGCTCCGGATAGCGAATAAAAAAACGCACTTATTATTGTTCACAATTTGACGTTTACAATTTACAAAAAATATTTGGAACAGCTCGTAAATAAATCTAATAAATTTAATTAATATTTTGTTTTTCAGAATAACTAAGCTGAGCCATTTGGACATTTTACTACAATCATAATGATTAGGTAAGTCAGTTGCAATTTTATTATCAATATTATTTGAAATTAATTAATTTTTGTGTTTCTTTTATTTTAGGTTTCCCAAACATTTTCCCCTGCGTTAAGAATTATTGACAGTAATTTCTTAAGATTATGATACACAACCGCCAAACATAGATAATAAATATTGCAATTGCTTTTACAATGAGATCTTGGAAGTGTGACATTTTAGGTTATTGTTACATAATACTGGAATTTAAATAATCCCTGAACCAAGGCTTCCAAAAAGATTGAATGCACCGTTAAATATTTTGCCTTCTGGGTAGTTTATGCATTGATACATGGTAAAAACCATGGCGGGAAGGGCTCGAGCATTCTTAGCAAATTATTGTAAAGTTTAACAATGAAACTTAAAATGAATATGTTAAAATAGTGCGTTTTAGAAAAGAGCGCATCGCAGAATGCTTTTAATAAAAAATTATTGAACGACAAAGAAAACTGTGACAAAACATAGTAATGGTATTCTCCATAATATGTAGAATGTTCCAATTTCCTTTATTCGACCGTTAATTGTTTTTTAACCCATTTTCATCAATCGGCTTTTCGGTCCAAAAACAAATTTGTTTTTGGACCGAAAAGCCGATTGATGAAAACGGGTTAATATGTAGAATGTTCTACTTAGATAATTTATATAAAATACCGCACTCTTAACTATTTCACCTTCTTCGTAAAATATAATTATCGGGCTGTTTTCCGAAAGAACTTAATATTCATTATGTAAATATTTATTATAGATTTTGTTAAAAAGAGAAAAAATGCTTTAAATAGTACAGTAGGGCTGGGCCGGGTTTTTAATTTTTGAAAAATTGGCCCCGGGCCGGGAATTTTTTTCATTTCCCTAAATTGAACCGGGCCGGGTCAGCTCACCTCTTGGATTTTGCAGGGAGGGTCGGACCCGGGGCAAGAAAATTTCATTTTGCAGGCTCGACACGGCATAACGGTCTCGAGTTAAGAATGCTTTCAATCTGAGTAATTAACGTAGTTGTTTCCTCAAAATTCAGCTTCCCCTCTTTCATCGATCTTCTGAAATGGTGATTTACTGACGAGACCACCGAAATGTGAAGCACTGCCTAGAATGAATTTGAACTCAATGTCGTTCTGTGGGAAATTAGTTCATTGTTTTGCTGCAGTAAGATTTCCGTTTTTATTCGTTGTAGTTCGATATTAGCTCCAATAAAGTTTGTGCCATTATGACACCAGATTTGATTGGGTAGGCCGCGGCGCGATACAAATCATTTTAGCGCAGCCAGAAAAGCTTCTATGTTAGGTTAGGTTTGGGTGGCGGTCTACTAGGACCAGGCATAGACACAAGAAGGTTCGTAGCTGTACCACAAAATAAAAATTTTCCTCCAACTCATTGAAACCACTTTGAGCTTGCTATGAAGCGCTGGATACTCCTGACGTCCATCCTGCTAAAAAGCTTCTGTGTTAAACCGCATTAAAAACCACAACATATGTGGTGGCTAACGCTGTATTCCTGTGTTGTCTCATTTTGATATACATATATAGGCCCTAAATAGCCAGCACCAGTATTTAAAAATGGCCTGTATTTCGGTTAGCTATGAATATTTTCCATCTCGCTAGATGATCTGATAACCAATATTAAAAATGTTACGGCAATATTTCACTATGTCCGATAGTAAAACTGCACCACAGAGTTCTAGTTTTGGTAGACTTATTTGCTTTATTGGCGCCACCTTACTTTGATCACACTAGTCGACATGTTATGTGTTCGATTTCATTACTGTATGCTGACTAGGACACATCACAAAATGCATGAAGCTGGATTGAAGTGGGGTTTGAAGATTACAGCAAATATCTGGGTATTTGAATCTGTTGGAGATAGTTCAAATTACAATTAATTTTCTTCCAAATTTGTAAAATATTATTAGGTGCTTCTTCATCCCAATCAGTTTTTGTTAGCCATAATTTTTGTAAAAGCATTTTAAAGCATATAATAACAGGTGATAACCATCCCAACGGATCATATAATTTAGAACTTTCGGATAGCATTTTTCTTTTCGTCCATATTTTCCTGTAAACTACTTAATTTAAAAGAAACTATATCACGTTGTGGGTACCACATAATACCTAAAGTCTTTGCGCTTTGGTCGTCTTCAATTAATTTTGGAATGTATTTGGTAAGATTCTCTGTTAATGATTGAAGAAAAGTATATCGGAATTTGATTTCCACTTACGAAGCTTAAATCCACCACTATTCAAAATCTCAATTATTTCATTTTTTAGTTTTATCGCTTCTTCGATGGTGGCACTTCCTGTTAAAAGATCATCCATATAAAAATGGTTTCTTACTGCTTTAGCTGCATCTGAAAAAATAGTTTCGAATTGTTTCGAAAATTCTTGTAACATCCGAGTGAAACCTTCTAAGGGAGTTAACGAACCTTGAGCACCATTAAGCCATACAATTAATTGAAAATTGGAATCGAAATCGAATTAGTTTAGTGGTTAAGTCCGGTTGCAGTTTTGGCCCAATTTGTAAACATTCATTTAAAGATCTTGCAGTAGATACTCTCTTTAAAGACTGCATGGCGTGGCATGAAATACTTCAAATTATTTTCTAACGGTATCTCCGACCATGGAATATATCTCATTTGATCCAATTAAATGTATTCTTCTATAAATTTATTGTAGTCCTTCACAAATTTTACTGATTTTGGAAATCGTTTTTCCACCTTGCAAAATCTTTTGAACAACTCAATCAAGCGCGGGTAATACTACTTTCCAAAATTTTTTAACAACTCTTGTTAAAGCTGAAACCGACGTTGACGTTGAAATTCTGCTCACTGTTATGGTCCTTATTATTTTGATCAATATTCCAACCAAACTTAGACGAATGCAGCACAGGTAACTTTCGTATGTACATTTTTTGTTCACTTAAAATATCTAAGAATAGTTCAGCTCCAAATTCTAATTAGTCGGTCGGTAATAATGTATTTAGTGCGCATTATTTGTTAATAATTGTGATGACAATGTTGATTGAAATTTTTCGTTGTTTGTTGATTGAAGGGGGCTATTTTTATTGTTATTTGTTGAAGTTGAAGGTAATGTTGAAGGGACAATGTCCACTGGAGCTAAATTTGTTGCGAGTAGGTTTGTTAATTGTTGGTCTTTATGTAGTAGAAAATGATGGCGTTTTTTACAAATCAAGCAAAGTGCACGCGAGAAGCATTGTGATTTTATATGTCCTGTACGCAGACAATTTAGCACAACTATTCGAAGTTTCTATGATTTTAGCCTGGTTTTCCACATTCATGCTTTTAAATATAGGGAAATAACAAGAAATTATACTTTTTACAGGCGGCACAACTCAGTTTATTTGTTTGAGTTCTATGATGGGATTTCATGTATTTTTGCACAACGTCTGTTTGCCTTGTAACTTGTGTACCATTACAAGTTAGTCAAATGTGGGAAGTGCATCGTCGACCGCTTCTTTAGCCCATAATTGTTTCGTATCCGCATCTAATTAGCTGACTAACATATACACCAACCACGGATCTCGCGATTCCGCATAACTTCATCGGACGTATCACATAATTTCCTCAACCCTTTATGATTGGCTTGATTGCAATTTTTTTTTTTGGTCCAAAAATAACTGAATCAAGCTACAAACTATGGATTTAGATTTGTTATACCTTGCCACCAGTTTAGCCCAAGCTTCCTCGTAATTTTGTTCCGTCACTCTTATGTGGCGTATCAATACCGCTGCCTCATCTTAAACCTTTATTTTCGTGTACCAATGTCAGATACAAATCATGGAAATAATATTTATGTTTAATATTTATTTTAGGTGAACCTGCGTTATGGTTTTGGTTCATTCCTTGTAAAAAGCGTTGTTGCGCCAATAAACGGTACTAGTTTAGCATTTAAATCTTGCATTTCCGGTTTATTATGGTGCTCTCTTAAATTAATCGCCCCCTCTAACGTTGACATATATATTGCGACACATATGCATGTATAAAAGTATTCTAACTAAATTTCAGAATCAATTTTAGCCCATATTTTGGAGCCGAAGCAATCTTGGAGAGGGAAACACGATGTTTTTAATTAGTAAATGCAAAATAGACAAATAAGTACTTGATTGTGACTTAACTACTGAATTAATACGATTTCAAAATACCAAATTAATTTGGTTTTAAAAGTTTTTTTTTTAAAATTACATATTCGTATTTATTATGTACCTACTTATATTTCAATAAAGTGAACATTTTGATTTATTCGCGCCAAAGATTCTTTATTTATGTGTTCATACTATCAACTGTTTTGTTAATAATTTTATATAATTTATAAATTCTGTGAATGTTACAAATTTTATAATATAATTGCTTTAAATGAAAATTCTATAAATTCAATTAATAAAGTCTAAAAATTCAGTAAATTCTTTGGCGATAAAGTCTATAAATCTTAAAATCTAATATTTTCTATTAATTCTACAATATATATAAATTTTTTTAATTCTTTATAAAATTTTATAAATTCTATGGGTTATAAAAATTGTTTCAAGTTTGTCAGTTCTATAAATTCGACAAACTATAATTTAATTTTTTTTTAAACTGCATAATTTATATAAATTCAATAAGTTCGGTAAATTCTATAAATTCTATTAATTCTAAAATGCTTAAAAATCAGTAAGTTCTTTAAGTTCTATAAATCCTATAAATTCTGTAAACACGACCAATTCTATAAATTTTAATAAGTCTTCAAACTCTATCAATTCTATAAATTCCATCCATTTTATAATCTCTATCTATTCTATAAATTATTTTTCTATAAATCTTACAAATTCTAAAAGCTTTGTAAATTCTATAAATTTTATGAATATTATAAATTCTTTAAATTTTGAAGATTCTAAAAATTGTGTTAACCGACAGAGTTCTATAAATTCAACCAAACTCAAATTGTTTCCCAATTTCTTTTTTCTAAAAATTCCCTAATTTCTGTAAATACTATAAATTTTATAAATTCTTTGAATTCTGCTAATTTTAAAAATTTGAAGACTTCTAAATTTTTTAATTTGTATCAATCAGAAAAAATCGATATTGGTGCTTGTTTCTTTTTAAAATTTTCATAAGCAATAATTGTCGCCACCACGTAACAATACTTATTTATATTTAGAAAAGCTTCTGTCCACCTCCACATACGCTAAAACCCTATAAACAAGTTTATTTTTATTTTTAAATTTTAATATTGTATTATACTATTCGGTAAACAACAAAAGAAAAATATGCTGAATTCATCTGGCATTAACTATTTTTTCCAAACTTTTTTTTACACAAAAATTTGGGCTCTACTCATGGGAAAGCTGGACTTCAACCATTTTATTCAAAATTAAGTTAACACAAAAAGTTGAATTAAACCAAAAAAGTCAAATGTTGTATTTTTTTTTAAATACCTACTTGTATTTTTCCCACTGCTCTGTAAAGAGATAGAAAATAATTAAGGTTAAATTAGAACTAGAAGCTTAAATAACATCGAATGAAAAAATATTTTGATGTTAAGTTATATTTATGATTAATTCGTGTGAATATTGCATTATAAATCTTATAGTTTTTATAACGAAAGCTTAGCTGCAATCCTTTGGTTGTGTCAGCGATTCTGCCGGAGACCGGATACACCGGAGTTTACCTAGAAGAAGTCGTAACATCTGGTAATGCATATCCACATGGTACCGATAAAAATGAAAAAGGAGCCAAAATTAAACATAAAGTATACCTTCCTCGAAGAAGTTCTAGGAGTTTATGATCAACCCTTAGTAGTTATTGTGACTTCAAATATGTCTAACTAATTAGAAATAAATACAATTTTTTTAAATAATATCAACATTTTTATTTTCAATTAAAGAATTGGTGATACACAAAATAACTTAATTTAATGCAAATGCATCATAAATAAAAACAGCGCTGATTGCCATTGTATTCGATACTAATAGTAACGCAATTACGTTCATTGTAAAACCTGCATTAAAATGGCTCTTTTGAGTCCAATAAGCATGCTGCCTACAATCTCAAAGCAATATTAGAAAAAAGGCGCGTTATTCTAGACCATCAGAATTGTAAATACAATCAAAATCATCTTCGAGGAAAACAAATATTGTTCTGTTGCCTTCTTGGATATCGCACAATCCTTTGATAAAGTATGCCACGATGTACTAATATACAAAATTTAAGAGGTTCTACTGAAGAAATTTCACTCAGTGTTGGGAAACTATCTTCTTCAAAGGTAATACATGGTCAATCAAAATAACGCAACTACTTGCTTAAATGATTAATGCAGGTGTCTCACAATGCAGTGTTCTAGAACCAATATTATACTTGTAGCACACAGCCGATTTAACTGTAAACAACCAAGTAATAATATCAACATTTGCCGATGATACGGCCATCCTGGTGTTATCAACCAGCGCTTTAAACAGAGAACTGCTGCAACGAACCCAAGCGAGAATACTTCACAGTATTACCGTGGTACATTCGAAATAGTAATATACATGATAATATTGCCTGCGATGCGGCTTAATATTACTCTAGATGATGTAGGGCAAAATTCTTTAAGATTGGGTCAAACTTGAAGCTTCAGAAATTATTGTATCTCTAAAAAATTGGCTCAGAATGCTTTAGACGAGGGCAATCATAATTTAAATGTCACTCTAATACTGCCACCCCCCCCCCCCCCTTCCCCCTCTCCCTTCTGAAAATAATAATTGGCAACACTGACACAACATTGAGTGAGCACCTAAGAAATAGTTTTATTCATTTACATCACAGTATGTTACACTACCGCATTTTAATACTTAACGGCGAGGAAAGGAATCATTAATCTTACCTTCAATAATAGAATTAATCTGGCAACCTCATAAAATCAAATAAAACCAAATTACAAATTTTTTTTTTTTTTCATGATCTCAACTAAAATGTTTATTTCAAAGAATAAAAAGAAAAAAAATAAGGAATACATTGTTTAAATATTTTAAAATTTTCATTATTTTTTATGCATTTTTCATTTTACAACATTCCAAACAAAATATATTTAATTATCAAAAATCATATTACAAATAAAATACAAAGTATGATAATATATTAGAATGTTAAATTAAAAAGTAAAAAACCAAACGAACAAAGAATAAATTAAATTATGTGTTTATGTAATAATAAATATAAATGTGTTGTTTATTTAATTAATTACCATCGTTTTTATCTCATTTAATATTAACTCGCGCGCGGGTTTAATTTTATCTAGAATAATTATAATAATAATAAATAATTAATAAGTATTGTTAATAAATGTAATATAATATAGAGAATAATGTTTTAATAATATATTTATATAAATTCAAAACAAAAAATTATAATAAATTATGATATTTTTTTGTTTTTTGTTTTTAATTAATTATTACATCTATAATATATTTTTTTTTTTGGTTTAATTAATTAAGGATTAAGGGTTGACAAAGAGAATAATTAAATTATAAATTAAATTAATATCTACATATATATATTTATGTTGTTTGCTTTCATTTTTTTTTTTTGGTTTTAATTAATTATGATTAATTAATTAATATATAGTAGTATAGTTTTTCTTTTATAATGGAATGTTATAAATTAATAATGTATATTCACAACATTTTTTGGTTTTTTTTTTCATTTTTTTTTGTAAATATTAATTTGATATAATATATTTATAAAATTTGAGCTTGTTTCATTGATTTAAATAGTGTCTTTGGGTTTTTTTTTTATTATTAAATTTAAATTAATATTACTTTTATTTTCCTTTTTTTTTAATTAATTTATTTATTAATTTTGCTTTATCACAAATTTTATTTTTAATATTTTTTTTTCGTATAAAAATTTATTATTTATTTATAAATATTTTTTTTTTTCACTTCTTATTACTCTTAAATTGACAGATATACATATACAATATAATATATAATATACATATTCGGATTTTTTTGTTGTTGTCAGTTAAATTAAAAACAGAACGAAATTATACCGAACGAACGTATAAATAAATTAAGAAATTATTGAATGCAAATCAAAAATTGTGATAAAACAAAAATTCTTTGGAGAAAAAAAAAAAAAAAAAAGAAAACAAAAAAATTAATTTTTAAATTTAATAATAAAAAAAAGACGAACAAAAATTATAATTTTTAATTAAAAAAAAAAATTTGTTTTGTTGTTTAGTAAAATATTTTTTGTTACACATATTTGGTTGTTGTTTTTTTTTTCTAATTTTAAAAATAAATTAATAAGAAATAAAATATATTTAAATATTATACATAAATGATATAATTAGTAAATTAATTATTAAATTGAATAAGAAGATTTTTATTCGTTTTATTAATATCATGTTGTTTTAATGTTTGGAAAGGTGGATTGTTTATTTATGGAAGCCCATTAGCGGTGCCGATCCGTTATAATTTTTTTTTTCTCATGTTCTTAAGCTTTTCTATTTAAAAACAAAAAAAATATTTATTTGAAAATAAAAATAAAAACAAAATTCAATTGTAATTGCGTTTAAAAAATAATTCGTTGTTTTAATAGTTTTTTTTTTAATTTCAAATTTTTATAAAAATGTTTATTATTTTATAATACTTTTGTTAACCATTTTTTAAATTTATTTATTTAATTTATCAGGTAATTTTTTTTCTTTTTCTTATTTATTTATTTTTTATCAATTTAAGCGTAATTTTGTTTTCAATTTTATTATTTTCATTTTTTGTGCTTAATATTATTTGACATTTTATTTATCACATTTATATAATATAATAAATAAAATAATAAATCAATTTTAAAATAAAAATTTTTAAGCGAAGCTTTTTTTTTTTTTTGTTTTTAACGGATATGTTGTTTTTTTATTTTTTTTTTTTTTTATTTCGAATTTTTAACATTTTAAATATTTTTTTGTTTAAATTTCAGTTCTTTTGTATTTTTAACACACGCTCACCCTTTGTGTGTTAATAAAATAGTACATAGTTGGGGAAATAATACACAAACAAAAAAAAAAAAAAAATTATAACGACAAGCAACAACTAAGTAACAAATAATAATATTAAGAAAATACTTGATAAATAAGTGTTCTAGGCCTGTTTGCGATTTTTAATACGTTTAAAAATTGCAAAATAAAAATTTCATTTAATTTTTAATTTTTAATTGGTCTGAAAAAAAAAATATTGTTTTTAAAAATTTTTTTTTTTGTTTATTTATTTATTTTTATCACAGTACAATGTTTTTTAAATTTTTTTACTATTTTTTTTTTATTTTTAAATTAAAAATTAAAAATTAAAATGTAATTTTTATTAGATAAAAACTATTTAATTTGTTTCATTCATTTAGTTTCGTTATTAATTTATTTTTAAAAATTAAAAAAAAAATTGTTTTAAATAATAGTTTATGTATTGCACACATTAAATAGTGAATATCTATTTTGGTTTCATTTTTTTTTTCTGTTAAATTATTATCAATATTTATAATTTTAAAACAAAAAAAAAATATTACACTCGACATTTAACTTAAAAATTAATATTAAATAAATAAGTAAATAAATAAAATATATTTAGTCACACAAATAAATTATAAAAGCAAATAAATAGAGTAAAAAAAAAATTAATTATGACTAGAAATGTTTTTAATTTAATTTAATAAACAAAAAATTAATTATGACTAAAAAAAATATTTTTTAAATATTTTTATAATAATATGAGTATAATACTAATTTTTATAATTTATATATATATATAATATTAAAATACATAAATAAATATAATTAATAAAAATATGCATTTTGTCTAAAAAAAATTTTTACATAATTTTTCATTTATTTCTTATTAATTTGTGCTTAAATAAAGCTGTGTTCACATTTCTGTAATTTATTTATTTATTTTTTAATAATATAAGTATTCTTCTTTTCAAATAAATAAAGTAAAATTAAATTAATTAAATAAAATTGAAATCAGCTTTTGAATTTTTATAATATAAATTAATTTAATTATTTTTTTTTTTAGTTTATTTATCTTTTTAATTTTTTTTTTAAAACAACATTTTTCTTCATTATTTATTATTTCGAAATAACACTTAAATTCTATAATATATAATAATATACTTTATGTCTTTTTTTTAAATTAAATAAATTAGATAGATATCTTTTGTTTTCTCAATTAATAATTAATAAATAAATTAGTATAATAAATTAGTACATATATTAAATAAATTAAAATCAAAATAAATTAAAATAAATTTTTCACTAATTAATTTTTTTTTTAAATAGGAGATTAATTTAATTAATTAAATATATATGAAACATAAATTATTATTTTGTCTTTTCTTTGTTTTTTTTTTTTGGTTAATTTTTAAAAATTTTTTTATTTTTATTTTTTATATGAAAATAAAAAATATTGCCATTCATTTTAAAAATTTTATTAATAATATTTTATTATTAATAAATAATATATATTTTTTTATTAATATTTATAATATATAATATATGGTTTTTGTGTTGTTCTTTGCATGTTGCTGTTCTTGCTTGTTGCGGCTTTATATTAATATTGTTGTTGTTATTATTGTTGTTAGTTTGACGACATTTTTGCGGCTCATTTTGAATTTAAGCTGTTTTAGTTTTATTTGTTTTAAAACTAACCTGTAGCACACGATTACCCAATGTATAACCGTTAAGTGATTGTATTGCAACAACTGATTCATCATAATTTGTCATCGTAACAAAACCAAAACCTTTGCATTTATTTGTTTGTAAATCACGTATTACTTTGACACTTTGGACGGCACCAAATGGCCCAAATAATTGCCATAAAACATTTTCTTCGGTTTCCGGTGCTAAATTGTATACGAAAATACACCAACCGGAACTGGTCATTGCTGTGCCCGGAATCATTGAATTTGCTAATAGGTCACCGGCTAGTGGGGAATATCTTTGGAGGCCTTTGTTGATTGCCAAAAGGGGACTTTTGCCGATACTGAAATGAGACGAATAGGGACTATTTTTGAATAATTAAAACAAAAACGTATTAATATTTTATTTCTTTAATTAATCATAACGGTAAGTAAATTTCAGTAATTTGTGAGGGGGGGGGGTGAGTGATCAACGTCATGTTTGGGAAAGTTTAATATATAGTGGTGTCATGTTAGTTTTCAGTATGTTGGACGTTTATTAGGTATACAGCAGGGATGAAAATGTTTAACGTTTAGTACTTTTCAGCAACATTTAGGGCTTTCTGTTTTCGGAGATCGAATAATTTTTTCATTGGGCAACTCAGACGAGATGCGGTGTTCCGAATGGTGGGAATTCTCTTTCCTCAAATTAATTTCACGCAATCGGGATCTAATTTCAGAGACACAAATTAATTGCGCCGAAAAATTTTGTATGGCGCAATTAATTCCATTTTCAATATGAATTAAATCCGCGACATTTAGTTCAGTAGGTAGTAGGTCAATTGTTAGAAATTAAATTTGGCGGATTAATATGAATTTGTTCGCACCGATAAATATGAATTTATATCGCGAGAAAAATGAATAGGTTGAACTATAAATATTCACCCCTATTATGATTGTCGAGTCGATCGACAATCGACACAACTCTGTATTGCATTTTTTTTTTCATTTGATAAAAACAATACGAAAAAGGAAAAGGCAACACTGAGTCGTGTCGATTGTCGATCAACTCGACTATCATAATAGGGGTGATTGCCATCGAAAGTGAAATGAATGTAACATCTTGCAATGAACCTGGACTGAAATGTCACACATACAATATACCTTCACGAAAATGTTTTAAAGTTCTTTTTGGATTAGAAACTACATATTATGTAAGATTTTTTTATTCTTATCGTTCTCAAAAGTAACGTAGAGTGAAATTTTAATGGTCTTTTAAAATGAAAAACATTCACTGATGTTTAACTCTGGTTGAAAGAACGAGAACTAAAACTTTATACTTTGTTTCACGCGAAACTAGTATAAAAATTTTCTATATTTCTTGGAGAATCCAACCAAGTTAAAAATTTCGAGCAGCATACCAAGTTCAGACTTTAACAGTTTGCTGTTTCATATTGAGCTCAAAAATGTTAGATGCTTTACAAAATGATTTTTCTATAAACTCATTTAATATTTTACCATAGTACATCGTATTACGAGGCGTTGGCACATGATCTGATTTTTACTTGCTTTCATAAAATGTTATTTGTCTAGAAAGATCCGTTTATACAAAATACAACACGCATTAGGCCAATTTACACTATATAACACAATGTGCTATATAACAATGTTATATAACCTGCCACAAAGCTTTAAAAATGTTGTATACGCAACAATAAGACAAATAAACAAGCAATGTTTTTATAACATGGCTATGATTTACATAGTAGGCTGGTTTTTATTTATAGGGAAGATACCCGATAATTTAGCAGTTCTCAAATTGTAAATAGGTAAATATGGCGGATTTACTTACATCAAATTTGCTTGTTTTAAATCTCATACTGGATCCGTTGCTTGCTTATCTGCTTGCTAGCGGGTATGTGGCCATATATCTGTAATTGTCTGTAATGTCTGTAAGCATCGGGTATGTGGCCGTATATCTGTAATTTTATTTTACTCGTATGATAAAGAGAAAGAGAGAGTAGATATGTTACAGATTAAGGGCAATTTCTTGTCAGTTTTTTTTTTTAGTATGATATTTAAATTTGTTTTATTTAAGTGGAGGTTACACATATTTTATTTATGTCGAATTCTTTCAAGGGGGGGGGGGGGGTGGGGGTGGGGGGGGGCGAATATTAAAAAGAAGAAAAAAACTAATTTTTCAATAAACTTTATAAAAAAATAACATTCCATTTTAATTAAAAAAAAAAATCGAAATTATAAATAGAAAAAAAAAATTATTTTATTAAATTCATAGTAAAAAGTCAATTCTCCTGTTCGATTGCCTTCCATATCGATCGATAATATTCGATGGCTTTAATTCCTGAGCAACATCTCTGTGAATATGGAAAAGGGCTAGTCCAACTAATCGAAATTCAGTCATAGTAGACCGATTTCAAGTTTTCAACATCGAAAAAATTTCCTTTTAAAAAATTTACAACGGTTTGTCCTATTATTTTACCACTGAGGATTGGTTCTTCGGAAGTTGAATTATTACTATAATTTTCTTTATGGCAATCTAGAAATGCAACAAAATCTTCCCGGATACCACCATTATACACGTAACGAAACACGATTGACATTTGTGATGTATGGGATATATCAGTCGTTTCGTCGAAAATTAAGCTATAATATTTTGTTTGCTCCATTCTTTCCTTAATAACACAAAGTATTTCAGCACCACAACATTGTATGAGTTTATTTTGGGTTGTTTTGCTGATGTAAGTTGATCGTGAACTGGAGTTTTTAAGCTGTTCTTCTAACTCTTTACCACCAGGATGAACTCTGTATTTTAGAATCTCACGAAAATTTCCTTCGTTTTCTCTTTCCGGAGTTTGTAATAAAGTACCATCATCTCTATGGCCACGAAAAGCAATATTCTGACGACCTAGAAGAATAATGGTCTCATTCATGGGTATAAGTCTCTTTCGGTTTTCTAAAATTTGTTTATTTCGATGTGAATCATTTTGGTTTCTTATATCAATGGTCGGAGTTTTATAACTATTTAAGAAAAACTTGCCAGATTGAACTGCTTCACAATGAGATTGGACTTGATTGTGATTATTTAAAATGCCATATTTTCCTAGTAATTTTGCGAATGAAGTAACAGGTTCAGTAACCAGTGCTTTAAGTGAAACAGTTTTATGTTTTCCACCAAGGTTTGAATGGGTAAAGAATGGGCAGTATTTACAAAATAACTCTTTTTGCGTATCTGAAAAAACTAACCATATCGCTACTATATCGCTTTTCGATTTTCCCTTTTTTGTTGTGTTCTGAATAGGGAAACTTATAATTGCTCGGTGGTATCCATGGATTTTTAATTAAAGTATATTTTGTATACTCGTCAATATTTAATATTGTCTTGTTTTTGATATACCGGCCAATATCATATTTATGGTTAATTTGTTCGCTTGAGGCGTTTTGAATATTTGCGTTGATCTGAATAGAAACAGAACTGGCACACGCAGACGCAGATGTACATTGAATATTTACTTTAGTAAAAAACGAATAATTTTTTGCATTTTCTAGCTTTCGTTCACTCATTATTTGTTGTTGAGATTACCTACTTAATTATCGACAAACACAACCTTTCGTGTGGTGCCGATAATAAACAAAAATATTCAATACTTTATTAAAACTAATACAAATAATTACTAAGTTCACGATTTCACAACTAAACCGTTGCACTAGAAAATGACGTTTAAAATAAAATTGGGGTTATGTTTTACACTAGTACAATCAAACATTATTTTATTACATGCTATATTTTATTTTAAGTAAGGAACACAAGGACTGTTTTTACCGCTTACGTTGTGCATACGTTTGCCGCGTGGTAATGACAGAATATGTAACCTACAATTTTACGTAAATTTAATGTTTTAAGACCAACAAAAAATTTAAATGTACAAACACATCGCTCTCGGGGCAACGGGTGGGGCGATCGCCCTCATCGCCCCCCCCCCCCCCCACTGTATCCGTGCTTGGGTAAGATGAGAAAAACAAACACCATTTTTCACTACTTATGCGATCAAACAATAAAATTTTTCTGTTTACATGAAAAAAAATTTAAAACAAATCAGGACTGCCTTGATTTTTGCACAAACACGGCCCTTCACATGACAATCGCCGTATATAGTATAGTAAAGTAAAGTAAAGTAATGACGAGTAGACTTGAAAACCGTCCCATTTCCGAGGGGACAGACCAGTTCTAGAATCAAATGTTCAGTGTCCCGTTATTACTATGTGCGAAACGCTGTCCCCTTCTGGTCAAATAATTATATTTCTGCAATTTTGAAAAACAAATCAGGGTAACACAAAACAATTTTATCATTTTCAGTTTCGTATTGGTTAAAATTCTCTGAGAAACTTACAAAACTTACAAATTGTTTTAGTGAAACCCTACAGTTTCTACATAAGTCCACAGCGCGTAGGCTATATTTATAGACTATATCGAACTATTTTACCAACTCGACAAGATGGAAAAGAAAGAATCAGAAGTGTAAATCGCTGAATTGACCACAGTTAGAATCTTAGTAAAATCTTGAAAAACTTGCAAATCAGAACCAAATAACTGAAACATCTCATCTAATTCAATGCTATGCTTATTTCATTTCATCTCGAAAAATCGCTCATAATATCTATACGCAACACTCTTAGGGGCAAATAATTGATAATCTAGCAGCAATTGGTAAGTCGAAAAACAAGATTACTCGATCAATTTCACCAAGCAAATTTTATGTGATGGTCTATTGAATCAAAAAAAACTAAACCTAAATTAAAAACATCTGAACTCTTCATAGTTGAAATTGAAGTCAATTCAGCTTTTTTATCTAGATCAGTTTTATATACCGCGACATTAATATGTATAAATTTTTAGTCTTTCCCAGATTTTGGATGATTTTCAAAAAAACACAAGAAACAATTTTTTGGACAACTAAATAAATTGAGAAAGTCTAGAATACTAACGATAAAAATTGGTTCACAAATATTTTACCTATCCAAAACAACTCTCGAATATAACTATTAACTATTACTGATGTAATTCGGTAATAGATAAATACGTGCAGTTTTCTGTTTTCTAAGTTTCCGAAGATTGCAAATCTATAATGATGAGTGTTTCGAATACCTTCAGCATAGTGAGTATATTGAGTATAGTGAGTATATTGAGTCAATTATCTTGAGTATCTTGAGCAACACTCTCCCTAAGCCATACGTAAACTCATCTTTTGTATTACTTGATGGTTTCGAAACGATAACTGTCGTTTTACTGTTTACCTACCGCGGAAAATGACTGCTATATGAAAAGAAAGTTGTTTGTTCCTAACTGCTATGCATTGATTGTATTTCTTCGTTTACGCTACGGCCTACTTTTGAAAAATGAAATGAACAATATTTGCGCCCCTGTTGGTGCGTAATTTTGTTTGTCCGAGGCTATTTCGATAGCGATCCCGAGGGTCACAATTCCACAGAGGTAAAGGACTCTGAAAAGTTTGGATTATTAGTCTACAAAATTATAAAATGCCCATACAGCCTACTTTTAGAAAATTTGCATAATATCAGTTTACCATACGGGTAATGAGAAAACAATTTATTCAATGTTTCATCGATTCTAATGATAAAAGATAATCCACCTTCTAATGTTGTGTGTCTCAGGTCGATTTTTCAGACAGTTGAAAATCCCGAAATGTTCATTAGCCTGCAACACTTCCTCGTTTTATACCTCTTAGCCTACAAACTTTGACAAATAAATCAAAGTTTGTTGGCAAAGAGATATGAAACGAGGAAGTGATGCGATGCACTACCTATATACATACATGTTGTGAACAGGCTAATTTCCATTTGAACAAATTAACCAGACATACTTTAAATGCCGATTTAGAGTTTTTCATTTTGGGTTGCGCTATTTTGCTTGCAACCAACTATAGAGTGTTTGAAATTATGGCATTTGGATCTGAAAGTACGGGATTAAATCTCGTAAGTTATATTTTATTATTTTTCGGTATTGAATGGTGATAGAATGTTAAAAATTTAAATAAACTCTACTACTTTTGGAAACTGAAGCAGCAAATGCCTATATGGTTTTAAAGCCTAGATTTTTGCTACACAAGAGAGTAATACACTTGTAATACACTTGGGAGAGTGGGATAAGCCGAATTGGTACATATATTTGGATGTGACAGCTGGACGCTGAATGACGTTGATAGGGCATTTGACTTTTAAAAAATCAGAAATTTCATTCGAATGATGCAGTCTATCGGTTCTCTGATGGTAGATCACTAACGACGGTCGCGGATCTATGCCCTCCCATATTCTGATTGTTTAGAATAATGGGAAAAACTGGGGGACTATTTGGAATGCGACACGAATTCGAATTATGTGATCGTTTTTGACACCGTTTATTATTGGTATTAGTGTAAAAAATGCAAGATTACTGGCGGATGAAGGGAATAAAAAAAGTAAACGCGTTTACTTAAACTTGTTCAAGATTTTACTTGTCAGCAAAAGAATGCCTATCAGTTTTACTTCTTGGATAATACAATAATTGACCATCAAGTTAATGATTGTACACATGCCAACAACGTTAACAAATTTACTATCAATTAGATCAGTTTTTCGTACTTTAGACATTCTCGACCAAAAACTGAACGATATAGAAAGTATAAATTTACCACTGAGCTGTTATTAACAAAACCTAACTGAAAAATGTTTAGATAAATATATAATGTATGGCTCCGTATACGACTAACGCCACAACAAGAAATGTTGGTTTAACTTTGGGACGCAAGACCAAAGGTATTAAAATTCTGCTGAAAATGACCAAATATATTCTATGTCCAAAACCACTTTCTCGGCGTTTTTAAAGGCCTTGAGTCCGAAAAAAAAATGTGATGCCTGGGGATGATTGATGTCAAATCTGTAACTTAAGGGAACCGAGTAGATGCATTACGAATTTACACAAAATCACCTTTAAATAAAAATCAACGCTACCGTCCAAAACTATCGAATGTGCAAAAATTAATTTTTGATATTCGCTAACTTGCTCTAGCATTGGGCGTATGACGGTGGCAAGTCGTAGAATTTTGTAGCTTCTAGAGAATCTGGCAAATTTTCGTATATTTTTTGCTGCCCTTGACCGTTGTCTAATAGTTTATATGTATTGGTTTGAAAATTGAGCTGGACGTTGACTTTGGAGATGAGTTGAGGGTTGAGTTGGGATCAATTTGCGGGTTGAGCTGGACTTGAGTTGGGGTTGAGTTAGGGTGAGTTTGGGTCGAGTGAGCAGTTAAGGATTTATTTGTTGGTTGAATTGACGACTGAGTTGTAGTTAGCTTAAGTTGATTTGAGTTGAGTTCATGTGCATATGTGTAGATTTTCAGACCATACATATTTGGCAGTTGAGATGGGCGTTGAATTTGGGATTGAGTTAAGGGCTGAGTTGGGTGTCGAGTTGGTGTTGAGTTAGGTATGGGCTAGAGTTTTGTAGATGTTAGGTTGTGAGTTAAGCCCTGAGATTAACATTGAACTAAGAGTTTAGTAACGGCTTGTATTTTGGTTCAAGTTGAGGTCGAGTGAGGGATTCAGTATCGAGTGAGGGATTCAGTTTGGGATTTATGTAGTTAAGGGTGAGTTTCAGTTTGAGTTGTAAATTAGATTGCGTTGCATTCATGTATGCAAATAATTGTTTGGACCATGCTGATTTAAGAATTAAGTTGGAACTGAGTTGGTGTTGATTCAGTTGTTTAGTTTGGGATTTAGTTGGATGTTAAGATTCTATTTGAGTTTAAAGCCAGCATGAGTTGATCTTAATTGAGTTAATGTGGGCAATGTAGTTTTTTGGATGAATTGATTTCAGCTTGAAGTTGAGTTGTGGTTTGAGTGGTGGTCCAGTAGGCAGTTGGGTTGAGTAAGCCGTTCAATTGAGAATTTATTTCGGGGTTTAGCTAGAGATTAGATTAAGTTAGGTTCATATATGCAAGCAGTTTTCAAACCGTGTTCATTCAGGAATCGAGTTGAGGATTGAGTTTGGGGTTCAGTTGAAGGTTAAGTTGGGGTTGAGTCTGGGTTAAGTTTAGGGTTGGGTTGAGGATTGTTTGGGGATTAATTTGGAGATTGAGTTGAGTGTGTTGTAGTTTTTCGAATCAAATTAATTTCAGGATATAGTTAGCCGTTGACTTTTAAGTTGAGAAGAGGGTTGACATTTAGTTCAAACTGAGGCTAAGTTGAAGTCTTGTTGGGGTTCAATTAGCTTCAATTAGGGTTGAGTAAGTGATTTTGGGGCAAAGCTGAAGGTGTTGGTTTCGATTAAAGGGTTTTGTTACGAATTTATTTTTGGATTGAATTGAATTGGCGGCTATATTTAGCTCATTTAAGTTGAGTTCATGCTCGCATTTTATTATTTTTCGGTGCTTGCTGATTTGAAGTTTGAGTTAGACGTTAAGTTTAGTATTGAGTTAAGGGTTGATTTGAAATATATTGACTTGAAGATTGATTTGGATATTGAGTTGGAGTTGAGTAACGGATTAAAAGGTTCTATTAGGAATTGATTTGAAAGTTCGCGTTCGTTACAATTGTTAGATAAAGTCTAAAGAGGACCTTACTGAACATTTATCAACAATTATTTGGACAGCTCAAGTCAAACTAAAATAAAATTCTGAGAACTTTACACAAGATGATTGTGAAGTAACTTTTACGAATATGTGACGCTTAAGTTAGCTAATTTTAAAAATTTGACAGTTTTAAATTTAAATCGTCTTAAGTGCAATTTTCCAGAGTGCAGAACGTGAACTTGGATTCAAAAGGTTGGCGAGTGTAACAAAAAATTTCGTTTTTGTTTAAACTTAATTTCAACATATACAAAAGTGTCGCCTAACACAACTTACACAAATGTATGTTTGGACTAGCACCAAAAGTAATTTTCATATATAAACACACTTTTGAAAATATCCATTTCGAAAACGTATTTTACATACACATTATAAGCCGTACAAAATTATTGAGTATCTTGTATGTTACTCCTAAGAATTCTTTGTGTGTATTTGAGAATTGAGTATATTGAGTGTCTTGAATATTTTGAGTATCTCGAGTATCTTGAGTACCTTGAGTAGCTTGAGTATAAACATCGATTATCTCGAATATTTTCAGTAACCTCAGCATTCTGCGTGTAATAAATGAGTTGTTTAACCCGATATAAAAATGATTGGCTCGCCCTACCGTTTGAATCATATTTTCAACCCGAGTTGCTCGTAATGTGTCAACATTTACAGTAATAAACAGCTGTTTTTGGCGAAAAAAGGAAGGAAAATTATTTAAAAAATGAAGTATGGTATCTTTTTGCGTAAAAGTTGCATCATGTTGCACCTAAATTAATAAAATCATAATAACATTATGAAAGACATCTATAAAAATGAAAAGGAGATATTTTTTTCCTTCCAAAATTGTATTATGATTTTATAAATTTAGATGCAACCTGGTGCAACTTTTACGAAAAAGATAACCTAGTTCATCATTTTTAGATTTTTTCAAATTTTTATAAATAGTGATTGAATAATATTATATCTTGAAGGTGTTTCTTAAATACGCATCGTGAGTAACTAGTTTAGAACGTAGGAAATCTGGGTGTCCTGAGTATCATGAAAGTCTAAGTAAATTTATTAAGTATTGAAAAAATAATAATTACCTTCCAGCCGGTAGAGCACCAGTTAAACGTCGTGTCGCCTGTGGTGTTAAGTATGCAGCCAATGGTGGTAATGCCTTCGCATTAGCACTTGGATTATTAGCGAATTTCACCGTAATCGGTTCGGTACATCCTTTCGGGATTTTCCCATTCATTTCGGCTATTGCACGTTCCGCCTCACACCGTTGATCAAATCGAATAAATCCGACGCCTTTGGAGAGACCTACATTTTAAATAACAACAACAAAAAATTAAT
Organism: Tipula helvola; assembly: GCA_963556165.1. Lineage (NCBI taxonomy): Eukaryota > Metazoa > Arthropoda > Insecta > Diptera > Tipulidae > Tipula > Tipula helvola. Next base: position 371,593,517 of record OY744481.1, read on the forward strand.
AAAATTTCATTTAATCCAAATTATTTAATTTTATTACATTTAAATATTTTTTTTTTGTATATTGGTTATATTTACTCATATTATTATTGATGTTTGTTTTTAGGATTCATTTCATTTCATATTTCAGTCACAAATAAAAAAGAAATAATAAGAAAAAATGAATTAATATATTAACAAATTAAATTATTTAAAAAAATTATTTTTATTTTCAAACATCACAAAATTTTTTTTTTTTTGTTGTTATACAAAAAACCGAAAAACGAAATAATTTTATAGATCCCAAAACAAAAATAACAAAAACAAAATAAAAATCCCTAAATTATATAAAAATTCATAAGCAAATAAACGAACAAAGTGAATCCTTAAATTAAACAAAATAAATAATATTAATTTAAGAATTATAATTAATATTGATATATAAAATTAAAATAATAATTCAAAAAAAAAAAAAATCTTTGTCTGAAAATTATGGGCGGTGGGGGTCTTAACAAAAACGTTAAATGATGTTTACTATTTATAACAGAGCTACAGAACAATATTATGTGTTTTATGATGTAGAGAGGGTTTAAACAGGATTTTTTTCGCAAACTAAATTTAAACATTATGATACCTACCAGCGGTCGCAATTTCTCCGGATGCAGTAACAAATTGTGGTACTAAAGAAAAAAAAAAAGAATAAAAAATCAAAAATAACGAAACAATATTTACAAACAACGCATAATTAACTTAAATTTACATAACTAAATTATAATTTATAAAAAATTGTTTGTGTATCGTTCGTTGTTAATCTAAAGTCAGTAATTTTACACCCTATATATACTTCTAATTATAATGTCCTATATACTCTATAGATGGACACACTTAACGTGCAACCATTTCTATTTAATCAACACAAATATACAGTAGCTGAAAAAACTGTTTCTTAATTTTTAATGTTACGTGAATCAAATATATTACGTTCCACTCATTTGATTACTTCATTTGGTAAATAGGATAGATCCCCCAATCATAATGGGTTCCACAATTATTTTGTACATTTAACCGATGCATCAAACTTATTTACTCCAAATACACTTTTATATAATTAACTTAGGCCCCACACTGATATTTTATTCGTAGAAATATTATTTAAAGCCATTTGTAGTTTGTAAACAGTTTAATTACCTGACAGCGACTAATTCGAATAAAACAGTGAAGCGATATATTCTAAAATGGGCTTATGGTCCACAAATCAGGATTAAGGCCCTTTTCCAATTACTTACTTATTTTGTGAAACCTAACTTATTACATGAAAAATTACATTGAATAAGTTAGGTTCTACAAAATAAGTATCGGTTTCGGAAAGAGCATCAATATAAATTTCAGGAAAGTCAGGATTTTCAAATATTGAATTGAGAAGAAGAACAATGAAAATACAAAAATCACAAAATATTCGTGCCACAAAAAAACACAAAATAAAGCAAGTGTTGTTACCGAAATACCGTTATAAAACGAAACACTAAGGGCAGTCTAGTAACCGCGTCGATACCAAAGGCATACCACGGTGGTGTTGTGTGAGTTTTATTGGCAACTTATGATAACACAGATTTTAAAACAGTCAAGGTTACGACTTTTAACCTGTTTAAAATCTCACAAACAGAGAATTCTACTAACTCCAGATTTAATAAATGCTGCCAGCTCGTTAAAACTCCAGAGATATTACATGTTCCGTTAAAAAATCACAGTCAAACAGGACAACGTAATTATCTGGAACATTGATCAAAATCATTATTAACTCAGAGATAGCCAGAGAAACAATTATTACGCACGAAAAACTATTTCAACCAGAATTTCCGATCCCATTTTGCTACCTTGTTTAGAATCAATTTACCGAAGTTACTTCAAACACAACTTGTCCCAAAAGACAGCCAATCGTTGAAAAGTTCCTTTGGATGTGCGGGTTGCAGTTGCAGTAAATTCGAATTGACCCGTTGGTCTATCTCAGAATCAATATTTCCAATATTTACAGCACTTTCTAGCCCCCCAGTCCTTCAGAACAGAACAAAAATTTACAATTATTTTGAAGATCTAAATATTTGAATCTTACAGCAAAAAAATGCCTAACGGAAGGAGCTTGAAATATTTTGCTTTTATAACTTTAAAAAACTGTTTTGATAAATGTATAGCAAATTTCCAATCAAACTTCTCTGAGAAAAGGCAATTAATGCCAACCAATTTCTATAAAACTTGTCCTCGTTCTCCACCCCATAAGTCTTTGATAACAAATTTCATTTTGACAATATTTCAATTGATTGATTACCGTTACCACAGTAACTAAATAAAAATAAAAGTTGTGATGTGCGGTAAAATAAAATCGGATTTCACAAACGCGTCATAACCATGTCTTATAAGAAACCGTGGCAACAACATTTGAATTATGCTAATTTTTATTTTTATTCATCACAAATTTTTGTTTTTTCTCTGGCTTCGTCAATTGGTGAAGCCTCTGCATGAATGCACGTGTAAACAGGTAAAATTTTATTTTTTTTCAGCTGTGAAGGGATAAACAAAATTGGTTGTATTTTGTTTTCAATAATTAGACTGAATACTGCCTAAAATAAAAATGTGAAGCTGATTCATCTTTCAAATAGGTCCCTAAACTGTAGAATTTTTGATGTGAAAACATCTTTAGCGGTAGGAGTAAGTAAAAAATTGTATAGAAATCGGGTTACGGAAATAAAAGTGCCGAACAAAAAATATTGTAGGTATGTGTGAATATCGACAAGAAGAAAAAATAAATAAAACGTAAAATCAATGCAAAATCTATGCATACACATGCAATATACAACATCATCCGGCATTTCAAAAACATCTTGAGCCGAATACAAAAAAAATCTAAAAAAAACCGCCTACTTTAATTAATTTTGTTGTGAAAATATCTGCTATATATGGCCGCAGTAGCAAGTGTTTTTGAAAATAAAAATTACAATACATATGAGCAAAAAGACCACAAATTATGCTTGTAGTGTAAAATAATTAAATGGAAATAGCGAGCTGTAAAAATTGCACGTACATAATAAAATAATAATTGTAAAATGTTTAATCGGTATTCTTTCTTTTTAGTATTGCTCATGCTGTTGGTGAGTTTGATTATGGGAGGTTTCGTGCTACTGTCTTTCTAATTGCAATGATTTTACGGTCAACATTGCGCCTAAATAGATCCGCTCTATTTAATTTATTTTAAACTGATCAGTGATAAAGCGATGCGATTTTGCTTTGTTCATCGAGTTTGCTGTGACCATTTACTACTATGGAATCTTGAATTGCTGTGTATGAGTAATGGTATATTTTAAAGCGTACATGGCAGGTCCAGGTGATTAACTTAACAGAACTGTACTTTTCTCATGCTCAATTAATGTCAGTAAGTTTTGTCCTCCAAATTCAAAATAGAATAACTTATTGACTTTTTGAACCAAACATGTAACTTAGTATAAATACTGAGCGAACAACATCCGTTTTTATGGAGGGGTTTCTGAGCCTTATCGAAATGGCTTGAAATGATTTAATAAATATTTATACATAAAAGTTTTCACATAAATCTTTTGCGAGTTAAGAGTGAACTTGCTCGTTGTTTTTTTTTTTTTTTGATTGATTATTAAAATTATTGCGAATAGTAACATGGTATTTTATATAGCACTTTTGGTTATTATACATACAATATGTAATATGTATACAAAAGTATGTATATGTAAACGTATACTCATATATGCTATGTATTAAGATTTAGTTTAAATCCATGGAGAAACAACAAAAAAAGGCAATTCGTAAAAAACCATGTGATTTCGATACATAAACGATATAGTATAGTGTATTTAATTGAAAGAAAAGCGGACTAATTATATCGCATAATTAGGTGTTTTCTCGTTCCGGAAAATATGCATCGCAAACGTATCGCAACATCAATCTATTTACGACACGTAGGCCTAATTTGAAATTGTTTGAATTTTATGAACGTCGATAAACAAGAAAATTAATCCTCGGATTTTTGTATCCTCTGTTTTATCTTCTGTTTTTGGTGTATAAATCAGATGATAAAAAAATTATTAATGCCAATTTTGATTCGAATACTGCGAATTATTTAATAATTTAATTTAATAATATTCAAAATGTACGTACAAACAAGCAAAATAAATTAAAATAAGTATAAAAGGAAATCATAATTTTCTAAAATTATTATTATCAACATCAACAAGGATTTAAAAAGGACAATGAGTGCAGACGAAATAAAATATTTGTTTAGTATTGTCGAAAAATACAAAACAATAGTAATTAATATGACTTAAAAAAAAAAAAAAACAAATGCGAAAATAAGAAAATAAATTTTGAGTAGAAAGAAACGTAAAAATCAAACAAAATTGTTAGCACTCATACAAAAAACTGCTGTAAAACTGCTATAAAATGAAGCATACTTTATTATTTATCCTCGTTCATAGAATCGACGAAAAAAAAAAATTCTCGATTCAAGATTAATCTGTACTCTCGGATTTTTATTTATTTATCGTCGTTCATAAAATCGGGCCGTAAAAAATTCGAATTATCATTGGACATTGAATGGCAGAAACGTACGATGTTTTATATGAACAATAAACCTTTTATCCATATCGTAAGCGAATCGATTTGTTTCGAGGGCTGTAACGATTTCGTTACGTATTGACGATTGTAAAAGTAGGCTGAACACCTCTCATGGAAAAATTTGTTTATTTAAAAGAACCATCCATTTGAAGTTTGTGTTGCATATAAACAATATACGAAAAATTGAAAGAAGAAATTGCGATTGTTTCAGCAATGAAATAAAATTTTACACGTCGATGGATAGATTGTTTTAGTATAGAAAAATTCCATTACGTGGAATCCGTGATGCTCCAATTGACGATTGGAAAAGTTGAAAATGCGATACCTATCGCCTGAAAATAAAGATTCGTACCCATTAAAAAAAACCTAGATAGCTTTGATAGTAATCAATTTCATATAATATTTGAGTGAATGCTCAAAGCTTACTGCGATAATTTTCTTCAAATCTGGGTACGAAGCTTTTATTTTGGCCGTTAAAGTACAAGGTCCAATCGTCAATCGTCAATTCGACAATTTTATGTTTGGTAAAACATTTAGGTTACTAGTTTTGGGTTCATGTTATACGCTGCGTTAGAATGTTATGTTAAATGTAGCGTTAAAATGTTGCATGTCATGTAAAATGTTATATTAAATAAAAATATTTCGTCTCTTTTTATTTATCACATTAAAATATAAACAAAAACGATAAAAAACATCGTGAGAGTACTTTCAGTGTTCACGTTATATGTATGCTGTATTGAAAATGTCATGACCATCTTAGAAGCTAAATATTTCTGTGCGTCCGACTTTCCCAAATGTTATATAATTGCATACCATAAATTTTCAATGATCATCATTTTAAAAATACAAAAAATAAAAAAACAAATCATGTCATATAGCAAAAATATTGTTACGAACTGGGCTCTGAGTTCGTTCGGATTTTGAAATTAAAAACACTGTGTACTTTTTATTTCACTCTACATACTTTTATACACTTTGATATTTGCTTTGACTTTACTATTTAAATGTGTCCGCTTGCTACTGGTGGGGGCTATGACAATAGATTTATTTCTTTATTTAATGATTTAAAATAAACCAAAATCTGTTCTCGGCTTGCCATCGATCGTGTTTATAACACTTAACTGTCTAAGCTATTTCATAGTGGACTTGTTGTATGATGGCCAAAATCGTCACAATATTTACCTCTATTTTTGATTTTATGTTTTACCAAATATTTGCGGTTCAGGTGGAGCTTGAACCCCATTCATTTTTTTTTAACAAATACATTTACATCTCTACTTCTACAGAAACAATAAAAACAAAAACAACAAATCATCACGAATTTTTTCTCTTCATCGGTTTGGTGATTGTTCGGTTATTCATTTCATTTCGAGTTTTTTTTCCTACAAAATATGAGCGATCATCGGCATCGCACATTCGCACATAAAAAAAATAAAATCGAAATTCTTCTGTGCTCGCGATCCGCCATTTTATATACACGATATTATTGTTTACTTAAAAATAATATTTTTCTGTTATTTAATTTTTTTTTATTTTTATGTTTGTGTAAATAAATAATAACTTAAATTAGGTTCTAAGTGTGTAAATATAATATTACAACAACATATTTTGATCGGTGTATATATTTCGTGATCGAATTTGCGGTTCAACAGCAGAGTGAGTATTTTTATTTTTTAATAATCCTATTTTATATTAATTTATTATATAAAAAATTCAAGATGACTAATCGTAATTATTACGAAGTTCGAAGGGAGATAAAAAGAATTTGTTTTGAGCTCCTATTAGTAGAAACTAATAAACACTCCACTCAAAGTTAAAATCTTTCTGATCTTGATTCGATTATCAAATGTAACGATAATATTCCTGAATTATGTGATCCACAAAATTCATATTTGAAAAGTCGTTATCGATACACACCATAAATGAAGTAGATATAAACAATTTGGTAAAGACATTGCTAAATGGAGCGTGGAATATAATGTTTCAGTTCAATGCGTTATGCGGTAATGCTTGCTTAATTTACTAGGGAAACACAATTTAGAAGTTCCTAAGATTATTAAACGGAACGATGGATCGTATACACACATTGGATTGAAACATCGATTAGAAAATTTCGTACAAAATGTTAAATTTACCAGCAGTGAAATTAAAATTGATATCGGCATACATGGTGTTCCTTTGGCTAAAAGCTCGAACAGCCAATTATAGCCAGTGCTTGGGAATATTCCACTTTATAAAAAAGTATTAGTTAATGCGGTATTCCATGGTTATAAAAAACCAAATTGTACAAATATTTTTTGAAATATTTGCTTAGCAATTATTATGAGTAAAGTCACATTCAGGCTATTATTCTTGAACAAAGTGTAAAATTATAGGGAAATACAAAAGCCAAAGATTGGGCTAACCTGTAGTAAAAAATATTCACAGAACCGAGGAGGAGTTCAAATAAAAACTCCTAAAAAAGCATCACGTCTAAACCGACATATTATTGGCCACATTAAAGGATGCGTGTCAAAATTCCCAATAGATTATATGCATTGTGCATTATTAGGTGTAGCAAAGCAGCTTCTTAATTTATTGGTGAAAAATAAAACGCGAGATTTCTCTCTGAAGAAGAATGCATTAGAAAGTATTAATATAAAGTTAAGAAAATTACGTTCCTGTATTCCTTCGGAATTTGCTGGAAAGCCGAGAACTTTGAACGATCTACAGCACTGGAAAGCAACCAAGTTTAGGACCTTTACAATGTATACCGGTTTTGTGGTTAAAAATATTTTATCACCTAAATAGACCGAATTTGTTACGAATTTTCTTGCGCTTTACGGGATTAAAAATACATCCTATAATGCCCATTGCCTCCTACACTTATCAGAAGACTCGAAACAATTTAGCAGTTTAGATACCTACAGTGCTTTCCGCTTCGAAAACTTTTTTCAACAAATTAAAAAAATGGTTAAAAAAGGTTTCTTTCCACTTCAACAAATAATAAATAATTAAATACATTAGATGAATTTTGCAAAGCGCCGGAAGAAAAGATTTTCACAACCTTCAAACTTGACAGAATATCCCCTAATAATCATTGTTTAGTGGAAGATCAAGTATTCAAAATAGACAACATTACAAAATAGGTATTTTGTAAAATCTGCAAAATTTCTTCGATTATCCTATTGAATTAAAGAATATTGGAATTTGCTGCAGAAAAAATTAAGAAATCGGCTCAGCATTAAACACATTTGATATAATCCTCATTAAAACTAAAATGTAAGAATTAAATCAAAAACAAATACAATATATGTTATATACCATTTCAACACTTATTTACAAATCTAGAAGCAGAAATCAAAAAGTACAAACAAAAAGAAATAATGTTGGTAAGAAATCACAGCTATAGATCAAATCGTATCGACCCAGTCTTATTTATAATTAATTTTGTTTTCGTTTCAGATACATTTGCTTCAAAATGTAAACGACAAAAGCCTAGACAAATTTGTTAGAGCTTGCTTAAAATTAATTATAACCACCGTTGGTGCAACCTGTTTTACCTGGATACGGCCGTCACAGAAACATCGCTGTGGAAGGTTTTCATATCATGAATGTGATAATGGGTAAGTTTTCGATATAAAGTGTATATAATAAGATAAATATAGATATAAACACTTAAACACATTGCACATATCGATGGTGTTCAAGAAAAACGTCACAACTCAAAAAATTAAATTTTGTTTGCAATTCCGCACGTGTCACCAATTTTCTCGTCTACTAAATAAGCAGGGAATACGATACGAATACGTAAATAAATGATTCTTATTTGAATTGAATTAAATTTGCTCGTTTCTTATTAATCTAATACGAATCTTATATTTCTAATTCGTATCGTATTCAGGAATAGCCCCAGGATTAATTTTCCATAATTTAATTTTAGCGGGTAGAAAAGTGAATCAGTTGTGCCGATTTCTTGCGCACGATCGATACGTTTTTTTAAATTATTATATGTGATATACTAACCAAATTTCTCAATATAGTAATAACTTTTAAATTATTGCATTTATAAAACGCTTCAATTAATTAATGAAATAAATCACAAACGAATCTATAAGTTAATTTAAGTAGCATTCACCCCTATTCCCGTAGTCATACCACTTCGTGTGATGTGATAACTATCACATAACCCCAATTTTGGTATTCTCTTAGTTGATTGAAGCGACATTTATCATTTGGTGTGATAACTATCACTGGAAACCATATTCCCTTAGTCGTGTCACTTGTCGTTTGTACCGACAACCAATTTTTGGTATTCCCTTAGTCGATTGGAGTGACAGTTGTCATTTGAAGTGACAAACGTCGCTTGAATTGGTATTCCCTTAGTCATTTCAAAAGTTTCATGTCACTTGAAATGACAGTTTCATCGCCTGAGATTTTCAAACGACCCAAAATGGATGATACGATACGACAACGATAGTTTTTCAATTTTAAATTATATTTTGACTATTTTTGGCGAGTTATTATATATATTACACATTTATAATTTATAAATATTGTAATTATTACAATATTTATATTTCTGACAAAATGGTCATACACATATTCAAATAAGCGAAGGAATCAAAAAGCCTTCCCTATTTTTTATTATGTCAATAATATCACAAAAAAATCAAGAAATACAAATTTCTAACATATTTCGATTTTTTAACAACACATTTAACATTTTCTTGATTTCTAAATGTCAGAATTCCGTCAAATAATAGTAAATTATTAGTGTTGCCTAATGGATTCTGGTTTATGACATTTATCGTGTCACGTCACTTCGATCGACTTGAAGAATACCAATTTTAAGCTGAAGTGACACGACAATTGTCACGTCGAATGAAGTGAGACGACTAAGGGAATAAGGGTGTTGGTATTAAACAGAAGTACGAAATTTTGGGATAAATTTAGAATATTTGTTACAATGAGCTTTGGACTTAATAGGTATAAATTATTTGGGCTTAAACCTAACATTTCTCAGACATTTAATAATTTCAGGTTTTTGTTACACTGTTTTATGTGCAAAAAATATGTATTTGCAAAAATTATCAAGAGCTTTTAGTTTTAAGAGCTCTCACTGATTGAAATTTTTTAAACAATTTATCTCAAAATTAACCTTTGTAAGCTTTAAGATTGATAATTAATTTATACTTTTTGGGATTGAACTTAACATTTTTGAGCCTTTTCATAATTTGAGGATTTTGTTACAATGTTTTATTTTGTATTTGCAAAAAATTTCGAACTATTCGTTTCAGGAGCTTTCACATATCGAAGCTTTTTAACCCAAATCATTTACTTTTTATTCTGAAATAACATTTTTGAGCTTTTTAATAATTTCTGGTTTTTAATCAAATGTTTTATGAGCATAAATTATGTATTTGAAAAAATTGTCAAAAGCTTTAGTTTTAAGAGCTTTCAATTATTGAATATTTTTAAACAAATCATTTTACTTCGAAATTTCATAAAAGGGACGACGGAATATTGGATAGAATTCAATATATTTGTGCTGATTGTAAATTATTAAGAGCTTTTCAAACCAAACCATTTAACTCTTAAATTTGACATTATAAAGGAAGATCGTATTTTGAGATTAATTTAGGGTTTTTGTTTTGAATGAGCTTTAAGCTTGATAATTTATTTCTACTTTCTCGATATTTTAAATGGTTTAAGAGCTTCACTTATCGAAGCTTTTCAACTCAAATCGTTTTACTCAGGAATTTGATATTGTAAAATTTTATAAAGGGTATTTTTAGAAAAAATCCAGAATATTTGGTCTCAATGTAAATATCCTTCATCCTAAAAGTATTTCCATTTCCGAACGTTCCATGTGTAAGAAAACTAATTGGTTTACTCGGATTTAATTTTGTGGATCTTTTAGGGCCATCTTTCAAAATTAGATGAAACAGAATATGGTTCGTTTGAACAGCCTCAAATAAAGCGAAACATCTTGCAACTTTATGCTATAACGAGTTCTAAATAAATATATCGATAAAGCATCACATATCTCTAATATAATTTGTAAAATATCAAGAATTCCGAAATAACATCAAAAATGTCGAATTTTTTGATGTATCTTGAATATTCTTGAAAGTTCTCAAATATCGAATTATTATATTAAATTCGTACTTGAAGATCAAAAAACTTAAGAAATCTAGAATAAACCGCGGGTCAATTTCGATTGCCCCAGAAAAATTCGAAAAAACTCTATATTATGTGAATGTCGATTGATTTCAACAATTTCAATAATACAAAAAAATCCGGATAATAATGAATAGTATTGGAAAGACTGTAAAAATGTAGAAAAACCCACGAAAATTTTGAAAAATTTCAAAAATTCATGTAAATCAAGTAATAACTTAATGTTACTAATACTACTAAGCAAATTAACAGACGTGTGTCTCTCGCCGGCTGCGGGTGCTGCGCATACCTAGTAACGCCACTGTAATTATTTACAATTGAAGGATTAGCGTCGAGCTTTGCTCTTCGTTTATAACTTTTATATTCCATTTTGAAAATTTAACTCATTAATCATTTAACAACATTGGGTTGTATTTATTTTTGTATATTTTTATCTCCTTCATTCTATTTAGCTTTCTCCTTTTGTGTAACATATCTTTAAATTTTCATCGTAGCTAGTTTGTGTGTGTTTCATTTGAGTATGGCGTTGATCATATTTCGACCTTATATTGTCGTCTGAATCTCTTGGGTATTTGTGTTCTTTGTAACTCAGCTGAAAATTTCTTTCGGTTTGACCAATATACAACATAACGCTAATGTGTTGTTTGTAAGTTGGTTAATGAGTGTATGGAGTATTTTAGATAGAACCAACTGGGTGTTGTATGCTTCCAATGTTCACTTATTAATTTTAGTATACAGTTGTTGAATTATTGGTTTAACCATGATTTTTTTCTTTTTTGTTGAACCGTTGGTATTTTGCTTCTAATTTTCGTTTACCAGTGATATGTTGTATTTTAACAGGTCCTATTGAAATCTAAGTTCATAAGATTTCTTTTTAATTTGTGATTCAAATTATAATGTCTTAGCAATCAAAATAGTTTTTGGTCGATTCACCATTTTTATTGAGTTCTTGGAAGTTTTTCCGGTGTGGCCGGAAGTGGAACTAGCATTAGGTATCCACTGACATTTCAAGACAAAAAAGATTATGTACGATACAATAAAAATTAATTAATTTTTGGATACATTAATATGCCGTTGTGTCCAAATAGGAGTGTGAACTAGAACAAGATTTAGCATTGGAAACTTTGAGCGCTTCTCCTCAGAGTTTATGAAGAAATAGAGAATTTATGAGTGTCTTTTTCGTGTTTGAACACGACGATATCTTCTTTGGTTTAATAATTAAGTACTATTTACCACCTTATCGTTTAAAAATTAGTGATAAAACAATTTTTCCAGCTACTGTACACTTATATCAAATTTAAAACTTAACCAACAAAATTATTTCGTTATAGTTATTTACCTGATAGATTATCACAGAGAATACGAGATGTAATGATACGGCCGAATGAAGTAAATAAAGATTCTAATTCTGTTTGTGTCATATTTTTTGGAAGTCCTGATACATATAAATTTGCCCCCTTAATCGATTCAGAGCTTGGCCGTGCGAATGAGACCTACAAAAAAAAGTAAACAAAAAAAAAATAAAATACAAATAAAACCACTACAACTACATGTGTGCTCACCTTGATTATTTTATTTTGTAATCGTAATCCATTTAATGTATTTATAGCTTTTTCTGCATCCTCAGCACGTACATAATTAACAAATCCATATCCAAGGCTCTGACCTAAATAATGCGGCGAATATATAAAATAAAGTACAGTAAATATTAACAATTATATTTAAATAAATAGGACAGCAAATAAAATTAATTAAACAAAAAAATTAAATTATACCAAAAAAATTAAATTAAACTAAATAATTAAAATTAACAAACATAAATCAATTAAAAATATTAATGATTTCTGATTTTTTTGTTGTTACAAAATAAACTATAAAATAAGACCTACCTTCCTGTGAGCCAGGATATATAGAGGCAGGGAAAACTAGAATTAAAAAAATACAAATAAAAAAATAAATTTTGGTGAGCCATGCGAAATTTTCTTAAATTTTATTGTTGTTTGTTGTTTTTGTTATTTTTGTTGATGTTATATTGTTGATTGTTTAATTTTAGTTGTATTATAGTAATTAAACTTATTCATGTTGAATTTTTTGTAAGATTTTGTTTATATATCAATTGTGTATTTAATTTGTATTGTTCTAAATAAATTATAAACTGTTTGAAAGTGATAAAACTAAGCTCGAAGCCAATGGAACATCTCAAAGTGCACCTCCGTCCTTCAAAGTGAATGATTTCGTTCCCTGAGTAATATTCGTTATATTTATATCAACAGAAAAGTACCGCACGCGAAGTATTAAGTCACATTTTGTAGTCATTGTCATAGATTCAACAAAAATTGGCAGAGAATGAAGTTTTTACAATAGAGCCCAAAATCACAAGAATAATAACATTTAATAATAAATAAATTTGTACGCTCACTCTCGTTTCTCATTTCCCATTTGATGACTAAAATTGGGGTAAAGGAAAAATAATTACAATATACTGAGATTTGAAACTGAGACGTTAGAGAGGATTAGTGTTAGTTTGAGTCCCTAGAGGTTTTAGTTATGGGGACCAGGGCTGGGATATAAGAAATATTGAACAAGACTCGTATATAGTTTGGGACGATGTCTGGTCAATGAAAATCATACCACGAATAGTGCTCAGTCCTATGAGTTCATTCATTATCTCGTCTGAAGCGTAGAAACCATGCATAATAATGGTCATAATAATGCTTCACAATAATTAACAACAATTATTTGTTAACGAACAACTGGTCAATATTCAAATCATTTGTCGGGACTTTTAAAATGGAATAAAAATTGTCGCAATCCTTCATTTATAAAATTTCAAATTAATCCAAGCACCATGGAACGTATACCAATTTGGAAATTGTAGCCTGATGGTCAATGGAAAAAAACAACAACGGTTATATTTTTTGTTGTCTTCAGCAAGCGGTTCACATGGAATTAACATAAGTGGACCCAACACAGACTTTAAGTTTTGAAGAAACCTCTTGGGCTAAGTCCCGCCTATCTCCTAAATTCCTAAAATTTCTAATAAATTTCGAAATTTTTCTCATTTTTAATATTCAGTGTACCCTTGAAACACAAATTTCAGTTTCAAAAATTTAAATTTCCAATTTTTCAAATTTCAAAATTCCTAGAATTCTGAAATTTGTAAATCAAATTGATTTTTTATAAAACCTAGCAGTTGACCCGGCATCAAAAAGAGGTTTCGTTTGAAGTTATTTTAATTTATCAAAGGCAATTTGCTCATCATCAATATGTACATGCAAAGCTCCACAACTTTTTCATAAACGATTAGTGTTGCCACTTTGACATATAATTTAGAATGAAAGGCAGAGATATCGCAGCAAAATGCCGGATTTAGATTTCAAAACTGTCAGATAGTAAAATGTGTATAATCCGCTTCCTCGTCCCAAACACTTAAGCCAAATTTTAAATTGGGCATATTTTAAAGGGCTAACATGCGGCAGTTCTAAAATATCTGGCAACAAGTTGCGAAATAAGTCCTCTACAAGTAATCTTCTACTGCACTTGTTGTACCGAAATTTAAATACTATTAAAATCCCAGCCATACCTTAATACGAAAAGAGACGTAAACCAGCCTATAGCAGGAAGTTATGCCTTCTTTAACTCCAAAGAAAATTAAATCTTCAGTCCGGCAAGCACACTTTTCTCGGCGTCTTCCTGAGTCCGAAAAATCAAACGACCTGTTCGGATTGGAATTTTGTTCGCCAATATGTTTTAATGGTCAAGGCGTAGAATTTCAGAGTTGAAAAGCTTTTGGAACGTGTGATGAGTTCATATATGCCTGTAGCTTTTCAGAATGTGATTTGAGAGTTGAGCTACGGAGTAAGTTGGAGGTCGAGTTAAGGTTGAGTTGGAGTTAGATTAGGCTTGATTTGAAGATTGAGTTGGGCTGGCTATGAATTTCTAGTTAAATTGACGTTTGAGTTGAGTTGGAGATTGAGTTGGGATTGGTTGATTTAGCGATGAATTTGGGCATTGAGTTTGGGGTTGGTTGATAGTTGGTTTTTGAAGGTTTCAGTTAGGGATTTATTAAATATGTGTTAAGGGTTGAATTGGAATTCAGCTTAAGTTTTTTTTTCTGACCGTGTTGACGATAGGTTGAGTTGAGTTGAGTTCATATCCGCATGTAGCTTTTTTACTCATAATCGTTGATGTAGTTTTTTTCAATCGAGATGATTTCGGAATAGAGTGTCCGTTGAGTTTGGAGATGAATTGAGGACTGAGATTTGGTTCGAACTTAAGTTGAATAGCCATGGTATCCCGAGAACAACCTGACAATATTTCTATGGTGAAGGCGGCGGTGAGTTGGGGTTGGATTACCGTTTAGTGAACAATTGAGCAAATTAATACGTATGCTGGTTTGAGAATTGAGTTGTTTTCTAGGTTAGAATTTAGTGAACATTTCAGCTGGGGATTTATTTGTGTGTTGAATTGATGGTTGAACTAGGTTTAGCTTGAGCTAACTTCATATTCGCATGTAGTTTTGAGCTGAGATTAAGGACTGTATTGCAGACCGAGTTAAAGTTGAGTTCGGGTTGAGCTAGGGCTGAGTTGGTGTTGCAATTGTCAATTTATTAGGCGTTGTATTGAGGGTTGAATTGGAAGTTAGCTTGAGTTGTAATGTAAGTTTTCAAGTCGCATTGGTTTTAGGATTAAATGGGACGTTCAGTTTTGGGTTAACTTGAGAGTTGAGTTGAGAGTCAAGTTAGAGATTAAGTTAGAATTGAAATAAGTTCTTAAACCCTTGAGCTTTAGTGAAGAATTCAGTTGTGGATTTATTTGGGGAGGGGAGAATTGTGGGTTCTGTTGGAATTTACCTCGAGTCGAGTTCTTATAAGCACGCTATTTTTCAGACAATGGTGAGTGGGGATTGATTAGGGTGTTGAGTTTAAGGTTCAGTTAAGGGATGAATTTTTGGCCGCGTTTTAGTTAATTATGTATACTATGAAGACTCGAATTTACAAATAACCCCCCTTGAGTTGAGTTCATGTACGCGTGTAGTTTGTCGGACCGTGTGAATTTCAGGATCGAGGTGGGTATTTAATGTGTTCGCGACATTTAGTTTGTTGGACTGAGTCGAGTAGGGTGTTAAGTTAGTTTTGAACGAAGGAGTTCATTTGGGGGTTTATTTAGGAGTTAGGCGGGGGTGGAGCTGGTGATTAGATTAAGTTGATTTCCTGTACTCATGTATTTTTCGAACGGTGTTGATTTAGAATTTAATTTGAACGTTGTGTTTGAGGTTGAACTGAGGGTTGAGTTGGGGGTTGAGTCGAAGGTTTAATTTTGCACTGAGTGTTGAGTTTGATGTTGAAGTAAGGAAGTAGAATTGGGATTAATTAAGGGTTGAGTTAAGGGTAAACGTGCATTTGTCACTTTATTTTGTTACAAAGGCTCCTCTGCACAGAGCAACAAGCGAAGGCCTTCAGGAATGCAATTTAGTTCTTTCACCACATGTACACAAATTGCTGTTATGACGCTGGTGTCAGATATACCTGTTAGTAATTTGCCAGTTTCGTATAGACTTAGATGTGGTACTATGAACGTCTCAAAATTCTAAATTTTTCAACTCTCTTACAAATATTCACCACGGTAAGGTGAAAGTCACTTTTCACTGGATCATTATCGTGTTTTATACCATTGTAAAGGTCTTAAAGAATGCAAGAATTTTATTTGTCGAACTTCAGTTATTAAATTCACAATTATGGTGCCGTTGGTATATACGTTTTTGGAGAAGTGCAGATGTCGGATTGATTTGGAAGTGATATCGTTGTAAACGACTTGGTCGAGAGTCGCGAAAAATTCTAAAGTTCTTCATCGCTGCCTTAAATATTCACAAAGCTGGTTGCAAAATCAAATTGTTTGTCGAATACAACTCTGTAGCAGGTCGTTATAAATGTTTTGAAAAATTCCACAGTTTTGTTTTACCACAGCAAATTTACCGTTAAATCGCATTTACTAGTTATATCCATTTGCCATTTGCCATTTGCCAATCGTTTATATCCGTACTTTTTAAGGTCTTGAAGAATGCAACAATTTTATTAGTATTCAGTTAGTTTACTAGTTTGACACTGTTGGTAATTATATCTATTCGTCAAATGTAGAGGTTGTATAAACTTTGAGTGGTACTATTGTGGACGTTTAAAAAAGACGCAAAATTTGTTCACCACTTAAGAGGAATAACCATGCTGAATAATGTCTTGAAGATTGCAACAAAAATGTTTCTGGCTACTTAGTTAAGAATCCACTATTACAAGGCTGGTGGCAGATATATCGGTTTAGTTACACTGCAGCAATACATTAAATATTACAGTGATGTTCATAGTTTTAAGGGTCTTGGAGAATGCAACGAATTTAGTTTTGCCACGTTAGTTATCAAATTCGTCAGTAAAGCTCTAATGTTAGATATGACGGTTTGATCACTTTTGGAAGCCGTGAATACTTGAACATGGTATTGTTAGAAACGATCTAGGGACGCAAGAATATATTAAATTTTTTTCCTCACATGATGAGGTGAACATTTTCAGTAGAACATAATCATCTAACAAGTCGTTGTAAAGATGTTTTAATGAAGGTTATGTTAATAATAAAATTCACCGTTATTTGGCTGTTATCTCATAAATACTTAAAATCAGGGCCAATAGTAAGCTCATGGATTTGAGAGTTAAAAAATTAGTTTACTTTCACATATGAAATTTGAGGAATTTTTATTTATAATTTTGGTAGAAGCCTGTACACCAGATGGTACTTGAAACATTTAATCCTCTATCTTAACCCTTCCCGTGAAATAGGCTTCCAAATTCACATTCAATCGATAGAAAAATTCTAACAATATTCACCTCACACATATAAATATTTACTGCATTGTGGTGAACAAAAATTGCTTCTCTCAAATGTGATAAATTTGTTGAAAACTTCTTAATGGCACTATCGTGCAAAATGTACGTTTCTCAATTAAAGTTGTCACAGAGACTTGAAAGATGTGTCGTTGGAAATATTTTGATTAAAATATCACTCACCTCCCACATAAACGTGTACCACGTTAGGTGACACTCAATTTTCTTTAAATCGAATATAACCGTATAGCATTTACTTGCAAAGATCTTATCAATGTTACCGCTAAATCTATGTTGGTAGGTATACCAGTTTGGTCAATTACAAATGTCGTACTGACTTCAAGCCGTACTATTGTAAATGTCTTGATCGAGAGACGCAAAAAAATTCTAAACTCATCACCACTCTTTTAAATATTCACCACGGTGAGGTGAATTTTTTGGATATAACTTTCGATTGATAAAGATTTTGAAGGATTGAGTTTGCCAATGTGTAATTGAGCAGAGGGTTGAGTTTGATTTCAAAATTGATTTAGCTGGAGGTTGGAGCTGAATATTGAGTTAAGAGGTTCAGTTATAGGGATCAAAATTTTGATCACCTCGTAAGGTTTCAGCACTTTATATTGTCATATAGGATTGCAAATTGAATTTAATGCCGTAAGTATTTATAAAGGTTTAGCTGGACACTTTATTGTTAAATACTTTTGAGTAGCTTTTGAACTTTTTTTTATTAATTGAAGCCAGTAACTTAACTTGAGAATACATTACTCTTGTTTTGCAAACAAATAGCTTTTATAGGTGGAAAGTTCTTACCTGGTTTGCAATCCAAGCTGTTCACAATGTACTAATGTCGATAATAAATGAGGCCCATTAAACTAAGCTTCACTGAAAACTGATATGGGCACCAGTATAAGTATTTAGGTCTTTAATTTGATTATGCGTTCGACCATCGGGCAGCCTGACAAATTTCAAAATTAGAGCTTAAAAGTTTTGTCGAATTTCCTTTTTAAACTTAGATCAGCCAATCAAACAAAGAAAAGGTCAGAATTTCAACCTAATAAAGAAAAATGTTAGTATACCCTAATGTAAGAATACTCCTCCTAATAATTTCCTTCATGCCGACCAAAACAAGCCGATCAAACCGGTTCAATTCACAATCAATTGGCAGCCAACAGTAGAAGAGGAAGATGAGATATATCGAAATTTTTATGAGATCGACAAATACGATAGAAGGCTTTAAAGAATAAACAAGTTATTCTAATTTTCAGACTAAACATCTTTTGATTCCTTTTTGAATTCGATCAATGTATCATGAAAGTCGATAAAAAGTAGGCATCTGATTTGGGGAATAAAACCCTTTGCTATTAAACGCAACACAATTGGTTAGAATTATAAAATGAGTAGCAGTTTAGTTTAAAGTAAACAATTACGAGGGATTTTTTTGAAGTTAGCCTGACGACACTTTTTCACTATAAAACTAACTTCCGTGGAATCGAAAATAGCTTTTCGGCCGTAGGGCAGTTTTGCACAAAATATATATTTTGGCTTAGCGATATATGTAATCATAATTCATAACTATTGATAAGCTTTGTTTAAGACTCAAAACGATGTATAAAATTTAAATTAAACGTTTAGTTTTATTTCTAACGTAAAATAACGAGGTCAAGGCGACTATTCGACTGTGATTTTTTGTCCGAGTTTTGATCCGCACACTTTTTCTCAAAATATTTTTCGTCTATACGCTCATAATTTTAGTTTTTTTGTAGGATTAAGTTGGTCGTGTGCGAATATTTTGCTTAAAGTTAAAAATATTTTATCTGGGTGGGAGTTTCTATTCGATCAATTTGAGTTATTTGATTGGCGCAAAAGCATGAATCTAAAAATTCGCACAAAATATCACAGACGAACAGTCGGCTTCAGTCAGTTTTTTAAAAATTAAGAACCAAAGTTTAGGCATCAAATTACTAATACATTGTTTGTGCTTTCAATTCTGATCAATTTATAAGGGAAGTATGAATATTCTTAAATTTTTTTCTAAAAAAGTAATTTTTTCGGTAAACTACGGATATTACAATTAAAAAATTACCGAGAACCTAATTACCTCCGCCCCCTTCCCAAATCAAAAGTTCGGTAATTTCCGATTCCTAGTTCTTTAGAACCAAAAAAACTGATTGGATATAAAATTGCTACGGGAGCCATCGTTGACACTCGAAAAGGATAGACGTGTTTTTGTCGTCCTCTTTGTGAATTTAATTTTATTTTATTTCCAATTGTTGTTGTGTTTTGTGTAGATGTGTATATGTCAAACCTCTAAAATTGGACACTCTATAACTTGGACATTTCTATATCTTGGCCACAATGTTAAAGTCCCGTCAAAATAATATGTATTTTTACTTAAAAAATTCAAATTTAATTCTGTATATTAAACAACCTCTAGATCTTATATGTTGGACAGAACTATTTAAACATTAAAGAAATTTCCTTTGTAATTTTACTCTATATATTGGACAAACAAGACAACCATTACTATATTTGGCTCTTTTCTCTCAAAATATGTTTAGGTGTTGTTTTGTAAATAGTGAGTCGCCCGTTGTTAGACCCGTGTGGGTATCTAAATATACCTCTGTGCATAATTTGTTGGTGTTTAATTCCTTTGTTAACAAGAGTAGTAACAAGAGAGATAAAACGTTTCAATTTTATATATAAACGAACGAAAAAGGATTAATGAATATTTTTAATCACTGATCAAACTTCGAGTTAAAATATGGATAGAGCCTCGATAGAGTTAAAGTAAAATCCCAGATTACTTTAAATTTGTATCTCTTAATTCAAAACAAAACTTTTAAGTAAAAAGCAATTAGCTATGGCCACAGTGAATAAATACAAACAAACATGTAAGGGGAAACATGTATTCCTAATCTACACTAAAAAGAGCAAAACAGAAACGTATTTGTAGTTCCTTTATATGATCTGTTCCGAGAGTCTTGCCTGAATTTATTTCGTGTATAAAGTATAAACTGAATGAAAGAAACATAATCCCAACAGTAATCGTTCAGATGCTCAAAGTGTTTACTTTGATTATTTGCTTCGATTAACTCTATAATGGTGCTTTCTTTTGATTGTAAGTATTTAGGATTTGTTTGTGACTAATTCTATTTTGTCTGTCTTAGCCTATTCTTGGTATTTTGGTTTAAAATGCCATTTATATTTTGCCTATTTCAATTTACGCCACTCAGTTCCAATTTTTTGGTCAATCGAAAATGACAATAGTCGAAAATATGATATTTCACTTTTTTTCTATAACTTGGACAACTCCATAGGTTGGATAAATTTTTTAGTCCCTTCGATGTCCATCATACGCAGGTTTTGAGTTTGTGATTTTGGGTTGTGTAATCAAATATGTAATTGCAAAAAATTAAGGAAAAACAGTTAATACGAAAGTATAATTGAATTTAAATGTGTCAAATGAAGATTAGTGGTTCGAAAAGCGATTTGAGGATAATTAGGTAATTGAAGTTGAAACTCAAAATAGTGGAATATATAATCCATAATCTTCATTAGTGTTATAAAATTTTTATTTTAGTGTTGGTCAAAAAATGATAACGGTACCGATCTGGTATCGTTATACAGGTATTATCACATCACATATATGTATTGGTATATGTGATGGGAACTTTGGTTTTTGCTCTAAGTGGAATTTTGGATGTCTTTTTATATTTACATGAATCAAATTTTTTCTATGGATTTATGTATGTAAATGTGCGGAATAGAAAGAGATGTTTATAATATAAACAAATTTGTGCTAAGGTAGTATTTTGAAATCGGATATTCTGATATTTGATATACTATAATATATTGGTTTTGGTTTTACGGTTTTTGCAGTTTAAAATTGTGGCGGGCATGGAAAAAGTTGTAGTCAAATCATGAAATGACTGCAGCAAAAATATAATTTGTGTTATCCTTTTAGATTGTGTTTGCTTTTATTTTTTAGCTTTATCACATTTTATCATAAAGGCAGGTTGGCGACTATACTTTTGAGTTGCGATGGTGACTGGTGTGGCGGGAATCTTTTGTATGGGTGGCTGATGCTGGTTGGGTTTATTACGTTGGGTCGTCTCTGAGCTACTGTTCTGTAAATTTTGAATGAAGTTCGAATTAATGATGATTGCATTTTTAGAAGTAACTGAATAACTGATTAATTGAATTAAATTTTCAAAGATAATAATGGTCATAAATAAATACTAATAATTTAAAGAGGTATTGACTACTTAGGTGTATGTAACTCGGACAAGATAAAAGCTAACTTATTCTTATTTTATTTTTATGCTGGAGACAAATTTAATCCAAGTAAATTATTATTTTGGCTTGTTAAATTTAGTGATTAATTAAGATGTAGAGTTTAAATTATTTTAGGATATTAGGGGCTCAGTTTAATTTAATTTAATTTAAATTAATAATTAATTAGGAATTCAATTAGATTTGAGATTGCATTGAATAGGAAACGAACCAGCTGGTCATTAAATAAGATGTAACGCTTTACAGGACAGCGTGCATCACAGGGCGAACCTCTATAACTTTAGTGGCAGGTTTACGGTATTCTACAATTTTTGCGTATAGGAATTGTTTTACCTGAAAATCGGATGAAGCTGAAAGAATATTTTGGGTTGGTAGAACATTTTTTTAAATTGACGGGACAAGGACAGCTAAGATCCTTGTTTAGCTGTAATTTTATTTATTTTTAATAAAATGTTTGGGAGCCCTGGATTTTATTTTTTCGATTTCGAGGGCCGCAGTATGAAAAAGTTTGAGAAGCACTGTCTTAAGTAACACAAACCTAGTCTGGTCATTGATTGTGAATGGGGGAAACATCTGTGCCCTCTATATTTATCAGTTTCGTTAGTTCGATTTTCATTTGCTTGAACTAAGAAATTCGCAACATCGAAATAACTTTCGATCATCTTCATCCTAGTTACGTATATAAAATTTCCTAATTTTCGAACTAACCAAATTTAGATGGCAAATAGTAACGCCTCTAAGTGGCATTTAAATTTATAAGAGTAATGCCGACTGATTAACTTAAGTACAATACAAATTAAATAAACGATGTTCGATAAAATTTTGAATAAAAATTATAAAAAATAATTTGTGGTCTTAAAATATATAATAAAATATAATTATCAATTTGTTAAAAATAAAATTTTTTTTTTGTTTGTTTTTAAAAATTAAAAAAGAAAACAAAATAAAACAAATTTGTAATATACTACCTGCAAATAATTATTTTGTTCATATTTGGGCAAACTTAAAAAATTAGCATTATTAAAAATTAAAAATTAATAAATTTTTTTAAATATATATTATAAGAAGAACGAAACTAGAACCCAAGAAAAAAATGTATTTAATATACAGAATTTTTAAAAACAAATTAAAATTAACAAATTAAATAAAAATTATTTTTTTTTCTTTTATATTTGACAACTCATTTTTCATTGTTTTCAAAAAAACAAAAAATTAAAATTAAATTAATAATTTTGAAAACAATGAAAAATGAACAAAAAAAAAAAACATAAAACACAAAAACACATTTAAAAAATTAGATACAAAAAAAACTTGCTTTGATTTGATAAATCCATCTCACCAGAAACTTTATCCCTGATTAATTTACAGCTTTCTAATTCACCGATACTTGAGAATAGTGAACGCATTTCTTCCTGTGTCATGGTTTGCGGTAAATAATTAACGATAAGATTTGTTTTCGATTCTTCTTGACCACAATCGACCGTTCCATTGGCACCCCCATTTGGTACAGATGTATCCATAGCGTTTGTCATTTTTATTTAGATTTGATATTTATTTAATAATTTTTTGTGTAAATTTATAATTTAATTTCTTAATTTTTTTTTTTATTTTTTATTTAATTACTTTATTAAAAACAAAAAAAGCTCAAAAGAGACTTTTTTTTTATATGGGTAAAATTAAAATATTATTTATTATATTGTGCTTTGCACAGTGTCTTGTTTTAATTTTTTTTTTTTTTTTTTTTTTTAATCAATTTGATTGTTCAACAAATAAATTTATATAATTTATCTATAAAAATGTTCTAAATTTTGCAAAATACCTTCCAAATACGTATATGCGCTGGTTTGGTTAATTTTTTTGGAACATTTAGGAGTTTTTTTTTTTTGTTGTGAAATTATATGGTTTTCGAAGACTGAAATTTTATTTTTATTTATTTTTAATTAATAAACATTAAAAAAAATATTGGAGTCACTCAATATTTATTTTTTTTTTATGTTAGGTACAATTTGTTATTTATTAATAAATTGATTAATTAATTTTTATTAGTGGTTGTCTTTTTTATTATTAAATTTACGGGTCGGTGAGATAATGATCGTCGTATGTTGTTAGGTTTTCTTTATTTTAAATGTTTGGTTTTGCTGGTTTTATGCGGGTGTGAAACTGTAAATAGAAGAAAGGTAAACATTAAATTTATATTGTTTGAAAAATCGATAGCGTTAACAATATAAATTATAATAATAAAAGAAATAATTTATCCAAAAACACTTTATAAAATATACTCAAATAATGTTGACCATACTTAAGTATGGGGGAAAACTGCGTTCTTATACTTTAAGTCTAAAAAATTTAAGTTAAGTTGTATTCATAATCTCAAATTCCAATATTCTTTAATTTTAAGCATAAAACATTCAAAATCATTCAATTTCTAAAATTTTAGAATGACAGATCCTCATACACATATTTTATGAAACTTACATCTCAAAACTCCTACTAGTAAATAGAATTGCCATTTTTCAAAATCTTAGTCTCAAAGTTTCTTAATTTCTTTTTAAATTTCACAGTAAATAACATCCGTATATAAAGCCTAAAGAGTTTCATTGAATTAAATCATTTGAAACAACCAAATTTGTTAGAAATAGTCAGAGCCGGACGATTTTGTTATGTTTTAAGCTTTCAGTGACTATCACCAATAGCCTCAAATAGTCTGAAAAAATCTTAAAATTTACCTATTTACCTATAGTTTCAAAAAACTCAAATATATCAAGCATCAAATTTGAGCATTCGGTATATAAACGCGGGAACGAGGCAAAGTTTTGTTAGGTGGAGACAAACCTTCTAACACTGTAATCTAATCTTTAAATATTAACATCTCAAGAGAAATAATATATGCGGCCGAAAACTCACGAGGTGGTCAGAACTTCTGTTCGGATAATTACGTGCATACATGAACTCATTTCAAGTCAACTCAATCTAACCGACAACTCAACTGCCAAATGAATTTCTAACTGAACCCCTTAAATCTTTATTCAATCTCCAGCTCCTCCTCTAGTTCTATCCTCAACTAAATCACCAATTCGCACCTTAACTTCAATCCACGAATGAACCCCTTAATAAACCTTCAACGCAACCCTTAACTCAATTCCAGCCTGAATCTTAAAATGAAGACAGTCAAAAAAACTATAACTCAACTTCAATCCAATTAAATTCAGCCCTCAACTCAACGCCAAATTCAACCACTAACTCAATGCCCAACTCAATCTGCAAATCAGCATGGTCTGAAAAATACATGCGCACATGAACACAAGTGTCAAGCTAACTTCAAAATCAACCCACAACTCTCCCCAAATAACTGAACCCTTTATTCAACCCTTTTTCAACTCATCTCAACCACAAATTAATCATACAACTCAATCCTTAAATCAACACAGTCCTAGAACTGCTGTCATGAACTCAACTCAACCATCTCATTCAATTCTCAAATCAACGCATTTCTAAAAACTACTTTCATTAAAACAACTCAATATAATGCCCATCTCAACCCTCAACACAACTTCAAATAAAATTGCGAAACCAACCGCTGAACATTTGTGGTTCAGCTACGATAGTTAATTATAAGAAAAGTATTGTGAAGACCATTATATAAAAAATCATCATCGTCTTCCTTCTGGTCGCTATTTTGTACCGGTAAATGATAAAATCAATGAGCTAGGATTTTTAAACTATTCCTCGCTTAATCAATTTTAAGCCAATGAACGAAGACTGATCCGTAAACCTGAATGATTGGATGAGTATTTCTCAATGGGTCATATGAAATTAGTTGAAGATCCAAGTGTGACTATTAATTCTTATGGTAAAACGTATTACTTGCCGGATCATTTTGTAATTAAAGGCAGCAGTACTAATACCAAATTACGAGTGGTATTTAATGAATCTTCATAGTTATCATCCAAACTATCCCTTAATGGGTGCTTAATGAATTGTCCCGTAGTGCAACAGGATTTGTTGTCAATAATATTGAAGTTTAGAACACATATCGTTGCGTTCACAACCGATATTGCTAAAATGTATCGGCAAATTATGATTAATGTGATTAATCATTTACAGCGAATCTGGTGGCGAGACAATCCTTCGAATAAAAAATAAAACGCTTCAAATTGTCCACAGTAACTTATGGAACTAAAATTGAACAATATAGTTGGCTACTCGCATTATTTTAAATTAGCGTTAGAAGAAACAAAGCCATTTCCTTTAGCTTCGCACGTTTTTGGAAATATTATTACAAAAGGGTGGTTTTCATCTAAGGAAGATTTCTTCGAACGTTCCTATCATACCATCATCTTCTGAGTCCGCTTCTAATATTTATTTAGTGGTTGGTCTATCTTGGAATACTTCGTTTGATAAGTTGGAAATGAATTTTTCTAAATTTTCGTAAGATTTTGTTCTAAAAGAAACATTTTATCAGAAATTTGTCAGTTGTTCGACTCTTTGGGCTTGTGCTCGCCGATGATTTTGATCACGAAAATTATAATGCAAACAATATAGAAATTCAAGGCCGTTGACAGCGTGTTCCAATAATTCAACAGATTTAACTGCTTTATCGCCTGGTCACTTTTTGGTTGGTACTCCACTCCATTTTTTTTTTTTTGTTTTTTTAATCTCAGTAAAATATATAAAATAACAGACTGTCTCTTTTCAACAATTTTGTTTGAGTAGAGTTTCACATACAACAATGTTAAACTGCATCGGGCATGTCATTTTATTACCATCTAGCGTGAAGTGCAACAATTTTTCTTGTATTTCTTGTTGTTTATGAAATAAATGATTTAATTTAGAATATTGACATAATTTAATGAAAATAATCCGCTTAAAAGAAATAGTTATGTTAACACATCAACACTCAATTTAACCAACAAATAATTCTTTAGCTGAAGTGCTCAGACAACTCTAACCCAACCCCAATTAAACCTGCAAACGAAACTTAACTCAACCCGCAACTTAACTGCAAACTAGGGTTCCCAACCGTCCTTTTTTGGGAAGGACAGTCCTTCTTTTGTGAAATTTGTCCTTTCCGCTTTCTGTGAGCTAAAATGTCCTTTATTTTGTGGAAATGTCCTTTTTCCGTTTAATTATATTCTTTGTTTTTTAGTTTTGGGTATTAGTTACAAAATATATTACGCATCCCGCAATAATTTTAGCCAAAGATAGCTATGGGCATATTTAGCATAATGGATAAATTGCGGGATGATAATCTGTTAGAAAATAGATTATATGGTTACAAAATAAAGAAAAAATTTAAAAATCCAAGACACTAGCAAATCACTGGGTCAATAAGGACTTGAATACTTTGTAACAGAAATCTTTATAAAATCTTGAAAAAAGATTTAATTTCGTTGATTTTGGGTTGATTTTCGTTATGTTTTATCGTTATCAAATAATATCTTTCAGAAATTTCGAGCTAGTCTTATCAAGACTAGATAATTCCAATTTAAATAAAAGGGGATCACTACTTATGCGTGAAAAAAATACAGAAATTTTAAAATGCAGAATAATTGAAAAGTTAAAATCCAGAAATTACCAAAAAATAAATCCAGAAAAATTATTTTGATTAAAATAAATAAAAAAAATCAATTTTATAGGCATTTTATACTTTTATCACCACTTGAAACATTTGGGCTATCAGTAAAAGCGATACTATTCCGTTGATGATTTCTGCAAGGCTTGCGAAGCATTAACTTGACACAAATCCGTGATTCGCTCCAATACACTCATTGATATCATACTAACCCAACGAATTAAGCCAACCACAACACAATTTGAAACATTTATGGTAGAACTATCAGTGGAAGTGATATTAGGGACACAATTCCTTTGAACTGTGCCTGCAAGGTTGACGAAGAAATATTCATTACGACAAATATTAAAAGTTCTAAAAGTATTAAATTCTTAAAACTAAAATTTTAGAGACATTTTATAAATTTTAATTTTAACTTGGGCCACACTTTGTTTACTGTGTTTCTAGATTTTAATTTTCTGGATTTCTTTTGTTCTGAATTATTTTGTGTCTGTATTTTTTTCTTTTCGGGATTTTTACTTTCATTTTTTTTTTTTGCAAGGTAAGGAATCCAAATACTACCCAAATATTTATAAGGTAAGGACAGTGATGATCGAAGAGACTTACAGAGCATTCTCAATGCAAAAACCTTTTACCTTTTACTTACAGATTTGTATGAATTTCCAACATAACGAACAACAATTTTTGTTCATTATGTTGTAAATTCATACAAACTTGTAAGTCAAAAGTAAAAAGTTTTTTCATTGTGAATGCACTGCCACTCTTCATGAATAATCGAAAAGAAGTTTTCAGTTGATAGTCAACAAAAAGGGGTTACAAATTTTTCTACTAAGGGTATTGTTGTGAAACCGCGTTTAATTTATGTTGTTTAGGTTATTTAAATAGATTATGCTCGGTTCCACAAAAAAGACCAATCACCAGTAAATAATTTCCCCTCTTTCTTTTTTCTGAAGTTTCATAATACAAATTCAATGCAAACAAAGTTTTATTTCTTTTTCAAATGAATTTTGTAACTGGAAAGTTAAATATTTGACTGAAAGACAAATAGGTTAGGGTGACTGTCCTAAGAGACCGGCACAAATAGTCACAAATTGGTCCGTTGCCATACCACGTAAAATTTTTCTCGGCTCTACTCACGGAACCATCCAGAGCTTACAACGAAATGTTGAATACACCTGACGTCCATCCCATTGAGATCCGCCAGGTCAAATATGTTTAAGTAAAAATATAATCAGCTTGCTTTGAATTTGTATTATGGAGCAAACTGCAAATTTCATAAAAGAAGAAAGAGAGGAAATTTTATTTAACTTGAGATTACCCTTTTTTTAAGAAACCTAGCCTAAGTATTTTAGTTAATTAAAATTTTTTTAAATGTCCTTTCTTTGGGAAACGAATAGTTGGGAACCCTACTGCAAACTTAACGCACAATTCAATCCTGAAGCCGACATATGTATGTATATAAAAAATTGGTAAATTGCTCATTAAATTATTAATCCAACCCCAGTTCATTTCCAACTCAACCCACAAATTAGCTGCCAGCTCAACCCAAACTTAACACACAATTCAATCTGCAAACCAGCATTATATATAAAAGTCGATAAATATTTGTGTAGCTTGGAAGCAAACCGATGTCTTTCCACTTTTATGAATTTGACATAAATGAAAAAAAACTTCTCAATTGTTAATTATTTTTCGTTTATATTTTATTCTGGTTTATGATTAATTGAAATGATATAATTTCAATAAATTAATCCAAAGATTCATGATTAAATAGCTCATTTTTAAGTAATTTTTAATTTAAATTTGGAATAAGCTGGTTTTGCTGCCAATGCTTGGAATAAAGCTGATTTGCAATTACTACAATGGGAATAAGCTCAATTTGCAAATAAAAATTAAAATAAAATAAGCAACAGGTAACAAAAATTCGTATATTATAATACAAAATAAATAAAAAATTACATTTTCAGTACATATACTATAAAACTAAAAATAAATCACATAAATTTCAATCAGTCTGTGGTAAAAAAAATAATAAAAACTAATAAAATAAATTGAGTTCTACTCATTAATAAATTTCAAACTGTTCAAACTGGAATTCACAAATTGAATCAGTTGTTGTATCGGAAACTGCTGTATCCGGTAATTCGAACAAATTTTTATTAAACAAGATAAAATAATAAACAAGATTATTTCGCCACTCAGAGCCAAAGTGTTTGTTTAAAAGCTTTTCTACATCGGCCAATTTCTCCGGTTTTACCGATACACCTGATGGAACAACAGTTGGAGTCATTGAACCATCAAACCATCATTCGATTCTTTTTCATAACACTCATAGCTTTGCCTAAATCTGACTTATAAAATACTTCGCCACGAACTGAAACCTGTTTATTTGACTTTTTAATTACAACAATACGTTTTGATTCTTTTGAAATTTGAAGTGCCATTTGCCTGGTGGCTTCAAATAATCTCCAACTTCTTTTCTAAAATCGTACACTGGGCACTCATCTCCCAGTCTTATTGTTATTCCAAATGTAGTATATAGATATCCAGATATTCCTGAACGTTTACGATAGTATCCATTGTTCTAACCTTCTTTTCAATCTGCGCGAAAACGCGATAAATAAATTTTAATATAAATTTTATATAAATGTTTTGGGCCAATTCGTAAAGCGAAAAAAATTCAAATCGGATATGCTGTTTTTGGGATATCGTGAGTTTAGGAAGACATCCAGACAAATTGACGGATTTTTCTTTTGTTTTTTTTTCGGCCTCATGCTCGATTCATAACATCGGGAGCGACATAAGAAAAGATACCATAGTTGTTACGGCACCTGTTATGTGCGTAACATAATGCCGGTTGTGCATTGGTCTGGTGCGGGTGGATTGGTGTAATCAGCGCTGCTCACTTTCAGTGGTGAATGTTGTTTGCGCCTTAATGCCGGCTACCCAATAATCAAGATTATTGATATTTTTGAGGTGAGTGATATTTTTGAATGTTGTTTGAATGATTGAGTGAGAACGCCGTGCAATAGTTTCTTCTTAGTTTCGCTGTGTTGATTGAGCGAGAGTGGGTTTTTATGGTTATCGTACGATTGATTTGTGTGTTTTTATTCTCTTGTGATTGGATGAGGCGTATGGAAGTTTCTGGATGGTTACCCTTTGTTTTGGTCCATTTATTGTTTGCATGTGGTTAGCTGTTGGTGTGGTGGTGGACAAAAGGCGTGACCACCAAGGAACGAGAGAGTTTGCGGTTCGTGGTCGGGTTTTGTGCAATATTTTTTTTTGATGTTATCTCATCGCGAGAAAAAATTAAAATTGAAATTTTTTTTGAAAAAACGAAAAAAAATGTTTAGGCAGTCAAGTTTGGATTTTAGAGCTAGACAGATCGAGAGCAGACGTTGACTCTCGTCTTATAAAGACAACCAATTTGTTTTTTTTGTGATTATTTTTTTTGATTTTGAAGTAAAATTAAGTGGATTGGAAAATAAAAAGTATTATGTTCTATGGTGCATGTGAAACCATTAAAAAAAAAAAAAAAAACACTGTTATTTTTTCGTTAAGTAATGCTTAATTAAAATAAAAAAATAAAAAAAAATCGGAAAAATGTAATACAGAAATAAAATAGTATATGTATGTACATATAACCATTCTGGACAATAATTAATTGTGATTTTGTATTTTTATTGTGTATGGCAAAATAAAAAAAATAAAATCTTGTTGAATATTAAAGTGGAAACGGCGGAGTTTTTTTGGTTTCCTTTCCTCTTGTGCCTAGTTCAAAAAAAAATAAATAAATAAACTCTTAAACAAGAAAATTCGGACAATTGGACCGTGTGAATTTTGTTGGCTCGAGGCTGTGATATTCAGTTGTACGAGTAGTGTGGTCCTATGGTGATTAATTTTTTTATTGATTGTGCCTCTTGTATATTTAAAAGAAAAAAAAATCGTTATTGAAAATAAATACAAATACAAGAAAAAATTTAAAGTAAATTATGTGCCGGATTTTCCTGCTATTTATGTTGGAAATACCGCAAGTGCTTTTGACTTCAAAGTCTTGGAATCAAATTCAGTGGAAAGTACTGCGGTTAGTAAGTGAGCAGCAGCCCTGCGAAACAAGCGGGGCGGTGTCGGAGAAAGCAAGGGGGAACCTGCATCTGATCGAGAAAAAAATCAGGAACTGTGGAGTTTTTTTATCATGAAACGAAAACAACAGGAGTTTTGCAGTTGCATGAGAGGGCACCATATACCACATATATTATATTCAATAATCTTCTTTTGATGACCTTATAAATTAAATTTTTCTCTTTTCTTACTTTACTTAAAATTTTTTATTAGCTTCAATTTTCATTTTTGTATGCCAATTCCACAATTTTATCTTTATAATTTAAACGTTAACTTTCTTATGTAAACTTTCCGTTAGATTCATTATTAGATTCAAGTTTTCGTATGTGAGCCAACCCTGATTGCCTTCAGTTTTCGTTCCGTTATATTTTTTTTCAGCTCTCTCGTCTTTATGGTCACGCCTAGGTAATTTTCTTTGCTGAGTTTTCCTTGTCGAAAATTATGTCCTGGTGTGTTTTTTTTTGCTTTGTTTGGTATTTATATGAATGGGAAAAGTAGGGGTCTGATGAGTGTTAAGGCAGGGTCTCGTATTTGAGGTCGGTTTAGCTGATTTTTTTTAGTTTTTCTATTATGAATTTCTTATGAATTCAGCTTGAGGGACTTTAAAATATGGAGGTAATTTAAAATTAATCCAAATTATTTACTGATGGGCACACCTTTCATAAATTGCATAAATCCGCTTCACCGTTTGCTTTATTTTCTAAAACCAATAAAAAACTAAGATTAATTTCCAATTTTGATATTTTTTTACAGCATTAATATCAATTTCCCTAATAGTCACCAACTATCTGATTAGATAGTGATAATGTAAATATCTCTCGAAAAATCGCAAAAATTTATTCGATCTTGAATACGCTGGTTTAATTAAACACCATGCAAATCTAATTAAATTTTAAAAATCTTAAATCAATTCAACGCTATTAAAAATTATAACATCTATCTTGCAAAATCTAGAAAACTTTCAAAAATATTGAATTGTCGGAAGCGATGCACAATTTATAATTCTCTTCCTTGGGCTAAAAACTCTTTTTTAAATCTATACTGCAATTACAATGGATTCTTTTTCTTGATGAATAGTCATATCCGAAGTAATTAAAACCACCTCGATATACACAGCTTTTCTTGAAAAATATACAAAAATTGCAACATAAGCTTTTAGAGTGACTTTAGAACGTATAGGTACTGCTGTTTTTATCACAAAGCGAGCGCGGTAATCGACACCGAAATTCTCGAAAACCCTGCCTGTCTGCGCTCAATTAGCGGACAACTGTTCCATTAACTTAAAAATTTGTGAAATATTTTGAGACAAATTTTACGACCATCTATAACCCAATATTTTTGTCGTACAATATATTTTAGCAAAGCCCAAATTCCATATACTCAACTATTCTCCAAGTCGAAGTAGCATTGACGAATCAAAGAACGAATTTAAATTGTTTAATGGACTTTACCTTGGAAAACACTTATTCACTTGTTCTTATTCATGCGGTTAATATCCCTTTTGAAATACTGATTCCGCTAAAATTTACATAAACAAAATATTATGCAAGCTCAAGCTCGTAGCCCTTACTGATCTCAAGTCAAGCTGGTTTCGATCCCTTCGCAATGCAATACGAAAACAGGTTTGTGATACATAACGAGAACAAAGTGACAATATACAAACCAATTTGCTTAATTCTGAAAATTTCGACACAAAATTTTGAGGTAAGTGCAGTTTGTTTCACATTAGTTTCGTCGCGTTCCATTGCAACACCGTTTTTCGTTATTTAATAGATTAGAACATGAGCAAAGTATTAGAAACATACGGGGAATGCTAATAATTGATAAGTCATTCAATTCTTGACTAATCTCGATCCATTCTGCGATTAAATCTGACGGGACATTGTCCTCCTAATTTAATTGTGGGCAACACCAAAGCTTCTGCACAAATAACTTGGCCATGTATATAACAGGTGCCGTCAACCCAATGGAACCCTATGCCTGAGCAATTGAAGAGAGTATACTTGTTTTTTTTTACAATGACTCGGTTGGAAGAATTTGGAGTGTATATATCATTCACATGATTCCAAGAAAGCCAAAGGACAGTACTGATGTCATTATAAGCGTGATTTATGGTTTTCGTTATCTCAGAGTGATTAGAGCACCATTTCCTAAGTTCAAAGCCACCTTTTAATAAATGAAGTAAGTTGAATAATAATGAAGATGTCAACATAAAAGTTGTTTAACAGTGTGGGTGCGGCATTCGGATGAATTAACATTCATCATCAAGCACTCGCAGTCTGATATTTTACAGTATTCAACGTATAAATCTGTATTGGATCCTGACCGGAAAGGCGCCAATATATTTTTGGTAATTTTGATCGCTAGCTCTGACATTGATCTGCCGATACATTTTTTTTAACTCATAACTCAGGAATGCAAGACAATATTGCAATTTCACGATAATTTTTTACATCACTGCGGGGGCCGCTTTTGTGGATCGGAATGATACTTGATACATTCCAAAGATCAGGAAATTTGCTTGGCTGAGGCTCAAATTAAATAGATGACATAAAGGTGTAGCAAAACCGGCTGCACACTGCTTCAATAGAGACACTGGTAAACCATCTGAACCAGGACCCTTAGAAACGTTCAAGTTCATCCAAGCTTTCATCACGTCAAGTTCTGAAAAAACAATTTTTGAATTATCGGAGCTGGCTAATATAGGAGAGAATGACCTATCCTTAACAAAAACACTGTTAAAATATTCAGCGAAGAAACCATAGATTGCCTCTGGATTATCTGATTTTTGTTCATGGAATTCCAGAAATGACGGCAAGCAGTTATTATGATTCTTAATTTTGACAAATCTCCAGAAATTCTTCGAATCGGTTGAGATAGCAAAACTGTTTGCGCATAAACTTAAACTGGATATAGTCATGGGCCAGCCCTATACGCCTATACTTCCTGTGACATTTATTACGCCGGACTCCTAGCTGCTTGAGTTCTTTAGTAAACCATGGGACGTTCCGGGTATGAGACTTATTCATTAATTTTATAGGATCAAAATTATCAAAAGCAACCTTCAATAATTTATTGAAGGTATCTAGTGAACTGTTGATATCGTTGATATCAATTTTTGATAGAGTATCAGCCCAATTCACTTCAGCTAAAAATCATTTAATGAGCTGTGTTCGGCATGCGAATAATCAAATACGGTACAGTTCAAATTATTAGAAGTTTTATAGAACAACTGATATGAAACCGGGGTATGATACCAAATCTAGATAAGTGCCGTGGCTGTTTGGTACACTGTTTATTGCTATTAGGAATTGAACACGATTGAGGAATTGAAACCTGAGAATGATTTTGAAACGACGCAGCTTAATGATCAGAAATATTTGATTCGTTCGCAATTGACTAAAAAATTATTGGTTGAGTTTTACTCTCTTACCCTTCATTAATAAAATCCAAAAATTGGGCTCAACATCAACGTACATATATCCTTCTTCGAACTCGAATATAAAGCCAGCAAAATCCCGCAACCAGAAATTAAGAGCAAAAATTGTCATGCAATATTCGTATAAATTCGAGAAATTCTTAAGCCCTTAACAAAAATCTAGAAAAACCCATATGGAAAAAACGTTTAAGTTAACGCTGAGCTTAACAAAAAGACATATTTTCAAACTCGGATGATATTGGAATAATTTTGAACGATCATATACTTAGAATCTCGAGTACACTTAAATTCGGATAATTTCGAAAATTCGAGAAATTATAGAAACAAACAAAACAAAATACAATCACGATATAAGAAATTTTCATTTTCCTTACAGAGTTTTTGCAAAAAAAAAACTCTGGTTTATGTGAGTTCAGTAAATGAAGCCAACCAGGTCTCGTTCTCCTATCTTCCCGTGTTTATAAATTTCAATCTACAACACTCGAGTACGTCTACTAGTTACACGACTCCAATGTACAAATAATTTCAACTAAAAGCTTTAAAGAAAATGAAACACATCGCTCCAATAATAAAATTGATGAAGAAATGGGTAAAAATCAAATTTGTTCATTGCTATAAATTCAACCCTGTTCAGCTAACACAAAAAATTTTAATTGGTTCAAACATACGTGAGTACAGCATGCAAAATAGAAAGTCTTTAAAAAAAACAACTATTAAGACACGTGTCAAAACTGTGCGAAATATATGCGAAAACTGTATGCAAAAAAAAAAAACAATTACCACCCTATATATTATAATACCTGAATTATATGTATATGTTATGCCAATAGATATTTAACGAATAATGAGATTTCACACAGATGAAATCATAATCCATATCTTCCAATAACCCAATCGCGAACAAAACCTAATCCATTTGTACGGTTAACGCGATTAACAATCATATCTCCCCTTTTTTCCTTTTTCTCGTAAACTTCTAATCATATTTGTTTCACATACATATACAAACATATGACATTGATTTATGGATCCATATAAAATACGTTCCTTTATTAGTCTTGCGATTCCTTTTAAAATATTATCTATTTGAACATCCTTTGTTCTTTACTCGTATCATAGCATGTCTTGTTTTGTTATCTACGGGTATGATCTTCACATATCAAAGACAATTCTTGTAAAATTTAATAAAGATATTCTTAAGAATACTTATAAGTTTTCTTTTATGTACTCGATACACACTTTTTCGTGGTGAACTTGGTTGCATGTCATATATAGTATGTGTGTAAATACACTCGCATATCCTGTTCTCAAAACATAAACAAAAAAAAAATCACCCTTATGTATGTAGTACAAAAATGACTTTAAATCACAAACAACAATGTACACAAAAAAAAATTGGGAATAACATGAACAGGAGAAAGGTCATTGTACTCCTTTTATTTATTTTCCACCCTATATTATCCTAAATATTAAAAATCCAGAGGCGAATTATACTTTTTTGCCATAACACACGACGATGTAAAACAACAAAAAACAGATGGTTCTGACACAACCCTCTATACATATTCCGAAAATCACTTGCACAATGCGTTTACATTCCCGAAAAAAAAAAAAAAAAAAAACTGGAAATAATTTAAATGGTAACACACCCTTGTTTATATGCGCATGCTTTATCCTTGATCCTTTTTTATATGTACATACTTATATATTTACGCACACAAGGATACAACATATAAAATTGGCACGCGCTTTTAATTCAGATTTTTTTTTTTGTTGTTCGGGACACATAAATTATTAGGGATCTATTTGTTGTGTATTTAAATTTAAATCCTTTTTTTATTTTGTAAAATATTTATGGTAAATAGAGTAAAAGTTATAATTTTTTGAACTTGTTAGCGCATGCTCCATCAAATTTTTACAGCTGAACAGAAATAAAAATAAAAATTGATTTTGCTCGGTGCTCACTCTATTTCTGCTCTCTAGTTTAAAATGCATGCTAAATTCTCCGGAAAGAACCGGGAAATCAGCTGTGTCACAGAAATATATCAAAAATGTGGTTACGTCATAATTTTTTTTTTGTCTAATCAAGATCTAGCAAAGAAAATAAAAAATAAAAATCACATCTAGGATATATGTAGATATCCTCCAGAGGATAATGAAACTGATTTTTTTTTTTTTTGGTTCGTCCCTTTGTTCCATCTGTTCAATCTTTATATTTTTAAGGATATTTTTTTGTGTTTCTATTAAGGTCATTGACATTGTTATAGAGGGAGTTTTTATGTCCTTTTTTTCTTTTGGCTAAATCAAAACACCCTCCCATATTTTAGAGATGATATTTTGGTATAGGACTTAGTGCCAATATAAAATGTAAAAAGGAAAAATCGCGCGTAGGTTGTATCGCAGGTAAAAATTTTACCAAGGACATGTTTTATTTTTATAACCGAGCTAAATTGACAAGGGATGGAAAGTTACTTTCACTTTTTTTTTTATGTCACTGTTATTTTATTCCACCTTTTTTCCACACTCATCTCACTTTTCTTTTATTTTTATGTTTAAAAAGTTTTAATTTTCAATCAACCATTTTCTTAAGTTATAGAGGGAAAATTTTGTTTTTTATACAAACACACACACACACATATTTTGTTGTATGTATTAGATATCTACCAAACATTGGACAAACGTAAATGCAAAAAATCAATAAAACTTTTGTGCTTTTGTGTGTCGGTTTGTGTACATTCGTTTTTTTTTTCTTGGATAAATTTTCCATTTTCCACATTTTAATTTATTTAACTTTTTATTTAATTTAATTAATAATAAATACTAAATAATAAAATAACGAAAAAAAAACTTACTGGAAAAATTTTATTTTTTCAAACACTTCCTTCCGTCGTTGTAATTTTTATTTTATTTTTTTTTTTTGCACAATTTTCCAATAGCCAAAATAAAAATTAATTAATTTAATTTAAAAACAAAAGGTGAAAACTAAAAAATTAAATCAAAAATAAAAATAAAAAATATATTCCAGGCTCCCGTTAAATAATTTTTTATATTATAGAAAGCACATTAACACGATCAGAGCTAAACCTCGACTGTGTTTTATTGTGCAATCCCCAGACAGGGTGGTTTGATTTTATTTTATTTAATAAATTTTCTCTTGGATTTTTGTATATAAACACCACCACCACTATTTTTGTATATAAAAATATGCAGAAGGAGGGAGAATATGTATATTGTATATACATAAAGCTCGTGCTACATATTCTCTCTCATAAATTTTCAATTCACAAACAAACCAAAAAAAAATGTTTTTTCCTATATAATACACACCCTTATTATATACTACATATATACCAGTGTATACAATGGAAAAGGAAATTTCAGGATATGGCAGAATTTTGTTGTTGGTTTGCAGCTATAAAGGAACAAAAAAAAAACAATAGCGCAAGGAAATGATAGTAAAATAAAAAATTTATGCCGAATGAAAATTATATTTTATGCAGTTTTCGGTGCTGTTGTGTGGGAGAGATAAAAAGGATACAAATTTGTATATGCGGCCATTTTTAGTAAAATTTTAATCCTTTTTTGTAGATGATAGCCTGAGATGATACAATATATAAGGAAATTGAATTCATGAAATTTTTAGCATTTCGGATTATTTTTGTTATACCATCGATTTTAAACACTCAGTTTTTGTATGGCTGCTTCGATTTTTTTTTTTTTTTGTTCTTCTGTACAGACAATACATAAATGACGGACCCTGGTCACTGACCTAAATACAAATACTACACATAAAAGTTAGGTGAAGGTTGTGTTGAGTGTTACATGTTATTTTATAAGGATTTCGTTGCACTTGAATGCCTCTAATTTCAGAACAATAGTATCGGTTTTGTACTAATTTGTTTGAATGCAAGATGAAGCCAAAAAATTGCTTTGTGAATAAATTGTGAAGAGAATAACCTTTTGTGTTAATTACAAGTGGGTGTTCAAGGATTAACGTAACTACCCAGAATTTGTTTAACTGAAGTGTTCTTTATTTGTGAGTATAGCGATTTCTGTTAATTCCTCCTCCCAACGGCCAAAAGTATAAACTATTTTGCCATTTATAAAATGCTAAACTTTATTTCCTGAATAAGAAATCGTGTAACGAAAGAGTAATCGGACAACAAGACAACACTAATATTGAGAGTCAAAATTGCAAAAAGGAAATGGCATCCAGTTGAACTATTTGCCTGTGGGAAAACGGACAATAATTGTACAGACGGAAGACAATATCAAATTGGGAACGATCATAAATCTTTATGGAGACCATAAACAGTTAGTTCTACCTACCGGTCAGAAACCACCCTTATCTGATTTGAGAAGCAGAAAACTAAAACAATTTATATGCTTGTCCAGGTGAAAATCAAAGATACCCATTGTTTGGGAAACCTCAAATGATTGAAAAAACAATTTTGGTGCCGAAACCCGGGAATTTCCGTTTTTTTAAGCATAAAAGAAACACACCCATATTTTGCAAATAAAATAATAGAGCGCAAATTTAGAAACGTTATCTTACGTTCTGTGAAGAACTATTGAAACTGTTTTTGTATAAGTAACGAAATTTAAATTAGTACATTGTGCCTAAAAGTAAAATTTTGGCGTACAAATATTTCTAGTTTGGTGAATATCTGAAACGTATAATTATTAGTTAAAATGAAGAGATACCAACGCGATCGAGATCGTACCGTCATTCAAATAAAAGCTATTAAAGTGTGTAACGATAATCCTAGCGTAACGACTACTGTTAGAATTGGATCATCTTGGAGATAGGTTTATCTGGATCTACCTGGGTTATGATATGTATTTACATATTGCGTGCCCTAACTCGCCCTCGATACACAAGTCTTTTCACGTACAATGCATCGAAATGTATATGGCGGATCTTTACATCGGGGGGAAGACCCAACACAATTCATTAAAAAAATTTAACATTCGATTAATATAAATCACTCAAATAATGTTCTTATGTCCTTGGCAAGGTAAATACCAAGGTGTTTACATAAGTTGTCGTTTAATTCATAAGCGACATTCCCAATTCTAGCTACAACAGCAGCTGTAACAAATTTTTGGTGATAACTTTGCAGTATTCTGTCATAATTTCCATTATGCCACGTTTCCATTATGTAACAAATAGCACTGTATTATGCTTTAAAGGTGAAGCTATATAACAATGTTATATAACTTGTTATAAAAATGAATTAAAGATTTGTATATAAAACTATGAAATGCGCTTTAAAGACATTGTTTTACAACATGAAAATCTTTTTTAAAATCGTGTTACTAACGTCCTTTCGGAAATACATAAATTACTTAATAACTATCGATTTCATTTGCCTACGGTTGTGTTTTTTAAATTTTTATTACAAAAAATTACTAACATAAGTTAATCCTCTATAGTTAAACTCAACATGACAAGCAAAGAATAAATAATCCTTGTGAAATCACTTGTATGAATGATGAACGGTTTAATGACGCTGAATATTTAATTTGTAGAAATTTAAACTTAATATAAAAAGCAAGAATGTTGAACCGACCTAACCCCTACCTCATTTCGCTCTCCTTAACTAGCACTGCGTGCTTACTGTGTGAGAAGGTAACTTAATTTCCCTTAATACAACGTTATATTACTTCGTTTCATCTTTACCGACAAGAGATGGATTACATTTTTCTTGCTATAATAATGACCCTATAACATAGTATATAACAAAGTTATATGTATAACTTATTACATAAATTAATAAAATGTTGTACAGTCGCGTTTTCACTATGTAACAAATAGCAATGTTATACAACAAATGCGTTAACACCATCGTTATATAACATGAAAAACTATTTTACCGAGCTTTGTAACATGTTATATAAAAATGTTGTATAGCATGTCATGCTATATAATAGAAACGCGCCTTAATATGAAAATTATCATATGGCGTGCTATATAGAATCCTATGCGACAACGCGCATTGCAAATTGTTGATGCACTTTGTTACGCTATAACAATATTGTTATATATCCAACATAAAAAAGTTCGTTTAACACGCTTTATAACATGTTATATAGCATATTCTGTTATATACTGGAAACGCACTTTAACATGTAAAATGTAATTTAAAGTCGTGTGATATAACAAAATTTTGTTAATTTTGAAACATATTACGTGACATGCCATAATAGAATGTTATGCTACAACGCGTATTGATGCATGTGAAATTACATTTTTGTAGAATTTTTGATATATTTGGATTGAAACTTTAAAGCAAAGTTAATTATGTACTTATAAGCCTATTTATAGATAACAACAGGCCCGGCTCGAGGGATGATCGAGGTGTGTGGCCGTGCAGGGTGCCAAAATTGTAGGGGCGCAAAATTGTATTTTACACACTAATAAAACTTGCTAAATGTTGAATATAAAATAAGAAAATTTTTTATCATCCTGTATTGCATTCTAATGTCACCATGGCACTACTATACACATATGTATGTATTTCGGTAAAATCAATTTTTTAATGTGTTGAGGTTTATGAAATTCATAATTCGAATATGTCAGAAGTTCCTTGGATCGAAAATTCTAACGAAAGCCCTTCAATAGAAGATCGGTTTATTCCCCCATCTCTATCTCGACCAATTAAACGTTGACGATTCTGCAAACTTAAACTTAAGACATTTTTCAGATCCAGCTTTATGGCCTAAAACTTTTAACAATAAAATTACTGATTTCGTTCAAGGTCCCAGGCAAGTTCAACTTACACGATATCCTAAAGATGCAACCAACACGTTCGTTGAACCCTAAAAAACGATTTATCTGTTCATTATTGTGGAAAAAATATTTTAAACGAAATAATTGAAGTGATGGCTGAAAAAGTCACTCAAAAATTAATTTCATGTATTCAAAATGCAAAGTATTTTTCAAACATTGCTGACTATACTCCGGATATCAGTCATATATAGCAAATATCTCTGGCTATAAGACTTGTTGATTTATCAAATGATAAAGTCGAGATATGTGAGAGAGGTTTTACTGCATCATCTGATGCTAGCGGCGAAAGTTTATCCAATACGATTTTTAATTTGTTGGAAAAAAATAAAATCGATTTGAAGTACTACCGAGGTCAAGGATACGACAATGGCGCAAATATGAAAGGCAAACACAGTGGAAATTTTGAATCAAAATCTATTGGCATTTTTCATGACCTGTGGATGCTACAACTTAAATCTGGTGTTGTGCGATGCAGCTAAATCGTTTTTAAAATCCTTGTCGTTACTTAGAATATTGGGAAGGTTTTATTCATTGCTCGCCGCGTCTGTTAACCGTTGGCAAATATTAACCGATCATTTCAAATCATCACCTGTCAAACTCGGTCAGAAGCACAATACAGAAACTGCACATGAAGCGTTCAGTTTAGCTCGTCAATTATAGGACTTTAATTTTCTTGTATCGTTGATCATTTATTATGACGTTTTGTTTCAAAGAAATATTGTCAGTAAATCTATGCAGGGTCAAAATCGCAACACCGTGGAGTTCCACTGTTTTGGAGAAAGCTATTTTAGTCGCCAAAGAACTTGCCTGACTCCTCGATGCTGAAACTGGCTTTCAATCAACAACACGAATGAGATATGTAAAACGGCAATTTAATTATGAGGTTACAGAGATGAGCCCATTTTAACGCCTAAAAAACTATTTGAAATAGAATTTTTCAACATATGGCTTGATACCGTAATGATGTCGATTCAAGAAAGATTTGACCTAAAAAATCTGCCAAAACGAGAAGAATTTGAAAAGCACTGTAACGATCTTCAGTTGGTTTTAGCAGTTGAACTCATCAGTATTAAAAAATTGTCGATCTTCTTGATGATTCGTCCCCAATCAATGTTCTTAATTTCATTAGAAAAAGTAAAATTGAAGATTAGGGCTACACATGGTATATAGATGACAGATTGAATCTATACCGTGGCAATAACGCCAGTTGCGTAAATGGAGTCAGAATTTTGATAAATAAAAAAGCAAAAATCGTACTGATGGAATTCAAACCCATCTCGGAAGAAGTACCCCTGATTCATTTCATTTCATATTTATTTAACGTTGCCTCAATACAATCAAACATTGCTAAGACGCCATAGTTCTGTAATTAGAAATATCCACGACGGTCTTAATAATACAGTAAAAAAGCTGACCGACCTCGGATTTAATGTCAAGGTACGAGAACCGGAAGAATTGATTACTTCTTGATCGTCAAGAATTTTAAAACCATTTGTGTTATAGGAGTTGTTCGATTAAAACATTAAACGACTTTAGAATATTGACATGATAATCAAACCTTGCTAACGCCAGCCAACTATGGTGAGAGTACGTAGCACTAAAATGTAGGTAAGTGCCAGTTGGTCGCCTTAGGTGGTACAGTGAGTACAGTTTCGCTTTGCAACTTGGGGCTCCGACTCAGGCTTCCCGACAAGAGTATCATTATATACGGCAAAGATATTTGCA
Organism: Tipula helvola; assembly: GCA_963556165.1. Classification (NCBI taxonomy): domain Eukaryota; kingdom Metazoa; phylum Arthropoda; class Insecta; order Diptera; family Tipulidae; genus Tipula; species Tipula helvola. The sequence continues at coordinate 371,637,103 of OY744481.1, forward strand.
AGGCCTTCAGAGAATGGGTTCTTGATTTTACGAAATTCGTCTAATCCAAAAAGGAAAATTTTGGTGAGGTTTTGAAGGCATCAAAAACATAATTTAGCAGTGATTTGAGTCTGCATCAAAAAAATAATTTAGGAGTGATTTTGTTTGAAATCCATTTTTGGAATCTGAAATAAAAAAATACATTTTGTATAACAGCAATAAAATTTACTGATGTACAGACATCTACTACGCAAAATAAAAATTGAAAAAATTTGATTTCAAAAATATTTTTAAAAATCAAATTGGCTTAAGTAGTGTCGCTTGAACTAACCAATAAAAAAAAAATAGCTGTGTATGTATTACTATACATAGCACGATGACATTTGGGCGTATTTATTAATATTTAGGCGAATTTAAATATAAAAATATGTTGAAAAGTTCAAAACGATATCAGTATCGCCATCTAACATTTCACCGATGAACTTCACATGGAAGTACTATATGTATTTATACCATGGTATTCTTTAGACCATATTCTGTAACTTGGACACCTGGAACCCAGGTCAACTCTCCAGGATATTAAGTAATACAAAGGATGTGTTTTTATATATTGTACACCAAAATATCAGAAGTATACGCAAAAACTTTAATTTATTTCTAGCAAATATTGCCGCACTTGAGACTATGTCACAAATCATCCTACTGTCGGAGATCTGGATTGGAGATCATGAAATGGATAATAACAATATCTCTGGCTTTAATGTATTTGGTAAGTGTAATCCTAAAAATATAGCGGGAGGTGTTATTGTATTTTTTGATGATAGTTATTTTTTAGATACTCATCTAATTTGATTTAGCTTCAGTGCAGAAGTTCATAATCTAAATGTCACCGATCATTGTATGTGCTCTATGGCTGTTTTAAAGTTGAATTCGTATCTAATTCTTGTACCTTGGTGTGATTGTAGATATTTGGCGTTGGCTTGATCATATCGATTACCTTCGTAATTATATGTGTGTTCTTATTCAAAAATATTATATTTTGCCTATCTATTCAGCCTATTCTTCCGCAATCTTAAGAATTATTTATTTTTCGCTTGTCGAATCGAGGTTATCATATGGATTAGCCTGCTGGGAAGGAAATTATTATTCAAGAATTCATCCCCTTGTTATAGCTCAAAAACATATTATTCGTATCATGCTAAACGCATCGAGGCTATCTGCTTCGTGGCCTTTGTTTGAGTTGTCGGAGATTTTTCCTATTAGTCATCTGTTTATCTATAAAGTTTTAAAAGCATTTTTTCTTATTAAAGTCAGTCAGTCTAATGTTAGTATCAATTACGAATTGAAATATAAGCAGTATATTCGCGGCTAGAAAAATATACAACAACAAATTTCCAAAATTCGTTACTAATATTGGCACCTAAAATATTCAATAGCCTACTGGATGAATTAAAAACTTACGTAAATTAAATACATTTAAGTCAGGTTTAAAATCATTTTTATTTGAAGCCTCAGCTGTGGATGATTTGTTGCATTTCCAAATGTATAATAAGTAACTTGAAAACGTTTATTGTTAGCATTGATGTAAATACGGTAAATAATTTTTCAATCGCCACTGGATCTTTGGATTCACAGATTGAATAAACATAAATAAATAAAATAAAATCCTTGAGTTATTTTTGAAGGCAGGGTCCACCTTTGTGTTGCGCTTATGTTGGTTTTGTCTGACTCAGGAGGTCAAATATGGGTCCTTCGAAATAAAAGAATTTCGCTAAGAGAAAAGTCAACGCTCTACAATAACAAGACGCCCTCCCGGAGCGCAGTGGTTAAGCCACTGCGTTTGGATCGGGAGGCACCGGGTTCGAATCCCAATCGGGGAGGGATGCAAAAGGGATTTTTCATCATCTGATTACGATCGGTGATGACGATGAATACATCTATGACCCCCTGTTGAAACACATACTCTTCATATGTGATGCTATCATCCTAAAGAAAATACAGTAGTAGGGGCCTTTCATCAGGGACATAATAAGACCTACATTACAGTTAAAGAACCTCTAGGGACGCACAATAGACCTCAATGGTCGCAGTGCTCTGGGCTGCAAAGACACCCACCCTACATTAACAAAAAAAAAAAAAAAATTACAAGAAAAAACAACGAGAAATGGAAAATTTGCTGAAAGAACCAAACGATCTGGGGAACAAACCCAGAAACTAATCACAAACATTAAAAATGATCCATCTGCCATAAAAACAGAGGCTAACCTGGAAAAAGGGAAAGAAAAGGTCGCAGAACTGTACAACAGATACAAAACAAACTACCAGAAATAATTAAGCTACGCTGGCATAAACCAATTGCCTTACATCGAAGAGCGTAAGTATATTCAACGTTCTTGTGAAAACATTACAGCTGATATCAACCTAAAGATAGCTGCTGCAACAACTCCAACAGCAAGAGATGAGTTCACAATACAAACAGCGCCGATAGTATCAGCAACAACCAAGCTATCAGAGCTGAGTAATTTGGATAGTGATTCAGCCAGCACAACAACGGCATCAAAAAATATCACACTCAAATTAATAATCCCGATAGTATAAGATGACAACAATGATCCCAACAAAAAGTTGCTTAGACAACAATTAATAAAAATAAGCCACTTGTCTCATCTCGCAAGCAAACGACTTAATTAAAGACAGAAAAGAACACGAATTTCTTAAACAAACAAAATTATGTACCTGAGACCTAATACCTTGGAAGGAGTTGCGAGCAAAGTCCATGAACATTTGCAGCCAGCAGGAGATAACTATGAAAGCTCGATGGAAATACTAACTACCAGATATCAAAATAAAAGTTTAATAGTAAACAATTATATCAACGCTATTCTCGCGTTGTAAAGAATGTAATGGCAAGCATCACAATCTACTTCATACAAAGCAGCCTCCAACTTATACTTTAAGAAACATTTCATCCAACAGTGCGATGAAAACTCATGAGGCAATACTGTTAGTAACCGCTCTTGTCAAAACCACAAGATTCAATGAAAGGGAACAGCTTTTAAGATTGCTAATTGACACCGGCTTACAAACATAATTCATAACAACATAAGCCGAAGACCGTTCAAATCTTGCGGACAAATTGGTGGCAAAGTTAACAGTATCGGAAATATCAACCTACAACCAAGATATCCGTCAGCATATTCAGTTGAAATTGAGGCTTTAGTACTAGCCAAGATAAGCAAAAATCTACCAGAAACGCCATTTAATTTTAAAAAATAGAACCATTTGAACGAGCTGCTATTGGCATGATGGGAAAATGGACATTGACAACACATATTGTACTCAATGTGCTCAATTAAAATCGATGATACAATAAAGACGCTCGGAATTACCTGGAATCCCGTTTTAGACACTTTTGAGTTTAAGATTGCATCGTCCGAAAATATGCGAGAGCCGACAAAAAGGAGCATATTGGTAGAAGTTGCTCAACTATTCGATCCGCTGAACTTAATAGATTCAGCGATGCATCAGAGAAGGCATTTGCAGCAGTGGTATACTACAAAATAACAAACTCCGAAAGCACACCAGTAGTTTATCGAATAGCAGCAAAAGCCAAAGTCGCTCATATAAAAAACGGAATCGCCTGGAGAGATAGCAAGTTTTTTAACAGTAGATGAACTGACCAGATTCCACAATGTAATCATAAAACCAATACAAAAATCGGAATTCGCCGCAGACGGAAATCCCTCAAAACAAAGAAGAAAGCTACAAACAACAGTAAACTATCATCACTAAATCCATTCATTGACAAAAATGGCTTGTTGAGGGGCGGCGGTAGGTTACAAAAATCTCAGCTTAAGTATGATCAATGACCAAAATCTTATCATGAAGCCAGTAAAGAATCATTTTGCGCATTAAACCACACATGGTTCGTATAGTGTGTTGCATAACCTGAACGGCATTACTCGAAATTTGTTAAGCGGTCATCCAGGTATGGTAAAGGCTGTTTGTACGAAACCCTCTTGATAACCAACTAACCTTCATTATTAAGAAGGAACAATTCTTTGGAAAACGATTTAACTTCTGCGTGTGAATAGAAGGAACTCTGGGCCCATATTCCTTGCAGAGTCTTCTCGAAGGGTTTGTGGGACAAACTGATTTTGAAAGATCGTCCCATTGAACAAATTTTTCTGGTTTGCTTTTCCCGAAATCTTTTGTTTAACTCTATTTGAACATTCTGTCCAAATTTAACATCTTACCACAACCATAACAGAATACATGATCTGATGGATTAGTGAAAGATCTAAGAGTATGCCCAGTATATTGACAATCCTTGCAAATAACTTTTGACATGGGTCAATGGTTCCGGTTTACTTCATCATGCCAGCATTACCTAGGCCAATTATTTGGAAGCACTAAATAAACTGAGAGAGAGTTACGATCGTAATAAGCATAATCAGTTCATTAAATCCGGGAGTACTAAGGGTTCCGAACCAACGATATTTATCCGTAGCGACGAGAGTCACTAAGTGTTTGATTGTTCACAATTCAACATTATGGACCTTACTAAGAAGAAAGATTGGATAAAAAAATTATCAAATGTGCTTCAATTATTTCAGCAGTAGACACGCTCTAGTTAAAGCTTCTGAGAGCATTCCATCAACATCCAAAACAGAACAAACAATGTCCAGCCTACATGAAATGGTCGAGATCATTCACTCCCACTGTGCCGAAACAATATTGTTGCAGTCAATCCTACCAACTGAGTTAATTATAGTGCTTGATTGTTATGCAAGACCATAACTCCACAACTTTGTCGAGGGGTGAGTCTACGGCTAGACGTATACTAGAGAGCGTTTAAATGCTCAATGGAAGAAGGCAAATCAACCCAGGTAATGCAGAGAAGAACATGAGTCTAGCAGCTGGAACCAGAAGCCAGTCTAGATGTCGCGTCGCGATGATACAGTTTTAGGAGATTGAATATATTTGTGAAGGTTACATCCTATCGAAGGCAGACAAATTTTGTGGACAACATTTTAAAGAGAATACGACCTGGAATTCCAATTGGAGATTTATTTCTATGTTACCGTTTGAACAAACTAAGCAACACATTGCCTCTAGCTGTTCAAAAACTTAGAAGTATAGAAACACGATTCGAGAGGGATAAAGAATCCAAAATCGTATATCGTACCTTTATACGATACTTTAAGTCATATGGAAAGAATTCCGGAAAATGAAGTCAACAACGGAGAGTATTACTTGTCACATCACGCTGAGTTGAAAAAATATAGCTCCACTATGAAATTAAGAGTCGTTTTCGATGGATCTATCAGGTCAATCTATCATTAGTTACCTAGTCGTAGGACCCAGCATACAGCCATAATCTCTACGCCATAATTTAGAGAACACAAATTTGCATTTGGCGCAGTTGTTGAGATCATGTACCGGCAGGATTAATTGATCACGAACGGGACAAAATTCCAAAAGATTGTTTGATGATTGGTCACTACCGGATTCTGTCGATAACATATGGACTCTCCAGTTCGTATAAGAAAATAAACATCTAAAGCCAGTGGCCTGTCGCAAAATCGAGAAGAGTATTTATGTAGATGATTTATTGACCGCATCAGAAACCGAAGCAGAAGCACTGCAGTTAAGCGTCGACTTTACAACTATCCTACAACAATGTGGATTCCAATTAAGGAAATGGTCATATAATTGTCTCTTAACCTCAGCTATGAATCGCGAAGACGTCGGCAACATCAAAGAGTTATCAGATGCATCAGGTGAAGCCTCACAGTACAGAAAGTTATTAGGTATAGGTTGGAATAAATTACGAAGCGAACTATCTTTACCGAACTAGTATATTATGCGACTCGCTTGGCTGACTAGCACCGGTTATTGTTAAAATAAAAATGTTCATGCAGACTCTTTGTCAACTTTGACAACACATATTACTAGATGGATTCAAAAATTGTCCTTGATTGGCTTACTTTGGGTATATTGGATATTCCACCAAGTCACCAACAGAGACACTTTGAACCTATGGAAATGGGCATATGTGGGGAGAAGAAAGTGATTTTTGGTATATCCAAGGACTGAGTCTTAGCTAGAGCAAAATTGACCACCCGAAAGCTATGTAAACATATTTCTGTAAACGATTACTAGCTAATCTAGCAATTGTGTCAGACTTTATAACAATTTAGAGCAATTATATTAAATATTTTCAAAGACTATTTTCACCTAAGGAGTTTCCATTCTGAAATCTTTTACCACCTCCACATAATTTTACAGAGAAATTTAGCATTTTAGATTTTTCAAAATGGCGAATTCCAATTAAGTTATATGTTTAAACCGAATACGTATTTTTCCTTAAAATTCCAACAATGTGCCTTTCAATAATAAACCGCACAATATAATACCTCGTCCATCGAAAATTTCATTTATATGCAAATGAAAATTTTTTTTTTATATATTCGGTCTAGCCACCGCAAGCGAACAATAAAATTTACCGCATACAAAATAAAAATACAAAAAGCTTTCATCTGTAAAAAACAAAAATACAATAAATTTATAAATTACAATAAAAAAAAAACATTTTCTGGCCTAAAAATATCTAAACGAAAAATAATTGTGAGGGAGCAGAAAAATCTTACCATTTTCCCCAATTTAAAGGTTAAAAGCTTAAAACAACAAAATATAATTTTCAATTTTATTTCCGTTCCCCCCAAAATAGAAATGTTATTTCATTCAAAATTATTCATTTATTGTTTTAAAAGTTTAAAGACGTACGTACTTGTATAGAATTGTGCGTGTGTGTAAAGCTTTTGAAGAGAAGCTTTTACATTTAAAGCTTTAAAAAATAATTATTTCTGTATTCTTATTATGTAGACGCAAATTTGTGTATATAAATATTAAATAAAGCTTGGGGGTGGGGTGTGATTTTAAAATTACTAACGATGATTATATATTAAGTATATACACTGTACTTGGCAAACGTAATTTTCTATTTTTAAATCACAAAATACGAGTACATATAGGTATAATAAAATATGTAAATATCGGATCCTGTCTGTCATAATACATAATTAATAATCATCAGGATATAAAAGGAAATTCCGGTAATTAAGGGTAATTTGTATTCTATTACTTCGCTGGATTCTAATTAGATTCTTTTTTTTGATATTCATCATTAAAGCTGCGAACTGGATTTATCATGAAAAATCTAAAACCCTGGGCATTTTAATTGACCGGCAAAATTGTCTGTTTTTTCTACCCCAGAGACACAAAGTGCAGAGAATTTTCAATGTGTATCGAATGTTGCTCTTTTCTCATTACTACTATATTTAAAAACACAATATGTACAGTAACTGGATGAATTATAGATTTTTGTTAAGAGTGTAGTGGTATAGTTGTATAGAAACTATATAATATCGCGTGACAGTTATATACAAGCGCCCACCCTCTCTTATTATGATATTCGCCTGACGTTCCTCAAAATTTTTATGTTTTTAATTGTAGAGAGTACATAAATATTTTATTTTCCGGTAAAACAACAAACTTATAATTTTCCAATTTTTCATTCCCTATATGTACATATACCTACATGCAAAGTAATATTCTATATGGTGTTACATAACAAACTATGAACTTTTTATTTAACTGCACACAGACGCTTAGAAAAATTTTTGACGATAAAAATATCCGCGGGTAAAATCTGTATTTTAATAAATGCAAACATGGAAATTTGTAATAAATTAAAAGAAAAACTAAAATTCCAATTTTGGAAATGTGATTATGAAACATACAAAAAGAACATATAAAAAGTTAATGGGTGGCCATATTTTTTTATTATACCTTCAATACATAATATAAGCGCGCCCGTTATCGTTATTTCTTATCGTTGTAACAGCTAATTAAAATTTCTTTAGAATATTTTTATTAAAGTAGCAAAGTCACGAATTGTTTTCTATGTTTTTGGAAGGGGACAGGCGTTATGTTGAAGGTCGATCTATATTGTGGTAATACAGCATAGTAATAAAACCAGATTTTAACAAGCATGCCACGTGTTAAAATTGTGCCCCCATCAGGTTTGGCTCGACATGACAATGAAAGTGTTCCAACTAAAAGTCTAAAAGTGGTTTTGATAAAAAAATTGATAAAAATAAACCAAGGTTTCGTAAAGGTTTTTAAATGGTTACGATATAACCAAAGATAAAACCTCACCTTCGAATATCCGTAAACGTGAATTTAATATTTTGAACGGTTTTAAAGAAGCTGCAGCAGCAGCATTAAACGATGAAACGAGCATGGACCTTGTGGAAAGTAAACTGGAACTGGAATGAGCAAGCTTCAAGAATTTGTTTACCGGTCAAATTCATTCGAATTAAAGGGCAAATCCACTAAATTTCAATACTTGAAAGGTTATCTAGGAGATAGGGCGGCAAAAACAATTGAAGATATTCCCATATCTGATGGTACATATGACCAAGCAAGGATCAAACTTTGTAAACGGTTTGAGAAAAAGACTCATGTAGCTAATTCATTCTTGCAAACTCTTGTAGACGAGCCGCTACTAACTAAAATGTTCACAAAAGCACAACGAAACGAGACTCATTCGTCATCTTTATATTACTACAAAAGATGGATCCAAAGACAAGAAGAATGTGAACAGAACATGTCATCAATAATGAGTTTCCCACCGAAGATGAACTTTTAGAAGTTTTTAACAATATGATGTGATTCATTGGAGATGTCCCAGTCCCAGATGCAAGTGACTAGTACAAAGCCCAAATTCTTTTGAAATTCAACCATGTCAGAATTCACACAGCATCTGCAGAGACTGATTTTAAAACGAACTTCAAATGCATTCAGTGTACCGACAATCGCAAGCTATTTAAGTGACCCGCATCTCAAGCAACGGACGTTCACTCAAGAAGACGATAAATAGCGGAGAAGGCATTGTGTTTTTATTGTTTAGGGGGAAACCATTCGTTCAACAACTGTTTTTCCCCACAACGATGCCACAAATGTTCGCAAAACACCACACTTTGCTTGACGTAAATACACTCGCAATCTCACAGCAGAATAAAGATAATACAGTGACATCTAGTATTGCAAGCTGTGGCCAACTAACTACATCATCCGCAACACAACCACTTAGCAATAATCAAAGCAAACCAAAATGGTTTACCGCAAACCCGATTAAAGTTTTACCATATTCTTCTGTACACAATGCTCCAGTCAATCAGTAAACCAATACTTCAATGAAGCAATCCGCTAAAATAAAATCCGATATCATCTTCAAGTCATTGTTCAACATTATTGCCAACGGCGATAATTTTAGTTAATGGCAAGCTTGGAGTTTCTCAACCATGCCGAACTCTGCTGGATTCAGACTCGCAAGTAACTTTAAGCACCGAAAGCTTAGCACAGAAACTTCAATTACCCAGAAAGCATGCAAATATACTAATAACTGGACTTGCAGGAGCCGGAGCAGGATATATACTGGAGGCAGTGTCGAGTTGTAATTGACATTCTATAAAACTATAGAATGTCAAGCATTAATTCTCGATAGTTTGACAACACATACTCCAGAATATTCAACAACTAAGGACGAATATCAAAATGTTATCAACCTATACCATTAGCTGATCCGGAACTCACAAAATTATCCCCATAGTTGACATGATTCTTGGAGCAGGCGAATTCATCGAGATATTGTTACCTGAAACAATAAAGCGAAATGACCGTGTAATAGCCCAGAATACCATATTCGGCTGGATCATCGGTAGAAATAAAGTTAAGACGCCAGTCAAACCACCGATGTTGATGTTCTTCTCCGACAATTGTGGGAACTAAAACATTAAAGTACTTCGAGAACCAAACACGGCAGATATATGGTACGCTTGCCATTTAAACTTATCACGATTGATGGTAATGGAGCGGAAATTTCAAACTACAGCAGGATTACTTCGATTTTATGGACGAATTGGCCACATAAAAATTATACCAGATGTGGACTTTGGGCAAGCTCCAGTAAACACTTAATATCTGAAAAACTAAACTACGGGTAGCGTTTGATGAATCGTCAAAAATATGGTCCGGCGTATCGTTAAATCAAAAATAAATGGTAGGACCGACGACACACGATACTTTGTTATCCTTAGTAATGAAGTTTCGGAAGCATAAAATTGTATTTGCGTCCGACTTCGAAAAGATGTATAAACAAGTCATAATAGCACCTGATGACCGAGAATTTCAAAGGATAGTATGGCAAAATCTACATCAGAACCCATCAAACATTATCTTTTGCATACGATTACATAGCATCTTCTCCATTCCAGGCAATTAGAACGTCAAAGCAGTTAGCATTAGACCACAAATCTAGTAGCATCTGAACGACTTTTATGTAGATGACGTAATGTAAGGGGCCAACGATTTGCTTGTGGCGAGTGAAAGTCGAGATAAATTAATCCAATTGATGAATCGAGGCGGATTCACCTTGCGAAAATGGAAACCGAACTCCAAGTAATTTTTAAAAGTCATACCACTAAACGACCAAGAAGTTTCTCCATTAGACTTCGTCGAAACAAAAAGCATAAAGGTTTTGGGGTTGCAATGGCATCCTGATGGAGACAAACACATACACTAATCAAGCGTCAACTATTATCAGAGGCCTCGAGGTTATTCAACGCACCTGGTTTATTAGCACCATCTGTAATTATAATAAAAATCTTATTTCAGAGCTTATGGTCCTGGGACGATCTTTTACCATCTGATATTGCAGCAAAATGGATCAGCCTGAGAAGTTTATTTCACCACTTCACGGCGTTCAGAATACCATGATTAGCAATTGTGCATGTAAACCAAATTCAAATTAATGGATTCAGCGATGTATCAGAAAACCCTTGCTGAAACTAAGGTTGCTCCCATAAAGCAACTCTCCATACCACAATTATAACTATGTGGCGCGTTTTTTTTTTACCAGGCTACTTCAAGCTGTAGTAAATTCAATGTGTCTACCAGATGCTGAGATTTTTGCTTGGACTGATTCGACAACGGTTCTTCAATGACTTGGAAGTCCACCTAGGAAATGGAAGTCATTCATCGGTAATAGAACTGCAGAGATACACCACAGTGTCAGTGGAAATACGTAAGTTCAAAGGAGAACCCTACGGATCACGATTTGCTCGCAGCCGGCATAGATGAAGACAACATTGCCATCATTTCAACCAAATCCTCATCTTGGCAAAAACTGTTAGAATTTTCTCGAATATTTTTAAATTCATAACCAACTCATGAATGAAAGCAAGGCGTAACAAACAAGCAAAAATTCCAGCCATCACCCCAAACGTATTTAAAATAGCTGCCATCGAACTATACAAACACGTTCAAAAGGAAGTATTTGCAGAAGAGCTTCGACTATCAAAAGCAGGTAAAGATGTATCATAGATGATAAAAGTGTCATACATGTAAATATTTCTCATGACAGGAAGCATCCGATAATTCTACCACACTGGTAATTGCCAATGTTCATCAGTACACATTCCATGGTAGGACATCGATAATGTTGTTTCATCTTAGACAAGACTAGTGGATTCTGGGCTGTCGAAATCGAGACAAAAAATTTGTACACAATTGTGTAAAATGCTTCACGTTAAGAGCAAAAGCAGCTAAATAATTCATGGGCCATTTATCTTCTCCAAGAGCAGTAACCCAAACGCGTGCATTTGAAAATGTAGGGGTTGACTATGCTGGCCTTGTAATGATAAAAACAGCGTCGATAAGAAACGCAAAGGTGCAAAAGGCATATATAGCATTATTTATCTGAGAAGTTCGAGAGCTGTCCAAGCAATTCCAATCGCAAGAGCACAATGACCAGGTAAATAACCATCTACTGACATATTATACATTATGGAAATTCATGTACCCCATTGCCAGTCATATGGGTGGTTTATACGAAGCGGAAGAAAAATCAACTAAGAATTATTTACGACGATGCATTGGTCCGACAGTACTTACCTTCGAAGAGTATTACAATCTATTGTGCCAAGTAGAAGCTGTATTGAATTCCATACCGCTGTGCAATAAATCAGATGGCATCGAAGTATGTAACTACTTATCACCGGACCATTTTCTAATAGGGAAACCTTTGCTCGCTATACCAGAACCTATAGTTTGGAAACAAATAACGTTCTGGAAGTCATTTAAAACCGACTACCTGAATACTCTCCAACAGCGAATATAAAATTGTGCAAATTATATCAGATTTGTTCAATGTCCCGCAATATTTCATGAATTTGAGCTATGGTTTGGACCGAAGGAATTTTCCAGAGACGAAATTCATCAATTTTATATTAGGAACTACTTATAAGGAACAACTCAAATCTCAGATATAAAATTGAATTTGGAGAACTTACAACAACCCCGGGTAATTATCTGATGTACTATGGTAGAACAGACACACTTGAACAAGACGTAGGCATACTAAGAACAGCAAAAGGAAACAAAGCACTACACGAATGGAAACCAATTAGTAGAAAATAAGAAACACAACAATCATACAGTGCTATGCACCTACGGAAGAGATAATTTGCATTTTTCAGGAAACCGTTTTTAAAATAAAGTGTCGTTCAAAATAGAATGAGTTTTTTGAATTCTTGCTTTTTTAAATGAATATGACAGTTGTTTGTAGTTACCACCCCAATCGAAGAGATTGAAAAATTCGTGTACCTAGGTTGTACTCTGGCAAAAACAGGCGGCACTGAAGAAGATATAAGTCAACGCATAAACAGAGCAAAACATACTTTAAACATGGTCCACAATTCCTGGAATGCGTCCGTCCTCTCAAGAAATACAAAGCTACGATTGTTCAACGCATGTGTAAACTCAGTACTGCTGAAAGGGTGTGGATCATGGAAATATGTAATTTGTACTTATTAGAATCACATACAAAGCGCTTAGCCAATATTTCGATTTAATTTAGGTACAGATCTAACGGAAAAAACTATCGTACGACGAAATATGTCGCCACACAAAAAAGACACAAAAATTCATTTTTTTGCCATTGTCTCAACGAAAATAAAATAAAAAATTGTGCGTATATTGTAACTGTATTTTAGGATTTTTTTAATTTTCTGCAAATGTTTCAAGGATTAACTGGATAAATACAGGGTATTTCATTTTTTTTTGCACCTTACGATGATTTATGTCGAAGACAATCGAAATGTTCGAAATTTTTGAACTAAAATGTTCAGAATTTGTCGGTTCTAAATATATAAAAATTTGAGTTTTAAGTTAAGAATTCGTAAAATTTGAAATATTGAAGTTGATAAATAATGGAGAAACATTAAAATATTGAATAAAAGGAGGTACACACGTATACATTTTATACACATCGTTAATCTGATTATGGATATACTAACGACCCACTATGGTGTCATAAATATATAAAAGCACCTCCTACACATATAACACAAACATTTTTTTTTTTTTGAGATATAAAATAAATAATTCGCTCATAAAATATTTTCGAAGAATAAATTGGAATTATTTTTTTGTTTTCCTTCATATCTGGCTGCAAGGCACAAATCCAATTTTCAGATAAAGTCACAAGTAAAACAAAAAAATAAAAAATTTTATTAAACTTTAAAAAAAGTTTTGTTTTCGTTTGCTTTTTGTTTAATTTTCACAGGACAGCTAAAGAACAAAAACAAATTATTGCCGAACAGAGAAAATCAATTTTCATTTCAAAGTCTGGAAATGAAAATTTGCTATTATACATAGTACAGCGAGCATACTCAATTTTAATTTTATTATATTTTGTTCATCTGGTTTAAGTGGAAAATGGTTTTTTTTTGTTTTCAACTCAGACACCGGCATTAGAGTGTTTTGCCGTTGGTAATCGTATAACTTTACTTTGGTTTTGTTGTGCGCTTCGTACAAAAATTGTTATAACAAAATTAAAATTTCATGTGAGGTTTATACGCCTTTAAGGTATCGTATAGCTGATTCAAAATCAGTCAAATACATGTTTTTGGATAGAAAAAGAAAAGTAGATATATCAAAATCCCTCTCATATTTTAACCCGAGTGTCATATAAATGTATCAACTACAAAGAATGAAACCCTTCTTTGAGTTTCTATTTGGTAGTTTGGTGTCGTACCGAAAAGGCTGCCTACTCTTCAGATAGCAACGACTAAACTACAAAATTACAATTCTAACTTCATACATTAAGTATGAGGCAAGAACGTACTGACCTAGCGAATTATATTTACTAAATCAAAAACTCAAGGAAAACCTTCATTTCTGTGTGTTTTATGCCCACACAAATAATAGAGAGAGAGAGAGATGTTTGTCTGTATTAAGATCAATAAGATTCTTTCGGCTTTTTATAGGCAACATATATTAACAATAATCGATTTCAAAACATTTTGCCTTTATTGTTAATATATTTAAGAAGCACGCGTGATACTTCTGTAACAATATCATTAAAAAATGTGCACCCTTTTTAGCATAATATATATTTACTCTGTATATCTAGAGCCTAATTTATCTTAATGTGGTTGTCTTGTTAAAATCGCGTGCCACACAATGGAAAATTAATGAAATGAAAAAATTTAAGTACATCTGTGTTAAGGAAAGTGAATATAAGTACAAAATAGTTATTTTTTCGAAATTAAACTCGAATTTGCATAATTTGATTAGGAATATTCTCGGTATATGTATATAGGCAGAGAGTGAATGCAAAAGGGGGATTTTTTTTTTATTAAATGGCATGCAATAACGTTTTTCCGGTTTTTCCACTTCTTGCCTTGTATGTATATATTATGCAGTATGTAGGTTAACATTATTTTCAAAATAAACTATTGAACTCTATACACAACATGCAAAAAATACATAACACATAAATAAATCGAGTTTTTGTTTTGTTTCGTTATTCAATTTCGGTATTTAGCTTTCAAAAATAGGATTCAAATCGTGAGTTGAACATTTTTTTCGATTATTTATTTACAGTTTGGCTCCATTTTGATGTATGTATACTTGAATATATCAACAGAAAAATATTCAAATGAGCATTCAGCATTTAGATATTTCGAATAAATTGATTTTTTTTTTCTAAATCCTTGATTCATGAGGGGGTTAGTGCCTTTATGTAAATTGAGGCGAAAAGCTCCAAAAGAGCAAATTTGTACATGAACAAATCCATTTGTGTATTTTAGATGTCTCAAGAGGCATTACGTACAAGCTACAACTACAGAATACTTTGTATCGTTTAGCTACCGGTAATAAATGCAATTTTCTATCAAAGACTATGTACCTAGAGAGAATAATTTTTTAGAGTATCGTAATTTTTTTGTTGGTAGCTGGAAAAATCATTGCTTAGGTACATAATTACTCGCACTTCGGTTTCTAGTCTGTCCTTTTTGTTTGCAGGTTATTAAACAAATATTTTAAAAATGTTGACTTCATGAGGAATTTTTGTCATATCAGCAATCAGACATTTCTGGAAAACAAATTTCTGAAATGTGACTAATTAGAAAGAAAGTTGTCCATTTCCTAATCGATTACGATGAAGTTTAGCTTGTACGATGGCAATGGGATACTAAAATGGTTATTTGATGTATTTAATGACTTGTTCTATTAATCATTTTAGAATCCTATTTTCATCGAATATACTGAATTTTAACTTATCTGTTGATAATTGGGCAAGTTCCTTATTAATTGGCTATATTGCCGTACTTCATCTAAAAATCTTTTTTTTATTCAATGTCCATCGTACATGCTGTATTTGATCATAATTGGTTTACAAATAACTAAGTTCTTTTTGAGTTGGCCATATTTCAGAACTTCTTTGTGGAATTTGTGGAAAAGTTTAGCAAGGGCTGCAAATACGATTTCATCGCGATTGTAAATGCAATTTTCGTAGTGTTTTTTTAATTATACTATAGCCAGCCGCAATTTACAATGGTTTGTAACAGTGTGGTCAACGTTTGCACCTTCCCGCTTTTTGTTCCAATAAACGATATTATGGTGCTCTTTAAACCTCTGAAGCCAACCATTCGAAGTATGGAAGTTTGTAATTTTGCATAATTTCACTATTTCATTGGCTTTTTCCTGGATGATCGGGCAAGTTATTGGCAAATTTGATGTTCGCACACGACAAAACCAGTGAAATATTGCCTCATGAATATTTTTTGATGGAAATGATTCAATTTTTTGTACATATGCTGAATTTCATCAAAATCGGTTAAAAAATGGCCAAGCTCCTATCTAATAGGCCATATTCTAGAACTTCGTCTAAAAATCATTTTAGAATTCCATTTCCATCATGCATGCCAAATTGGAAAAGAAATGGCCAAGTTTCTCCCTAATTGACCATATATCAGAGCTTCCTCTAAAAATCATTTAAGAATCTCATTTCCATCGTACATGCTCAATTTCATCAAAATCGTATACAAAATGGCCAAATTTTTTCCTAATTGGCCATATTCCAAAACTAACTAATGCTCCTACCATTGCAGAAATGTCTGGGGGGGGGGCGAGGTTTTCATGGACAGCTTCAGGTTTGCAAGGGACTTAAATGTGTGTCCATTGTAGTGAGGTGTGCCTTGAAGTGAGTGTCCGTTGAAATGAGGTTTCACTGTATTTATTTCACGTTAATTTTTTTTTTAAATATAGTCAAAGTCAGCATGCAATTAAATTGTGAAAATTAATTTGTACAGAATTAAGATTTTAACATTCAAAATATTTAGGTTGCTTGTAATTTGACGTGAATTAGAAAATTTGTCTTTGTTCTGAAAATCGGTCGAAATTCTCCCATGGTTTAAATTTTGGCCTGAAGAAATTTGGTAAAGGTATTCTAATTTAAGGTTTCATGGATTATCTTTATTGAAAGTTAAAATAGAAATGTTGCGGTTGGGAAACCAAAATCTGATAAGTGACCTACTCTGCAAGCTCTGCAATCCAACATACTTTTTTCAAAGTTTGAAATCAAATTTGTATATATAACCTCATAGGTGAAAGGCCAATGATGCAAATCACAAGATTTAAGCGGCCAACTAACATCTGTTAGATTTTTGAGTTGACTCTATGATACATAGCAAAGTCCTATTGAAATATAGTCCATAATTCTCAACAACCATCGTTTTCAATTCATCCCATAGAGAGTTATTAATCGCTCGATATCCGTCTTTAGGACTCTTTCGTCGTTTGCACCGTTCGCCAGACTATAAACCATATCAAACAAAATATTTGGCCATATTTCAGAGCTTTATCCAAACATCATTTTAGAATCCCATTTCCAACACACATATCAAACTTCATAATAATCGGTTGAGAAATAGGCAAGTTTCATCATATAAAAATTTGTTTACTACTCACTACATCCTAACCCAAGCCCAATTCAACTCCAACTTAACCCGCAAATTGACCCCTGACTTAACCTTCAAATCAATTTCCAATTAAATGCCCAATTCAATAATCAAACCAGCATATTATATAAAAAAATCGTAAATATTTATAAAATCAGGTATTTTGGGTCAATTCGTATGGCAGGTAGCCCACCCTCTTGACGTACAGTTTCCAAAAGCTTTTCAAATCTCCGCCTTGACCATAGAAACAGGTTGGCGAAAAAAATTCAAAATCGGGCAAGCAGTTCTCGAGATACCACTGGAACAGATATCCAGACATCCAGACATCCAGACGTCCAGACATTCAGACATCCAGACAGACGGACGGACATTTTTTTTTTTTGCTTTTTCAGACTCAGGGACTTTCTAAACGTCGAGAAAAGTGGTTTTGGACCAACCAAATTTTTCGTCATTTTTGACAGGATTTCAATACTTTGGTCTTTTTAGACCGAAGTAATATCGAAAAATTTGGTTGCTACAAAACCACTTTTCTTGACATTTTGAAAATCCATGAGTCTGAAATGTACATGAGTCTGGATGTCTGAATGTCTGTACCCATGGTATCTCGAGAACGGCTTGTCTGATTTTCAATTGTTTGTCGTCAATCTGTTTCTATGGTCAAGGCGGAGATTTGAAAAGCTTTTGGAGATTATACGTCAAGAGGGTGGGGTATCTGCCATACGGATTACCCAAAACCCCTGGTTATGTAAATATTTACGATATTTTAAATATGCTGGTTTGATTATTGAATTGGGCATTGAATTTGGAGTTGATTTAAAGGTTAAGTTAGGGGTCCAATTTGCGGGTTGAATTGAAGTTGAGTTGGAGTTGAGTTGGGATTGGATTAGGGTTTAGTGAGCAGTTAAACTGAGGATTTGTGATTTTTTTTATAAAAATTTTATTTGGATTCTACATCTTAACAGATTATGATGAAATTCGACAGAGAATTGGCGGCACTATTTGTAAAGTCACTAAAGAAATTTCCCAACTATAGGCAAACAATGGAACAATATGACATTTCAAACCTCCAGCCAAAATAGGGTGATTTTGGAGGACTTTGGGAAGCAGCAGTAAAGGCAGTGAAAAACATTTAGTAAAGGTCTCTTTGACAGATCGACTAATTTATAGATAGTCATGTGTACTTGAATAAACCATAAACTGAATAGTGTTTCATCTATGGAATAAACAGCAAGTGATATCCATAAAATACAATTCAAAACAACAATTCTGACACTCCAACTGTTTTATGGAATATCAAAATTATTCAAAATCGAACAAGCAATTTTACATAAAAAACTAAATTACAGTATGCAAAAGTTATGCATCCTCCCATCCAGGTTTGGTGGTTTGGCGCCTATTGGAAGGGGCTCCGTAACCTTCCAGTAGGCGCAAGTGTACGTACTGCCTCCTCGTGGCAACCACCGGTAACTGTAACCATTAGGCTGAATATAGACTTTTGTGACAGGCTAAAGTACGGCGCTAAAGGAGAAAACCTTGACAAAAAATCCCTAATCTAAGGTGGAACAGCATATGCCGATGGATGAATGGCTGATAGGTTAATCAGTCTATATATGCGGACTCTGGATACCAGGCACCCTCCAGTTTTATTTAGCCTTCCTGTAGTAAACCTGGGTGACCTACAGGCGACTTTTTTTTTATTCCCAGCAACTCGCAAGAGTCAAATCAAAACGGTAGACGAGGCACGGGAAGGAATACACGGGAGTGGGTCTGCCCTCTCAAAATCCTTGAGTCCCAATGCTACCGCTTTTCTAGCAGAAGTAAACGTTATTACATCTAGGAGGGAGAGCAATGAGCCCAGATAGTATGTAACGCGTGTAGAAGTATTTCCTACAGTAGACATCTAGGAGGGAGAGCAATCAGCCCAGATAGTTTGTCCCAGCAACTCGCAAGAGTAAAATCAAAACGGTAGACGAGGCACGGATAGGAATATACGGGAGTGGGTCTGCCCTCTCGAAGTGATTGAGTTCCAATGCTATCGCTCTTCTAGCAGAAGTAAATGTTATTACATCTAGGAGGGAGAGCAATGAGCCCAGATAGTATGTATCTCGTACCGGTCGGCAGTATTATCAGGTTCATTAAGAGCCTGAATATTGACTGGACGGATAATTAAGTAGGGCTTATGCACAAAAGATCTTTTAGGTCGCAGTGCGGAGTGGCTTGAGCCCCCACATGGCCCTCAAGTAATAATAATAATAATAATAATATGCATCCTCTTCAAGTTTTCAGCATATTCTGTTGCGAAGGGTTTGGTGAGGATATCTGCTGGCTGTTCCTTGGTGTTGATGTATTTGAGTTGAAAAACTTTGATTGTCAATATAGTGAGTTGAAGCAATATTTTGATAAGGATAGATCTCTCCGATTAACTTTATGAGCCAAACTATTTCCTTGACTGTTTGAAAGCCTGCAATGTATTCCGAATAAATGGTAAAGGTGGCGACTGTAGACTGTCTTTGAGAAAACCAGCTAACAACACATCCACTCCAAATAATTATAAATCCTGTAGTTGATTTGCGTGTTTCAATATCTCCTGCAAAATCTGATAATGTTTTCTGCTTCTTAAAGTGCAAACCATAATCAACAGTTCCTTTTAGATACTTTATTATTTTCTTGACTGCATTCCAATGCAATTTCGTTGGTTTTTCCATATATCGACTAACCATACTAACCGAAAAGGATATATCTGGCCTCGCACCTTTTGTTAAGTATAACAAGCTGCCCACAGCTTCTCTATAAGGAGCACTTGTTAACTCAGTCTTCTCATTATCATTTAAATTAACATTCAACTGTTGATGTGGATCGGCTGGTATTGCAAAAGCATTTGCTTGCTCTAAATTAAATTTATTGAGAATTTTTCTTTTGTAGGCACTTTGACGTAAGAGAATAGAGCAAGAGAGTAAGAGATCGTTTTGTCTTTCAATCTGTAAACCAAGGTAAGTATCAGCATCGTCAGAAGTGATATCAAATTCTTTCTCAAGTGCACACAAGAAATCATTCACAGTGTCTTCGTCGGTTCCAGCTACTAGTCCATCATCTATATAGATGCTCACTAAGAGTACTATCAGATTATTTTTGATTAACATGTATATACAAGGATCAGCCTTTGATTGTTTGATTCCATAGTTTGTTAGAAAAACTTTTATTCTTTGGTTCCAACATCTAGACCTAGACTTGAGTAGCTTACATACTCTTGTTTTACCATCGTTGAATCCTGTTGGCAGCTTCATGTATATAACCTCCTCTATATCACCATTTAAAAAAACGATCACTGTTAATAATATTCGGATGGAGTCGAACCTTACTACAGGGCTAAAGGTTTAGTTGAAGTCTATTCCTTTACGCTGAGAGAAGCCTTTGGCTACTAATCTGGCTCTAAATTTTTGTATTTCGAGTTCTTTGGTACTTCAACGAGCTCCCACATTTTGCTGGTTTTTAAGGAATTCATTTTCTCCTCCATAGCTTGTTTCCACCCTTGTCCATTCGTACCATTTACTGCTTGTTGAAAAGTCAGCGGTTCTTCTTGATTTACAATGCAATAATCACATACATTATCTAAATCTACTTCGTAGTCTTCTAATTTCTTGGGTTTATTTAGTTTGAATCGATCTGTTAGTTATATTCCTGTACTCCTTTCGGCTTCTGGCGTACAAAATTTCTCATTTTCTTCTTCTGAATCAGATAATTGGTTAGCTAACTCAAGTTTTTCTAAATTTTCTTCAATTTGCTCGTCACCTTTTCTTTCAGCCTGACTATTTTTGAATTGTGTATTTTCTTCCTCAGGGAGATACAATAGTGCTTGATTTTGATTTTCTTTAGTAGATTACATTAATTTTCCTGTATAGAATCCAAACTGTGTTACCTTTTACAGAACCGCCGTAGCCTACAAAGTAACCTATTTCCCCTTTCAAGTGCTTCTTGACTTTATTTTCAGGCAATTTCACGTAAACTTTCTCTCGAAATATATGGAATTCCTGAATATCGTGATTGACTCTTAATGCTACTGGTTCCTGTGCAGATCAAAATATAAACGGCAGTGTTTACTGCTTCTGCCCAGAATTTAAGTTCAAATTTTGCAGCATGTAACATTGTTCGAACAGTTTCTACTACAGTTCTGTTTTCGCGTTCTATTTTACCATTTTGCTAAGGACAATCGACTGAATTTTGATGAGAAATTCCATATTCTTTCATCAATTTTGTGACTTCTTGATTGAGAAATTCCAGGCCATTGTCAGATCTAAAAATTTCTATTCCTCTGGGGCAATGTTTTTCTGTTTTCTTTATATAGTCTTTTAGATACTCCAGTACGTCTGATTTTGCATCCAAGAAATATATGTTTCTGTAATGTGAGTAATCATCCTGCAACAGAAGAAAATACTTTGCACCTGTGAATGACTTTTCTGGTAGTGGTCCACACACATCTTTCATTTCAAATAATTTGTTTTGTCTCTTACCTACAGCTATGGTTTTGCCTTCTTTAATGAATTTACAGATTCTTTTATCAGCTTCTAGAGTTAAATTTGTAGCCAAGACCACATCACCAGAAAAGAGATTGTATTTCAGCTTAGACACGTAGAGTACATTTGAAAGGTGACATTCTGTCCATTTTTCTCCATTAAATGCTGAAATGTTTATGCTACCTCGACCTTAGCCTGAAATGGTTTCTCCGTCTCCAATTTTTATTTTGATGTCATCTTTCATTGGCGTGTAGTTTATGAACCACTCTAGTTTATGGGTCATGTGATCGCTCGCTCTAGTGTCCATATAGCAGGCCTCGACTGTAGTTTTCGCTGTATTTTGTACTGAGGCAAATGCTTCGCTTATAAGAGCTTCACCTCTCTCTTCTCCTGAAATTTTGGAATTTTTAAATTTATATTGTTTACTTTCTAGATTGTTCCAACATTCTGCTCCCCAATGTTCAGGTTTATGACAAAAATTACATTTTCCAGGTTTTCTTTTTGTATTTTTCCGGTCATCGTTTTTATTCTTAACATACTGAGTATTTTTGTCACCAATATTATTCTTGGAAAAATAATTCTTACTGCTTACTCTTACATTAGAAGCAAGTACATTAGCCTCTACTTCTCTTTGACTTTGTCTCATCTCTTCAATTATTAATCTCGAGGTTAGGTTGGCTAACGTTCTATCGGTGGTAGCCGTTGATTCCCAGGCACTGATAAAATGGTCAAATTTGGTGGCAAAGTTAGGAGAATTTTGGTCATTACTCCCTTATCTTCAATTTTCTCTCCCATTGCCTGTAGTCTATTAGATTTATATTCAATTTTTGAGATATGTGCTGCAATATCATGTGAAGGATCTTTAGCCAATGTAAACCACTTTTGCTGTAAAATGTGGATTGTAGATTCTGATTTTTGTTCATATATATTGGTTAGCTTTTTCCACATTGTCTCAGAATCCTCCGAGGTCAAAATATGCATCATCGTTTGTTCAGCAGCCGTCGCATCTGTGCCCACGGGTGTAGGTTGTTTGTTTGTGCCATTTACTATGTCCCATGCTTCAATTGACTTCAAAATTATCTGAATCTGGAATTTCCATAGATTCCAGTTTTCAATTCCTTGTAATTTGCTTACTCTGGACAATTCTGAATCCATCTTCTTAACAATTTTGCTTGACGGTTACAATGTTCACTTCGCACACAGCTGGATATAACCTCACAAAATTTGTCTTATCTTCACTTCTATTTCCGAAAATATTACCCAAGACACGTTTCTGGGCCTATAACCTGTCGTTTATATGTGAAATTATGGGTGAATAATTTCAGATGTTTAATGAACAAAAAGATTTATTATAATTTTTCAAGTAATGAAAACCAACAGTTCTTAGCTCTCTTTGATAGATCGATTAATTTATAGATAGTAATGTGTACTTGAATAAACCATAATCTGAATAGTGCTGCCATCTATGGAATAAACAGCAAGTGATATCCATAAAACACAATTCAAAACAACAATTCTGACAGAATCAACTTCAACATAGAATAGTGCTCTTCAAGGGTGACAAGGTGCGGGTGGTGAACGTACATCCATGCATAGACAACAAAAATTAAAGTAGCCTCACTTCGAGGCCCGGAAGATGTCCTCGTTGAAAGGCCAATTCACAAATTATCACCACCACTCATAGAATCCTCAAATAATCTACTTGCTTCAATTAACAAAGAACGCGCACTAAGAAAGCAGGACATTGGGAATTAAATTGGATACATACTTGGTAACGCTTTTGGCATCATGAATCAAAGATATGCCTCCCATATAGAACTGCGGCTTGAAAAGGAGAAACCAACGAAAAATATTTATTAGGACTCATCAAGAACCAAACATCAATCATAGATGCAACCATACAAACATCTTTAAATATGAAAAGGAATTGATCGACAGGAATTTCCGTGCTGTTTCTAAACAGTTACTGCACCTAGACAAAAGAATTGGCAAGGTGTCCGCAGACAGTGATCATTACAACGGAGCGCAAACCATCACGAATCAGAGAATCTTTATCGACGTCATCCTCAGCACTCATCGTAGCCATTTCCATCCAGCCTTGCTGGCCCCACAGAAATTGAAAAATGGAAATCATACGTTCCAGTAACGATGCAAATTCCTAAGGGGGAGAATAAAAACGATCTTGGACACCTTTACAAGATCTTAACGGTCGACACAAGAGTTACAACCAAACAACATTATATTCCTTGTAAAGATGCCATTGGTGTACACACGTGTATGCCAATTATTTAACATAATTCCTATTCCCCTATACGACAATGGAAAAAAGCACATCATATTAACTATACAACTGAACTACTGATAATCGACTTGCCACGCGAACATTTTGGTGACTTAAATAATCGAGATCTCAGTAAGATCTCAACAGCGGTAATCTAACTAGAATTATCCACCTAATTAAATCCCAACAGAGGTTGATTTAATTAAATCAAAATTGTTGGAAATTTTACATTCGGTTTACCTTGTGTTTGCACCTCCACCGACTATTACCGAACCAAAAATGGTTTTGATTGCTGTCAGGCCATTTGATAATTTTAGCTTCTCGGGCAAAAGCGCCTTAAAAAATATATCCACGCCTAGTAAAGCTTGAATCAGCTAAATCCAAGTCATTTAATTATCGCAAATCTGTTTTGATTGATTACGTTGTCCACGAATTACGAAATGGTTAACTCAGTTGCTTGAATTTCCGTATCTTCTATATTTACCTTTATTTCCTTGACTGTTGACAATGCAACTTTTAAAGCTGGCGGCTTTGCTTGCTGATCATCCTTAGATAACCTCCTATATCGTCTTCATAACTGCATTAACTTCGCACCGCAATTGTCCAGCTTTCGTAAGAGTTAATTGACATATTTAAAATTGTAAAATTGAGTGCGTCCAGTAACTTTTATAGTGCCTACAATGAATGGTAATTGTCCTAATTTTGGCAGACTCGCTGCACGGATGGAAACTACTGAAATTTTACAAACAATCAAAAAATGTGTAAAATTAAAATTTAAGAGTAGGTAATTTGTAAATTGTTAAGGCTTAAAATCATCATAATTAATCCGCACAATTAAAACAACTCTCACCATTTGAATCGAATTTTATTACGATTGGAAGAGTTCAAAAAGGGTGAACAAATATTAAATTACACTGCCATGTACGAATATTATTGTGTTCATTTTGATTAAATACATCTCTATAAATACCTTATTAACACATCACCCTTTATTAGAGACACATTATTTTACATATTTTCAAATTTAACAAAACGACAGAATAAACGAGTATTTCTGCTTGCAGATTCCAAAACGAATCATAAATAAAAATGCTTATCCCTTTTCTATAGTACAATGTAAAGCTACTCGCCTGTATATTATCCTGAAGGTAAGTATATAATGTACATGTGCTTGAAATACATAAATACATAAATTCCGCGTTTTCATATAATATCTACTTCACCCTCGCATTACAATCATTTTATTATTAATAATTCCCGATCAAAAATATTTGTTATCAGTCACAATACCATCCGCGAGTTTCCATATAAATCTCATACCAACCCATTAGCAAAAATTTTTAATACGAAATGATTTTATGATGTCCGCACCAGTGAAAATGTTTTTCACATACCGAATATGTAATACATAAAGTGAATAAACTTTGAAGATGTGATACGTGGGGTCTACTCATATATCTCGGATATGTTTATAGTAAAAAGGGGATCTCATATAGTTTGTCTGTCTCCATATATCCCGACTGAGATTGTTTTATTGAATGAAAGGATGATAATTAAAATGCATTACATTAGTTTCATGTAACATGTTGTATGTATAGGATGATACAACATTTTTAGACATGTTTTTGTTGTTATAAATACTAGACATACTAAAACAAAAGAGATTGATGGTTGTGATATAAAAACTTTGAATTATAGAGGGTAATTTAATATTTATGTTACTATTGTTTAGTAGTCGTATAGTGTTGTATACCGAACAAACCTATTACATGAGTGCGTCTATATCGTATGCAGTTTATCTGTCTGGTATTGATTTATGGTGTGCACGCAGAAACAATGTTTCTCACTCTTTTCTCGTTTTTTTTGCAAACAAAAGCGTACAAAATTTAATTAAAAATGGCTTCGACTGTCTGGCTATTTTTTTTTTTTTTTTCTATTTTCGCAATATTCTATCAACCGAGAGTTTTTTTTAATGGTTTTATTCGATTTGGATTCAAATGAATTGTGGACCCCATTTAGGGATCTCAACTAGAGAGGACTATTTTACATTTCAGCTTCAGCGGAAGTCTGAGTAACAAAAAAAAAATGGAGGTGTGGCCGGCACACGACTTTTTTACAAACAAGAAATTTTAAGAAACTTATTATGCAAATTTCTTACAAATTTATTCTTTTGAATTCTTTCTTTTGAATTTTTTCTGTTATTCACTGGGATCTCCTAATTTATGAAAAAAGCTTAATTATGAAATTTCAGTTTGGTTAAACCATCTAGGCTATAGAGAGGAAACAGACACGAAAAACACGTCGCTTTCTAGGGTTTATGTAACTTCAAACTCACCTGATGTATATTTACAAGAGTGAAAAATGGATGGCATTTCGCTCTTCGCTTTTCATTTTTTTCACGAGCGATAAAACAAAAATATAAAAAAAACTCTTCATAAGGAGCGATATTGTAAAAAAGAAAATATCGCTCTAAGGAGCAAGAGCATTATTTTTATTATAAGGCTCTTGCACAAATGCGTTTCGCTCTGATGAATAAAAACGTCATTAATATTATATTGCTCTTACTTTTGTTATTACGGCAAACGGTTACATCCAAAATTTTCTAAAATTCTCCCTTTAGAAACCCTGTTTATTTTGTTAGAGAACCGATACATAATTAAAAATATCTACTGTTCTGGAATAAGGCCAACTAGGATATAACTTGGCTATTCCTTAAACGATTGTGATGGAATTCGACATGTGCCTTGGAAATCGGAATAATTTTTGGATAAAGATCCAGAATATGGCCAACTAGTATGCAACTTGACTATTTTTTAACCAATTTTAGTGAAATTTGACATGCGCGATGGAAATGGTATTTTAAAATGTTTTATGTTTGGTAAAACATTCAGGGGACTAGTTTTAGTTTTAGGTTCATGTTACACGCTGCGTTAGATAATGTTATATTAAATGTTGCATTAAAATGTCATATGAAATGTCACGAATATTTTCTTTCTTTTTATTTAACACATTAAAATAGAAACAAAAAATACAAAAAACATAGAGAGTTAGTTTCAGTGTTCACATTACATGTATGCTGTGTTAAAATGTCATGACGACATCTTTGAGGCTAAATATTTCTGTGCGTCTGACTTTTCCCAATGTAATATAATGGCTTACAATAAATTTTCAATGATCTATCTTCAAAATACAAAAAATAAAAAAACAAATCGTGTCATGTAGCAAAAAATTCATTGTCATACCGGCTGTCCACACGAAGTTAACACTGCAACACATCATTTCCTCGTTTCTTACGTCTTTGCCTATAAACTAACTGGAGGGGAAAATATTCTTGTTGCACTTTTTCAACGTAAATTTTAGGTGATGAACAAGTTGCAACACACAAACACAAATATAAAATAATAAAACATTTGAATGTGGTTCGATTTTTTTTATTTTGGATACTGGTTTTACTTCTATTTTTTTTTTTTAAACAGTAAACACCTCCTATAAAAAATAAATAAACAAAACACATACATAGATAAGTAACAACAGTTTTATTATTTCGTCTAAACGCGAGGAGTTTTCGTGTTGCGTTGCAGTATTAACTTCGTGTGAACACACCCATTGTATGAGAACCGCTTGCAGCAAAGGAGACATGGGCTGTTTGGATATTTTTGATGTGAAAACATCTTTAGCGGCAGGAGTACGGAAACAAAAGTGTCGAACAAAAAATATTGCGTGTATGCGTGAATATCGACAAGAACAAAAAGTAAATAAAACGTAAAATTAACGCAAAATCTACACATACACATACAATATACAACATCATCCGGCATTTCAAAATCATCGTGACCCGAATACAAAAAAAATCTAAAAGAAAACCGCCTACCTTATTTTATTTTGTTGTGCAAATTTCTGCTATATATGGCCGCAGCAGCAAGTGTTTTTGAAAATGAAAATTACATACGAGCAAAAGGACCATAAATTATGCTTGTGTAGTGTAAAAAAATTAAATGGAAATAGCGAGCTGTGAAAATTGCACATATACATTGATACATAATAAAATAATTTTAACATTGTTTAATCGGTATATTTTCTTATTAGTATTGCTCATGCTGTTGTGAGCTTGGTTATGCGGGGTTTTGCTCTATACTGTTTTTGCAATTGCCATGATTTTACGGCCAACATTGCGCCCAAATAGAACCGCTCTTACTACTATGGAACCTTGAACAAGATTGCTGTATAAGAGTAATTATGAATTTTAAAGCGTTTAGGGCAGGTTTAGATGATTAATTTAACAGAAATGTACTTTCCTGAAGCTCACCAAGACATGGCTATATACTGAAATATAGTCGGTTATAAATTTCAATTTTCAAATAAACAATTAATGTTGGTGAGGTTCGTCCTCCAAATCCAAAATACAATAACTTATTGACTTTTTAAGCCAAAATTGTACCGTCTGCATTTGTTTCTCAGGCCCATCGAAGAGACTTGAAATGATACAATAGTTAAAGGTTTTCACATAATTTTTTTTCGAGTTGAGCGTGAACTCGACGGTAGCCCAGTTCGTAACAATATTTTTGCTATATGACATGATTTGTTTGTTTTGTTTGTTTTGAAAATGATGATCAATGAAAATTTATGATATGCAATTATATAACATTGAGAAAAGTCGCACGCACAGAAATATTTAGCCTCAAAGATGTCGTCATGACATTTTAACACAGCAAACATGTAACATGAACACTGAAACTACTATCCATAAGTTTTTTGTATTTTCTGTTTCTATTTTAATGTGTTAAATAAAAAGAGAGAAAATATTTTTATTTAATATAACATTTTACATGACACGCAACATTTTAACGCAACATTTAACATAACATTCTAACGCAGCGTGTAACATGAACCCAAAACTAGTACCCTAAATGTTTTACCAAAGACATAAAAGACAAAAAACATAGCGAGAGTACTTTCGGTGTTCATGTAACGTATGCTGTGTTAAAAATGTCATGACGACATCTTTGAGGCTAAATATTTCTGTGCGTCCGACCTTTCCCAATGTTATATAATTGCATATCATAAATTTTCATTGATCATCATTTTCAAAATAAAAAAATGTCATATAGCAAAAATATTGTTGCGAACTGGGCTACTGAGTTCGTTTGGATTTTGAAATAAAAAACACTGTGTACTTTTTATTTCACTCTACTTTTATACACTTTGATATTTGCTTTGGCTTTACTATTTAATTCTGTCCGCTTGCTACTGGTGGGGAATATGACAACAGATTTATTTCTTTATTTAACGATTTAAAATAAACCAAAAACTTTCTCTGATTGCTGTCGGTCGTGTTTATAACACTTAACCATCTAAGCTATTGCTGTTAAAAAGTGAGCTTGTTATTCCGTCCTTATTCGGTGAGATCTCTACAACGCCCTTTCATTTGTGGATGGTACGCTGTCGTGTTTATTTTTTTTTTTCACATGTTTGTACACCTTTGAAAATAGTTCAATGATAATACTCGAGCTTTGGTTTCGGCATTCTGGTCCATTAAAGGAAATGCAAGAGAAATTTTATTAAATCGTCCTGTACGGTAAGTATATATTTGTTATCTTGATATGACAGAAGGACGGGAACGATAATGCCTAAAAGAAGTTTTTCAAATGCCTGAAATTCTGCAATATTTCTTTTTTTTGACGGATTTGCGAGTGTATAAATTAATTAAATAGTTATACCTTTCCATTCGCGTGCTGTTTGGAGTACACAGTTTTTTTAAATTACACAGCCATATCGACGGCTTATGATTTGTAATTATGGAAAAATGACGACCATACACATATGGGCAGAAATGTTAGCAAGCCCATACTATCGTCCATAGTTTCTTTTCTATCGTTGGATAATTAAGTTCAGCTTTATTGAGCACTCGACTAACAAACACAATGGGCAAATCAAAATCATTTGAATTTTGAGATAGGACAGCACCGATTTCAATGTCACTCGCAGCGTTTAAACATTTTATACAACGTTTATGCGTAAAGTAAATAATACTGAATGGTACTTTGATTCAGCTGCCACCTTACATATGATGCACCGGATGATGTTAAATGATATTTCAGAACCAGCGAACAGTAATTGCTAACAGTTCCCGTATGACAGTTGAAGCTGTTGGTAATATCAAATTAAATATTAATGTTGATAAAAATATCGAAGAAGTAAGCGTCAAAAATGTGTTGTTCCTTCCAAATATAAGTGCAAATATTTTATCAGTTAGACAGATCGTTATACAGATAAAAAAGTGATATTTGATAAATCTGGGGCAAAAGTTTATAATGCTGAAAATGAATTGATTGCCACAGCAATTTGTCGCAATGATTTGTTTGTTTTAAGTCAACCCAAACAGGAGTTTTCAGCTAGTAATATACAAGTAGATGATCCAGAAACTTTATGGCATCATAGAATGGGTCATATCAATTTTGATAGTCTACAAAAATTAAAAGTTGATCAAGCTGAAGGTGTTGATTTCAACCAAATAGAAAATCGTCAATGTGCTATTTGTTTAAAAGGGAAACAAACTCGACTTCCTTTCAAGAATGTTAGAATGCCTAGAAGAAACTTCATTAGGAGGTGCAAATTATTTTATGGTTTTATCGATGACTAGCTGAGTTACCCGGCGTTGCACGGGAGGTATATACTTCAAATACCTTGATTGTTATGCAAGAAATTTGTCCTTGTACTTTAAACGTGGGCATAAAACCTCCATCCTTAACAATTTGGGTTGCTCCAAAAGATGTCATTTGAAAGCATGAGTTGTATTTTCGAATATTTTGTAGAAAATGTCTGGGTAACTTAGTAGTTCCGGAGACGTAAGCTAGAAGAGGTTCAGGTGGATCATCCAGAGGAGGCAACTTCACTTTTCCATTTGAACAACACATTCCAGGCGATTCATTGTGAAACTTTAAAGCATGACAATACAAACAAATGTTTTCCATTTGCCCAATTGAAACATTGTAATCATAGTCTTTCTCGTAATTGAATGCTGCTAACTTTAAATCACCTCTAAAAGTTTCTATTAATCTTCCATATCGTAACCGATCGACCTCCAGCCGGGCCTCACGATGTTCAATGGTTTCAGTAGCTCTAGAAGAAGACATCCTGCTTCGAACATTTTCAAGTCGTGTTTCACACTGTTCAGTTGTTTCATTAGCTCTAGAAGAAGACGTACTGCTTCGATCATTTTCAAGTCGTGCTTCACGCTGTTCGCTTGATTCAGCCACCCTTGCGGCTCTAATCTTCTTCGACTTTGCAGTTACCTGCCCAATTGATCTTTTTTTCGGTGGCATTTTTAAGCAAAAATGAAACGTGTAGCTAATTAATCAGGAATGACGGGCATTCAAAACAGAAATTAGTATTAATTTATCAAAACGATTTTAATGTTCCGTTCGATACGTTTCACCGCGAACTTTGTTTGAAAATGTCTTTACGGAATTTTTTTTAAGCAAAATCAAATGTTATCTACAATCAAAAGGTAATCATAGATTAACACGTTTATAAACTGAAAACTTAAATCTATTAAGAATGTATATTCACTTGAAATAATATTTAATACCTGGAAAATAATCACCAACAATTATTTTATTGCAATATAGCTAACTAAACGAGAACAACGGCATCCGAAACACAAATTAATATTAATTTATTCAAAACGATTAAAGCTACGTCCACTTCGATACGTTTTACCGCGAACTGTGGTTGAAAATGACATTTCGAAAAACAAAAGAAGTTTCTTCAAACTAAGGCAATTTTACACGTACAATAATTTGAATCCAAGGATGTTTCTTGTAGAAGATGCTATTTTCAAATATAAAACGCTAGTACTTTTCAAAGTAAATCAGTTTATACGTACAATATTTTTTAGTACCTTTCCTAGAATTGATTTTATGGATCAATCATTGATTTATTTAAGTAATAAACTAAATAAAGTAATAAACTATTGGCGTTTAGTATGAAACTACTATTTTCATTAAAAGTCGCCGGTTGCAATAGTGGATTAAAATAGAATGTTAATTATTTCTGAAGTTATGTGGAAATTAGAACTCGCTGACTATGGTACATTTCAAAACAGGATATGATAAATTGGATATCACTAAACAGTACATGTCAAACCAGTAAAAATGGATTATTAGTATGGATGATATAAGTGTTCAGAGATTTGTCTTCAGTTAAAGTGATGAAAGATTGTCTTAAATTTAAATTAATAAAATTAATTTGAATAATTAAATCAATTATAGTAGAGGTATGATTTGTGTATAACAATCGCGCGCTAGATATCCTTTTTGGTGTAAAAATTTGCGGCTAAGGCGCTATTTCGGAACATTTAAATAATTGTGTCTATACATGTAAAAATGAATTCTTGATCCAGGGCAGACTTCCGGATTGGAGCAAGTCACTAATTTCATATAACCCCTTTTCTAAAGTCATTCCCGTCAAAAAATCTTAAAAAAATTGAAATTTGAGAAAAAATTTGTACCACAGCCACTAGACCCCGGGGTCCAGCCCCTTCAAATGTATCGTGGGCTTGGTCCTGAACATGCAACATATACATGGTAAAAATTTCATGGCGATTGGTAAAGCGGCTAAGGCGTTATTTCAGAACAATCAAATAATTGTATCTTTACATGTAAAAATGAATTTTTGATATAGGGGCGGACCCCCGAATTCGAACATGTCTCTTATTTCATATAACCCCTTTCCAAAACTCATTATCGTAAAAAAATTTAAATTTTTGAAAAAATTTGTACCATAGCCCCTAGACCCCGGGGTCCAGCCCCTTTCCCAATATCGTAAGATTGGTCCTGAACATGCAACATTTGCATGGTAAACATTTCATGGGGATCGGTTGAGCGACTGAGAAGTAATTTTGAAATATATATATGTAAAAATTAATTTTTTATCCAGGGTTGGGCCCCTCGGATTCGAACATGTCAGTAATTTCATATAACCAGCCCCATAAACTCATTTTCGTGGAAAAATTTAAAGAAAATTAAAATTTTCGAAAAAATTCCCTAGACCCCGGGGTCCAGCCCCTTCCAAAATATCACTGCATGCAGAAATTCTGCACATCTGTTTCCAGCATTAGATTGTTCCACCGTATTCAAAAATTTTGTGGAAAATCAAAAAAACAAAACGATAAAAATTTTACGAAGAGACTATGGTACATAATTTTGTAATGCTCAGTTTCAAGCATTGTTTCGCAAATCAGGCATCCAACATCAGCTAACAACCGTCCATACACCAGAACAAAATGGTGTATCTGAACGAATGAATAGGACACTAGTTGAGAGAGCACCTTGCTTGTTGATGTTTGATTTACCACCGAATAAAAAACCAATTGACTCTAAGTGGGTTTTTAAAGCAAAGCGAAATGTTAGTGGTAAAATTGTGCAACACAAACCTAGATTTGTCATTAAAGGTTGTGCTCAGAAAAAAGGAACAGACTACGAGGAAACATATTCACCTGTCTTGAGATATAGTTCAATACGTTTTATATTGGCGATCGCAGCAAAGTATAATTTAGATACTGGCCAAATAGTTGCGATCACAGCGATCCTCCAAGGAGATTTGGATGAGGAGATATATATGATCCAACCTGACTGTTTCGCAAGGGACGAAAAAGTGTGTCATCTTAGAAAATCATTATACATTATAAATTTTGGATTACAAAAATCGAAAGTCGCTTCATGTATTTATTTCAAAATTCAGGGGAACCGAAAAATCATAATTGCCGTATAATGACGAAAATTTAAAAATGATCTAAAAAGAGGATTGCTGACATCTGGGGATACAATTTACACTCGAAAGGAAAAGCGGGAAATATTTGGATCGATCAAGAGCAGTACATTACAGAAATCTTAGCGAGATTTAATATGACTCATTGCAAGGCGGTCTCTACGCCATTAGACGCAAATCAAAAGTTATCAAGTAAGATGTGTCCGAAAAATCAAGAAGTCTGCAATGAGATGCAAAATGTACCTTATCAGCAAGCCGTTGGAAGTATTTTATTTGCATCCCAGATATCCAGACCAGTTATAAGTTTTGCAGTGAATATAATGAGTCATTTACGCAACCATAATTTTGTGTTAATTAAATTTGGAAATTTGGAATTCAAGATAATGAATATTTTGGTGTTCCCTTCTGATTCTTGCTTGCTTGCTAGACAATCGAGTATCTGCCCTGAAAAACATTAGTTTTTGCATTAAAGTAAGGCACAGTTTAATGTGGTACGAGAAAGTTAAGTGGTGGCCTTTTCCCATCATATCTTCCGTATCTAGTTTAATCCAACCAATCTCTCTTATTCCAAATTCCAAATCGTCTAATTTTATTTATTGCCTACAGCATTTTTTGTTGCTTTTTCGATAAAAGTTTTATGTATATCGCACCACACAAATTATGACAAATGGTTATGAATTTGTATATTTCAAAAATTTGTACAGTGGCCGCCGGTTGGAGAGAAGGCGAACACAAAACCAAAAAGAAAATGTAATTTATTTTTAATATTGATTGATTAGATTTTCATGACCGATATAAAAAAAAAACTTAACAAGAAAGGATGAAATTATTAAAAAAAGCAAAACAAAAAATGGGAAAATGGAAAAACACAAAACCAAAAGAATAAAATGTATAACGTTCATTAAATAAAGCTTATGATGTGGAAAGCTTTATAAAAATAATTTTAGAGTATTTTAAGGGGGATGGGTGTTCTAGCGGCATTGAGAGTGTTATGTTACAAAATAAAATATAAAATTTTAACCTTGGTTCTAAATTATAATTTTGTATCCCTTTTTAAGTTAAAAAAAGGAATTACATAACCTAATAATAGAATCCTGAAGTGTTTTTATGGGTGTGGAATTTTTTTTAGTATAAATTCTTACACATTTATTTTCATTAATAATATTTATGCCTAAAGCTCCACGTATTTATAAATTGGTAGTGAAATATTATGTATGTATGTCTATATATGTTTTATGTATACTATATTCATATGACTAATTATAGGTACGTATAAGCATAATTAATAATCCAATACCAGGTAACAGCATTAAATAGTCATAAGACTAAAATCTGCCTGTACATGGTTTATTCGAATTGCACGATTATAACGAGCGCAACATTGCAATATTAGAAATACAATTTAAGATTCTTTAGTGTGGACATTTTTCGGTATCAAACTGAGGACATTCACTGTTGATGAGAAACAATACTGAATACATTGAATGAGACGGAACGGATGAATTGGGTGGAAAGATTATAAATGAGAAAGGCATTAAACCCTTTGCAAATTTAATCTACATAATTTTCCAGCTATCAAATCTCAAACTAGAATAGCTATGTATATCGAAGTTCCAATTTCTCTAACGTATAGTTAAGAAAGATAAATCTTGTGAGCAGCACTTCCTCAAAACTCAACCCTGTAAACTTTGTTTGTGGCTTCCATTTTCTAAATGAATCCCAAAAAATCATTCATCTTCATGGATGTGTGGTTTGTTGAAGATGAACTAAAACAACTAAATCTGGACGAAGTCTGAATCAGTTAGAAAAACTAAAACTTCGACTCGACTTAGAAAAGACTCGACTTAGTCTCGGAAAGATTGTGGTGATAACCGTCCATTGATTACAAAACGTAGTGAAATCTCTTATATAAAAGTTTCAAAACCGCTGCTTTGATTCATTATTTGGACGGGTTGCAAATCCGATACTTACTATAGATTTCAAGGAATTGATGCATATTCGCACCAGTTCCATTTTAGGCAGGGATGGAATGAAACTTTGGTCCATAAATTTAAACCATACATCAAAAAATTAGATTTACAAAAGTGAAATTGGTTTTTACCTACTACATTTCCAGTACCAATTTGGACAAGTTTAGTAAAATTTTATATCGTCTTGGTTCATATCATTTGGGGTCGGATTTTTAAATAAAATAAGAGCCAAACTTAAGAAATATTGCGGAACACCACTAATTATATTATGGTTGTTAACATCAATGAAAAAATTGTATGATGGATGGATTTCATTTCCTTTATCTCCATTTAGGAGCATAGGATGGACGCGATGTATACTAGGCTGGACCATCTAACTCTGTTGGGGGCTATTGTTTTCGGGTCTCCCAATGATTTACAAAGTTGTTTCGCTTCGGCTAGCATCGTTCCTTTCCAGGTTATAGCTAGCCTTTCCACTTTTCATTTCCCATGCAGATTACATTCTAATGACATCCGTGTTATGCGATTTGGAATTTTCGTCAGTATATGCCCGATCCATCTGCATGGAGAGTATTCGCAACAAATTTTACAGTGTTCTAATTTATTTCCAAATAAGCAACATAAAACGCACATTTTCGTCAAATACAAGATACAGTGGCAAATAAATTATTATTTATCCCTTCAACTTCAAACTCAAAAAAAAATTACAAAACGAAAAATCTGTCACGCGTAACAATGTTCATTAATATTCGTGCGACATGATAATTAATGGGATATCCAATGTTTTTAGCCAGAATTGTGTTCAACAAAAAAAAAGCAAAAAAAAAAGAAACAGTGCGAGAAAAAGTGTGACCAGGCTCATAACTCATATGCATATGTACATAAGGGTCAGTTATGTACAATATACAAAGGTGACGTAATTAAATGTCTACTTTTAATAAAAAATTATAAACATACTGTATACGCTTGAATATGTATAAGAGTACAGTAGTCGTGTAATTAAAATAATCACAGAATTGTGAATTTATTTTATCACGCATCACATACGCAATAAACTTTTGTATGACCATAAGGACATTGAAAATTATACTTCAAAAGTTGAATATTTTTGATCCTAATTAAAAAAAATTAATTAATTTTATGTGATTTTATTGAAATTCTCGTCTTTGTGAAGCAGATGACATAAATGTTACATTTACATAATAAATAATATCCGGAGGGTGAATATAAATTTTAATAAGTTGTTAGGGAGTCCTGCAGCGCAAAAATTCGCCTTTGATGTTAATCTGTATAGCTGAGTTTAATTAAAACAAATATTTTCTAGATTTGTAAGAGCTTATCATTAAGAAGGAACTGTGCTATAGACTGTAGTTGACACTAGTAAATTACACGAAAGGTTTCAATGAATAAACGAACTCGTTATATCATCGACAACGTTCGAATTTTTTACTATTCGTGCTCAAAATATAATCACTTCTTTTAAAATTGTGATTTTACTCAAATGTTTAACTCAATTTATTTCAGAAATTATTGTGTAATATTAATAAATATGGGGGCTTGCGCGAGGTTCGAAAAAGAATAGTCGACTCGAAGACTGCTAACATAAAAGAAAATCACCAACTTATGAATTTGGTGGAGTTAAAATAAATACACAGCCATTCATATTTTGTGCTAAGCGTATTTACAGCAGAAGCAGAACAATTAAATCGAAGACAACGGTTATTCTAAGTGAAACAACGAAAGAGATAAATCAATTCAAGGCCCAAAATAAAAGAAAAAAGTACCAAGCAAACGGAACGATTGTTGAAATTTGCAAGGTGTATTAACCGTATAGAAAAGTATTCAATACAATTTTTTACTGTTTTGTGTTAAAATAACTACAATGAAATGCTTCAATTGACTTCAAATTTTGTGGACAGCTAGATGATGATTTGTCACATTTATCATCCATAAAAAAATCATCGGTCTCATTTTTGAGAAAATCTGTTTGGCAGATTTCTCTTAGTCTGCAAGCTCTTCTATTCTAGATTCGAATGGATCCAAAAATTAACACAAACTGTTTATTACTAAAATCTATCTTTGTACAAAATTTCGACAAAACCTAGCAATATTTGTGAGAATGACGGAAGGATTGAAGGACCGAAAGACGGAAACGACATTTTTTTAATTTATGTTTAAAGAGAGGAGTCCTGGAAACTTAATTCGTCGAGAAATGTGAAAATCTGGAACAAAATTTTTTTCGCCATTACAATACTTACCCAATATAACTTCGTTATAGTTGGAAAAGTTAAAAGTTACTAATAATTTAGGCCACCAATTTCAAACTCAATAAAGGAGCCATAGTTCAAACTTTTCAGTTGCCTGATCCTGGTCACCAAGTAAAATTTTAGCGCAGAACGAATTAACAAAGTGTCAATAATAGATTAAACAAGTCATCATCACGTAACTATATTGGTTATTATCATAGGCGTTTCGGAAAGGACACTAATAAGTGTTAACCAAACTGTTTATTAAAAGACAAAATTAACTCTAATCGGTTGTGTGGTGATTTTAAGCTTCGGTATGCAGGAATCTGAGAACGATTTCGTTTTTTTCATTTCAAAGGTAGAATGAAGGGAATTAAATATTGTTGCATGTACTACGGTATAAGTACGAATTGGAATAAATTTTCGTCAGAGTTTTCGGTCCAAATACTTGGTTGAATTATTTCTTGGCGTAAAACAACACTAATGTGACATTTTCTTAACTGTATAGCTAAACAAAACACGTCGAAAATAAATAGCACGAATTTTCTTTGTAGGGAAAACAAAAATTTCAGAAAATAAGCTGCATTTAGAAAATATCTTTGTAAAATCACTGTTCAATTTTCTGCAAGAAATTCAACAGAGCTTACTTCTAGATTTTGTTTGACGCTTCTAGTTTAGTATTCTACGATATGTTTCAGTATTCTACGATATGTGGTGTGACCATGACAAAAATTGTAATGGTTCTTCATGATTATTTTCCATGGTTGTCGAACAATGTTAGGTCTATACACTACCTACTGCAGATATTACAGATTTGGGAATGGGAATATCATACTTTTATTTAGGTTCAAGTAGGGCGCTTGATTGTTTCTTTAGAAAGTATAAAACTTTGAATTTAGAAACAATATGGATTGATTTAAGGATAGATCGTTTGCCAATTTCCAAAAGTTCTATTAGTCAAATTTGGCCTATTATGCTAAATGTTGTCAGCTTCCAAAATATTTTTCTAGTTTCTGCGTGCCATGGAAGAAGTAGAAATATAGATTTCGAGCTATTTTTAAAAGATTTTTTAGAGGAAATGGAGATTATTGAAGCTCTTGGATTTGACATTGATAAAAATACGCATCACGGCTTTTTTCTTGGTCAAATATAGATATGAAGCGGGGCATATAATTTTGCTTATTCACAGACAAGACATGGAATTCTTCGTTCTGACGAAACTTTTACTAAAAGAGAAGATATAAATCATCATAAAATTAAAGAGCCTCTTAAATTCCAGCATTGTATACTTCTTGGTGTAACCAAACAATTATTAATGTAATGAATTAAAAAGAGAAAATGTCAATATTCTGTATCCCAAACCACAATCGCTAACATTTTTGAGATGTTATTGCGTATAAAATTACCTGCAGAATATAATCGACAGTCTTCAAGAATTTGAACGATGGAAAGCAACCGAGCTTCGCCATTTCCTTTTGTTTACTGGTCCTTTACTTCTTTCATTCTTCTTTAAATGTTTACTTCTTTTATGTTCCATTTCAATTTTAATTAATACAAATTACTGTCTTTCACTTAATTCACTGCGGCTTCCACCCTTCTGGAAAAAATTTCTAGTAATATGGAGGAACTATACGGTAAATCCAGCTGTACTTTTAATGTACATATGTAGTTTAAGGCATTTAGCAAATGAGTCTTCAATTTTACTTTAGATGATCTGAGCGCCTTTATGTTTGAAAATTATTTGTTTTCAGTTAAAAAGTTAAATCAAAAATTAAATCAGAATACCTTCCGAATACCTGCCTTTCGGAAAATTACCTTAGACCCAGAATATTGCTAAACAAACTACCCATTTTATTACATTTATGTGATATTATGGAACTTTTATATTTATTATGTGTTAAATTAGTTACAAGAAATTTAAAAACTTTAATAAATTCAATTTAAAAAATAATAAATAAATTTGAAGTAAATAAATTTATTGACATTTTAAGAATTGAATTTTAAAAATCAAAAATTAATTCATTTTGTATCTCAATTCAAAACCAAAATAATATTTTCAAAAATTATGCAGGATTATTTATGTTACATACTAAAAATGTATGATATTTTAAATTTAATATCAGAATTAATTTTATTTTATTCCAAATGAAATAAATTTTCAAGAAAATCATTTACGTTAAAAACTGTTATATTTTTTAGTAAAATGTTGCAAATAACATTTGGTTATCCAGATCTTCCAGCCAAGTTTCATATGCATTCTTAAACTAATACAGAACTTAGCTAGAAGTTAATCTAAACTAAGTTTAGATTGAGTTCTGGGAATTCGACCAAAAAGCTGGAAGTAAAAATACTAGTGCATTGGTATGACTCTCGGGTAAAGAAAGCGGGCGGGGAATAATATTTCTGCTTTTGCTGGTAGATATATGATTGACTGCTTTATTTTACTGATTTGCTAAATCGAAAATATTGGGGATGTCATTACAATTAATATATGTATTGTCTACAAAAAACCGAAGCATTTTTCATATTACCCAAGTATCACTATACTTCTAATATATTTTGATTTTTTTGGAACTCAGTTCCAAGTTTAAGTTCCATTTTATTATAAGATTTCTATGAAAAGTGAAACAAAATTCTAATCCTATGGAACTTGATAGGTGTGGGTTTCCTAAGTTTCAACGATAATTTTGATAAATGGAAAAAACTTGGAACTTATGAATGAGTTCAATTTTGTTATACTTGGGTATAAAGATTATTATCTTTTTGTTTTCAAATGTAGGACTACGGGCGATATTCTTTTACGCGATATATTCTGCCTGTAAGATTATTTACGAATTATTTTGATATTTTCAAAATTTAAGGATATTTTGTAGGATTATTATAGGGATTTTCAAAATTATTTGAGGGAGACCTAGTTTTAACTTAATTTTATGTAATTATATAATCCCTAAAAATTGTCTTTTGAATTTAACTATTTCATTATCTCTAAAATACACCTGTCAAATAAGTGTTGTATCACTTCTTAGTTTTCAAAACCATCAAAACGTACTTAGTATAATAACTACGTACTTGATATATTTAATGGGAAAAAGGCTTCACTCCATATCATACTAAACAAACAAATTCAGAAAGTTTCTCGTCGTTACAATTCCGGTACAAATTTTATGAGAGCAATTCAAGCTCCGACGGCGATAATATAACTGAAGTATTCAATAATTTTGAACCTTATAGTCTGCTGATTGCGGAAATGTTGTTTTGTTTAATTTAGTATTAAACAATATCTCATCAAGTGTGTATGTGTTTGACGTACGTTATTTGGCGGGAGTTGAATTTTCTTAAGTTCAGCATTTAATTTGCGTCTTATCTCAAATATTTTTATATAAAAATTACGTAATAATTTTTTTAAATACCTTAGGTTCAAATAAACCCAAATCGTTTCAACGGTTGTGGGTTGTTTTAAACCCAAAAAATGTATTCGATATGATTTAGTAAATTTGCATCTTTTCTGTATAGAATGAATGAAACGTCGCGGTCGGCAGGCAAAATCAAAACATTTTACCCTAACAGAACTAGCGGAGATTATCAATGATGATGATTCCGATGATGATTATTTTGATGATTTGGAAGAAGACAATGAAAAAACGTTTGAAATACAAAGATAAATATTGATTTACCTGATCCTATTTTAAATGATGTTGAATATATCGGACTTCAGATTCGTAATCCCGCAGAAGATTTACCAACCGATCCGGAAGTGTACACAACTGATATTGACCAAAGCTATGTTGTGTTAGCTATACGGGGGACAATATTGCAAGGCGTCGCGGCACTTTGCTGTTTGTTGAAACCAACGAAATTCCGTTTTGTTCAAATGAATTTTCTAAGACCAATACCGAGTTAACATCAATACAAATTTTCGAAAAATATTTCCAATTGGAATTTTTCAAGAAAACTGTTCACTAACGTCTATGTAGAACAAAGCGATGTCAGAGGATATAAGACAACTAACGCTGATTA
This sequence comes from Tipula helvola, assembly GCA_963556165.1. Classification (NCBI taxonomy): domain Eukaryota; kingdom Metazoa; phylum Arthropoda; class Insecta; order Diptera; family Tipulidae; genus Tipula; species Tipula helvola. The sequence goes on from OY744481.1 coordinate 371,679,247, forward strand.
AATCGGAAAACTTTGTGGTCTTTTCATTTTTATGGGGTGCTTAAAATTTTCAAGGAGCAGAATGTATTGGAACAGTAACATTGGAATAGATTCTGTTATTAATTGCATGATAAGTGTTAAATTTCATCAACTGCGTAATAATTTACATTTTGTAAATAACTTAGGTACTACCAACAACTGCAGAGACACTTTTTATAAGGTCAGATCGATAATTGATAGCGAAAGAAGTTGATGCTTGGAATTCAGATAAAAATTTCACTGAAAACAATACGTCAAAGGCAGGCAAACCGTATCCATGGGGACTTAAAAACAGTTCAAATTCACAATTCAAATTGTATCCGAGCCAAAATCTCTGTATATGTCAATTTTAAAGGAAGATTAGGATGTCATTTGCATCATTGAGTCATCGTTAACAGTCCATTTCAAAACGGAGGAATATTTTCCGTCGTCTTATGCTGTTTTTTCGGAGGGATAAATATCTGTAAATGGGACACTTATAACAAGGGTGGTGGTATTGTAGTTGCAGTTTCTAATAAAATATTCATCGGAGAACGTTGGCTAATTGCGCTGACGAAATTGCTTCTGTTCGTGTACGATTCCATTTCATATTCGCTAATGTATCAGTATCACATATATATCCTGTCATTCAAGCATGGCAGCCTATCATAAGTTTGCGGACACTATGAAATCTAATATTGTTCCATTGCTTGCCGGAAGGATCGTCTTTTTATTTTTTGGAGATTTTAACATACCAGATATTGTATGGGAGATTGTTCACAATTTGACTCCTATTAAATGAACGACGAGAAAAACTTCATCTCTGAAATATTTTTCATTGGGTTTTAAAACAATGTAACACTAACAATGTTAAGAATAATAGTGGCCGCGTATTGGTACAGTTTCCTTAAATGCATTTCTGGATGTGTATGATTATTCGTTTTTTTATGCCTGTGATAATATCGACGATATGTTGAGCGAATTCTATCGAAACCATTAACCTAGGTATTAAGAGATTTTATCCCTAGGATGAAAGCTTCATGTACAAATAGAAACCGTGGTATAATAATGAAATTGATAAGACAAGGCTCACAAAAAATATAAATTACGCCCTAATGTTGTTAATTACAACTCGTTCGATGTATTGCGAAAGTAGTATATATGTATATATGGGGCATTTGCATTTAAATCTCACATAAAAAAATTTAAAATATAATTTTTGAATCATAATTTTAATTAATTTTTGAATTAAAAAAAAATTTAAAATATAATTATTAAATCATATTTCTTGTTCTTTTAAATCTGGGCGTGACCCAGATTTGTGTATTGCATTTTTTTTTTAATAATCTTTTGTGCTATTTTTTAATTTTTCTGTCATGAACGTTACCTAAAAATACGTTTATTATGTTATTTTTTAAAATTATTAATTTGAAAATACAAAGATAATATACCATTTGGAAGTAGACATATCAACAATGTGAATAAACGTCGATAAATTAAATTTATATTTTTGAATTTCACAATTTATTTAAAACAAATAAAGTAACGTTCATGACAAAAAAACTCGTTTTTTTTAAAAATAAAAGCCCAAAAATAATTTAAAAAAATACATTTTCATAAATGTCTGTATTGTGATCAAATACTTAACTTATACCTGTTAAAAAATTATCTGTAAAATGCTAAGGGGACAAAAAAAATGCTTGGGGACAAAATCATGTGAGATTTAAATGCAAATGCCCCATATATATATATATATATATATATATATATATAATATATATATAATTATATATATATATATATATATATATATATATATATATATATATATATATATATATATATATATATATATATATATATATACATATATATATATATATATATATATATATATATTTATATATATATATTTATATATATATATATATATATATATATATATATATATATATATATATATATATATATATATATATATATATATATATATATATATATATATATACATATATATATATATATATACATATATATAATATCTAAACCGATTTATTTATAGCAGTTTATATTCTGGAACTTGAATCAATGATTAAAACAAAGCCAAATCAATTTTTGGCACTTTGTTAATTACAAAATAAAATTGAATGGTTACCCTTCTACAATGTATGATCGTTCGTGCGATAACGTGCGGGATATTTGGAATGCAATTTCTGATCATATTTCCTTCCTATTTAATCCAAGTCTCGCTGAAGATTGCTTCCCTATCCTATGAAAAAGCTCTCTTATTAATCCGATTTTTCAAATCTGGGTGTCGTAGCTATGTGGAGAACTATAGAGGTATTTGCGTTATTTCAGTTTTACCAAAACTATTTGCGAGAAACTAGTTAAAGAACATTTGGGGTTTCATGTTAAGACTTTTATTTCTCCCAGACAGCATGGATTTTTTCCCTGGTAGATCAACTGTTTACAAAAGTAGTGCTCTATTAAATGGTAATATTGTACAGGTCGTTTACACTGATTTCTTCAAGGCCTCTGACAAGATCGATCATAAATTGCTCCTGCGGAAACTTGGCTCTTTAGATTGTAAACTTTTTGCCAAATTAATTGGATTAAGTCTCATCTGGAATTTAGAACTCAAATTGTTAAAATTGGTAGTTTCACTTCAGGGTGGTCATTGGCAAATTGTCTGAGTTATTCCGATATTCTAATTTATGCGGACGACATCAAAATTTTCAAAAACTATTTCTTGCGCCAATGACGCAATGAACTTTCAATCTGACCTGACAAACTTTAAAGCTTGGTGTACATCGCATAATTTGATGCTAAAACATCTCTTAATGCAAAACAATGAGTTTTACCAGAGCCTTCTAGAGTATAGAGCTATAATCATTATGACGTATTTTTAGAAGCTTTTTTAGTGGTATAAACTTTTCACTGATTTCCATAGGAATCCATAGTAAAAAACGATGTTTTTTAGCTTCAAGTTTTTCAATGAAAACAGCAAAAATGTTACAAAATGTTTATACAAAAGTGTTTCTACATATCTTTAGCAGCAATATAAAAGAAGGGTATATTGGTATTAAGTAAATACTAATTGCAAAATTTTAAAATTAAATTATTTCTAAAATATATTTTTCAAACTTTCATTTTGAAAAATACATCAAAGTTGGCTCTGACAAATTAAAATAATACTTGCTAAATTTATCTTTAGTTTTACTAGTGTACGTTAGATGTCTATAATTGTTGGCAGAGAAATACGAAAAAAAATTATTTAATCACACAATTATGACACGTTCTTAATATTTTCTGAATTTGTTTTTGCTTTTCCTACAATTTTTGAACTCAAATTTCCCCCAGGTCTCAATTTTTGCTACGATTTTTCAAAAATGTTTACTACCCACTGCCATCTATGTATATTGACTTAATGCACACGATTTTGTAGTAAGCGTTTTCTTTTTAATTTGACCAGAAAAGCTGTTGTTATGAACTTTTTTTTTATATTTCGGTTTTAAATAAATCAATTAGGTACTACAAGAAAATGGAAAACGATTTACTTAAACGAGATTTATATATGTTGAAATTCAAACATTTATGAAAAATATTCCAGAAATCATAATTAAGAATTTGCAACGTTTTCATTTACAAATTTTTCTTAGGAAAAAAAGTGATTTCCCATATGTTTTATGTGTTTTTACTATGGAAATTTTGGTTTTTTTCCTCGTTTCTAATTCCCTTATAAAAGCTTCCCTTTTTTAGATTATGGCTTGTATAATCAAGGTTGCTTTGGTATAACTCGTGTGAAAATGAGTCATTGCAATACTCAAGTGATTGCAGCCCCTCGAAAATTTCACTTTCGTATTGCAATGACTCGTTTTCTTCACTTGTTATACAATATACTATTAAAGACTTCAGTAGTCATTGTCTTCACTATTATATTCCATTCCAGTTGGCAACTGCATAATTTCGTCGTAAAAATACAGACACTGAGCAGGTGCATATGTACTTTAGAACTTTTTGCAGGTCACATATTTTCTTAATATTTATTACGTTTACAGTATCAAACGCTCTTTGAGAAGGTAATCTTACCTCGGTAGTATATTAAACCGTAGAAGATTAAACGTAAAACTTTCCAAACTTTCAATAAATTCCCAAGCTTTCAAATTTCCGTCACTGGTCATTTCAAAATTTGAAAATTCCGAAACTTCAAATTTTTTTTTTTGCTTTTCTGCCTTTTGATTGAACAGCAATTACCTGCTTTTTAAAAAAGGAGGCCACCAATCCTTAAAGTTTAATATTTGATCATTATTTGATAAAATATTTGTATTGATTTTTGTAGTGTAGTTGATCGTTTGATCAGGGCCCCATATTCCTCTGCCAAATAAATTCTGTCAATTTTCTTTAAATTTCTCTTGATTACTCCAAACACACGATCACAAGGTAGAAAACTATGGCCTCGAACGGGGAAATAATGATATGTAGATGTTGGTCAGGTTTTTTTCAATACAAAAAGCCATTACAAATCGTAATACCGTGTTATTACGATTTTGACCAGGGCATTACTCTTGAAAAAACCGATATACAGTTTTTATTTATTTCACAAAATATTTATTTATTCTTCCAAATTTATTTCGTCGCCTTCAAAGTAATCCCCTCCCGACACAATACACTTATGCCAACGTAATTTCAAGTCTTCGAAACAAAAATTAAAGTCACCTTCCGGTATGGCCTTCAGAGCGCATAGCGATTCAATTTTTATATCTTCTATCGTCTAAAAACGATTCCCCGCAGTGGTCTTTTGAGTTTCGGGAATAGCCAGAGTCACACGGAGGTAAATCAGATGAATACAGAGGTTCTGGAACGATATGGATCGAATTTTTGGCGAAAAAGTCACAAGAATGAGTGCAGTGTTAGAAGGTGCAATATCCTGGTGCAAATACCAAGAATTGTCTGCCCACAATTATGGCCCCTTCTTGCGAACAGCTTAACATAAACGACGCATAACACTAAAATAATACTATTTGTTGACGGTTGGGCCGGGTGGAAGGAATTCTGAATGGACAACACCACGATAATCGATGGAAACTGTCAACATGACCTTCAACACTATCACGACCTCCTTTGAACTGTTTATACCACTTGTAAACATTCCTTTCCGACAAAGCATGGTAGCCCGAAGGCGAAATTTCATTCCGCAAACAAAATTTAATGCAACATTTCTTTGCTCAGTATAATTAGAAATTGTAAAAATCGCCGAATGCACTTTTAGTGTGGTACAAAACCAAGCGTAAAACAAAAACTGATGAATGAAACAAAATTTGTCACAGATGTATATTACAATGCTGCCAACATAGAAAAAAAATATTTATGATGTGCGGTTTACCCGCGCGATTTAAATTGAAAACTTGCTTTACTTTCTGGACACTGTATAGTATAAGCATGTTATAAAATATACGAAAAAGTAAAAACACAACAATATTTTACTTTTTAAATATTAGTTTAGTATTTAAAGAGCACATGGCCTGGACATGAGCCCTTTCTAAGGTAGCAAGGTAGGTGCCGTTCATTAACCATATGGTAATATCGTCTTGTCATAAAACGTATGTACGTGTCTGTGATGCAAAACCTTCATAATACTAATTTTGACAAAAAGTGGACATGTGCCCTTTCAAGAATAAACGATTCAATTGGATTGCCTTATGATTTTTTTTATTTAACGAGGTAAATTAACTGAACTTTCTGCGCAGATTCAAAAAAAATGTGGGTTCAGTGCTACTGCTGTACTTGATTTGTCCAAACGTATAACATCCCCTGGACACAAACTATATTTCGACAACTATTCTCGTCATATCATGTTTTTGAAATTTTAAGGATGGGAAATATCTTTGCTATTGGAACTATACGCTTAAATCGATTTAGAAACCCACCTCCTATAGATCTTACAGAAAGAGAATCTAGCGATGAAGTACACAGCCGTGATAAAAAGTGGTAATTGTCAAATGACAGGACAAAAAAACCGGTACATGCATGATCAAATTTTATTGGTATTGGAGCAGCAGGGATTGTGAAACGTTGGGATTAAACAACCACAAATTATAAAATTGTACAATACCAATATGGGAGAGGTGGATATTTTGGACCAGTTGATAAGCTATTATCGAGTGATCATTAAATTCAAAAAATGGTATAGTTATACTTTTATAGACTTTGCGGTCTGTGCTACATGGATTGAGTATCGTAGCTATCAACAGAAAGTTTGCATTGCAAAAAATATTCCTGATTTATTGAATTTTCGGTTACAACTTGCAAACAGTTTGATGGTTACCAGTAATTCGAAAACGTGGACGTCCAGCATATGCCCAGATAGATCGCTTCCCTGAACATAATCAGAACCACTATACCATTTCGATGTATAATGCATTAGTGTATGTCAAAGTCACAGTTCTTTTGCCCAAAGTGCAAAGTGCATTTGTGCCTAAATAAGGATAGAAATTGTTTTATGAAATTTCATAAAAAATTATTCTGAATTTTAAAAGCTTCAGCAAATTTAAGTTCCTATATATGTATAAATTTTGATTATGATTTTGTTATATTTGTACGTGTTGTCATTATTTTATATTTTTATAGTTGCTTATTGAATTATCAAAATAGATATGTGACAAATAAAACTGAAAAACCTAAAAAAAAGGTTTCAATGCTACCGCGTTCCAGTATTAATGCTGTGTTAATTAAATTTCATATTAGCTTAAATGTGCATTCATAGATGGTCCTAGTGTCAACAAAACCAACTGTGCCGATTTTGACGTGATAGCGTTTTACATCGCATGTTCAGAAAATTGATCCGAAACTTAGCCCTTGGCCGTGGCAATTACTCATCAACTATAAGCATTACTTTTAATTTAAAGATATGATTGCTTAGGTTGGTCCTTTGGCTTTATGCCTCACGCATAATATTATCGCAATGACGTCACCAGGCGGCAAAGGAACCCGCGCCGCGAACCTCTGATTTTGACCGATTTAAATGCTTCAACTAGTGTAGCGAGAGAATGGCTCATCCGATCGGAAATCCGATGGTGTCAGTTTTTACGTAAAAAACCAGTGGTTGTTAATTTATTTTAAATTAAATAAATTAATTTCCACATAAATTTTAATTAAAAATTCAAACTACAAAATAGCGATTTACAGAGATTAAGGGCAAGCGAGAGAATACCACATCAGATATCGGAGCAATTCGAATATTAATTTGTGCTTAATTTGTGGCAGATAATTTATTATAAATTAAAATAATTAATGTTCACATAAATTTTAATTAAAATTCAGATCTACATAATGGCGATTTACAATGCTAGAGGGCACTGTAAAGTGAGAATGCCTCATCTGGAGCAGATGAGGCATTCTCCCAGAGCCAGTACAACTGCCATATGTCAGTGTGAACTCCGATATACCTCTTATATATATACTCTCTCCGAATTCGTGTGCTCCATCAAGGACACCTTGGACCTAGAATGCGTCTCCAATACACTACTTAATCGTTTGCAAACAACCACTGTACTCTCATTTCATGACGCTAATAATGAAGATATTTATTTTAACAAACCCATACATCGTGCAATTTTCCGCACCGCTTATAAACGTTAACCGGGAAAAACACCTACGGCCGTGTAGAAGACACAGCCTACCCCGAATTTTTTTTACTAAGGCACACGGGCACATTAGTATTAAAAATGTACGACATATGACACGAATTGTGTTCAATTGAACCCATTACGCTAGGCTTCTCAGAGGAAACATTAGAGGAATTTTTTATCGTTTATTAATGATTCTGTTAAGCTTGTTAACGTAGTTTAGCCTGAAACTAATTTGTTTGATGGCCGGAAATAATTCACGACTGGATGAGCTAAAAAAAATCAATTCAGGAATTCCGGAATCGAGAGCATTCCAATTCGAAAATTCCGGGATCACATTTTTACCAAAAATTAATTAAGTCTTTCAACAATTATGCATTTCACTCGATGGAGGGTTTATCTTCTTTTAGGGTTTTGTAAAAACATTTTAAAATAAAGAAATAAAATTCAATACGAGAATTTCCGAGCAGAGTATGATTTATTCCAAGTTCCGGAACCCTTCTAAACCAAAATTAAATACGAAATGATTTGTGGAAATAAAATACAAAACATTTTTTTTATTATTCGTTTACGATCATTGAACTTCTAAATGTCCCCCCGTAAACTTTTTACATAAAAAACGAATCAATAAACCCAATTCCTAATTATTAAATCCATAAATAAAACACGATTATTAAAGTTGTAAACTTGTAATTTTCCCCCCCATTCATTATAATTTCACAATAATAGAGTGAAATAAACCTTGTCTATGTTATGTTCACTAATAATAGTAAATTATAATAATAGAATACCACCAACGTATATTGACACGGTCGCTCTATATAAATATGTACAAATAAAACAATCAATAAAAAAAACCAATAAAAAAATTCACCAATATAATAAAACATAAAAATACACTTAAAAATATTTTTAATTAATAAAATTAACAATTAAATTAGGATATTTCTATTTTCAAATGTGACAACGCCATTTTGTTAATATAAACGAGAGAAACAAAAAAAATTACGTAAATTAAGCTATTCCGTCACTTTTTATTTAAAAAAATTAAGAAAAAAAAAAACAAAATGGTGGATCGATTTTTTTTTCGGTTATTTAAATAAATTATTACCTTTTAGTTTATGTATCTGTTAAAGATGCATTAAATGGCGCAGGTATAATGCCCAACAAAGCAAACACTCATAAATATTTAAAAATAAATTAAAATTATAGTAACTTATCTCTAAAAATAAAAAAAAATTATAAATAAATTAAAATGTATGTATATACATAAATATAAATATAAAAATATTTTATTATTCAATTTATTACTCTTATTATTATTAATTATTATTATTATTAGTATTTAATATTGATCACATTTTTTTTTATTTATTTATTACAACCACTTGAATATACATATACAATAAATATATAAAATATTTGAGCTTTTTATCACAATTGCATTTTCTTCGTGTATTTCCTTTTTTGCATAAAATTTTCACAATTTTCTTTTTTATTTTCGATATTTTGCGATTTTCACTCACGATAAATTGATTTTGGGTTATACATATATTTACTTAACTAAAAATTTTAATTTAATAAATAACGAATGCAACAAAAAAAAATATGGAAGGAAAAATCAATATTTATAATAAATTAATTTTTAATTTGCAACAAAAAAATAAAATTGTGAAAATTATTAATATTTATAATTTCAAAAAAAAAAAAAAATTGGAAATTATTTTTTGCTTTGGTTATAAAATATAAAATTTCAAAATAAGATTTTTTATTATTATAAATATTTATTTGTTATATAAAAATTATTTTTATTTGTATATATATAGTAATAATAATAATAATAATAATAATTAATAATAATAAGACTATAGTGATGCAAAAATTATCAAAAAAAAAAAAAAAAATATATAGACTAAGATAAAAAAAAAATTAAAAAATAAGAAATAAAAAAAAAACTTTAATCAAACAAAGACGCGAATCTTTCGCGTTTTTTCTTTTTTTTTATTTATTTAATAATTTTTGTTTTTTGTTTTTTTTTTGTCTAGTTTAAAATGTACTATGTACTGTATATTAAAAGACTGTCGAGCTCGTACTAATTTTTCAGATTTTCCAAGGGAAAGTTGAGCGCACACAAAAACATTTTTCTCTTTATTGGAATTTATGAACGAAGGGAGGTAGGTGGTGGTACGAGTATGTACATGAACAAATGAAATGAGCGAGAATTTTTTTTTGTTTTATCTCTGCAGATACAAAAATACATCAATTCTAGGGGTTGAATTTTCTATATACATAAAATTATGTACTTGTGTTGGTGGATTATACATATTTTCATTCTGAAATATTAAAAGAGCCCATTAATTTTCATTTTTTTTTTTTTTTTGTATGATATGAAGAAATTTTGTCTGTGCTCTTTGTTTTCAGGCAATTTGTTTATGCAAAATTGAATTAAAGTGCTAGGAAATGTTTAACGTTTTTTCTGATGACTTGAAAACCACATAATATTCAAGGCTTAGAGCGGAGTATGTTCATCATCCTTTCAAGTGGGTGGTGGCTGCGAAGTCCGTTGAGCTTCGAATATTCGGGGATTCCTTTAAGGAATTTCCATTTTGAAATTAAACTTGGCATTTTCTAAATTTAAACCAAAGTTTTATTTTTTTTTTTAACTGGAAAATGTAAATGTAATTATAGCTGCATCCGGACATAGTCATTTGGAATTTTTCTTTGAATATTTTCAAGGTTGGGTGGCAGCTTTTATTTAGTATGGATTGGGTTCGATGGGACAAGTAATGACATAGACATATATACATAATATCAAAATGCTAATGGAACAAATTTTTTTTCAGGTTCGCGCAGCCCTTCCCTCGGTGAAGCTGCACAATAAATTTATAAAAAACGTGAGAGGCCAGTTAAAAACAATATCAAATAAGTGTTAAACTCGATTGAATTACATTTAAAATTATTGAATATTAAAAACTAAGGAGTACAGCCCGTCCTAGGACTTTCTTTACGCACAAATAAATGGGGAATTCTCTTTCTACAGTGTTCTCAAATATTGTAAATCACTATTGTGCAGATTTTAATTTCAATAAAAATGTATGTGGAGGTTAATTATTTTAATTTAAAATAAATTATCCGCCATAGTTTCTTTACTCACAAATTGAGATTAGCATTGCTCCGATCAGAAGAGGCGTTCCCCCGCGATAATGCCACCAAGCCCTGTAAATGGCTATTTTGTAGATTTTAATTTTAATTAAAATTTATGTAGAGATTAATTAATTTAATTTACAATAAATTATCTGCCATGGAATCTTTACGCATGAATTGACACAAGAATTGTTAAGATCAGACGAGGCGTTCTCTTGCTATAGTGGCGTCAAGCCCTATGGAAATCGCTATTTGTAGATTTAATTCGAATTAAATTAATGTGGTATGATTTTCGTAAAAACCCTGGCAATTTTCTTTGAAAACTGAATTTTCTATGAAATTGGTTAAACTGATCGAGCCATTCTAACGCCTTTTTGATCAACTATGACAGGTTTCAAAACCTATTTTTAGAGGTAAGAATCATTTAAATCGGAGCACTATATGAAGTATGAGAGATTTTCTTTGATTTCGCTCAAACACAAAATCGAAGGTGGCCTAGAAATTACCCTCATCCCCATCGTATGGTAATAACGGGTTAGGTGCTTATTAATGAAGGTTCATCTAAGTAAATGTCTTATTCTGATATATCTGTCAACCTCTGTGAACAGAAATATAAAATTTTGAAGTATGAGAGATTTTCTTTGATTTCGCTCAAACACAAAATCGAAGGTGGCCTAGAAATTACCCTCATCCCCATCGTATGGTAATGACGGGTTAGGTGCTTATTAATGAAGGCTCATCTAAGCAAATGTCTTATTCCGATATATCTGTCAACCTCTGTGAACAGAAATATAAAATTTTGAAGTAGGAGAGATTTTCTTTGATTTCGCTCAAACACAAAATCGAAGGTGGCCTAGAAATTACCCTCATCCCCATCGTATGGTAATGACGGGTTAGGTGCTTATTAATGAAGGTTCATCTAAGTAAATGTCTTATTCTGATATATCTGTTAACCTCTGTGAACAGAAATATAAAATTTTTGAAGTATGAGAGATTTTCTTTGATTTCGCTCAAACACAAAATCGAAGGTGGCCTAGAAATTACCCTCATCCCCATCGTATGGTAATAACGGGTTAGGTGCTTATTAATGAAGGTTCATCTAAGTAAATGTCTTATTCTGATATATCTGTTAACCTCTGTGAACAGAAATATAAAATTTTGAAGTATGAGAGATTTTCTTTGATTTCGCTCAAACACAAAATCGAAGGTGGCCTAGAAATTACCCTCATCCCCATCGTATGGTAATGACGGGTTAGGTGCTTATTAATGAAGGCTCATCTAAGCAAATGTCTTATTCCGATATATCTGTCAACCTCTGTGAACAGAAATATAAAATTTTGAAGTAGGAGAGATTTTCTTTGATTTCGCTCAAACACAAAATCGAAGGTGGCCTAGAAATTACCCTCATCCCCATCGTATGGTAATGACGGGTTAGGTGCTTATTAATGAAGGTTCATCTAAGTAAATGTCTTATTCTGATATATCTGTTAACCTCTGTGAACAGAAATATAAAATTTTTGAAGTATGAGAGATTTTCTTTGATTTCGCTCAAACACAAAATCGAAGGTGGCCTAGAAATTACTCTCATCCCCATCGTATGGTAATGACTGGTTAGGTGCTTATTAATGAAGGCTCATCTAAGTAAATGTCTTATTCTGATATATCTGTTAACCTCTGTGAACAGAAATATAAAATTTTTGAAGTATGAGAGATTTTCTTTGATTTCGCTCAAACACAAAATCGAAGGTGGCCTAGAAATTACTCTCATCCCCATCGTATGGTAATGACGGGTTAGGTGCTTATTAATGAAGGTTCATCTAAGTAAATGTCTTATTCCGATATATCTGTCAACCTCTGTGAACAGAAATATAAAATTTTGAAGTTTGAGAGATTTTCTTTGATTTCGCTCAAATACAAAACCAAAAGTGGCCTAGAAATTACCCTCATCCCCATCGTATGGTAATGACGGGTTAGGTGCTTATTAATGAAGGTTCATCTAAGTAAATGTCTTATTCTGATATATCTGTTAACCTCTGTGAACAGAAATATAAAATTTTTGAAGTATGAGAGATTTTCTTTGATTTCGCTCAAACACAAAATCGAAGGTGGCCTAGAAATGACTCTCATCCCCATCGTATGGTAATGACGGGTTAGGTGCTTATTAATGAAGGCTCATCTAAGCAAATGTCTTATTCCGATATATCTGTCAACCTCTGTGAACAGAAATATAAAATTTTGAAGTATGAGAGATTTTCTTTGATTTCGCTCAAACACAAAATCGAAGGTGGCCTTGAAATTACTCTCATCCCCATCGTATGGTAATGACGGGTTAGGTGCTTATTAATGAAGGTTCATCTAAGTAAATGTCTTATTCTGATATATCTGTTAACCTCTGTGAACAGAAATATAAAATTTTGAAGTATGAGAGATTTTCTTTGATTTCGCTCAAACACAAAACCGAAAGTGGCCTAGAAATTACCCTCATCCCCATCGTATGGTAATGACGGGTTAGGTGCTTATTAATGAAGGCTCATCTAAGCAAATGTCTTATTCCGATATATCTGTCAACCTCTGTGAACAGAAATATAAAATTTTGAAGTATGAGAGATTTTCTTTGATTTCGCTCAAACACAAAATCGAAGGTGGCCTAGAAATTACCCTCATCCCCATCGTATGGTAATGACGGGTTAGGTGCTTATTAATGAAGGTTCATCTAAGTAAATGTCTTATTCTGATATATCTGTTAACCTCTGTGAACAGAAATATAAAATTTTTGAAGTATGAGAGATTTTCTTTGATTTCGCTCAAACACAAAATCGAAGGTGGCCTAGAAATGACTCTCATCCCCATCGTATGGTAATGACTGGTTAGGTGCTTATTAATGAAGGCTCATCTAAGTAAATGTCTTATTCTGATATATCTGTTAACCTCTGTGAACAGAAATATAAAATTTTTGAAGTATGAGAGATTTTCTTTGATTTCGCTCAAACACAAAATCGAAGGTGGCCTAGAAATTACTCTCATCCCCATCGTATGGTAATGACGGGTTAGGTGCTTATTAATGAAGGTTCATCTAAGTAAATGTCTTATTCCGATATATCTGTCAACCTCTGTGAACAGAAATATAAAATTTTGAAGTTTGAGAGATTTTCTTTGATTTCGCTCAAATACAAAACCAAAAGTGGCCTAGAAATTACCCTCATCCCCTTCGTATGGTAATGACGGGTTAGGTGCTTATTAATGAAGGCTCATCTAAGCAAATGTCTTATTCCGATATATCTGTCAACCTCTGTGAACAGAAATATAAAATTTTGAAGTATGAGAGATTTTCTTTGATTTCGCTCAAACACAAAATCGAAGGTGGCCTAGAAATTACCCTCATCCCCATCGTATGGTAATGACGGGTTAGGTGCTTATTAATGAAGGTTCATCTAAGTAAATGTCTTATTCTGATATATCTGTTAACCTCTGTGAACAGAAATATAAAATTTTGAAGTATGAGAGATTTTCTTTGATTTCGCTCAAACACAAAATCGAAGGTGGCCTAGAAATTACTCTCATCCCCATCGTATGGTAATGACTGGTTAGGTGCTTATTAATGAAGGCTCATCTAAGTAAATGTCTTATTCTGATATATCTGTTAACCTCTGTGAACAGAAATATAAAATTTTTGAAGTATGAGAGATTTTCTTTGATTTCGCTCAAACACAAAATCGAAGGTGGCCTAGAAATTACTCTCATCCCCATCGTATGGTAATGACGGGTTAGGTGCTTATTAATGAAGGTTCATCTAAGTAAATGTCTTATTCCGATATATCTGTCAACCTCTGTGAACAGAAATATAAAATTTTGAAGTTTGAGAGATTTTCTTTGATTTCGCTCAAATACAAAACCAAAAGTGGCCTAGAAATTACCCTCATCCCCTTCGTATGGTAATGACGGGTTAGGTGCTTATTAATGAAGGCTCATCTAAGCAAATGTCTTATTCCGATATATCTGTCAACCTCTGTGAACAGAAATATAAAATTTTGAAGTATGAGAGATTTTCTTTGATTTCGCTCAAACACAAAATCGAAGGTGGCCTAGAAATTACCCTCATCCCCATCGTATGGTAATGACGGGTTAGGTGCTTATTAATGAAGGTTCATCTAAGTAAATGTCTTATTCTGATATATCTGTTAACCTCTGTGAACAGAAATATAAAATTTTTGAAGTATGAGAGATTTTCTTTGATTTCGCTCAAACACAAAATCGAAGGTGGCCTAGAAATTACTCTCATCCCCATCGTATGGTAATGACGGGTTAGGTGCTTATTAATGAAGGTTCATCTAAGTAAATGTCTTATTCCGATATATCTGTCAACCTCTGTGAACAGAAATATAAAATTTTGAAGTTTGAGAGATTTTCTTTGATTTCGCTCAAATACAAAACCAAAAGTGGCCTAGAAATTACCCTCATCCCCTTCGTATGGTAATGACGGGTTAGGTGCTTATTAATGAAGGCTCATCTAAGCAAATGTCTTATTCCGATATATCTGTCAACCTCTGTGAACAGAAATATAAAATTTTGAAGTATGAGAGATTTTCTTTGATTTCGCTCAAACACAAAATCGAAGGTGGCCTAGAAATTACCCTCATCCCCATCGTATGGTAATGACGGGTTAGGTGCTTATTAATGAAGGTTCATCTAAGTAAATGTCTTATTCTGATATATCTGTTAACCTCTGTGAACAGAAATATAAAATTTTGAAGTATGAGAGATTTTCTTTGATTTCGCTCAAACACAAAATCGAAGGTGGCCTAGAAATTACTCTCATCCCCATCGTATGGTAATGACTGGTTAGGTGCTTATTAATGAAGGCTCATCTAAGTAAATGTCTTATTCTGATATATCTGTTAACCTCTGTGAACAGAAATATAAAATTTTTGAAGTATGAGAGATTTTCTTTGATTTCGCTCAAACACAAAATCGAAGGTGGCCTAGAAATTACTCTCATCCCCATCGTATGGTAATGACGGGTTAGGTGCTTATTAATGAAGGTTCATCTAAGTAAATGTCTTATTCCGATATATCTGTCAACCTCTGTGAACAGAAATATAAAATTTTGAAGTTTGAGAGATTTTCTTTGATTTCGCTCAAATACAAAACCAAAAGTGGCCTAGAAATTACCCTCATCCCCTTCGTATGGTAATGACGGGTTAGGTGCTTATTAATGAAGGCTCATCTAAGCAAATGTCTTATTCCGATATATCTGTCAACCTCTGTGAACAGAAATATAAAATTTTGAAGTATGAGAGATTTTCTTTGATTTCGCTCAAACACAAAATCGAAGGTGGCCTAGAAATTACCCTCATCCCCATCGTATGGTAATGACGGGTTAGGTGCTTATTAATGAAGGCTCATCTAAGCAAATGTCTTATTCCGATATATCTGTCAACCTCTGTGAACAGAAATATAAAATTTTGAAGTAGGAGAGATTTTCTTTGATTTCGCTCAAACACAAAATCGAAGGTGGCCTAGAAATTACCCTCATCCCCATCGTATGGTAATGACGGGTTAGGTGCTTATTAATGAAGGTTCATCTAAGTAAATGTCTTATTCTGATATATCTGTTAACCTCTGTGAACAGAAATATAAAATTTTGAAGTATGAGAGATTTTCTTTGATTTCGCTCAAACACAAAATCGAAGGTGGCCTAGAAATTACCCTCATCCCCATCGTATGGTAATGACGGGTTAGGTGCTTATTAATGAAGGCTCATCTAAGCAAATGTCTTATTCCGATATATCTGTCAACCTCTGTGAACAGAAATATAAAATTTTGAAGTAGGAGAGATTTTCTTTGATTTCGCTCAAACACAAAATCGAAGGTGGCCTAGAAATTACCCTCATCCCCATCGTATGGTAATGACGGGTTAGGTGCTTATTAATGAAGGTTCATCTAAGTAAATGTCTTATTCTGATATATCTGTTAACCTCTGTGAACAGAAATATAAAATTTTTGAAGTATGAGAGATTTTCTTTGATTTCGCTCAAACACAAAATCGAAGGTGGCCTAGAAATTACCCTCATCCCCATCGTATGGTAATAACGGGTTAGGTGCTTATTAATGAAGGTTCATCTAAGTAAATGTCTTATTCTGATATATCTGTTAACCTCTGTGAACAGAAATATAAAATTTTGAAGTATGAGAGATTTTCTTTGATTTCGCTCAAACACAAAACCGAAAGTGGCCTAGAAATTACCCTCATCCCCATCGTATGGTAATGACGGGTTAGGTGCTTATTAATGAAGGCTCATCTAAGCAAATGTCTTATTCCGATATATCTGTCAACCTCTGTGAACAGAAATATAAAATTTTGAAGTATGAGAGATTTTCTTTGATTTCGCTCAAACACAAAATCGAAGGTGGCCTAGAAATTACCCTCATCCCCATCGTATGGTAATGACGGGTTAGGTGCTTATTAATGAAGGTTCATCTAAGTAAATGTCTTATTCTGATATATCTGTTAACCTCTGTGAACAGAAATATAAAATTTTTGAAGTATGAGAGATTTTCTTTGATTTCGCTCAAACACAAAATCGAAGGTGGCCTAGAAATTACTCTCATCCCCATCGTATGGTAATGACGGGTTAGGTGCTTATTAATGAAGGTTCATCTAAGTAAATGTCTTATTCCGATATATCTGTCAACCTCTGTGAACAGAAATATAAAATTTTGAAGTTTGAGAGATTTTCTTTGATTTCGCTCAAATACAAAACCAAAAGTGGCCTAGAAATTACCCTCATCCCCTTCGTATGGTAATGACGGGTTAGGTGCTTATTAATGAAGGCTCATCTAAGCAAATGTCTTATTCCGATATATCTGTCAACCTCTGTGAACAGAAATATAAAATTTTGAAGTAGGAGAGATTTTCTTTGATTTCGCTCAAACACAAAATCGAAGGTGGCCTAGAAATTACCCTCATCCCCATCGTATGGTAATGACGGGTTAGGTGCTTATTAATGAAGGTTCATCTAAGTAAATGTCTTATTCTGATATATCTGTTAACCTCTGTGAACAGAAATATAAAATTTTTGAAGTATGAGAGATTTTCTTTGATTTCGCTCAAACACAAAATCGAAGGTGGCCTAGAAATTGCTCTCATCCCCATCGTATGGTAATGACTGGTTAGGTGCTTATTAATGAAGGCTCATCTAAGTAAATGTCTTATTCTGATATATCTGTTAACCTCTGTGAACAGAAATATAAAATTTTTGAAGTATGAGAGATTTTCTTTGATTTCGCTCAAACACAAAATCGAAGGTGGCCTAGAAATTACTCTCATCCCCATCGTATGGTAATGACGGGTTAGGTGCTTATTAATGAAGGTTCATCTAAGTAAATGTCTTATTCCGATATATCTGTCAACCTCTGTGAACAGAAATATAAAATTTTGAAGTTTGAGAGATTTTCTTTGATTTCGCTCAAATACAAAACCAAAAGTGGCCTAGAAATTACCCTCATCCCCATCGTATGGTAATGACGGGTTAGGTGCTTATTAATGAAGGTTCATCTAAGTAAATGTCTTATTCTGATATATCTGTTAACCTCTGTGAACAGAAATATAAAATTTTTGAAGTATGAGAGATTTTCTTTGATTTCGCTCAAACACAAAATCGAAGGTGGCCTAGAAATGACTCTCATCCCCATCGTATGGTAATGACGGGTTAGGTGCTTATTAATGAAGGCTCATCTAAGCAAATGGCTTATTCCGATATATCTGTCAACCTCTGTGAACAGAAATATAAAATTTTTGAAGTATGAGAGATTTTCTTTGATTTCGCTCAAACACAAAATCGAAGGTGGCCTAGAAATTACTCTCATCCCCATCGTATGGTAATGACGGGTTAGGTGCTTATTAATGAAGGTTCATCTAAGTAAATGTCTTATTCCGATATATCTGTCAACCTCTGTGAACAGAAATATAAAATTTTGAAGTTTGAGAGATTTTCTTTGATTTCGCTCAAATACAAAACCAAAAGTGGCCTAGAAATTACCCTCATCCCCTTCGTATGGTAATGACGGGTTAGGTGCTTATTAATGAAGGCTCATCTAAGCAAATGTCTTATTCCGATATATCTGTCAACCTCTGTGAACAGAAATATAAAATTTTGAAGTAGGAGAGATTTTCTTTGATTTCGCTCAAACACAAAATCGAAGGTGGCCTAGAAATTACCCTCATCCCCATCGTATGGTAATGACGGGTTAGGTGCTTATTAATGAAGGTTCATCTAAGTAAATGTCTTATTCTGATATATCTGTTAACCTCTGTGAACAGAAATATAAAATTTTTGAAGTATGAGAGATTTTCTTTGATTTCGCTCAAACACAAAATCGAAGGTGGCCTAGAAATTGCTCTCATCCCCATCGTATGGTAATGACTGGTTAGGTGCTTATTAATGAAGGCTCATCTAAGTAAATGTCTTATTCTGATATATCTGTTAACCTCTGTGAACAGAAATATAAAATTTTTGAAGTATGAGAGATTTTCTTTGATTTCGCTCAAACACAAAATCGAAGGTGGCCTAGAAATTACTCTCATCCCCATCGTATGGTAATGACGGGTTAGGTGCTTATTAATGAAGGTTCATCTAAGTAAATGTCTTATTCCGATATATCTGTCAACCTCTGTGAACAGAAATATAAAATTTTGAAGTATGAGAGATTTTCTTTGATTTCGCTCAAACACAAAATCGAAGGTGGCCTAGAAATTACTCTCATCCCCATCGTATGGTAATGACGGGTTAGGTGCTTATTAATGAAGGTTCATCTAAGTAAATGTCTTATTCTGATATATCTGTTAACCTCTGTGAACAGAAATATAAAATTTTGAAGTATGAGAGATTTTCTTTGATTTCGCTCAAACACAAAACCGAAAGTGGCCTAGAAATTACCCTCATCCCCATCGTATGGTAATGACGGGTTAGGTGCTTATTAATGAAGGCTCATCTAAGCAAATGTCTTATTCCGATATATCTGTCAACCTCTGTGAACAGAAATATAAAATTTTGAAGTATGAGAGATTTTCTTTGATTTCGCTCAAACACAAAATCGAAGGTGGCCTAGAAATTACCCTCATCCCCATCGTATGGTAATGACGGGTTAGGTGCTTATTAATGAAGGTTCATCTAAGTAAATGTCTTATTCTGATATATCTGTTAACCTCTGTGAACAGAAATATAAAATTTTTGAAGTATGAGAGATTTTCTTTGATTTCGCTCAAACACAAAATCGAAGGTGGCCTAGAAATGACTCTCATCCCCATCGTATGGTAATGACTGGTTAGGTGCTTATTAATGAAGGCTCATCTAAGTAAATGTCTTATTCTGATATATCTGTCAACCTCTGTGAACAGAAATATAAAATTTTGAAGTTTGAGAGATTTTCTTTGATTTCGCTCAAATACAAAACCAAAAGTGGCCTAGAAATTACCCTCATCCCCATCGTATGGTAATGACGGGTTAGGTGCTTATTAATGAAGGTTCATCTAAGTAAATGTCTTATTCTGATATATCTGTTAACCTCTGTGAACAGAAATATAAAATTTTTGAAGTATGAGAGATTTTCTTTGATTTCGCTCAAACACAAAATCGAAGGTGGCCTAGAAATGACTCTCATCCCCATCGTATGGTAATGACGGGTTAGGTGCTTATTAATGAAGGCTCATCTAAGCAAATGGCTTATTCCGATATATCTGTCAACCTCTGTGAACAGAAATATAAAATTTTTGAAGTATGAGAGATTTTCTTTGATTTCGCTCAAACACAAAATCGAAGGTGGCCTAGAAATTACTCTCATCCCCATCGTATGGTAATGACGGGTTAGGTGCTTATTAATGAAGGTTCATCTAAGTAAATGTCTTATTCCGATATATCTGTCAACCTCTGTGAACAGAAATATAAAATTTTGAAGTTTGAGAGATTTTCTTTGATTTCGCTCAAATACAAAACCAAAAGTGGCCTAGAAATTACCCTCATCCCCTTCGTATGGTAATGACGGGTTAGGTGCTTATTAATGAAGGCTCATCTAAGCAAATGTCTTATTCCGATATATCTGTCAACCTCTGTGAACAGAAATATAAAATTTTGAAGTAGGAGAGATTTTCTTTGATTTCGCTCAAACACAAAATCGAAGGTGGCCTAGAAATTACCCTCATCCCCATCGTATGGTAATGACGGGTTAGGTGCTTATTAATGAAGGTTCATCTAAGTAAATGTCTTATTCTGATATATCTGTTAACCTCTGTGAACAGAAATATAAAATTTTTGAAGTATGAGAGATTTTCTTTGATTTCGCTCAAACACAAAATCGAAGGTGGCCTAGAAATTGCTCTCATCCCCATCGTATGGTAATGACTGGTTAGGTGCTTATTAATGAAGGCTCATCTAAGTAAATGTCTTATTCTGATATATCTGTTAACCTCTGTGAACAGAAATATAAAATTTTTGAAGTATGAGAGATTTTCTTTGATTTCGCTCAAACACAAAATCGAAGGTGGCCTAGAAATTACTCTCATCCCCATCGTATGGTAATGACGGGTTAGGTGCTTATTAATGAAGGTTCATCTAAGTAAATGTCTTATTCCGATATATCTGTCAACCTCTGTGAACAGAAATATAAAATTTTGAAGTATGAGAGATTTTCTTTGATTTCGCTCAAACACAAAATCGAAGGTGGCCTAGAAATTACTCTCATCCCCATCGTATGGTAATGACGGGTTAGGTGCTTATTAATGAAGGTTCATCTAAGTAAATGTCTTATTCTGATATATCTGTTAACCTCTGTGAACAGAAATATAAAATTTTGAAGTATGAGAGATTTTCTTTGATTTCGCTCAAACACAAAACCGAAAGTGGCCTAGAAATTACCCTCATCCCCATCGTATGGTAATGACGGGTTAGGTGCTTATTAATGAAGGCTCATCTAAGCAAATGTCTTATTCCGATATATCTGTCAACCTCTGTGAACAGAAATATAAAATTTTGAAGTATGAGAGATTTTCTTTGATTTCGCTCAAACACAAAATCGAAGGTGGCCTAGAAATTACCCTCA
Organism: Tipula helvola; assembly: GCA_963556165.1. Taxonomy (NCBI): domain Eukaryota; kingdom Metazoa; phylum Arthropoda; class Insecta; order Diptera; family Tipulidae; genus Tipula; species Tipula helvola. Next base: position 371,701,107 of record OY744481.1, read on the forward strand.
TCCCCATCGTATGGTAATGACGGGTTAGGTGCTTATTAATGAAGGTTCATCTAAGTAAATGTCTTATTCTGATATATCTGTTAACCTCTGTGAACAGAAATATAAAATTTTTGAAGTATGAGAGATTTTCTTTGATTTCGCTCAAACACAAAATCGAAGGTGGCCTAGAAATGACTCTCATCCCCATCGTATGGTAATGACTGGTTAGGTGCTTATTAATGAAGGCTCATCTAAGTAAATGTCTTATTCTGATATATCTGTTAACCTCTGTGAACAGAAATATAAAATTTTTGAAGTATGAGAGATTTTCTTTGATTTCGCTCAAACACAAAATCGAAGGTGGCCTAGAAATTACTCTCATCCCCATCGTATGGTAATGACGGGTTAGGTGCTTATTAATGAAGGTTCATCTAAGTAAATGTCTTATTCCGATATATCTGTCAACCTCTGTGAACAGAAATATAAAATTTTGAAGTTTGAGAGATTTTCTTTGATTTCGCTCAAATACAAAACCAAAAGTGGCCTAGAAATTACCCTCATCCCCATCGTATGGTAATGACGGGTTAGGTGCTTATTAATGAAGGTTCATCTAAGTAAATGTCTTATTCTGATATATCTGTTAACCTCTGTGAACAGAAATATAAAATTTTTGAAGTATGAGAGATTTTCTTTGATTTCGCTCAAACACAAAATCGAAGGTGGCCTAGAAATGACTCTCATCCCCATCGTATGGTAATGACGGGTTAGGTGCTTATTAATGAAGGCTCATCTAAGCAAATGGCTTATTCCGATATATCTGTCAACCTCTGTGAACAGAAATATAAAATTTTTGAAGTATGAGAGATTTTCTTTGATTTCGCTCAAACACAAAATCGAAGGTGGCCTAGAAATTACTCTCATCCCCATCGTATGGTAATGACGGGTTAGGTGCTTATTAATGAAGGTTCATCTAAGTAAATGTCTTATTCCGATATATCTGTCAACCTCTGTGAACAGAAATATAAAATTTTGAAGTTTGAGAGATTTTCTTTGATTTCGCTCAAATACAAAACCAAAAGTGGCCTAGAAATTACCCTCATCCCCTTCGTATGGTAATGACGGGTTAGGTGCTTATTAATGAAGGCTCATCTAAGCAAATGTCTTATTCCGATATATCTGTCAACCTCTGTGAACAGAAATATAAAATTTTGAAGTAGGAGAGATTTTCTTTGATTTCGCTCAAACACAAAATCGAAGGTGGCCTAGAAATTACCCTCATCCCCATCGTATGGTAATGACGGGTTAGGTGCTTATTAATGAAGGTTCATCTAAGTAAATGTCTTATTCTGATATATCTGTTAACCTCTGTGAACAGAAATATAAAATTTTTGAAGTATGAGAGATTTTCTTTGATTTCGCTCAAACACAAAATCGAAGGTGGCCTAGAAATTGCTCTCATCCCCATCGTACGGTAATGACTGGTTAGGTGCTTATTAATGAAGGCTCATCTAAGTAAATGTCTTATTCTGATATATCTGTTAACCTCTGTGAACAGAAATATAAAATTTTTGAAGTATGAGAGATTTTCTTTGATTTCGCTCAAACACAAAATCGAAGGTGGCCTAGAAATTACTCTCATCCCCATCGTATGGTAATGACGGGTTAGGTGCTTATTAATGAAGGTTCATCTAAGTAAATGTCTTATTCCGATATATCTGTCAACCTCTGTGAACAGAAATATAAAATTTTGAAGTATGAGAGATTTTCTTTGATTTCGCTCAAACACAAAATCGAAGGTGGCCTAGAAATTACTCTCATCCCCATCGTATGGTAATGACGGGTTAGGTGCTTATTAATGAAGGTTCATCTAAGTAAATGTCTTATTCTGATATATCTGTTAACCTCTGTGAACAGAAATATAAAATTTTGAAGTATGAGAGATTTTCTTTGATTTCGCTCAAACACAAAACCGAAAGTGGCCTAGAAATTACCCTCATCCCCATCGTATGGTAATGACGGGTTAGGTGCTTATTAATGAAGGCTCATCTAAGCAAATGTCTTATTCCGATATATCTGTCAACCTCTGTGAACAGAAATATAAAATTTTGAAGTATGAGAGATTTTCTTTGATTTCGCTCAAACACAAAATCGAAGGTGGCCTAGAAATTACCCTCATCCCCATCGTATGGTAATGACGGGTTAGGTGCTTATTAATGAAGGTTCATCTAAGTAAATGTCTTATTCTGATATATCTGTTAACCTCTGTAACAGAAATATAAAATTTTGAAGTTTGAGAGATTTTCTTTGATTTCGTTCAAATACAAAACCAAAAGTGGCCTAGAAATTACCCTCATCCCCTTCGTATGGTAATGACGGGTTAGGTGCTTATTAATGAAGGCTCATCTAAGCAAATGTCTTATTCCGATATATCTATCAACCTCTGTGAACAGAAATATAAAATTTTGAAGTATGAGAGATTTTCTTTGATTTCGCTCAAATACAACACCAAAAGTGGCCTAGAAATTACCCTCATCCCCTTCGTATGGTAATGACGGGTTAGGTGCTTATTAATGAAGGCTCATCTAAGCAAATGTCTTATTCCGATATATCTGTCAACCTCTGTGAACAGAAATATATCTTAAGTTCGTATATTATATTTTTAATTCTCTTAAAATGTATAATACGTGTAAAGTTCTTTAAAATAACCTTTTTTTGTAGTGTGTTTCTGTGCTATAAGAACTTATATTATGTAACATAGTTTTTGATAAATTGCTTGAATAACGTATTGATTGAGATGCACCTAGAAAGAACGAAAAAATGTGTTTTCAGATATAAACTTAACTTTTATCGGGATGGTTTTTATGAGTCGTTTTTTCATTATTTTGTTGTTGATAGGCTTTTATTTGTATCAGATTTTAAAATAAGAATGTCTGAAAAAATCATGACTTAAAATCTTGTTTCAGATAAATAATTTTTTTTTCTCGGGATAGAGTGAAATTTTATTACATTTCTATGATTTTTCGTGCTAAAAGGCTTTTTATATTGAATTTAGCGTGGACACATTAATTTTTCGGGATAAAAATGCTTTTTTTCGGGCTAACTTCACATACGTAGGAAAAAAGGCAAAAAAAATCGGCCAACCGACGTGAAAGTCAAAGCCAACTGTGTTCTACAGTCACCCTAGCTATATACACTGAGATATATACATAGAGACCACAGTACACAAAATAGAGGTAATATACTCACGGGTTCTATTTTCGTTCATTTTCGCGCAGCTGTCAAAAAATGCCAATATGGCGAATGTTTGAGACCTGAATATACTAAATAAAATAATTATATAAAAAAATGTATTTGAATTAAATAAGTTTTTTATTTACTTAAATAACTGTTTATTTATTTATTGAAAATAACTTCTATTTTTTAAACTTTACTAGGCATGTACATATGCATACATATACGTACACATATTATTATAAAAAGGTCTCTATGTTCCGCCATTTTTTCAATTTGTTGTTTTTGTAATTTTTGGCAGATGCGCAATATATTACCTTTATTATGTGTACTGTGCATAGAGACGACATGCAAAATATTTATCATAGTAAACAGCAAAAAAGAATGGTAGGTACAAGTTTTTTTTAGTTGTACCGCTCATTTTATATATGCCTCACACTCTAAAAAGCTAATTCCGAAAAAGGGCCGTACCGGATTCGAAAATAATTTTGTTAATATTAAACTTGCGCATGACTCATTAAACATACAAAGATTTTGAGACTGATTAACTAATTGAAGCATTATTTGAACTATTCACACATTGCACTACTTATCTTCGGAAAATATTTAAATTATTTCTCACTATTTTTCCTTGAAATGTTCAATACATACCTGGAAAATAAATAAAAACAAAAAACAAATGTTTGTGAAACGTCAAGCTTTCGAACATAAACAAACTTAATACTAAACATTTTGAAAAACAAAAATATGAAAGAACAATTTAGTGTATTGAAAAAAGATAACGCATTATTGACTCGAAGGCCATAGCCTACTACATATGTTTTTATAGCGGTACGAAGGTTAGGTTTATATGATTTCATTTCCGAAAATTCGAAACCAATTCAAGACAAGGAAAATAAATACGTTCTCTGTCACACAGACGCAAGCTTTTTTTCTTCTTCTTCGTTTTTTTTTCTTGTACCATGAATTTTTGCCTATGCCGTAACCAGCCATCAGAATTGCAGCGAGATTTGAATACCATACAGTCAAACCTGTTTTTGTGCGGTAGATAGAAAACCGCACAAAAAAAATATTCACAAACTCCATAAATCGCTATAATAAATAATTTTGTACAAAAATTACAAAAAAAAAATTTTAATGCGGTGAAGAGGGACCGCATATAAAAAGTCTCCCTTAGAAAATACATATTATGTCAAAATTTAACGAAATAGCGAGAAAGTGATTTCCAAACAAAATAAATAATTAAATTACACATGGAAACATTTTAAAAAAATTTAATTTCTCATTTTTAAATAAAACGGTAAATTTCCTTTTTTCTTACATCATTACCCAAGTATTTTTATATCCGACAATTTTTGTATTTTTCGGACATTTAGCTGAAAACATGAATTTTTTTCCGAATGTTGGCCAAAAAAATCGGAACATGATGAAATTTGGTTTGCAACTTTTGTTTTCATCATTTTCCGATTTTTTTGGCCAAGTTTCATAGTAAATCTTATAATATGTAAGTCGGACATTATTGCTGAAAAAAGTCGGTGATGAATTCAGTTTTGTTATACTTGGGTGGTTGTGAAGTAAACATTTCTTTTAGGTAACTAAATTATATTCTTTGTGTACAAGATAATAGGTAATTACATATTGATATTTGCTGAAATATGGAATATATATATATATATATATGTATATATATATATATATATATATATATATATATATATATATATATATATATATATATATATATATAGATATATATATATATATATATATATATATATATATTTATATAAGAATATTGAGCATGTCTAATGAATAATGAACTTGGCTGATGCAATAGGTATGAAAATGGCTGAACAGAATCTCGATATTCATATACAGCATAAAAACGCCCGCACAAAAATAGGTTTGACTGTACTATAAATTGTGTGGTATATCAGCAAATACCATATAACATTTTGAGGGCACAACTCAGAATATTTTGATTTTCCAATTTGTTCGCCATTTTCAATTTCATCGCAATATATCTTATACGCCTCTATAGAATTTATCGCGTAATTATTTTAATACCATTCGCTTCTTATCAATATTCACGAGTAATACTTTTCGCATTCGATTCACAGCTTTATATATTGACTGCTTTGTCTTGTATGGTATTCCATATGCTTCTGGATGCTCACTTATTGTATAGTATATCTTCGATTGGCTCGATATTGACGCTGTCTCTCGGTATTTTTGTTTTCGCTTCCTTTGTTCTGTATCGTTTTGGTTGTTTCTGATATTGACTTGCTTGATTCTTAACACTTCCTCGATACTGTTTAGTTCGCTGACGTTCCTTTTTTCCATAGAGAAAACATTCTTCAGTATTAACCCATTGCTTCTCACGAAAACGTCTCATAGCCTCCTTACCCATTTTCTAATTTAAAAAAACTGAGGTTCCACTTGACCATTTATAATGGATTTTGTGTATGAAAAAAAGAGTTCAAAATGAAAGTGTCACATGTACGAACTCGGTATAATTTTTTAAAATAAAATGAAAACAAAAATTTATATCGATCTTAATTTTAGGCTCAAAAGCAACAATTAACAGGATTTTTTAAGCATAAACAATATAAAAGCAATTTTTAATTTCCGCATTTTAATCCGACAGAATGCGCAGATTTTGCTTAATTTTTGACTAATTTGCATCCTAAGTATTTTTATATGCAGGAAAATTTAAAAATAATTAGTAAATCAATTAAATTTAAAATTATTTTTTACTAATTAAATAGTGATTTAGTGACTTATAATTTGTAAACTATTGCAACATTTTTATTACGTCTCCATTACGCCTCGGAAGTGGTCCAAAATTTTGTTAATAAAATCGCAAGGAGTTTTATCTCACACGGCCTTATAAGCACCCAATTATATTTTTGATCTTGCTAGATTTTGAATATCTTCCGCTTTCATTTAAACCGCAGCAAAGATAAATAATAACTCTGCATTGGCCTAGGCAACTAATTATGTTCAATATTTTTATTTAATTTCGGGGCTATGATACTTCTTGTGTATTGGACCGTTATTATGCTGAAGAGCAAATTGAAGGACGACTAATTTTTCAACAATAGTCAACAAATGGAAATGCTACAACATTCAATAAATCGAAATATACCTTCGACCAGTTTTTAAAATTGTTGGATACAAGATGTGATGCTCTTAAAACTAATAAACTAATAAATTTGAATTAGATTTGAATAGCCTGCAAACAGAAACCCGCGTTATATAAGTGTTCATTATTCAAAAGTATGAATGTGGAAAACCGGTGCAAGTTATGGAAAATTCTATAACATTTGAACGAATTATTTGCGAACAAGACATCTATAGCCACAACGTTTTTCACGCGCTGCTTGTTGGATTTGTCAAAGATGTCATGATTCCCTATTGTATACAGTGATCAACAATCAACAAGCCTACAAACAATAAACGAGAATACAATCAACAACAAAACAGCACTTGACGAACAATGCGGCTACGACACAAACAAACAACATCCACACATTTTTAAATTGTTCAACAAAATCCTTCCATGACTTTGAAACACCTCTTAAAACAATTTTTCCGACAGCCTAGATATATGCAATTAAACAACGGTGAATTAATGCAATTAAACAACGGTGAATTAATGAAAATATTTTCATGTTTCAATGTACGGTCTAGCTTCATGTTCAGCAGGAACAACAAGAGGCAACGGATTTTACAGTAAAATTACGTATAATTCCACAGTACACTATACAACTAACGGCACATACTTATAATTGAGGAAATCTCTTCACCCTACCAGCGGCGATAGTATCAATATCGCGAAGAAGATGAGCAAACCACGAAGATTAGAATAAAACACTATCCCCATCTGGGTTGGCTATCACTGATTATCATTTGGTTTAAAATGATACTACAAAAATTGTGGCCAGCCAAAATAGATGGATGAGGAAACACCAAAAAACATTCTAAATTTATGGAATAAAATTTATACTAATTTAGGTTATCTTCAATAGATAAATATTCCAAGGTGTCTACTTCAATCGTCAAACGAGCAAACATCTATGCAACTACATGCATTTTGTGATGCCTTAGAGACAGCATACGATTGTGTGGTAAACCTCAGATTCCGCAACAATGAAAGAGAAACAATGAGTCGGCTAGGATGTTCCAAAAGTAAGGTAGCGCCAATCAAACAAATCAGTTTTCCAATGCCCAAGATAATGAAATATTGCCACCTTCTATTTAACGTCGAAAGTCTGTAAACATGTACGGCTATCAGATGGATGTTCCGGCTAGATGGAAAACGTTTATAGCCAATCGAACCAATACCATTTCGATATAAGTACTAGAGAGAAGTAGAGCCATCTTTCTTCTAGTCAAAATCCAGCGAATTATATACCTAGGGGAATATATCTAAAATTAATGACAAATTTACAAAACTGGTGGCATGTACCTAGTTGGCTGAAATAAAACGAAACCAATTGGCCAAATAAAAACATGCAAGCGAAGAAAGAAGTGCACCACACTTCACAAATCAATCTCTAACTAAACCCCTTAATCCCCTATTCAACCCCAACCCAATCATCAACACAATCCTCAAATCTGCCCCAACCCAACCCTCATGTAAATCACTTAACCCATATATATTAAAGCTAATTCTATAACTCAATTCACAATTTAATCAGTGCATGGTTAGATTTATTAAAAACAAAATTTTGGAGCATTTCGAAACAAAAATTTTTCTATATGTCGTCTCAGTATCACATCTGCTACCTCTGTACCAACTTTCAACCCAATCGAGCTATAGTTTGGTCGAAAAAAAAAATGTGAACTGAATCGACAGAATTTTGAAATTGTGCACTTAAATTTGTCGTAAATTAATTGTATTCCCTTTTCTACAAAACTAACTTTATTTTGTTGAAATTGGATTTTTGTAAAAAAAATGAAATCAAAATAAAAATATTTATTAAAAATTTCCGATTAATCGAAATTTTGCCATATCGATTAATCAACCATGCCCTAAATTAAATCCCAAACTAAACTGCTTACTGAACTCTAACCCAAATCCAACTCAACCCTAACTCAACCAGCAAATCAATCCCATCTCAATCCTAAAACTAACGCCCAGCTCAACCTTCAACCCAACATTTATAAAAATTTTGTAAACGTGGATCGAAAACCACGTGGTAATACCATGTGTTAATTAGCACACGGTGTTGGGTCAATTAGTATTTCAGATACTTGATCCTCTTGACGTACAGGTTCCAAAAGCTTTTTAATTCTCCGCCTTGACCATAGAAACAGATTGGCGGAAAAAAATCCAAATCGATCAAGCCGTTCTCGAGATATACCAGGTTCAGATATCCAGACAGACGGACGGACTTTTTTTTCTTTTTCGATCTCAGGGGCTTTCAGAACGCGGAGATAGTGATTTTGGATAAACAAAATTTCATTTCTTATTTTCTAACACTACATTTAGGGTCTATGGGCCGCATGTCACAAGATGGAATAGCTATTGCGTGCCATCACACTCTTTCAAGAGTGCTAAATTGCAGTAAAAAAATGGTTTTCACCCTATGAATCGATTTCATGAACAAAAATATTGTTTTATATGTCCTGGAAATGTGATGGCTAATAAAAATTTCGTAAATTATTCATCTGCTGAGAATATTGATGCATCTATGAGATAAACGAGTATATCATACAGGATCATGATCCTTCCACCAAAATCTTAAATCTAGATGAAAAAACTGTATCTTTTATTTTTTTTTAGTTCGAAAACCTATACACAAATTCCTCATCCAACATCAGTTCACAAACAAAAAAATTCCTAATCATTTCTACCCCTTCCCAAAGAAAATATTTTGGCAACATCAAACAAATTAAATTTTTCAATTGTAACAAACAACCATTAGCTTAGTTACCAGACATCATGAGCGATTCTTCCAAAAAAAAAAAAAGGAATTTACCGATGTTTAGATAGATACAACGAACGACGACGGGTACATAAATGTGTAGGAAATTGATGTATTCATTGTGGGTGGTATATTATGTGTATTTGTATATAATACACCCCACAACCGCGAGGATATAATGTTATACCAAGAGAAAGAGAAAGATTTTCATTTTTCAAGGCATGAATGTATAGTTTTTATGGAGTAAAATTTATTAGCTTTTTTCAGTGTGGAATTTTTGTTGTTTTTCCAGGGGATTGGAAACTCACATAGCTTCTCTTTCTCTTTCTCTTTGTATGTCTCACATTTTTTGTGGTGTTTTATATTTTCCTTTTTTCTATTAAATTTGCAACATACTCGTATAAATGGGAAAATCGATAATTTAGTGTATGGTATATATACAAAATTAATGGCAAACTAACACAGGGAGTATCATAAGCGTGATATAAGTGAATTAATTAGTCGTGGTTTAATATGCTGAATTTACATTGGATTAATCTAATGGGGCAATTAAAAAGTGCAGGATTATATCAAGAACTCATTTTTTACTGTCAGTCAAGTATATGCTGTACTGTACTAATAAATATAATAAAGGCAACCCCATTACGAATTCAATGTATGCGCAGCAATAGAGTTTAACCCTAACCAGGAAAAAAAATATTTTATGGTTACTTCTTCCTTAACTTTTTCCTTAATGTGTCTTTTACGTAAATACACAACAAAGGAAGGAAATGAACAAAGAACGATGAGAATGGATCATATGCAGGATTAGTGGGCCGTGCCGTGTTGAGGTATTCTATGAAGAGAGTCCATTGTACAAATGCAACCTCCTAAGGAAATTGAGCCGTGGAACTCATTGTTCTTCTGCAAATCGTGGCTCAATATTATACCTATACGAACTGATCGTCAAGAATGATATTTTTGGTCTGGACGAAGCTCTAGCGAACGCACGCCACGAAAATATTTGTAGAACGCACAAAAGGCTCCTAATTATCATTTGTAGAAAAAATAACAGTGAAAAACAATTCAATCTAAAAACGAAAGGAGTTTCAGTCATAAAATTTCCCATACAAATATTATGACTAAAACTCCATTCGAAAAGACCTTCAGTCACAAAAAAAAAAAAAAAGACGTTTCGGTCAGAAAACAGTTTGACTGAAATGCTTTAAAGAACAACCTTCTTTAAAGGTATTCTTGCCATAACTTTTTAGACTGGAGTATCTTTTATTTGGTTGGTTTTTTGAAGAGAGAAATTATTTTGACTGAGTTACCTTCTAATTGTTAACCGAAACTCCTTTGTTTTTGACTGAACTACTTTTTACTGGAGCCCCGGAGCCCACGTATAGATCTACGAAGGCATTTCAGTCAAAAAAACCAACCAATAAAAAGGTATTCCATTCCAAAAAGTAGTAACTAAACTACCTTTCAGTCGGTGTCTGTCGGCGATAATACATGACTGCAAGTTCTTTAGATTGAATTCTAACCTGTTTGCCTCATACCAGTTGAAAATTGCAAGTAAATCTTTCGCATACCCAATCTAATGGCATGGTTAGTGGTATAGTAAATGTAGATATAGCAAAACCCCGGTCACTTACTCATTTTTTACAACTTTGTATTGAACCCTTAATCAATATCCACAAACAATAATAACAACTGAAAAATGTAATTTGATTTTATTCCTTTAATTGTGGTTTCATAAAAAGAATTTGGGACGTAAACACACACGTAATGTTTACATACACATAACAGTAAACAGAACTTGAACGCAAAACAAATAAACACCTGAAACGTTGCCATATACCCACACTGCTGGCCTTGCTTATTTCATTTTTTTTTTCTATTATTATACGATATTATATACCGTCATAATAGTGGTTGATGGTTTTTATTTTATCAATAACTTTAAATCAAAAATAATTTTCCCCAAAAATGGGGTAAAGAACAATGAAAATACTACAGTGTTATAACCCATCTTGTTTTAATCTATTGTACCTATGACGGCATATAAAGCTATTCATTGGATAATTGAATGAAATATTTTATGTTTACATGACATAGGGTGTGTCAAAAGTTATAGGTTGTAGTTACCAAAAAATGACCTGGTAAATTCTTCTATATGTAGTCAGTATTTGTTATATTAGCAACTGCTTCCATTTCACATGGTAAGTTGCTAAAAAAAATTATTTTTGCCCCTTGTCATTCAAGTTTAGCTGGCCGTCTACAACACAGAGCTATGTCAAATATTCTGCTTCTGAATTGCATAAAGTTACTACAAATTTACCGACATCAACAACAATCACTTATCGATCCATATTTTCTATATATAGATAAATCAAAATAGTCGTACAACCTTGTTTCTGGTCGATCGCGATCGACCTTATAGGCGGCACCCCAGATCTAGGTAACCAAAACACAGACAACGCAAATACACAATTCTCTTGCCATTGTGTCTTGGCTTATCAAAACGTCGCAATCGTTCTGCCTTACGACACTATCTTGTCGGGTTTGCATCTTCGCTATTTTTGTTACCGCACAGCAAATAAAATATTATTACTGTGACACCTATAGTAGAATAGAATAAGTTAATTGATAGCGCAAAGTTCTAAGGTACTAAAATGGAATTTTCCATAATAAAACTGTTCTAAATGTGTCTGAACTGTTCTTACCGGAACAATCAAGAAATTTCGAGAAGTTATGGTTTAAGTAGATAAGGAGCGAACGAATTTGAATTGAAATATTAGTAAGCGATAAAGCGAAGATTAAAAAGTGATTTAAAAAGTGTTTTAGTGAGAAATAAAAGTTATAAGTGAAGTTGAATTGTGTAAAATTTATAATAAGCGATTTTGTGGATTCTCATTAATAAATTGTGTTGTGGTTATTTTTGGTGTTAATAAATAAATTCGTTGGAGATAAATTATTGGTGTTGTGTTTTATTCACAATCCAGTGATACGAACCTTGATTGACAAGTAGTAAATATTTTGCAACTGAGCGTTAAAAAGCTCGTGGTGCCTTGAATGAACGGTCGGAAGCAAAGACGACAAGCAGCACTTCTGGCTTGGCTCATTAGATGCGCCCAGGTATGGGGTGAAGTACTCATGTAATAACTGACTATCATGCACTTGACAGGACCCTTCAGAAAAGTAGGAATAACTACGCAGAGGTTCAATCAGAAGCTCCTTAGCTAAAGTGCGAGCTCCGAGTAGATTACTTCGCTTCGAATATGGCCACAAATTCGAACTACAGAGAGAGCGGGGGGCGAAAAGCGGTATTTTCATCTAAATGGTAAACCACCTACTGCGATGCGCAGAAAACCTTCTCACCTTCAACTTTCATATTAGGTAAGTATGTGGATACTAAATTGTTCCCCTATGACGATTTTATTTCCAGACTGTTCAAGACAGGCTACTTGAATCTGAAGATATTGTCTTTGCAGCGATCGAAGCAAAAGATCGTGGCTACTGGGCACCGCCAAAGGGTAATGCTCGTTACATCACTGTTGGCTGGCCACGTCAGTTGAAGCAAGTTTCCGATGTGGCAGCAGCACAATTCTGCAATCGCAAGTCAGAGCCATCGATGGAGCAAGGATGCATATTCCTTGGCCACCGAATCATCGTTCCAGCCAAATTCCGCAATCCATGTGGACTATGCAGGTCCAATCAGCGACTTCTACTATCCAGTCATCATCGATGTGATTGGCTCGGCAGCAGGGTACGAAAGTCGAATGCGTGGCAAAGTCGACTACAAAATAATGGCATACATGAAGACTGGCGAAAGAAAAGTCAGATACCACCATTTCATCGTTACGCGAACATCACACGACTGCAACCTGTTAATGTTCACTTTTAAGTTATGACCAACGCACCGTTTATCGGAATCAATCATTGTTCTGCAACACCCACAGCTCGTATCAGACCTAGATGTGAAGCCACCAAAACTCCGTCAATCTGGCCAGGCAACAGTTGGAAAGATGCCGTCGCAGTATGCCGATTACAAGTCGGCGTCCAAGATTCACAATTAGGTAAAGTAAGGCTCCGTGATTTTTGAGCAATACTCCAAAAGAGAATTGTATTGATCAGCGCTGCGGTGCTTGATGTTGAAAATTTTATGATAATCGTCTAGACTAGATATTGTTCCAGAACCTATTCTTTTGGGTGGTTTTGTAAAAATAAAAATAAAAAAGTGAAGTGTAAAATTAGAGGAAAATGCAACTTGTGACCTATCAAAATATCAGTTAGTGTAGTGAACAGTATTCTTGTGCCAACTTATTCCAAGCACTTCTCTAACACCAAAATGATCACAGTCGTGTCACGTCATTTTCATGACTATAGTCACATGTCACATCACATCAATTTATCCATGTTACGTCTAAAGTCACGTTATGTGACAATGCCACATGATTTTTACAAGTGACTGACATATAGCTACTATCAGTAGGTCACAATTATTTTATGTTGTATATTTTAAAATATTGTTTGAGTAATTTTGTACGCTGTTTCAAATAAGTTATGGTTTAAATTAATAATGTTGTTATAAATCGATTTTATTTCTAATTTGCCTGATATATTTCGATTTGCAGTCATGTCACTTGGTTCGCCTCCTAGAACAAACATTGACAAGTGATGTGACACAACTTTAGTCACGTCACATGAAAGAACACGAGTCACAACTATGGGAATTGGGGTGTAATCTAAATCGAACAACTAATCGGGTCAGTGCTGCAGAAACATACCTGAATGGAACTTTTACGGAACTGAATTGTCGGAACTGAGTCGTCGATCGAACGCTCTCTCTCTTGTATCTCAATTTATGACCAGTTACTGCCCCAATTAAAAACCAGCATCCAATTTATAAGTTACAATTATATTTTATGCTAAATAATAAAAATGTACATAAATTATCGAATTGCTATATACTCGAAAATAACATAACCATCACATAAAATAATTTTATGCTGCAGTTTTATTTTGAACTGCCTTCACAATTTCTTGCACTACTTTTGCAGTTGTTGTCGTCGTAGTAGTTGCTGCAACAACATCAGGTGGTGCATGAAAGAAGTACAACATAAAACCAGCGGCAAGCATAATATGTGCAACTATAATCCCAATGACGATGAACAGCGATATTTTTGAGTTCCGTAAAGCTGGTGTTAGTGTAAATACTAGAACCGATCCGGATAATAAAGATGCGGTTATCATAAGCAACCATTGAATAAATGGTAATGGAATCACCCATAATATTGAAACTGGAATGTAGATTGATAGGGAATATCCATAGAGACAAACAATTGCCAGTAGATTTGGTGTAAATGAACTCTAGAATTAATTAAGAAATTAGGTAATCAGAATTAATGTTGTCCAATATATAAATACGAACCGTATCAGTTTCCAAATCTGGATCCACAGGTTTTAGGGTCCATTTAAATGCGGCCCACAATGCAATCGGTATCATGCATGCATAAAATATAATAGCAGTTGCAGATACAGACACTAAATGAAAATTATAACGCCAGTGATATGTATTACCAGCATGTTGTAGATAATTTGCGATATTTCCACTAATCGCAATCGAAAATATCTATAGGAATACAAATATATCTCATTAAAATGTTTATCTTGCCATAATGTCATTGTCATATTCATACCAATGTCGTAACAATCCAAAATGGTCCATACAAATCTGGATTCAATCCAATATTATTCTTTAGATAATTACCTGGTGCACGTTTCGGAATCATTGACGTGACAATCCGATCGATTACCATAACCGTATCAACATCAAAAAATTGCTGATAGTATTCAATACTGAAAAACGAATGTTTGACATTGGAAATCTCATCGCTATCGTTTGATGCCGATTTCATGGGGCCATCACTTAAATCACCCGAATTCAAAAAATCTGGATCATTTATATTGTAATTGTATTGTTGTTGGTGTTGATGCTGCTGCTGCTGTTGTTGTTGTTGATGCGATTTCTTTGGCGATGTATTTAAATTAATTTGTGCCGCACTACCAGAATTATGTGTGGTCGGTAGAAATTCTTTAAATGATAATAATTCATCGGGTGAAGACATTATTTGTCTTTTGGTTAAAACAAATGTTTTTTTTTAACTTTTTATGATTTTACGTGTTTCGATTGAATCAACGACGACGACTGTTTGACGTTTACCGATTTGACATTTTACTTTATGGTAGTGTTGCCAACAAAAAAAAATTGGTTATTGTGTTTGCCACGAGATGTCAGCAAAATTAAGAAAAGTGTTTTTTAAACGACCAAACTGGTTTGGTTGGATGGCGTTTAAAAAATTACAAATTTTGGTGTTTACTGCGTTTACGAAGATGTCAGCAACATTTTTGGCTTAATAAAATAAATACGTTACCGTTTTATGATTCGAGAAAATTTTCAAAATGTTGGTGAGTATAAAATAAAACCTACAATAAAATGTACCTATATAGTTGTTGTATGGCTCAAAAATTATATCAAAAAAAAGTTTATTTGCTTGCTAGTTCTAATACAATTGTGTATCTGGGTCCGAATACTCTTGGAAACCAGAACAATCAGCGGATCCCATATTTATATGATCCACACCGGTGATTTCAATTTGCATACCTAATCGCGTTGAAATTTTCAAACCATTAAGCCGGGGCAGGACACCCGCGGATCGATAATCAAAACGGCAAAAGAAAGTTCCGTTTACTGCAAATTTGAATGCATTATCGGCGAAGGCGATTGCTAATTTAAATTGTTGTTCTAATTTGAATGGAAATCCACCGCCGCGTTCTTCTGGACCAAATCTAAAAATAAAAAACCCCGGTTATTTTTGTTTCCTATACGCGAATTATATATCTGGTTTAACTCACGTTCCATCCGGAAATGCATCCGCCCTCACGACAACACTTTGTTCAAATCGTGGATTAAAATGTAACGCCTGTTTCTCTGTATTTTCCTTTTCGGTTAGTCGAATTAAAAACATACCCTTGGGACTGCCATACGGTATACCGGTTATAATCATAACATGTCCTTCCGTAAAAGGTTTTGGTATATCATTACTGAATGCAAAAATGGGATCATCAAATTGAACGATCGGATGAGGAAATGGAAATGCTTGTCGATGATCCACTTGAGTTAACTGTTGCAAATCTTTGTTCACCACTATAGAACGAATTTCGGACAATTGTGTTCGAAATTCGTACGTACAAAACGATATACCATTTATCGATAAGTGGAATTTGTTATCGCCAACCAATATGTATACATAAAACTGTTCACCTTCATCGAGCACAAATAAAAATCAACCATAAATTAATCGATCAATCACTTCTCCCTAAAATATATTTACCTGATATAATTGGATTCCGTGTTGGTACATCTTCATGATTTGGTTCAATTTCCTCGGTACCCCATCCAATGCTATCAATAAATGAATTCCTTATAATTATATCCTCATGAAATCGAACGGATAAATATAACGGTATCGCTGAACCATCCATTTTACTCGATGCAAAATGTATGTCCAATTGGGAGGCCCCATCTAGGGTACGACCACTGAGCACAAATATTTGGCCTGTTTCGACTGGAAATCCTAAATTTCCCTGGTAGTGTGTAATCATTTTTATATTTTAGGCTAAGTGTGTATACTCTTTTGACTTGATAAATATAGCGACTTGTTGCAATAGAAAATTTATAGTATTTTGGAATAAGTGAAATTATACCGTTTTATCTTTGTGTCGCGCATTTAATCTACTCTTATCAGTTCAGATAAAGTATTGAACACAACACATTAAAAATATTTTTGTTTTGATAACGCTTTAGTGAATCATGACTTGGGCGACTTGGACTATTTTTGATGATGATGTTAAAGTGACGTGGTACTTTATTATCGTAGCCTTTTGATTAAAATATTAAGTGGTTTAGAAATGGGACAGTACTTTAGTACCTAATGACGTTTTACTTGGTATTCCACGATTTCACAATCTTGTTGACTTTAATATCGGTAATATTTGAAACTCGTCAAATACCTTCAAATTTGCATTGTAAGCATCGCTTGTCGAGGTGTATTTCATCTCGTTTCACCCTTTTCTTCTACTACAGCTTCAACTCAAACAAACTGCCAGTTGCTTTGAAACATCGTATTCAACGTATAAAGACATGTGACATTGTCCCTTGATGACATCATTATTTACCGCTTATATTGTGCAATAACCAATTGGCACAATAACAGCCAGCCATAAATCAATAATTCGGTTTCACTTAACAAGTTTAACAAAAAAATCAACAAGATAACAGAAACAATAATATGATGATGTCATGATAGACTGTACACAACTCAGCTTTTTCTTTTTTTCATTTCAGCTTGAATTGCTTCATTTATTACACATCATCACGCACACAGGCAACGGCAAACATAGTTTTACGAGATGGCAGAAAGAAATAAGGAGAATTCAAAAATTCTATTTTTGATATTGAGTTTGAATTTGTTGTAATGTATACGCCAAAGAGAAAGCTTGGTGGTTTCCCTAAACGCATATTGCGAAAGAAGAAAGATTTTTGTCACTTACTTGCAAATTTCAGTTTACAGAAGACAGAACTCAAACTACCACATATCATCTGTGAATAGAAGGTAGCGGATTGAGGAGCGGTTATGAACTCGATCAGGCGTTTGGTGAGCCCGCACAAATGTGTGATTTATATTCTACTTTGGTTTAGACCATTTTATCACGAGACTATGAAACCATCGTACCATCATAACATCATTTGGTGATCAACTTAATTGGTGGAGTTTTAGAAATTCCTCCGTAGTAACTTTGCACGTGATTATCATCCCTCAAGAAGGAGATGTAGGTTTGACATATTAACAGTGACCTTTCTTAAGTTTTATGGTCTTTGACCATAGAAGCAGATTGGCGAAAAAAATCCAAATCGGATATAAGCCATTCTCGAGATACCATGGGTACAGACATCCAGACGTCGAGAAATGTGGTTTGGTAATTTGTTGGCAATTTTTTGGTAATTTTTGACAGGTACCACAGGGTTAGTTTTTTAAATTCAAATGATGGTTCAGGTAGGATCTTTAGGCTCTTCTTTTGAATGATTTTCAGATGTCTGATTTGTTTCAATTTTAATGGGAATGTTTTAATTTAAAGTGGCCTAAGGTACCAAGGTGGTAATTATTCCCCATTAAAATTCATTATTTGCTGATTATTTCATATTATTTAGTAGTTTGTCCTTGAGCTAACATCTAAAAATTATTCCAAAAAATAGCTTGAAGTTCTTATCTGAATGTAAAAGTTTGCGCTCTTTCTAAATCCGGGGTCAAAAATAGGGATTTGTACTTAAAAAATTCAATTTGACCTTTAAATGACCTCGAAGTCGAGTTTAAGGTCACTATCCGATGTCCCTCTCGACCCTTAAGAAATTACATTATAAGTAATTTTCTCCTATCTATCACCGTTCTCGAGATAAAAGCCTGGCATTTTTTTAAAAACTCACCCTGTATAGAAAGTAATCAAAAGTGTAATTAGCAGAAATTCAGTCGCTATAGGCTGATGAGATTGACTGGAAAAAAAATGTTTTATAATTCTCAATCAGATCGAAACTGAACTTGCGAATATGCTATTCATATTTTCGATTTTATTTGACATAAGGTACACAATCAATACTTGACACAATTTGATTTGAATAAACTGATATTGAATTATTGTCACAATTTTGTTTGATGCAAAAATCGCTTCGAAACGCTGTTTAGATCTAATTACTAATTAAATTAAATTCGATACAATTGTTGTGTCTAAATTCCACTTTAGACGCAAATATAACTAATGATACGAGTATGTAATGAATACGGAATTGGATAACTGAAATAATTTTTAATGGTAAAGGAAGGACTAACTAGACCACGAATATATAAAAGTGAAATGTAATGTAATGTATCATGGTAGCAACTAGCAACATAGTGCAACAAAATACCTTTTCTTTCGTCTTTTCATTGGGTAAATGCTGTTGTGTTACGGTGTTTTGAAGATCGTGCAACTCACAGCTAGTAGCAAATAAAATTTCGAAGCGTTTTGCTGTATATTAAAAAATATATTTTATTTTGAATTAAATTGGATTCCAATAGGCCATATCGTGCACTTCCTTTAAAACTCTCATCGTCCGACCCTATGACAGAGATCCAAGCTGACCTTAGTATAATCTGATAAAAATAAAAATTGAGGGTCATTTTTTTTAAAAGATTAATCACCTTATTACGCATAATAAACTTACTGCTACTAAATTTACAATTATGTACATTCATGTAGCATTCATTGTGGAAGTTCGTTGTAATTGTATCGTTATATTCAGTTGTAATTCTGCCACAAATTGTATTCATTTCTTTTGGGCAATTATCAAAGTTATCGTCGCAACCACTCTCTCCCTTTGCCAAATGCCTTTGGCATTTTCGAGCAAATGTACTAATTGTAAAAATGAATAAAATTACTAGAAAACAAAATAATCATTATGATCAAAATTACACTAATATGACGTGTTGCACTTACACGTAAGCAACAAGCATATAAGTTTCATTATACTTAGGATGGTTTAACTTTTGTGTATCCAAACGGTATGAAATGCGATCCATTTTTTATCGCTTTTATAAAATATAAAAATCGTTACATATTAAATTGATTACGATTTACCTATACGGTTACAATATGGTTACTAACGGTTTAACTAGTTTTCAGTATTTTCAAATTATAAAACTCTGACGATGCCATATTGGAGACAACGAAATTATGATTAGTTTTACAATTTTTTTAATTTACAAAAAAAGTATTTTTATATCAAAATTCGGTACTAAAGTCATTATAAATAAAAGATCGCAAGTCGTCAAAGAATAAAAAGTAGTGTTTGCAAAAAAAAGCGACAGTTTGTGAAACACGACCTTTAAACGTAGAACTAGTTTTGAGTTATCTATTTCCAGAAATGAATATCCAAATACGTGAAACCTCTATATATTAGACAGCGAAGGGACTGTCCAATTTATGAAGGTGTCAAAACATCCCCAAAATTAAATAAAATACGATCGCTTACTCAGATAAGCGTAGTCATCTCTATACGATTGCCTGTGAATGACTGCGAAACCCTCAGTTATTTTCATTTTGTGTTTAATCGAACTGTTGTAAGGCTTTTTTTTTGTGTACTCTTTTACTAACACATAGTGCATTCACAATGCAAAAACTTTTTATCGTTTACTTCCAGGTTTGTATGAATTTTCAACATAACAAACAACAAGTGTTGCTCGTTATGTTGGAAATTCATACAAAACTAAAGTATTCCATTGTATTGTATTTAAATTTGGGTCCAGTTTGTGTTATATGTGCTGAACTTGTGTTACATGTGCTGCTAAAGCGTAAAATCAATCCAAAATTGCGATAAGAGCAAAGAGTGCTCAAGGCAAATTACAACCAAAGAACTTTGACGCCAAGAACTTCAATTGCCAAGCATCATTCACGTGTATTTTGTTTTTATGACTGGGACTTTTTAAATCCCACAATTTAGGGTATTTTTCGTAAGCACTTATAAATTTTAAAATTAATTCACAGGACCAGTCGCTCTCGTTATTCATTTTAATTTGAATAATCGAATATTATTTGATATTCAATATAATTTTTTGATTTTCGATTTGATGCTCTAATATATGTATTGTATACATTTTTGTGTTACCATTGCCACCTTTTCCTGGCTCAATAGAATTGGCGATCGAAATATTCGAAAAACAGATGCCTATAGTTGAAAATCCGTTTCATAATACCTTGCGTTTGAATACCAGGATATGGTACGGGGAGTACTTGATTAGGACGTAACATTAACTCCTCATTTTCAAGCATTTTATATAATTTTGTAATTCGGAAAACACCGGCATCGTTTACACTTCCCTCTGTTCCAACATCTGCGTATATAAAACAATAATTTGCATCGACTAATGCCATTAGTACGACGCTAAAATTGTTTTTGTAGTTGAAACATTGGGAGCCACTATTTATTGGAGCTTGGATCACGACATGTTTCCCGTCAAGCGCACCTGCGCAATTGGGAAAATTCCACTTTTCATTAAATTGTTCAGCGATTGCATGCCAGCCTTGTGGTGTTTTTGGTGTCTAAAAATATATAAAGGGAATAAAAATAATGATACACAAACGAATTTCATATTTTTAATATAAATTAAAACCTTCCAATTAATACCTTCACTTCCTGTTCCAGCTCATCAATCAATGCCGGACAAACTGCAGGAATAATTGTATAGATCACTTGATGCGATATTTTAAATAATAAGATAAGCTGTGGTAGCTCTCTCCAGAAGCTAGAAAACGAGAGTAACAGCCAGCCGTTCTTGTATTGAAATGGATTTTCTCATGTTAGTATCCACTTTTATGATTTTTGGTCCAATTTGATTTAATAGAAGCTCAAAATCTTCCGATGACATTCGGCAAAAATTTTCAAATTTACCGGAAGGCTCACGCCGCAAATCCATAATTAAATCAGATCCACTATATCTGTAACAACAATATTTAACAATTTCGAAATATAAATACATAATCTGAGCTTGAAATTTACCTTTCTCTACTTTTGTTTAACGACACCATCCACCATCTCCGTTTTCGTAGTCTTCTTTGCCTATTTAATATGATTTTAACACAACTAAACATCATTTGTGTTGCGCATGCAACAATAACATCATCATCATTATCCGTCATTATTCTGAACATTTAATTTTTATTTTTAATAAATTTGATTTGTAATTTATTATTTTTCAATAAAATGTTCTTATGATGAAATGTCACTTTCTATCTAGCGGCCATCTTATATTTTATTATACAGTGCCAACTAGCGGCAAAATCATTAACATGAACATTTTCAACACATGTATTCGCGAAATTTCAAAAAAAATTCTTCACAATCGTGTAGACAGCCAAATTCATATTTGTCCAATATTTTCCCAATATCACAAACGTCATATTCGTGTAATATTTGCAATCGTCTGGCCGCACCTTAAAGGCAAACCAAATATCAAAGAGTAAAAGTAGAATGAAATAAAAAGTACACAGTGTTTTTAATTGCAAAATCCGGACGAACTCAGAAGCCCGGTTCGTAACAATATTTTTGCTACATGACATGATTTGTTTTTTTTATTTTTTGTATTTTGAAAATGATGATCATTGAAGATTTATGAGATGCAATTATATAACATTGGGAAAAGTCGGACGCACAGAAATATTTAGCCTCAATGATGTCGTTATGACATTTTTAACACAGCATACATGTAACGTGAACACTGAAAGTACTTTCGCTATGTTTTTTGTATTTTTTGTTTCTATTTTAATGTATTAAATAAAAAGGGAGGAAATATTCATAACATTTTACATGACATTTTCAAGCAACATTTAACACATACATTGCGTGCCAAGCTGATTTTGACATAAATACCCCCAGGGGCCAACAGGAAATATTTTGTGATTTGTTGATTTATAGATTGGAAATAACATTTATAGGAGTATTACTTATAAAGCTCAATTAGTAGCTAATTGTAAGATTCTGCGTGTCATACACAGTTGAATGACGTGGCCCACACGTTATTCTTATCAATATTTAGCCTGTGTGGCCACGTCATTCATATGTATATGACGGTTATTTCTTCAAATTGAATTATCAAAACACTTGGTGTCTTTGGTAAATTTACAACAACATCCCACAAAAGACGAAAATTTAGAAGAGCTACAACAAAACCAATTGGAGTGTTGGCATATAATAAAGGAAAAGCTGACATTGTTCTATCCGATCAAATGATTTTGTAGCGATTTACTCATTCAATCGCTTCATTTCGTACATCACCACAAAATATTTTTCTGCTCTTTTTGTTTTTTCATCACCAACGCCGTCGCCATAACACAAAACAAAAACACTCTGGTTTCTTCTCTCGCTTAAGACGCTTGGTCATTTTTGGAACTACATAGAACCAATAAAATGTGCTCAGGTTTACCTCAACTTTGCCTGAAATGATTTAATTTAAAACATAAATCAAAAAACAATTAGTTGTAAAGTTTGTAATGGAATTTTCTAACGTAATAGAATGAATTATTAAAAGTGGATCTTCAAATTTTTATTTTCATGTCTTTCAGTACTTTCACAGCTATTTCCAAAAACCAACTATAAACATACATTTGCGAGAGGCTACTGGTTAACAACATGCCATTACACTTCCATGCAACGTTATCCATAAGTGAAATAGAAATGTTTTTACATATGTAAGACGTGGCCTACTACGATAATCTATTGTCATACACATATGAATGACGTGGCACGCAATGTATTAACATAACATTATCTAACGCAGCGTGTAACATGAACCCAAAACTAGTCCCCTAAATGTTTACCAAACAAAGAAAAAAACACAACCAAGGTAATTATAATTACATTTTGTTCTTAAATTGTTACATTTAACTAATTATATTTTTTTACAGCTTTACGAAACAAATATGATTATAAATGGTTTACATAGTTTACAGAATGATAAGTACGAATTATTTGTTTATAATTAAAATAATGATAAATTTTCCTTCATTTCAGATGCATGACATTATTTTGGCGAACTACATATTTCCGGTACGGGATGGATAAATGGACAGCCAAAATGAATAGATCTCATATTTTTTGAATTGTGAAACCAGTGAATCATTTTTACCAGTGTATTAAATAGTGTATAAATTGCTTTAATAAATAAGTTGAACTTGAGTCACGCTGCATTTGTATTCTTGACAGGGTGTTTCTATATTATTGAAATACGCTAATTTGTTGCTATCGAACAATGGTTCGCTCAAAAGGTTGATGGAGAAATAAACAAAAAAATTAAAAAAAAATTTACCCATGCAAAGCATACATTCCCGCCTTTGTAAATAACGGGTTCCGGTTGATATGGCATATTTCATTACGGAATATAACAAAACTGCATATTTCAAAACGGCATATGGTACACTACGGCATGCGGTACAATACGACATATTTTAAAACGGCATCTTTCAAAACGATACATGATACAGTACGGAATATGGTACACTATGGCATATTTTAAAATGGCATATTTCAAAACGGCATATGGTACATTACGGCATAAGGTATACACTATAAGGTATGTATCAAAACGGAATATTTTAAAATTGGCCAATTCTATTGTTTTTTTACGTTTACTAAATTATTACGGCGCCAAATGTCTCTATTTAATAGGAGGTAGAAGCCAAATTTCCACGGAAAATTACCTCATTTCCGGGAAAATTTTCACTTTTTTGTTTTTTTTTTTTTTTTTCAAAATAAGGTAGATGTAAATTTTTTGATAATTTTTAACGTTAGGATTGTGTATTAAATAAAAATAATTGCCTCGTCAACCTTACAGAGACAGATCAAAGAGTTTTTTTTCGCTCTTATCGCTTCATCTGATAGTTACATTACGGTTACTTACGGTTGAATTAGTTTTCAGTACAATTATGACATATTGATTTGAGAATGAATTGTACAGTACACTGGCGATAAGTCTTTGCATTAAAGTAAGAGGATACAGGTTTTACACTTCAAATTAAATCTTCTACACTTGAAATGAAGCATTTTACAGTTCAAATTGACCATTTCACAATTTAAATTCAACCTTTTGCAAATTATATTTACGATAACAAATTTTATTTCTTAATTAAGTTTTATTCACGTATTCTACTCGTGAAGTTCAGAAATATGGCCAAGTAGGATGACGCTTGGCTGTCACATATGTATATAGAAGTTAAATTTTGTTTAACTATTTTGCTGTAACTTATCGAGCGATGGATCGATCCTACTGTTAGTATCAATCATTACAATCACCAAATATTGCCCGAATAATGGCCTGAATAATTGCTGAACAGAGCCGAATCCTATTTTTGGGGCAATTAGTTTTTGTACGAACTTGTATTTGGCTGAAAATCGTATGTAGGCGCTATAAGGTGACAAATGCCGTACCACAAATAATGCGGGAAAAAATGGTATATCATCAAATTTTAACTTAATTTAAAATATTTAGAAACCTTTAAAGATCTGCAACTCTGCGAGACTACTGAGCCTGTAAACACAATTATTAGATGTCGATCAAAACAAATTCAAACGAATATTTCAATTCAGAGTTCCTATAGAGTTTGAAAAATGTTTTTTTCTGACTAGTTGGAAACATTGTAAAATCGCGAGACCAATTGTGTGAACGTTGCATCGAACCTTAACTAATTATTTGAAAATGTAACACTATAATAATTAATTAGAATTAAATCATAAACAATTTGATACATAACGCTTTTTAATCAAAGCGAATAAAACCATGAACTAAACAGTACTGTGTTCCAGTTCTTACCATTTGGGCCCACAACATCTTTTGCAGAATGAAATTTATCAACTGTATACATACATACATGCCTTAGTTACCGTAAATTTTTTCTAATTATGTGTTAATTTGTATTCTTTCTAGTAATTTTAATATTTTTAACAATTTGTATATGCGCTGGACAAAAACGTCGAACTCAAAATGTTTGCGATTTTCGTGATTGTCCGCATAAAATTCACCATATTTGTGCCGTAAGTTATAACAAAGGTGAAAAGAAAATGATCTTCTTTAGTTCTTGCGCCATGAGGGTACATAATTGTAAATTTAATACCAGTAAGTTTATTATACCCTTATTAAGGCGATTAATTTTTACCTATAAAATGTATACAAAAAAATGTCTTTGATTTTTTTTTATTTTTTGTCAGATTTTACTATGGCCAGAATGTCTAGGTGTACGGAAACCTTCGTTAAGAAATAGTTTTCAAATGAAGTGTGGCCCATCATGTATTTTAATTTAAGTTTAAAATTCAAATAAATATATTCATATAAATATACAGCAAACACTTGGAATTTTGTTTGCGTCCGTCTTTGAATTACAAAACCCTCAATCACAAACGCTTTATTTACAATGAAATGTTTAAATAAATGACACGTAGTCGAAGCGTCGCAGATTAGCGAGTCATATATAATGTTGAGTACATGTGCTAATACTAAGTTGTTACGAGAGCGTAGCGAGAACCTATGTACACTATACAGTGAAAGCTGTTTCTGTTTTGACATTTGCATTAGATTTTCAACGGGCCTCCTAAATCTGAATGTTCAAAATTACAGCAACATTTAAATAAAAGGACTACTCTTTACAAAGCTCGCCTAACCTAAAACTTTGGTTTGAATATAAAAAAAATGTGTGAGACCGAATAGCATTTGCAGTAAATATTTGGAATGCGATATACAGAAGTTTAATAGTGCGTTGTTAAAGTTATAATTAATTAGTGCCAATAGTGTGAAAGTGTATTAATTGAATTCTAGTAATTTTGTTACAAATAAATTACCTATTGATAAAGTTAGCTGTTTCATTCACAATCCAGTGACGCGAACCATGATTGACAAGGCAAAAACGTAAAAAAAATTGATCTTTTTTTAGTACTTGTGTTTACCACAAGAGCACTTGAATGCGGAGTCTTCAATTTATAACACATGCTAATTTAATTACATCTGAAAAGTTAACACAACACAATCATTCCAAAATAAACAGACAATTAGATAGGCAACACAATTATTCAACAATAATTCACAAAATCATTAAAATTCACTTAATACACTTTCACACTTTGTGTACCTTCACCCTATTGCGATTCTGAATATGAATAATAACTATTCAACATTGAATCGTTCGAGACCATTTCGGAATGTTCTCATTGCGAATATTCCCATAAATGTTGATTGATAACACAGGCCAAGCATAACAAAATAAAAATGGTGACCCAGAGGGGTGACCCCACTATACCTACGTTTTCGAGGTCGCTGAAACCGAATTTCACCATAAAAAATGATTTCAATTGTCTATTTTCCCATTACCGCCCCGTCACCACCTCGTCACCACCCCCCTGGGGGACAAAATTTCAATTTCCAGGTAAAATTGAGATGGATGTACATTTCTAAAATGTTTAGGTTGCTGGAACCGAAAATGTGAGCAAAAAGTAAATTTAGCCCCTCCATCACCCTTAGCACCCTCTTACTACCTCCTCGAGGAGGTTGGAATTTCTATTTTCTTCCGAAATCGAGATGAATTTGTATTTTTATTTTGTACGCGCAGCTCACGATACAGGATGCTTCTGTAAAATGAGTCCCCTGGCCTCTCACCATTCGGGGTGCTTGTTTGAAGTGAGTCCCCTTGCCTCTCACCTTTCGGAGTGCTTGTTTGAAGTGAGCCCCCTGGCTTCTCACCATTCAAGGTGCTTGTTTGAAGTGAGTCCCCTTGCCTCTCACGATTTCGGTCGCTCTTCTTCCTGTGGTACCGAACTCTCTTGCTTTCAAACGATCTTCTAAGAGGTTTCCTCTTGTTGGCTCTCCTCTGTTCTAGCAAGTCCCTTTTCAAATTCTAGCAGTAGTCAGCCAACATACTGACGTACCATCTACCTTGAAAGCATCGTTCCATTTCTTTAAGACCCTGGTGAAACCTTTCACCTTGCTCCTCGCTATAGTCCTCTAAATTCTCCGAAAAATAGTCTACATGGGACTCGAGGAAATGCAGTTTCAAATGCATCAGGCAACCAAGATTCTTAAATTTTTTAGCAGTTTTTTTGTTTCTCTCTTGTAGTTCGGACTCTTTTGATTGCCTAGGAACTTTTAAAGCCTACTACATTTTTAAGCTGAGCCCAGCGTTTTTTTTCTTTAACACTCATTGATTGGATGAACTCGGAGTCGAGAAGAAGCTTCCGAATTTCCGGTCCGTCGAAAATGTCCTTCTTTAAGCTTAGCTTCTGATTTGTTTGGAAATTTCCTCTGCGCATGTAAATGAAAGTGGCTCTCTCTTTGTCTAATGCTTTCACAAATTGCTTCATTAACCCGAGCTTTATATGTAGTGAAGGAAGAAGATCTTTTTCAGGTGGTACAAGTGGATCGCTGAGAACATTTTTAGAGCAACGGATTAAAGAGGCTCTAGCAGGCCATATATGGTTTTTATAATGCTTCCCACGATTTCAACTATTTCAAAAGCACATGAAGCTCGGATGCCTTGTGAAACCACTTTGTTGTCCTAGAAGGATTTTATTATCTTCAGATCGCCTCAAATCTGCCAATTATTTTTCCAAGCACAAGCTTCAATGAGTTATACTCTTCTGGCATATTTACCGAATATCCTATCGGTATTGAAGCTAACTCATTTGTATTGTGTAAGAGAACAACTTTCAGACTGCGGGTGGAAGAATCGATGAAGAGCCTCTATTCTTCACTCCTGGAAATGTTTGGTTTCAAACAATTCATGAGGCCTCGGATATCAGTGCAGTAGCAGAGAGATTCCTCTTTCATGAAAAAGGGGAAGAACTCTTTCTCCCGATTTCAGGTGCTAGGAGGTGATGGAGGGGTCAAATTTACTTTTTGTTGTCATTTTTGGTTCCAGCGACCCAAAAAACATAGAAATGTACATCCATCTCTATTTGGCGCATGGAAATTGATATTTCGACTCCCAGGGGGGTGGTAACGAGAAAATGGGCAATTGGAATCATTTTTATGGTCATATTCGTTTTCAGCGACCTCGAAAACGTAAGAATAGTGGGGTCTCACCTCTGGGTCACGACTTTTTTTTTGGTGTGCCCTTGTAATTATACCAAATAATGTTACGTTTTCGCGTGATCAAGCATGAAAAATCACACAACCCAAAAATTTCACAAGTTAACCCACCTTTAGTACACAATAAATAAACAATTATTCCCAAATTAATTCATAAAATTAATAAAATTCATTTACAACTTTAACACTATTTTCACTTTGAGAATCTCACTATTTAATTTACACTATTATCACTTTTATATTGTAATGAAGTATGTATTCAGTATTTTGCGTTCCAAGTACTAATAATCCAATTCCACTTCATTCGATATTTTTTATATCCGAACCATACAGTTCGATATTAATCACGAATTTTAAAATGAGAAACTCTGTACTTATCGAGTACAATGTGTTGCTGCAGTGACACCTAGGTTAGAATAGAATAAGTTAATTAATAATGTAAAGTGTACTTGTGACTCCTAGGTGAGAATATTTTAGTTAACTGTACTAAATTAAAATTGTCCATGCTAAAAGTGTTCTTAATTGTGTTCTAATTACGGGAAAAATCATGATGGTTCTTGAATTTTGGTTTGAGTAAATAAAATGTCGACTGAGATCAAATTTTGTTAATGATAGAAATTGGCAGACATTTGTAATACTCTGCAAGGCCAAGTAAAGAAATTGTAAACGAAAATCCAAAGTGTTACAAGTAGATAAAACGAAGGTTGAACAAAACTACAAATGGAGATTCAACAGGTTGACGAAGACTTTCAACGTCTTGAGAAACAGCTAACTGATGTCAAAGTAAGTAGAACACGATGCAAGTGGTTCAGTACGTTCACTCGATCAAATTAAAGAACAACATTCGATGGAAAAATATCTTTCGGCATTTTAAAGAGACTTTATACAAACCATTCTTGTACAAGAATGCAGAACTTATATTGAAAATATAAAGGCGCTAGATCGGAAGTACGTAGGACAGTGACCAGAAGCTGGAGATCTGTTGGAAATGAGAAGTCGCCATCAAAAGGAAGGAGTACAACTGCATGAATTTTTATCAACATGTGCGGCTATCATACCTGGAGAGGCTTATACTTGACGTCATTCGAGATCCAGAGACACGCAGGGTCGTGGTGTTATCATCTAAAGTAACTTCCGTGGAAACCAACGTTTGTGTATTAACGAATGAGACTGCACAAGCCATCATCTTGACCAGTGGCCAAGTAGAAGGGCCAAATACCGATGGGGCCATTAAACCTAAAAATGCCAGCTTATAGGGCTAAAAGTGGCGATGCTATAGGAAAAAGAAGAAATCATCGCCGTTACTGGCGTGTACTGGCGAAATGATCTGAAACGATCAACTACCTGACGCGGATTTGAGTGTGGTAGAGAATCGGTGCTTAAAACAAATTTGGGAAAGCACGAAATGATAATCTGACTGATGCAATTGTTGATAGTGGTACCACAAGGTCGGATTGTGTGAGGCTTGAAGGAGTATCACGGAGCGCAGGTGAGGCCTACCTAGGAACTAATAAAACTAAAATACGTCAACGATCCTACTGGGCAGGATGTAGAAGTCGGTGATATAGTTTTGTAAAAAATGATGGAAATTTTCCGTACTAAAACTGTTCTACATTGTATTAGAATATTAGATTATCTTACTGGAAAAATCATGATAGTTCTGATCAGTAAGTTGGGTGATGTAAAATGTGATTTAGTGCGATATAAAAGTTATATCAAATCAACCAATTCGGTTATATTGAAGCACTTTTTCTACTATAAGTATCACTAATCACAATTGAATAATCATTTCACTCTATTTCTCTTTGCACTGTCTTAATTCCTAGAAAGAGGTTAGAGTTTTATCATGGGGTCAGTCCATTTTGATCGTCTAGCCCACACGTGTGTCTTAATTAAATTGTATCTAAAAACTCGATAAAAATCGGTTTCATAGTTTCTAAGATTTATGCAAACAAGAGAACAGAAGAAGAAGATTATAATGCCTAATACGAATCCAAATACAATATTTACTAAGCTTAGCCCAATTATTTGTTTAGTTAAAATGATTGATTAATTGCGAACGCAAATATTATTACATAAAAGAAAAAATATTGACATAGAGTTTCCGAAAATTAGATCATTGTTTTTGTTTATTCACCGGGTTAGATCTGTAAAAGTGCTTTTAGACAATTTTCTTTCTATATTTTTAATTGACGGACACATTCCTAAGTTTCTGCATCACACGAATTTGGTGTTTGATTATATTTCGGCAATCAGTCAACCGTCAAAGTAATTTATGAACTATACCAAGAATGTTAATAATACAACAATATTCAAATTTAAAACTTTTATTAAATTTTATAATTTGGCAGCACATGCACGATGCACATGCACGAGTAATTTAACATATACCAGCTTTAATTTTAACAAAAGCTGAAATTATAAAAAAAATTAACATTTGTCTTGAACAATAAATACAAAACACTTACAATTTCTATTTCTGCAACTTTTAACTTCCAATAGACATTCATTGGTAAAGGTTTCTTCTTCATCGGTTATGATGTTCCGAGCACAAACTGGTTGGTAAATTAAAGTACAAAACTTCTTGCATGGTTTGTCATCGGCGGCTACATTCTGAAATGTGGACACGGCTGAAAACACTGAAAATACATTACATTTAATAATAAATTTGTTAGTTGATAATTAATGAGCGGAAATGCAACACAACAACGCACAGATAATTACGAAAATTATGCATTTCATGTCGCTTTTGTGTAGATATTTTACTGTTTACGTTGCTAATACGTTTAATTTTACTTACTTACTGATATATTTTGACTTGGCCAGCCATTATTTATACTAAACGCGATGACAAAAAAAAAACTGGTGAGGCTCACGCTCAATTAACTTTAATGAGTTATTGGCGATTTTCATCAAATGTAGTTAGCGTTGGTTTCTATGTAAGTAAAGGGGACGAGTATTGTCAAATTCAACTGTTTGACAGTTCTGATCACCCTTGTTCTATGGTTAAATTTTGTTCATATTGTTTTCACCAGATGTCAGCTACTTTGTTGGAAATCGCGAATAGGTTAGTATAAAGTATTAACTATTTGCACTTTGTTATTGATATAATACGTAGAATTTGCTTATTGTTTGCAAGGAATCAGGTTGGCTATTGTTCATTTTTCAAGAACTACTGAATGTATAATATTGGCGGTTTTTTTAATATATTTTACTACAGTGGATTACCAAATCACTATATTGAGTTCTGTATTATTAACATTTTTAAAGTTCAGCCACAAGAAACTATTTTAGCTTTGTACTAAATAGTAGATGTACTAAAAGTAAAATATATTATTTAGCTAATTTAGATATATACTCATGTTTTCTGAAAAAATTAATTCTAGTAGAGCTATCTGGAAACTGGGCGTTTAAAATTTAGGATCAAAATTTAAAATTAGTAAATATTGGTAAAAGTACTAAATATATTAATTTTACTTGAAATGTAATTTTTATTTGTGTACTAAAATTTATAAATGCTAAAATTGTTTGTCCAAAGTCTGTACTAATTTTATTCTTATTAATCTAACACTTTTCCCACAAAACCTGAGCAAATTTGCTGTAATTTGCACAAATTTTTAAGTCGCTCGATCAGAAGTTGACTAAACACACCGCAGTATCAAATGAAACGACTTATTTATTTTTAATTAAATTATTTTTAATTTGTATTACAATAATAATTTAAACTTTATTAAACCCTTTCTCGCGTTTTCCAGAAAGCCAAGTTTTTTCCCATGAAAACCACTTTGCAAAACTCGTTTTGGTTGTAAGCCACTGAACACCAATTTAACTATTTTCGATGACATCTCTTATAATGAATTGTAACCTTTGTTGCAATATAGTAACATCTTACAATGAATAGCTAACTTAAATTTATCTAGCAGGTATACAATATTCAACAAATGAACTACTAATTTCATATACAAATAATTGAGTTATAATAGCTGTGTTTTTTTATAAGTCTCGATAGATCTATTCAGATCAAATAAATTATAATACCCTATAAAGGACATTAACGGTCAAAAAACGGCGATAGATAGATTAAATCTTAAGATGGCACTAGTAGTCTTTTTTAAATTTTTTTTTTGTTGTATCGAAACAAAAATATAAACAAAAGCAAAAAACACGAATAAAACTTACAACTAGACATGAATTATAAAAAAAATTAATTTTATTTTTGATTTATTAACCAAAAATTAAAAATTGTTAAAGCTGACATCTTTAGAAGTTATCCCGTACTATGTTTTCCCGTATTAAATAATACTGCATTATCGGTAAATCTGCCAATATCATTGACCGCAAGTTTACTATGGAAAAGTGTCATGATGTCCTTTATAGGGTATTATAATTTATTTGATTCAGATATTTGCAAAAATAAAAAATGGGAAATTGTAGCTACTCCTATCATCCACTTAAAAATACTGGCACTTGCAGCACTAAGAATTGTGTTTATTTTGACAACGCTACGCCATGTTGTTTTCATTATATTTTGTTATTCAACAATATACTTAAAACCACAAAAAAATAATTCTCTCTTTGAGTAAATTTACTCTCCAACTAATGCAAGTTTGCTGTGAGCAGATATTTAACTAAAAAATATTTATTCAGAAAACGTTTACTGTGTTAAAGTAGTATGCATGCGGTGGAATACCGGTGAGCATGGTTCAAATAATGTTAGTTTGACCTTTTGAGTCACGTGTTCGTGACGTCATAAAATTCTGCCACAACAGAAAAAACAATGAAACATTTTTGTTTCAAGTTATTGTTTTTTTTTATTTTTCATTTTTTTTACTTGTTGTAAATATACGACCGTTTAATACTAAAATTGTGTGTCGTTATAAAAAAAAAATGCTCATTTGTTTACATATTTAGAGCTGAGATTGTTAACCTTTATCCAGCTTGATAAGTACAATCGCACTACCATGTTTATATGAAAATAAAGCGAATTTATTATACACCAGGAATATACATTTGAATGGATTGTTGTGTGTTTTGTCAGTATGATTAAATGTGGGATTCTAAACTGATTTTTAGATGCGATTCTGGAATTTGACCACGTAGGATGGAACTTGGTTGTTGCTTAACCGATCATGATGAAACTCGACATGTATACGATAGAAGTGGGAGTTTTTAATGATTGCTAAATGAAGTTCTGTAATATGGCCAATTAGGAAGGAACTCGGTTATTTCTTGAACCAATCCTTGGAATTTCATCATAATTGGTTAAGATGTGGCCAAATCCCTTCCTAATTGGGTTTGTACATCATAATTGGCTGAGAAATAACCGAGCCCCTTTCGAATTAGCCGTATTTCAGAACTATTTCTAAAAAATATTTTAGAATCCCATTTGCGTTGTACATGCTGAATTTCATTATACTCGGTTAATAAATTGCCAAATTCCTTCCTAATTGGCCTTATTCCAGAACTTCTTCCAAAAATTATCTTAGAATCTCGTTTCCATAGTACATGCTGAATTGCACCGAAACGTAAGCTTGTATCGTAATCGGCTGAGAAATTACGAAGTTCCTCCGAATTAGCCTTATTCCAGAACTCCTTCCAAAATTCATTTTAGAATCCCATTTCCATCAAACGTGTCCAATTTTATCAAATATATGTATGGTGGTAAAGAAATAACCAAGTAAATTTCTAATTGAACATATTCCAGAACATCAATCTATTTTTTAACAAGCCATATAAGGGATATATGTTGACTTTCACGGATAGTCTGAAATATCGTAAATAATAAAAAAAAATTGTATCCCTTAAATACGGCAATCTCTTCGACAAAAAACATTTTAAAGCCAACCGTCAAACTAATTTATGAACTATACCAAGAATGTTAATAATACGACAATATTCAAATTTAAAACTTTTATTAAATTTTATTATTTTGCAGTATATGCACGAGTAATTTAACAAGCACCTCCTCTAGTTTTAACAAAAGCTGAAATTATAAAAAAAATTAAAATTTGTCTTGAACAATAAATACAAAACACTTACAACTTTTATTTATGCAATTATGAACTTCCAATTGACATTCATTAGAAAAAGTTTTTTCTTCATTTTTTATGGGGTCCCGAGCACAAACTGGTTGGTAAATTAAAGTACAAAACCCCCTGCATGGTTTATCATCGGCGGCTACATTCTGAAATGTCAACACGGCTGAAAACACTGAAAATACATCAAATTTATTAATAAAATTTGTTAGTTGATAATTAATGAGCAGAAATGCAACACAACAACGCACAGGTAATTACGAAAATGATGAATTTCATGTCGCTTTTGTGTAGATATTTTACTGTTTACGTTGCTAATACGTTTAATTTTACTTTATTACTAATGTATTTTGACTTGACCAGCTATTATTTATACTAATCGCGATGAACAAAACAAATAAAACTGGTGAAGCTCAATTAACTTTAATGAGTTATACGGTAGTATAAAGTATTAACTATTTGCACGTTTTTATTTATATAATACGTAGAATTTGCTTATTTTTCAAGAACTACTGAAGGTAAGATTGGTGGCTTTCTCTTTTTTTCAGAATGCCCAGTTTTTTTCCCGGGACATCCACTCCACTTTGCAAAACTCGTTTTGGTTGTAAACCACTGAATACCAGAAACTATTTTTAAAACTATTTTCGATTACATCTCTTATAATGAATTGTAACATTTGATAATTGTGTCTATTAGTTACAAAAACTGCCAATCCCATTTTTACTAAAAAAAAACAAAGTTAATGATGCCAAACGAAAGGTGGCATCATTTTACATATGTCCAAGCCGTACTTTAATCACAAAATTAGGTTATTGCCAACGGAAACATGATTTGAAAATCAAGGTTAGAATTAGAAGCAAAAACCGCTAATTTCATCATAAACTCTAATAAGTTATAATGAAGAAATAACATTACCTTTGCATTTGTTTAATAATTACAAGTTTTTCAGGTTTATCTTAAAATTACTTATTATGGAATTGGGGGTTTTTGTAACTAAATAGACACAATTGCAATATAGTGACATCTTACAATGAATAGCTAACTTAAATGTATCTAGTAGGTACACAATATTCAACAAATGAGCTACTAATTTAATCTACAAATATGTAATAGGCATTTTCGATTGGCGTGAATTAATTGTGATATTAAAATTAAAAAT
The DNA here is from genome assembly GCA_963556165.1 of Tipula helvola. Classification (NCBI taxonomy): domain Eukaryota; kingdom Metazoa; phylum Arthropoda; class Insecta; order Diptera; family Tipulidae; genus Tipula; species Tipula helvola. Next base: position 371,737,141 of record OY744481.1, read on the forward strand.
TGTTAATATACAATCTATCTACAAAATAATCATGTCGAATTTTACAGATTATTTATTTAATACAAAACGAAAAATTTTGTGCGCAAAAAATTTTTAAACAAAATAAAATAAATGTCAAAAAATACAACAAAAATCACCTAACTAAATTAACTACACGAGCAAAATACATATTCAGATCAAATAAATTATAATAACCTATTGACGATTGTAAAAGTAAAGAAAGCGCCTCTCGAGGACAATAGTTAAACTGATCCACCTGATAAAATGAAAAAATTGTTCTTATAGTCCAAAATTGGAATTATTTACAATTATTAGCAATCCGATAAGTAAAAATATTGTGTTTACAGATCAAAATTGGAATTATTTACAACAATTTCGAAAGTCAAATTATCAGGTAGCTCAGTTTTAAAATGTTCCACTAGGTGGAATCCGTGATGCTCCAATCATCAATAAGGGAAATTGGTCATAATTCTCATAGTAAAGCTTGAAGTAAACGTCTGGTTGTTGGGGTGCGTTAAAATGCTAGTACCTGGTTCTTGGGTAGAGATGAACGAAGGAAATGAAAAAAAAGTCAAAAAAATTGTATAATATGCACATAAAATTGTTTCCTACTTTTCAACCGAGCCTTTATTTTTTTATTTCATTTAATATAATTATTATTTTCGTTTTAATATTTAATTGAGTAGCTTCAATTACTAGTAACGCCATCTCTACCTAAGATTTATGTTGTCTTCAAAATTTGATAGCGATTTCCTTTATAGTTATTACAGATAACTCAATTGCTTAATTTTTAACTGAAGTGAAGAGTTGTCAATCGAACACTCAATTGACCTTTTTCCTCAAACGTCAAATGATGTAAATTTACAGCCGAAGGCGTACGGCAGCGTCTTGTTGATATATTGTTTTCTGTGTTTAGGCAAAAAAAAAATTATTACGGTACATTTAACTTTAGAAACGTTTTTATATTGATTTAATATTGTTTCCATAAACGATAATTCTTATTTATATGACCTACAGCGATAATTCTTAGTTTATTACAGCATGGCTCACCTACGGCTTCGCTAGGGCTTCGATGAATTTAGGCCCGATTGTATGAACGAGGATAGAAAAAATAAAATCCGAGAGTACAGATATATCTTTATCCGAGAATTTTATTTTTTTCCTATTGTATGAACAATTTAAAATATTTTTCTATCCTCTGTTTTATTGCAGTTTTAGAGCAGTTTTTATTTGAATGGTAACACTTTTTTCTTTGACGTTTATGTAATTGAAAATAAATTTTCATATTTTTCCTTTTTCATACGTTTAATCGGTGGATTATTATTTGACTCCATCTTATCTCTTAAGCATAATTATTAATTAATCAATGTTATCGTCACTATAACACGATAACAAACTGTGAACATTTTAAAATGTCAAAAAAAAAACAACAACAACATTTTGTATCCTCTGTTCTATCCACCGAAAAGAGAAGATAAAAACAGAGGATATAACTCTATCCATGAATTTATTTTCTTGTCCATACAATGCAAACGACGATAAATCCGAGGTTATATCGTCTATCCGCGTTCATACAATCGGGCCTTAGTGTCAAAATTTTTAGAGGAAAAAGGTCTATTCACTTCACGTGATTCAGTTAATTCAGCTAACTCTGTTAATTCACAAAGTGCTTAATATAAAAAATTTTATGTGGTTTTCCAGTTACAAAAACCGGGGCGAAACCGGGTTGTAAAATGACAGTTTTTTGACATTTCTCTTTTCCCATAGCAAACATTTTTTCTTAAAACAATAAATAGCGTATTTACTTGAGACATTTACAACAACAATTGCACTAAATAATCCCTGAGAGGGATTAAATAATCCCAAATTTTGTTTGGGATTATTTAAATCTTATCCCATTTTTTAGTTTTCGCTCTTAGCGATAGAAGCCGCCAGATGTCATAATACATGTTAAATTTATATTTTATTTCGAAAGGTTGGCTTTTGAAAATTAAATCAAATTGGCTATTTTCTTGGGAACAAAATAAAACCAAAATAATTCGAATTACATTTTTGGTCAACAAAATACGCTTAAAATTATGAAATTATTATTTTAATATTTTATAAATATGTATATTTTTCCTTAAATTTTTCTTGACTTTTATGAATGACATTTTATAAATGTAATTGTGTTGGTAATCGCCCAGAAAAATTTTATCGGGCGACAAATGACAGCTGCTATCGCCCCGTTTTTGCCCGGGTTCTTTTATATGTCAAATTTGTGTCAACTAGAAATTGCTATTAGAATCATTGAATATTTGTGTCAAAATAATGTTACGGTGACACCTATGATAAAGTAGAATAATTTAATTGATAGCGGAAAGTTCTACTAACTGTTCTAATGTATCTAGACTATTTTTACCGGAACAATGATGAAATTTCGAGAAGTTTTGGTATAGTATATGTACTGTTTAGTATATGTACCGTTTGTGTAGTTGATGTGCACAATTTTTCTGTGCCACGGTAAGATCTTCGGTCCATTTTTGCATAAGTTGTTGTACCATTTCTTTCTACCTTTGTGTGTCGGCTTTTTCAATCGGACTTTTCTGTTCATAATTTCCTTGGTTCCACTCTCCCATTCGTTAGCTTCCACAACCCACAACCCGGGTGAGCCAGAACATCCCTCCAATCTTCTCCACAGATCGTTTCCGAGTTCAGTGGCAACTTCGATTATCAATACAAATTCGCCTGGTAGTTGCACTGCTAGATTGAAGTGGCAACTCGATGTTATTGTAAGTTATGTCCCTCGCCCAACATCCACCACGAAACCATTTGCCCTCAAATGACATCATCTAGAATATCTACAATCAGCACTTCGTGTTGGAAAAAAGTTCTCCCGATGTTTATTTTTAAGATTTGTTTGCCTTTTATTATTGAACTATCTTCAGTTGCTGTTTGTAACTTCAATCCATTAACTGGTTGTATATCTCCACAGATTAGATCTTTACGGACAATCGTGCGATTTGCTCCCATATCAAGAGTCATGATGCAAACCGTTCTATCAATGTCGTCTGCCCCTTTTAGTGTCAGTTTTGACTGTGCGTATTTTCATTAATTGTTATACTAAATGTCCTGGTCTAAGTGCTTCGTAAGATTCGTCATTCGCTGAAGACATCGTAAGTGGCCTTGAATTTAGTATGGCTTCGATGTTACACAATAACGTTGACAACTCCTCATAAGTCAAATATATGTTGCTGGTAAACCCTGGCAAAATGAGATTTGGCTGAATTGACTGCTGCTTCCCAGATTCCAACAAAATTTTATGCTAGTGGTGGAGTATACTGCAAATTATTTTCCACTAAATATTCTCCAACATCATGCAAAAATTTGTTTGAAGATATTGCTTCTTGAACATCGCTGATGGAACACTTTACTGCCTTGTACATTTGATGTAATTTTTTGTTAATGCCAACGAAATTTGTACCATTGTCACTATACGTATTTAACGGAAGCCCTCGTCGAGCAATAAACCGCATTAATGCTGCAATTAATTTCTGGTAATTTACCATATCACGGCATCTTTAAAAATAGTAGCAGTACAAGTACAACCGAGCTCCGCGTAGTGTTTGACACATCTACAAAATCAACCGCAGATGTGTCAGTAAATCAGAATTTGCAGATACGGCTAAACGTGCAACCAACATTGTTCCAGATACTTACGCGGCTCCAACAACATCCATAAGTACTGGTAGGTGACATTGAAAAAATGTATCGTCAGGTTTGGGTAGACAAGAATCGTTCATACGCGCTGAATGGTAACCTATGGTATGACGTCTGCATCATTTATTGCCAATATATGCTTTTAGGAACTGGCTATCTAAGATTTAAAAAAATTCTCCAGAAACATATCGGGACATAGAACAAGACATTTACGTGGATAATCTGATGACTGGCATTCCAACCTTGATGAAGCGGGAGTTCAATTTAAGAAAACTATCGTCAAATGAGCCAAAAATGCGTAACCTGTTAAGTATTCCCTCCGATACCTTAAAAGTATTCTCCGAATATCCAGAGCCATTGAAGGTGTTAGACAAAACGTGGGATGGCAACTCGAATCATTTCATATTCCAAGTACATTTAGATGAAAACCAAGACGTACACCAGATGAAGCTTTCTTCCTATCACCCTTACAATCAAAATATTGTTCCAAAGCTTGTGGATGCATAAGATTAGATGGGATGAACAGCTGCCATGAGAAGCACAATCTTCATGGGTTAACTTTCGGACTAAGCTTTGTCAAGCAACTGAAATTAAAATTCCCCGTTGTATTACTGCATCGACCAGCTTAACCACACACGGGTTTTGTGATGCAGCGGCGGTTAACATTAGCTCATAGAGCTCTGAATTATTTGTGCTAGACATAATTTGTGCCAAGACCAACAGTTGTGTCACTACTGAAACAATTCAGTATACCGAGAATTAAACTAATGAGAGCGGTACTACACAGTCGATTGGTTAAAGAAGTTACTGAGATTTTATCAATCAATACAGCCTCGGTAACAATGTGGACCAATTCAGAAATAGTACTGGATTAGATATTCAGTCAACCAAAGACGTTGGACTGCAGAAATAATGTGACGGCATCACGTCTCATCCAGACAAAAACCTGCCGATTGTACAACTCGTGGGCAATCAGCTGAGTGAATTTCGAAAATAGACATATTTAGCCAAATCAACTAGACTAGAGACCCCAGATGGCCCAGACACGAATGAGAAAACCGAGATTGACATATTCAGCTCCAGTGTAAATGAGGAAATCGAACCAAAGTCTGTAAACGACGTCATACTGCAGATGAGTCTAAAGTATTCTAGCATCTTTAAATTGAAAAGAATCTTCTCATATGTGCTCAGATATCTCAACAACATGAAAGCTAAGGAACATCAAAGAGAGATGAGAGTTTTAGTGCTGACACTTACAGAAGTGGAAGAAGCAAATCGATAAATATTTTTTTTAGGTTTGCCAGATGAAAGGCTTTCAAAATCCGGACATTCCAATACACGCACAGTACATATCAACTTCGCTACAATCAATTAATTTTAGAAAAGACAATTCATCAATAAATTACATCATTTCCAGTTCAAATAAACAATGAGATAAACTGGTTCACATCCGCTTGAATTAACTGAATTTTTTTCTCGGGCTCTAGTCTGCAGAAGTGCAGCTTCTAATTTTTATAGAATACTTAGGACAAAAGAAAATATCCACGTCATCACTTTAAACACACATAATGGGTAAAGATTTATTTATAAATTAACAATTTAATTTCCACAAACAAGAAGGCCTCCTACAAGAGCACCTACAATTAGTCCAATAAGTTGAATCGGTGACCCAGCAATTAGACCAGCTGCAGCACCACTTCTTCCTTCCTCGTCATCTAATCCATTTGTCACGGCAATGAAACAGATAAGAAGACATACTGAAATTGAGATGGAATTTAATTTAATACATTAGAAAAATCTATCTCTGGACTTACCCAAATAAACGGATTTGTTCATTTTTATTTTCGAATTTGTCGTCTTCAAATTAAATTCTGAACGTATATAGTTGTTTACGTGCAATCGGCTTAGTTACGTGTTCACTATTGAAAATATTTTCCCCAGATTTGTAATATTTCATCTCTATTGTTCTAAATCTAATTATTTTAATTTTGTTTCATTATCGTCACCGCAGAATGTCATGCCTTGGTTAATTGCATTATTGCAGCACTGATTAAAAATTAAAGATATCCAATTTAATTGGTTTTTAGAAACATTTTGATGCGGCCATTTAGAATTTTGCACATCGATTTTTGGTCAATGTCAACCTGCAAGTCACGCTATTACATATAGATTCACGATGATTAGATCTGTCACTCGCGGTATCACGCATACCTTGAACCTCTACGCTTTATGCTCGGTTACACATTTGCATGTCATAATTAACCTGTTAATCTCTGTTGTAAATCATGCATTTAATTATTGAAAAACATGTTTCACTGACGAAGTAAATCGTACAAAAACATGATGAAACAAGATTCAAAACTCGGAAATTACTTTAAACGTAACCGTTTTTTGAACAACAACAAAAAAACAATCTAACAATTACATTTTTGATGATGGACAAACGGATGTATTTGGGTAGGTCAAGTAATAATTTGTGGTTAAAATCAAAAAGTACTAACATTCAATCATATTTCAGTATGTTTCCTTACTGTGTGCTGCGTTGCCATTATAAATGGATTGGACAACAATGAAAATGTATTAATGCGAATCAAACGTGAAGAATCAACTAACCCGCCAGAATGTGATTCAAAGCAAATTGGTTTTAATACGGCTGCTACAGCAATTGGTGGAGGTATCGTGGGTGCTGCAATAGCTGGTATATTGGCTGGACCTCCGGGTGTGCTTATTGGATTAATTGTAGGGGCTATATTGGGAGGTGGTATTGCTGGTGGAAATGAAATTTTAAGTAAATGTTGATTAATAAATAAATTTTTGTGTGGTTTCGTCAATATATAATCAACCAGAGTAAAACAAACCGAAATTGCTTAAAGTGAGTTACAAAATTCGATTTGTGGTCTATTGATCAGATGATTTTCAATAAAATTGAATTTTCTACAAAACGCGTAGAAATATTTGAGCGATCCAAATGCCCGTTGGCATGATAATTACAGGCAATTATAAAAATCAAACCATCGGCTGTCTAAACAAAGGGATTTTTATTCCTGATTGGAACGCTTAGCAATCTTATTAATTCTTCGCAGTTTGTACCCAAAATACTAATACTATGGTTCCACGATCAAGCAATCAAAATTTGACTTTATTCCCGATCTTTATTTTAGCGTAGCGACGCGGATCAGAATCCTGGTATCCTCTTATAGCGCTCACGGTACATGCTTTAAGACACGATTTCTGATATTTCAAATACTGGTTCCAGCTAAGGTAATGGAATTGATGAAGCGTTAGATCCTGTATTTGAATTAGCAGGTGCAGGTGGTTGTTCTTGGTTGGGATGGATGCGGCTGCACAGTTCTGGGATTGTATGTTTTCCCCGAACGTAGCTCCCCAGTATATTTCGCGTTCGGAATCTCGTTTCCCAATCGCTTATTCTGACACTCGGGCAGGATTTAAATTGGTGTCCGATATATAGTTACAATTCCAACGTATACTAGGAATGAGCGGATGTTTGTAGAGTGCATTAACGTTCCGTAAAGTGGATTCATTAAGATTACGTCACTGTATTGGTCTGCCGTCCGCCTCACTTTCGCCTGCAAATTTACGATTCGGATTGTGTATGTCGGTGTCGTGATTCGACTAATTTTCTCGGATCAAAACCAGACGATCTCCGATTATTTTCGTCACAAACCTCAAAAGCAACTCTTCCAATATTTTTCATAATACAGGCTTTTATCGATTTAGGTGATTCCTAAATGTGCTAAAGTAGGATCATCGTGCGCTTTTTTTATTAGGTCCGCGCTCATAGGAGTAGGAACGATTAGTTTCCAAATTCTTGGAATTGAATCGTCATAATCAGAACCTGAATTGAAATTGATGAACAATTTACCGTTTTCTAGTTTTAGGTTGGAAGTATTAGTTCCATTTCCTAAAAATTCCTTTATTTTATTTTGATACTCATTGTCATTATATTGATCGGATCGATGTAAAGAGATGATGTAAACCTAGAAGTGATTTGTTTCAACTCAGAAATACCTTGAAACAATAGCTCGTCTGAACAAAGCATCAGGAACAACATTTTGTGCCCCACAATTGTTGAGCTTCTGGTGACCAATGAAATAGATTTGTTCAATAGATTTGTTAAGGGAACGGCGAGGGTTGAGAAGTTTTGGATAAAACGACGGTAGTTTTGGGCACGAGATAATTGCTGAGTGCGACAATTTTGTCCGGATCAACCCGAAGGTCCCCTTCACCAACAACATAACCCAAGAATCAAGGTGATTTCAAGAGAAATTTACTCTTGTTTACATTAATGGTCAAAGCTGCTTCGACCAGGAAGCGACTGTTATCTTTTAGTAATGATAAGTGCTCTTCCAACGTTGCTGAAGTAACAAGCAAGTCGTCGAGGTAAACGAAGAGGCGATCATGGAGATGATATGGAATCACCCGTTCGTGCGCATTACACAACCCAAAAAAGTCGTAAACTGGTACTGGGCACGACCGGGTACCGTGATCTACCAAAACACGCCCTTCAGATCAATGCTAGATATAGTTTGATAAAAACGGCCTAGCAGACCATCAATGTTAGGTAAGGGATAAGAATCTTTCTTAGTGACCTCGTTTACCTTACGAGCGTCCAAACACATGCGAGCATCCTATCAATCTCAGTTTGTAGGTCAGCTTGTTTTGCTGGTGAGATAGGGCAAAAACGTTGCTTAACTGGGACTGCTTGATCAACCAGCCTAATTTTATGGGAGATCTTCGTAGTCTTCCCAAGCCTAAATTCTCTGAAGACGGAAACAACGAACAATTTCCACTAATTCTTGCCTTTGAGTCTCATTGGGATCATGCACATTAGAGTCAGAAGAAGAAGAAGTTAGTGCGGATACAATGATTAGAGCAATTCCAAATTATTTTCAAAAATAATTTCCTAAGTATAATTGTTCAGATAAATCACGAACCAACAAGGAGAATGATTTAGTTCAACCATTAAAAGGGGTGCATATAAAGTAATAAAGCCTAAGATGCGCTTCTTTTGACCACTAGCAGTTTGAAGATACGATATACGCTTGCGAAAGTTAATACATATTGTTCTTGCCGATAAACTCTTCACATACTTTTCTCAATACACTATTATTCCATCATCCGACCATATAATCCGAACCATCATCCGAATCATAAAATATTGAGGAGGTTACTAATTTAGTTAGAGCCTTTCGTTAGTACCAATAGTTAATTGATCGTTTGCGATGGGAGGAAGGATTACGATTACCTTTAGTTATGGAAAAAGGGGAATGAGATTGCACTGTTTCGATTGGGTAAATAGTTGGTTGATTGAGTTTGAGCGTTTTTGGTTCTGATCGAGCCATGTACTCGTCGCGGCATCTTCTTTCATCAGACTGGGATTTTGTATAGATTTAAAGTTGATGCAAAGTAACTTCGGAATGAATATTTTGCGAAGAAAAGCCTGATACCATTTTTCTAAGATAAGTAAATCCCAATTCTTTAACCAGCCTGTACTGTGATACATTATACAGGGTGAGGACAAAGTATGGAAACCCCTAAAAATCTCGCGAATTTCGGTCAAAAAAAAAAATTAGCAAGGGTTATTCTTAGGTAATTTTCAACAAGGAGTTTAATGGTGATCTTGGTTGTGACTTTGACCTTTATCTTCAAGGTCATTTGTAGGTCAATGCCATTTTTTTAAATTAGAACCCCTACTTTTGACAACAGAATCGAAAAGAGCGACCAATTGTAAGTCCGAATATGTATTTTCCATGGCCTCTCAAGGTCATCTGAAGGAATTTATATTGCGAAGAAAAAGTATGGAAACCCCTAAAAATCTCGCGGAATATGTCAAAAAGAAAAATGAGCAAGGTTTATTCCAAGGTAACTTTCACCAAGCAATTTAATGGTGAGCTTGTTTTTAACCTTGGCTGCCAATTTCAAGGTCATTTTGAGGTCAAGGTCATTTTTTTATAGGGAAACCCCTGTTTTTGAAATCGGATTCGAAAAAAGCAATCAATTGTTCGTCCGACTATGTATTTTCCATGACGTCCCAAGGTCACCTGAAGGAATAATGATTTGCTATGAAAATTTAAAATAAAACTTTAAAAAATCATAAATACTAAACATTGTAATAATGCTTGTGTTGCTATGAAAATTATAAAAAAAACAAAAAATTAAATTTTAAAATGAAGAATTAATTTTTTTAATTTTTATTTTTTTTTATTTTCATAGCAAATCGCTTGGGAGGTCATGGAAAATACATATTCGAACGTACAATTGATTGCTCTTTTCGAATCTGATGTCAAAAACAGGAGTTTACCTTTAAAAAATGATCTTGACCTCAAAATTACCTTTAATATGTAGGTCAAGGTCACAACCAGGCTAAAGATTTTTAGGGGTTTCCATACTTTTCCTCGCAATGTAAATTCCTTCAGATGACCTTGGGATTGGGAGATACAATTGATCGCTCTTTTCGATTCTGTCATCAAAAATAGGGGTTCTAATTTTAAAAAATTGCCTTGACCTACAAATGACCTTGAAGGTGAAGGTCAAGGTCACAACCAAGATCACCATTAAATTCCTTGGTGAAAATTACCTAAGAATAAACCTTGCTCATTTGTTTTTTGACAGAAATCCGCGAGATTTTTAGGGGTTTCTATACTTTTTCCTCACCCTGCATATATAATAAGTACAAATTAGTTACAAACTCCCCCCCGCCATCTTTAAAGCTGGATCCGCTCAGGCTATCTACCCTCCCGTCCTGAAAACATAATTTTCCACATAGTGGGGTTTCGGTGAAATTGAAATGTTACTGGTCTTTGATCAGTATACGTTTTCTGATATGCCTAGCTACTGCCAATTTTGGATTTTAGTGCGACGGTTCTGACGAGTTCCGCTCATGATGACAAGTGGACGCGGCTAAAACTGTTGAATGGGAATAAAATTGGTGTGATGTATGATGCAACAAGCCGAGAAATTTGAATTCTTCAAACCAACGATCGACTAGATATACACCACTGAATCTATCAACAAAGAAAACATTACGGTACCAGCGAACTATTGAGGAATTTAATTAATCGAGAAATTTGGATTTCTCCAGTCTATATAATCCGCCGTTAAAAAAATGTGAAAAAATGTTTTATGATGAAGCCACGTGGATGCTTAATTATGCTGATCATAACCAATCAAAAACACAGTAAGAATATTTACTGTGACTTTAACTTAAATTGACCCGTTCTTGAATAAATTAAGGTCGCCATTGTAACGTATTATTGGGGTCACCTCTAATCAACTGTGGTGGAACGCTGACCGCTACCTGGTAAGAGAGCGTTCCACCGTAGCTGAGTCAAAGTAACTCCGAGTCATACGTTATACAATCCGTGCTGGTTGAGATCTCAAGGTTTTCACTTAAAATGACCGCCATATTCTTTTACAACCATGCCCTCTTGTATTTCTCCTGCCGTATCTTGTGCTGCAGATTTATAGTTTTGCTTTTGTTTGATTCATTTTGTGATATCCTTTCGCACACTTTACTCATTTTCACCTTTGCACTCTTTAAAAGCATGAATTTGAAATATCGTTATACACCCGGTGATCTCTTTCACTTTGTTTCTCTTCAACATCTTGTGCACAACATGCATTTTCTATTTTCGAACGGGACTGTGAAAGGCAATTTTAAAAATTCACAAATTTGTAACTCCACTTTTCAAGTTTATGGGTTTTCCAAACTTAGAATTTCTCGTTGTACGTACTTATTTAATCCATATCATCACACTCAAGCGATCACCGTAAACTTGAGGAAGATTTGAAAATCGTTAAAAAGTTGCATATGTTACCATGTTTTATTTCTCACACTATCAAACGTAATTCTATACGTAATATAAGCAGTTACAGTGTTAGTAAAGCTCCTGGTCATGCAACAAATTTGGAATTTTTATATCAGGCAGACCGCAGGAGTCATTATCATTCGAAGTGAAATTTTTACCTAATTTCATTTTCCAATAAATAGTTCAAGGTAAACAAAATGAGTTTGCCACAAGGGCAATGACAACATTTTACTAGCACGTGTGAATCGAATAGGCAACATTATTAAAGCAAATATTATGTGTCGCACCAGTTCTAATATACTTAAATTAAACAATTTAGTAAAAAATTATAAAACTGATAAATAAAAAACACACCTATTACACACGTTGATTGCACACTGATCAAATCTAATTAAATTGTCTAATTTATCATCATGCGCATATTCTAACAAACTCGTGTTATAATGAGCACAACAGCCAGTCGTGGATTTATTGTAGAACAGAGCACATGAACATGAAAATGGTCACCCATATTTTTGTTATTATTTGTAATTAGAAATTATTAATTAATTGTTTTGAATAGTTAAAAAAAATTTTTTTTTGTTGGTTTTTTGTTTTCATTTCATTTAGTGACAATTTTAGCGGCACTACAGGGTTATAAATGTATTAAGGCAGCTCCTGTTGAAGATGCCGACGATCTTAAATGTGAAAAAAGTTGTACACGAGAATATAATTTGGTGTGTGCTCGAAATTCGCATGGTAAAAATATGACTTTTAACAATTTATGCATGTTTGAAATTCATAATTGTAAAGAAGACTATGGTAAGTAATAATTTGTGTAAAAGTTGTGTGGAACCGGAAGAGAAATGTAAAACAGTTTTTTTGTATGAGTTAATTCTTTTTTTTTTTTTGTTTGTAGATTATCGAGTTATAAAATTTGGAGATTGCTGATTCAGTGCTACCGGAAATCACAAATTATATGTTTTACTGAATAAATCGATATGTTTAACTTTGGGATTAATGTTTTATTTGTACATATATGTAGATTCTAATATTTTGATCAGTATGCGGATTTATTCACGGACGGACAAACTGTTTGGCCGCCGCGCCGGTCTGATTTATCCAGCCCAAATAATTATAAAAGAGGATTAAGCAGTGCTAAAGTATACAAATTGAGGATACTGCAGAATCTAAAGTAGTCATTCCACCATAACCTTCCAGTATTATAAAACCAGTGATAAGCCCATAAGACCATTTTCAACTATCAAATGAAACACAGAAACTGAAAATATCCACAGGATACTTAAGCTCAGAACTAAATGGTTAGCTATAATTATCTCAATATATGATATTTGAAAGAATTGTATCTTATCTATACAATAGTGACTTTATTGAGTGTAAAACTCAGCGGAACACTATTTTTCAGAAACCTTTTCTAAAGAATCAGTTATCAGTCGATGCTTCTATCATTACATCTTATTTGGCCACTCGCTGAATGCTTGCTTTGAATCATGATCCCATGAAAATTGTCTCTGATTATGATAGCAGTATCATCCACATAGCCTTGGACATCATACCGAGGGCTACGAAGACGGACCAGTAGTTTGTTAATAACCAATGACTATAACACAGGGACAGTATGTCTCCTTGGGGCATCCCTTAATGTCCCTAATTACTGATTCGCTACCTAATTTCACTGTAATCTTGTAATATTTCAGCACGGAGCGCATCCACAGTTTTTTTCCATCATTTTCAATAGAAACGAAATAAGGCTAATTGGCCGATATGCCTTTGGGTAAGTGTCTGGGCGACCCCCTCCCTTTAGTATTAAAGACCACCTCTACTCTCTTCCAAAGTTTCGGAATGTAGTTAAAAGCATAACTTACCCGAAACATCTTCATCAGGCTAAGGAGAATTTCCTTAATACTACATATTTTGATAATGCCTGAAAGATGCCATCTCCTTCAGCGAATTTAAAAGGTTTGAAAGAGCCGCCCATGTCACCTTACTGAGTATGAATATTTTTCCAGATAGACTCCAGATCCTATTGTATGGTGCGTAGGCTATCTCACTTGGATGGTCATGCATGTCCCCTTGGGCTCTTGTCACTATTGAGTTCAGAAAGTGGCATCTAGTAATACCTCTTTGGATATTTCTTTTGGTTATTCCGTCAAGGCCATCTTATACGCCCCATTCACCGGTGCTTTTAGAATTGTTGAATCTTTTCGATTTTTTCCTCAATTTTTCCAGCTCCCCGTTCTACCAAAGGCCATCTTAGTGGGCTCTCTTCGCTTAACCGGACAGCTGTTCTCGAAAGCCAAGTGTACAGCTAAGTTGGGTAGATGATTTGAAGCCCTCTGGAGACTCTTTGATCCCCATAATCCGAATCCCAGTCGGTCAGTTTTGGAATTATAATTTTTTCTCGCTGCATGGTCCCTGAAAGAGGCCTCTTTTGGCACATGCCGGTGATTTACTAAAGTGCTCAAATGTAGTCAAAAATTCAAAAAGAACCCTATTATTGATGTCTGTGCTCCAACACACCGTGTGGTGCGCTTTCGAATCACTTGCTATCAGATAGTCCAGCCAATTGCGCTAGCAATGGCTATTAGCCACCTAACTTCAAGAGGGGGTATCGTATTTGAGTCTCCAGCAAAGTAGGCGTAGGCCATTATAGATTCCTGTGTGCCTCTTTCCCTTGGAACCTGAGTTCCGTTATTAGAAATCAACGCACTTACTTGATTTGGTATACTTTTGATTTGGTTGGCTTCCTATCGCCCTTTGGACCATGGTACCTGAATTAGGGCCATGCCAATATGTTGGCAGATAAACTTGCTGCAAAGGACGCTCGAGTACGCCTTCGCATGATGCAGGTTTACCTGTAGTCAGGCGATATGTGCTCTCATTTTAGAACTGTAGCGGCACACTTATGCGTGCGTATCAACTACATACTTTGGCGTCTGAGGTCACCCAATCACCAATACAACGTTTGACTCCGCTCAACGTTATCATCACTATAGGGAACGCACCCGAGTTTTGAACGAATACAACCATCAAACTACTATTCTCTTCCACATGAAGTGTCACAAACAAAATAAAATTTTTGTTTAACTTCAGTTGAGTCTGCTCTCGATTTGCAATACGTCGACATGCCGCCCAACTCGCGCGCTAATAAATATACCACAAAATGGTGGTGAAAAATAATAAATATAAACTTAACATTATTATTAAATAAATAAAATGTATTACAATAAATTAAATTGAGTACAATTGTAATTGTTTTGTATTCGATAAATTGGCGATGGTGGTGATGATGTTGGTTACCGCTGCTGTTGGTCTCGTTGTCCACTACTGTTGCTTGGGCTACTGGTAATAGTGGTCGCGATGATGATGGCGATGACGCTAGTGAAAGCGGCGACAACGGTTTTATTACTACGCCGGCCTATTTGATGATGATGGCGATGATGTTATTCCCGTGAGGCCAAAGTATGTAGTTGATACTTTGTGGCGGAGCACGCATAAGTGAGCCGCTATAGAACCTTCTTTTGAGTTCCTGGATTAGCCTTCTCCACCGCTCCGCCGTTTCTACTCGTTTTACCTATCAAGGCGAATTGTTGACCATTGTCCTCCACCCCTTTCCAACACTTCCCAGAGCCTGGCCGCCTCTAGGCCTCTCCAGAGACTTTCCCGGGAGGAACCCTTGTAGGGGAGGGGCGATAAACTCCTTTGTTATTATGGAAATTTGTTTAAAATGCTTCAAATGGCGGATTTTTCGAATGATACCGTTAACAACATAATCATATTCCGACATATATTCCATCATACCATTATACCATAACACTATCAGACAATCATACCATCAAACCACCACACCATTGTAAAATGTTTCGATCATAAAGACATACCACCACTATCTCATACCATCTGCCAGTATGATGGTATGAGATAGTCGTGGTACCTTCAAATCATCAAAATTAGCAAACAATCATTCCATCATACAATCGCACAATTATACCATCATACCATCTTACCATAATACCTTCATACCATCAAACCATTAAACCAGCACACCATCACACCATCATAACATCATACAATAAATATATTCCATCAAACCATTATACCATCGTAACTACTTACCATCTTACCATCATACCATCATACCGCTATAGCATCATAACTCCACGCCAATCATACCATCATTCTATCATATTCGAACCAACATACAAACATACCATCTTCCAAGATACCATCAAAACTTCACACCATCTTACCATCACATCACACCATCATAACATCATACCATCGTACATCATCACCATCACTATCAAAATTACAATTACCATTCCCATCACCATTTTTGTTTTCATTATCATCATCAACATCCCCACCACCACGACCACCATCACCGTTAAAAAAATATTGATACACGTGTTGATTTATTTTTGATTTTCCACTAATCATCCAAAGTTTCCAGAATATGGTGTTAAGGAACATCGTTGATGCACTTTGGTTTTTTTAAGAAACAAAGACCTCCATAGGGACCTTAAAGTTAACCTCATCGTAAATGAAATTCAGGAAAAAGCGCGGAGGCATGAAGAAAGGCTCCCGCAACATATGAACATCGAGATAACTCAACTCCTAAGCAACACGAATTTAGTAAGCATACTTAAAAGACCAAACCTTTTGAGCTGCTGTAATTGTTAGCTTATACAGCATTGTGCTGATCTAAAATCCACTACATAGATGTGGTTTACTCAATTTACCAGACTCTATGGAACGCCAATGGGAAGAAGCCATAGAATAAGTTAGTAAATTAAGTCAGAAACAAATTGCTCATTAGTCCAGGAGGCTAGATTGTAATTATTTAAAATAAAATGGAAAAAAACAAAATGTAAATGTAATTCTCTTTAGGGAATTAAATCAATATGAAATGATGGTATAAGTCATTTTTATTAAAAAACATTTATTTTGAAAGTGGAATAAGTCACTTCTAGTACAAAAAACTCGTATTTTACCAAGCCTTATTATGAAATTCATCACTTTAGCTAAAAGTAGTAAGTATAGTAATATCATAAATGCAAACGCTTTAAACAAAAGTTGTATTGATTTTTTTCATAACATGAAAACACAAATGTTTAATTATCCCAATATTAAGAAAACATGACTTATTCCACTTTCAAAATAAACGGCTCATTTATAATCGTTGTACCATTTGTCGATCAGAATTTTTATTATCAATCGGTGGGAAATTGGCGATTACGAAACATTTAGAAACTAGAAAGAATAAGGGCCAGCTTGACGCAGTGAGTTCTAATTCTAAAATTACAATTTTTACAAAAAGTGCAAAGTTTGGAGTTGACGAAAAGAAAAATACCATCGCAGAAGGAACTTTAGCGTATTACACAATCCATGACCAAAGTTTGAGAAGTATGGATTGCACAAGTAAGATGATAAAAAAATTGTATAATCCCAAATTTACGTGTGCGAGAACCAAGTGCGAAGCTATCATTATTTCGGTTTTTAAAAATTATTGTAAAGAAATTTTATTAAATGAGTTAAAAAAAACTTCGTTTGTGTCTATCCTGTCAGATGCATCGAACCACAACGAGATAAGATTATGTATATCCTGTTTTAGTTCGGTATTTTAATTAAACAAGTGGGTTAAAATTAAAATTTTAAATTTGGAGTCTATTGTCGAAGAAACAGCGGAGATTCTTTCAAAACATTTATTTGAAATTTTACCAAAAAACAATTTGGTCTCCAAAGTTTTGGCGCTATCGTCTGATTATACTAACAATAATTTTGGAGGTTGCAGGCGACGAGGCACAAATAATATACACATCAAATTAAAATCAATGCTTTAAAGAAATATGTTTGAAATCGGTTGCAGCGCACACATTTTATCAAATTCAATCAACACGGCCAGCAGCGCAATGTGTATATACATATGTAGATATCGAAAATATTTTACCCACAATTTATATGTATTTTAGTAGATTTACAGTTTGCGTAGCAACACTTCAAACTTACTGTGAAGAGGCTGACGTTGAATACAAGAAGCTACTAGGGTATTCAAAAGTTAGATGGTTGGCCCTTGAACAGGTAATTAAATTATACGAGCCTCTTCGTAGTTACTTTTTAAGTTTGGAGAAATGTCCGAAAATTCTTGAAGCTTTTTTCACCAATGAATTAGCAGAATATATTTTATGCATAATCAGGCTACCAATTTCCATAAAACTGTCCAGGAAATTGAGTCTGACACAATTTTAGCCACGGAAATTACATGAAAAATCACAAATTTTAAAAATCAACTATATGCCAGGCTTGAAGAAGGATTCATTCCACTAATTTTAAAAAATAAATTGTCAAGTTCCAGGAATTCAAGCCAAATTTTTAAGCGAAGTGAAAAACTTTTATAAAATTTGCTATTGAGTACAATAATAAAAGGGTAGCAAGTACTGCTGACATTAATTATTTCGAATGGACGCTTCTCAGACGGGAGGTAAATTGGGATGAATAATGCATTGACTTGAATCTTTAAACAAACATGGTGTCGCCAATCCCAATATTAATGACGACAGTTTGTTTGAAGAAGTTTTTTACATTTTAACAGAGGGCATATTCCTATCCAAAATTTGCAAATATTAGTCGATTGAGAGATTTAGAAATGATTTTTGGAGTAGCGAGAAATCGCAGTTGGCTGTAAAAACATTAACTTCTGTATTAACAGTTAAATACAATATGCGTGAATTTAATTGTGTGCAAATAAGTCTACTTCTAGAAGATAATGAAGAATTAACAAAAAAATTCACCAATCAGAAAAATATTCATAATCAAACCAGCAAAGCTCAATAAATATTATCAAAATGAATTAGGACTGTGATTTTTGTTAGAATTCAATAAAAATCAATCAATTATTTCAATTTTTTTTTCAAAAACATACTGGTTTATTTAAATTAAATTCGGAGTACTTCTTTTTTAAAAAAAAAATATCTTTAACACGTTAATCGCCACAATAATTTCAACAAAGTTTTCCTCTGCGCCATGGTAATTTTATTACATAATTTAGATACTACATAATTACGAAAAGCAATATGACAATTTCGTGAAAATTTGGTTACTAATATGCTTAGATTAAGTTCGGGTATAACTGAAAAACGAAAAACTTCAACTCATATGCTAAAAACAATGTTTAGTTCTGAAAAGCAGAAGAATGTGCGTTGGATGTTATGCCCAAATAAAAGAAGCAGAAGGTCGAGAAGCAGCAAAAAAAAGGGGGAAAAAAGTTTCAACTTATTGCTCAGACTGCAAACAAAACCCCTTTTATTGCTTAGAATGTTTTGGGCAGCATAATAAGTCAATGTAATTTCTTTTATCAAAATAAAAATTATTGAAATGTAATTTTTCAAGTGTAACAATACAGCATTATATAACTAAGTCTATTTTATTTATTTTTCCGTAGTAAGCCAAGCAATTTTCAGGTTTTGCTCAAAGAAGGCAAAGCTTTTGAAAGATAAAGCAAATGTATCGTTTGCGTCGGATATCAGTGATTGACGTGGCCTTCTATGTACTAAATCCCGTATGTCAGACATATATGACTGACATGGCCCATGGAGAAATTCTTAGTGTCAGACACATACGACTGACATGGCGATTAACGTGTTAATTAGTGATTCTTAAAAATGTCCATATTATAATGTACTCCTTTTCCGCAAAAAAAATGGAGGTGTGGCCAACACACGACTTTCTTTTACGAACAGCGAATTTTAAGAAACTTTTATAATGCAAATTTCTTGCAAACTTTATTAAGATTGTTTTTATTTTTTCATGTTTTCTGTAAATTGTATATTTTTGAAATATTTGTAAAATAAATTTTCTGTTTTACGGAATCTGGGACCTGGAACCCGAAATATTATGTAAGAGATTAATGAAGATATATCTGTTTTGAGGCCCCTTGAGTCCGAAAAAGTGGGTTTCGAAATGATGTCTGTCTGTCAGTCTGTCCGTTTGTCTGCTCGTCTGTTTGTCTGTGTCTTCTCTATAGCCCAGATGGCTTAACCAATCTAACAAAAACTTTAGATTTAAGCTTTACTTATGTAAAAGAAAGTAATAAAAAATAATAAATTTGTAAGAAGTTTGCGTAATTGGTGTCTCAAAATTCCCTGTTCGTAGAAGAAATGTGTTGGCCACACATCAATTTTATTTTTTTTATAAAATTTTTTAAATTTTTTTTTAAATTTTTTTTTTTTTAAATTTTTTTTTTTTTTTTATATTTTAATTTTTTTTTGTTTATTTTTTTTTACTTTTAGTTTTTGGAAACATTTTATTTTAGTAGTTTTTTGTAAACCTTATACTTTTTCAGATATTTGCAAAACAAATTTTCTGCCCCACGGGAGTGGCTACTTCCGCTTGACCGATTTGGAGCAAAATTCACTGGGACCTCCCAATTTATCAAAAAAGCTTAAATCTGAAGTTTCAGCTGGATTGGTTAAGCCATCTGGGCTGTAGAGAGGACACAGACTGACAGACGGACAGACGGACAGACGGACAGACGGACAGACAGACATCATATCGAAACTCACTTTTTCGGACTCAGGGGACCTCAAAACAGATAAATCTTCAATAATCTCAAGGTCGAAAATTTTCATGATTACTATACTTTATTTTACTTACGTAAAAGAAAGTAAAATATGGCCACCTTAATTATACGCACGTATTATACAAATTTATTAAATACTTACCATATTGATTTAATTTAAATTTGTCTCAATCTAATAAAACAAACCTTTTTAATAAAAAATTATAAATATAAAAAGCATGGGAAAAAATATTCCCATAGGAAGGTAAGCACCAAAAATTTGAACCGATTTCTCCCGATTCAATAATTTTTGATGCTTACTGGTACAAATGCCACACGAACACAAATAAAATAATGACAACACTGAGTAACAATATTTTATACTACATATACAAAACTCCTTGTGAGTAAGCTCTCATGTACACAACGAAATCGGAGTTGGTTCACAATTACATTTTATCGCTTAGGCCCTTTTATTAAATTAGCGTTGATATATATATAGTATGTATACAAATATAGCGGACTTTTTTTATATATTAAGTGCTTGTACTATATGGCTTGTATAGATACAAGAAAAAATAATGTGAACAGAGATGAACACCTGTATACCATTAATGATACAAAAAAGGATGCGATGCTGGTTACGCAGCCATGGGTGATGCAACAATGTTCATGATATTATTTGCTACCAGCAAAGTATTTCAGGTAAATTCAGAAATATAAATTTCATGTTGCACGGTTACCTATTCATTTTATCTTAAAGATATCTATGAAACAATTGTTGCAATTTAGAAGTTGTATTAACAGTAAAAACATATTTCTTCGAAAATTTTGATATTACATACCTCGGAAAATAGTTCAAAATGTTGTGTTTACTATTTTTGAACAGGTAAATGATGTACTGTTAAATTTGTCATAACAAACATAACAAAAAAGTCGGTCTCATTTTTGAGAAAATCGAATGGACCTAACAGTTAACCCAAACTGCTTATTACTAAAATCTATCTTTGTACAAAATTTCGACCAAAACGATCAATATTTGTGAGAATGGGAGTCAAATCCAAAATAATAAAAATGTATGAGTGGAAGGACAGAATGACGGACACGACATTTTTCTAATCAATGTTTTGGAGTCCTAATAGCCCAATTCGACGAGAAATGTGGAACAAAATTTGTTTCACAATTACAATACTTACCCAATATAACTTCGTTATAGTGGGAAAAGTAATAAACAAAATAATTTTCGTCTGTGTCATATAGCTAAACGTGTATTTTAGGACAAAAATATGAACATTTCGGACGCACGGATTGATTCGATGTACATTATTATTGTATACATAAGAATAAAAAATGTATGTAATGCGTATATATGTGCAAATTGTTGTTACACTATTTGGTAAATTTTAAACTATTATCATAATGCTACTTTAACCCCGCGGTTTAAATATGATCGCGCACAAACACTAAAAACGCGATAATAAATGCAAAACAGATTTAATACTTTCTTATTACTAGAAGTTTTTGTTTTATACCATATTTAAGAACTTAACTATGCACATACACATAAGCAAACAAATTTATATAAAAGTTGGCCAAAATTTTATCAGTACTCCAGTAAACTTTAAATCGTAATCCAAACATCATTAAAATGAAATTCTTATTCTTCCTAGTTGCTTGTAATTAAAAATGTTAAATGGTTCGTAAATTTTGTTAATTATTTTAAATAAATTTGATTTCAGTAATTTTGGCTGTCACCTTATTTGATACCGTTGCATCCGCTGGTGACTGTGATGTTTCATGCCCAATGAATCATACGCCTGTGTGTGCAGAATATTTAGCGCGAAAAAAGACTTTCATCAACGAATGTTTCATGCGTTTGGAGAATTGTTTTTTTAAAACTAGTAAGTTAGAATGAAAAATGGGAGGAATGTGAAGATTTATTTTAATACAATTTTTAATAATATTATTACAGCTTTCGTTAAACTTGATGATGGTGAATGTTAATAGATTTGTGTAAGATTATGTATAAGACCAAATAAAAATATGTAAAAGTTTAACACTTTTAAAAATTTTATGTGTTTTGTTGCCAAAAAAAAAAAAATAAATAAATGTCGCTTTACAAAATTAATTTAGATAGAATCAAAAAATTTATCTTTTTTTGGGTTTGTTTCTCAATACAAACCATTAAAGTCTGTTTTGATTATTGACTGCTTTATAGAATTTGATCTAATATATGTGAAATGAAGTTGAAAAGAGGTTTGATATTTGAGTTACTGATATTTAGAATCATGAGAATGTCCCAAATGAATAAGATACACAAAAATCACACTTTAAAGTACATATGGGATTAATTCATAAATCATAAAAATTAATCCTTTTATCGTACATCTTCTGTCTTTTGAAATAAAGCAAATGATTAAATTTGGATGAGATACTTTTTTCCTGTTGTACTAAATGAAAATGACAGATGTACTAAAAATTAACTTTGGTATATTTCCATGCTAAAATATAAATTGTTAATGTGTCTCTGTACTCATGAAAGGGAAATCTGTAGTCTCGATAGAATATCTGAAAAGCAAGATTTTCATGTACAATTAGTAAGTTGTGTAATTCAAAAAAATGTAAAAAGTCCTATTGGATTTAATTATCAGCAATTCAAACACAAAAATAGAGAAACTCTGGAGGTAATTTATAGAGATCTATTCAGAATTATAAAAAAACACAGCATCGCGTTGAAGCAAGTGAGGTTGTTTCTTGGAAAGTGATGCCTGTCTATTTAGTAATAGGGGAATAACTCCGCCACACCTTGAGGACTGGCTTGGTGTCCATTTTTAATTCACCGGATTCGTTGCGAATAGCGCTGCTATGTGATGGAAAACCGTAGGTATTTCTCTTATGCAACGATACCTATCTCTCAGGCTCAGAATTTTGGATGTTGCGTATAGTTGTCTGCATAGTCGAATATCACTAAGACACTCATCAACCATGCAGAGATTTTTGTTCATTATATTGATCGCTTCAACGGTCAAATTCAACCGTTTAAAGAATTAAAGAAAAATGCTCGATACAAAGAGAAAGAGCTTCCCTTGTGCCGGTTTCCGCACGAAACCAGTACGAGCTACAATGCCGGCGAGACAGATCATATAAAACATTCCTAAAGAATAAACGTGTCGGCGGCCATTTTAAATTCATTAAGTTTCAGCAAGAGATCAAAACCCGTGAATCAATTCTTTGAACGGAAACTATTTCACTTTTGCAATTTATATCTAAATTATTTTTGTAAAACGACAATTTTCATAAAATTTTCAAAAGTGTTAAACTTTTACATATTTTTATTTGTAATATACATTATCTTACACAAATCTATTAACATTCACCATCATCAACTTTAACGAAAACTGTAATAATATTTATTAAAAATTGTATTAAAATCTTGACATTCCTCCCATTTTTCATCCTAACTTACCAGTTTTAAAAAAACAATTCTCCAAACGCATGAAACATTCGTTGATGAAAGTTTTTTGTCGCGCTAGATATGCTGCACATATAGGCGTATAATTCATTGGGCATGCAACATCACAATCACCAGCGGATGCAACGGTATCAAATAAGGCGACAGCCAAAATTACTGAAATTAAATTTATTTAAAATAATTAAAAATTAAAATTTTTTTACGAACCATTTAAAATTTGTATTACAAGCAATTACGAAGAACTTTAAGAATTTCATTTTAATGATATTTGGATTACGATTTAAAGTTCACTGAAGTACTGATAAAAATTTGGTCAACTTTTATATAAATAACTATGCTTGCTTATGTGTATGTGCATAGTTGTTTAACATCGCATTTTTAGTGATTGTGCGATCAAATACAAACCGCGGGGTTAAAGGAACATCACGGAAGTAATTTAACCAAATAGTGTAGCAACAATTTGCACATACATATGTATTACATACATAAACTCTTTCTTATGTTTACAATAATACTATCTATATACATACATCGAAATCGATGGGTGTGTTCGAAAAGCTCATTTTTTGTATACTAAAATACTCGCTTAACCATGGACACACACGAAAATTATTGGGTTTAATATTTTTTTGTTGATTTATGCTTCCAACAGATTTTCGAATTTGTTTGTTAGTTAATAACTTACACATGCCATGATAAGGAAAGAAATTCATACACATCCAAAAAACTGGAAATGACCTAATTCTGATTTCTAGATGTGTTTTTGTGTAAAGGCGGTTGTTCTACATGGGCCCTGAAAGGTTTCCTGGGGAGGGGAGGGGGGGGGGGGGGGGCGGGGCGTTTTGTGAATTTGATCAGAGCAACCTAGATCATACAAAGCCATAATCTAAAAAACAAAACTTTTCCTAAACCAAATGTTTAAGCGAAAACGCTACAAAAAAGCTTACACGAATCCTTTGGACACTAAGTCAATACACTTTACATAGATGGCAGTACAAATTTGTTAAAAACGAACCAAAAATTACCAAATGTAGAAATTTCCAAGTACAAAAATTGTACAAAAAGCAACACAAATTCATAAAATATTAAGAACGTGTGTTAATTTTGTAATTAAATAATGTTTTTTTTCGTATTTTTATATAAACAACTTAGACATCTGTCGTACACTAGTCAAACTAAAGATAAATCTAACAAGTTCTATTTTAGTTCGTCAGTGCCAACTTTGATTTATTTTTCAAAATGAAAGTTCGAGAAATATATTTTGTACATATTGTCGGCGAAATTCGCAGAATTCGTAAGTCCATTCTTGCCAATTTTGCGTTGTTTATATATTGAACGAAAAAAGAGAAAATTGTGATTCGATTGCCATTCTTAAATATCATAAAAAGTAATGTTAAGTGGAAAAACATGGAAAGTAAATTTGTGTTTGCTTGTAACAATTATTATTAGAGAGATAGTTTTCATTGCCTTCTGATTGAATTGTTTTTGGCCTTACGAATTTTGCGAGTTTCACCGACGATACGTAAGTTAATTTTAATATTTCTGCAATTAATATTTATTTAATACCAATCCTTCTTATATGTTGTTGTTAAAGATAATGCAGAAATCTTTATCATTATTACTATGGATTTCTAGACGAACAATAAAAAGTTATATCACTAAAAAAGCTTGTAAAAATTGTAAATTATGATTATGTCTCTACATCCGAGTTTATTAGATAGATTATCCAGAGCAAATACTTGGCCTGCGACAGTGGTTCCACTTTTATCTTAAGTTTATATTATTAAAGCTTATTCGTGTAACCCAAAACTGAGCCATCTACTTGTAAATAGATAAAATCCAAATCAATTCACATTCCCTCATTTTTTTTTGTTTTATGCAAATAAATTATAATTACCTATAAAGGACATGGCTGTCAAAAAACGGCGATAGATGGATTAAATCTAAGGATGGCACCACTAGTTTTTTTAAATTTTTGTTTTATGTACCTATCGAAACAAAAATGTAAACAAAAGCAAAAATCACGAATAAAACTGACAACTAGATATGAATTATAAAAAAAATTAATTTTGTTTTTTGTTTATTTACCAAAAATTAAAAATTGTTGAAGCTGACATCTTTAGAAGTAATCCCGTACTCAGTTTTCACGTATCAATAATACTGCATTATCAATAAATCTGCCTATATCATTGACCGCAAGATTACTATGGAAAAGTATAGTTATGTCCCTTATAGTTATTATAATTTATTTGATAACCACAGATAAGAATATCAGATGAACCACGCCCTAATGATTTTGCGGTTTTTTGAACTGGAACCCAATAATAAATGTGTCTGTAATATTTTATCTTGGACTCAAAATAATACAAAAAAGATTCAAGTAACACCATCTATTGTAAATAAATATAAATCTGTCTTTCTTCTATTAAAGGTTAGATGGAGCCTCAGAAAAAATAATTTAAATTGGTTTGAACTTCAGGTTTTCGGTTCCAGAATGAATTGGCAAAAATTTGTTCGGCTTGAAACATCTGATATTCTTATCTGTGGTATAACTATGTATAGTTAAAATAATATCTCGCTGAAAATGCGTATTCTTTCATTCTCGAGTAAAACAACAACAAATTAATTTGTTGTTATATTTACTCGAGAATGAAAGAATTAGAATTTTCAACGAGGTATTATTTTACCTATACATATTTATACGGGTAGCTCATACATAAATACATAGGTATATAGAATAGCATTTCGCATTCATATGAACCCACGGATAGAGTCAGCCACTCAAGATACCCATCGTTCAAGCCGACTAATTTTACACGATCAAACAAACCACCTGACGTTTCTCATAGACACTGGCGCTGACTTTTCGGTCATTCCAGTCAAAGCATTCGCATAATCAATGCTTTTCAATAAAAAATCTACTGATCCAGTTCTATCGGCCGCCAATGGCACAACAATTAACACTTACGACACAAAATTGCTTCAAGTGAATATCGGACTCAAACGAATCTTTACACATGCTTTCATCTTAGTTGCTGTGAATCGTCCGATCATTGGCGCCGATTTCCTGTACAAATTCGAACTACTCGTTGACCTCAAGAATAGAAAGCTGGTTGATTCAGCGACTATCTGCCCGTGTCAAGACCACGTAGACTAGATCAGGTCCGCCATTAGGCCGCACATACAGAATTCCAACACATAGTGGAATTAGGGATTTGCCGGCCATCTGCATCTCCCGTCTCTTGCCCGCTCCATATGGTGAAAAAGAAAGATCACGATTGGTGACCATGTGGGGATTATCGTCGATTAAACACGGTCACAACGCCTGATCGTTATCCGATACCTCACATACAAAATGTCTCCATTGACTTGCATGGTTGCAAAATTTTTTCGAAAATAGATCTCGTCAGAGCTTATCATCTAATTCCCGTCGCACCTGAAGACGTTCACAAGACGGCGATAACAACTCTATTTATGGCCTCTTCGAATTCACCCGAATGCCATTTGGACTACGCAACGCCGCTCAAACGTTTCAACGTTTTATGAACGAAGTCGTACGCGATTTAGACTTCGTGCTCGTCTACATTGACGACATTCTTGTGGCTTCACACTCCGAGGAACAGCTTAAACTTCACCTGGAACAACTCTTCCACAGGTTAACTCAGTTTTATGTTCATATTAAGAGTTCCAAATGCGTTTTTGGCGCATCCACTCTTGATTTTCTCAGCCACAAGATCACCCCAAATGATATTTTGCCATCTGAAGAACGAATTAATGCCATTAGGGAATT
The DNA here is from genome assembly GCA_963556165.1 of Tipula helvola. Classification (NCBI taxonomy): domain Eukaryota; kingdom Metazoa; phylum Arthropoda; class Insecta; order Diptera; family Tipulidae; genus Tipula; species Tipula helvola. The sequence goes on from OY744481.1 coordinate 371,764,488, forward strand.
CCCAGCTGCTACTTCAATAAAAAGTATACAGCGGTTTGTCGGCATGATAAATTACTACCACCGATTCATACCAAAACTTGCTGAAACACTCGCACCAATTCACAATCACTTGGCAGCTTTACTCAAAAAGCCCAAGACAGCCAAGAACTTCTCCTGGCCCGACGAATGTCAACACGTATTCACGTCGCTAAAGACTGAATTGGTTCAGATAACACTTCTGGCGCACTCACTGATCGACTCAAAGCTCAGCTTAACCACTGGCGCATCAAACACTGCTGTCGGTGCGGTACTACAACAGTGCAATAACGAGTGTTGGGATTGGAATCATTGGGATTCTTTTAGAAGAAACTCTCGGATGCCTAAAAAAATATTCCGCATTCGATCGGGAATTACTCGCAATTTATCTGGCAGTCAAACACTTCAGATATTTTGTCGAAGGTTGGAATTTCACAATTTACGCTGACTATAAGCCACTTACTAGAGCAATTCAGTTCAAAACTGAATGTAATTCAAGGCAATCTCGCCACTTGGATTACATTAGTGAATTGTTCGAGACACATATCGACTTAAGCCAAATCGCAAACACTCAAAAGCTGACCTATAACTTCAGAATTTACTTTCTGGTTACGAATGTCACACTAGTTCATCAATGAAACTAGAGCTTTTTAAACTACCTGGCCTTGAAATCATCTGCGAAACGTCGACTGGGAACAATTACCCATACATCGCAGAACCACTAAGTCGAACCATCTTCGACCACATAACATTTCACATCCTGTCGTCCGTGCATCTCGTAAGTTGATTACTTCTTACTACTTTTGGTCCAGTATAAGCAAAGACGTAGGCAATTGGGCTCAGTCTTGTTTCTCCTGCCAATGTGCTAAAGTCCAGAGGCACACAAAATCACCCCATGGACAATTTGAAATTCCACCCGGTTGATTTGAGAATGTTCATATAGTTATAGTAGGACCATTTCCTCCATCTAATGGATATTCACCTGTGTCGATCGCTTCACTCGCTGGCCCGAAGCATACTGCATGACCAATATGTCAGCTGCAATAATTGCCACCACTTTTGTCAACAATTACGTATCACGGTTCTTCGTGCCCCTTCAAATCACAACTGATCAGGGAACGCAATTCGAGTCCAAACTTTTCACATAGGTAACAAAACTCCTCGGATCACATCCTATACGTACAACGGCTTAACATCCGCAAGCCAATGGCATGGTCGAACGCTTCCATCGGCAACTCAAAGCCGCACTAATGGCCAGAAGTAATACAATTAATTGGACCGACACAGTCATCGACCAACTGCAACAAACCAAGCAGAACCTTGTACCCAAATCAACCTGTCAATCCAAACAAGATGACGTTTTTGTTCGAAATCATTTGACAACTGTGATTTTGTTTTCATTAGAACAGGCAAGGTTCGCACGGCATTATCTCCTCCCTACGAAGGTCCTTATAAAGTCATACGTAGACTATGAAAGCAAGCAAGCATAACGTATCAATCGATCGACTCAAACCGGCATTCGGAATCCTTAGTTCGGCTGATTAAATATCAAGCCATCGAACACATAAAACCATCCGTATTGCGCCTACTCATTCTATTATTTCCTAAGGAGGGGGAAATCACTTGCGGCGGAATCCTGTAGCGGCTCCCTCACTCATTCATTCATTTTACCACCACATAATATCTTACCCCAAATCGAACGAGTCTGCCATCATGCGCGCAACACATTAATCATTCTGTAAAACTCCAGAACAACTAATTTGGATTTTTGCGAATTTTTAGATATTCTTTCGGTTACCTGCTTTCTGCATACATATATTTCTGTGACTTTAACTAATTAAAAAATAAATTTTATTAAATTATTGTGCAATTGACATAAAACGTTTAATGAATAAAAGTGTACAAATGTCATTCAAGCCATTATAAATTTTGTGAGAGTGAAAATAAATAAATAATCCTCCGATTTATGGACAGGATGCGTTGCCCAAAAACTGGCCGTAAACCGATAATCCGTAAAATGAAACGTTTATTACTATGGGATCTTATTAAACACTAAAAGATGTGTTCTAACTAGTGAAAAAATTCGAAAACCAAACCTATTTTACCATAAATTGGCACAAATAAAGAAAAAATACGTTTATCAACTGCGTTGTACTAAACTTACTTTTATAAAGGGAACCGTAAAAAATACAGAAGTAATAGGAGTAGTAAATTGCAATGAAACAAAAACCATTTTTTCATTTAAAATAATCAAATTAATTCATAAAAATTGTAATTTAATTATAAATCTAACGAAGTTTACAATTCATTATCTGAACTTCTAGACTTCTTCTAAACACCGGCTTGTACAATTTTTAAAAACACCTCTGGATCGTTTTAAGCTTTTTCGGAATCTGCACATCATTTGTTATCTAAATATTGCTCCGCGCGAGTTGATTCACCATTTTAAGCTACCAAATCTATGTGAAGGTGCTTTGCAGTTTCTTGAATTATCATGGTGCTTAATGGTACGTTTCTGTTAGTTAAATGGTCTATCCACGCACTAATCAACCGATCCACCTCTTCCATAACCTTAGTTCTTTACTTTGATATTTTATCTTTATCGCCCGCATCAAACCGCTTTAAAATATAAAGTTTTATTTCTAAAGTTATTGCTTTGCGTACTTTTCTCAAGCACTTTCCATCACAACTCGCAATTCGCTTTTCAGACATAAAACATAAGTTCAGAATAAGTTTCATTTATTTCCCGTATAATCTAGGGAGTCCCTGAAAGTCACGCACAAAGAAAATGAGAGAAAAATATGTTGCCCGTAATTGCGAAGATTTCATCCGTATACCGAAACCTTCATCATCGGGGGCCTACTGTTACATTAGAAAATAATAAACTAAGGGGCGTTTTATATCATTAAAAACAACAAGAAACGCCATAGAGTTTATGTAATACATATAGCAAATTGTTGCTACACAATTTGGTAAATTTTAAATTATTATCGTGATGTTCCTTTAACCCCGCGGCTTATAAAAGATGGCCACACAATCAGAAAAAAACGCGATAATAAATTCAAAACAGATTTTATACATTTTAAATTGTGTTATCACTAGAAATAAGTTTGTATTTTATATTTATGAAATCAACCACGCACATACACATAAGGAAGCATATATATTTATATAAAAGTTGGCCAAATTATTATCAGTACTCCAGTATACATCGTAATCCAAACATTATTAAAATGAAATTCTTATTCTTCCTAGTTGCTTGTAATAAAAATTTTAAATGGTTCGTAAATTTTTTTAATTATTTTAAATAAATTTGATTTCAGTAATTTTGGCTGTCACCTTATTTGATACGGTTGCATCCGATGATGATTGTGCTATTTTTTGCCCAATGAATTATTCGCCTGTGTGTGCAGAATTTCAAGGCCGACGAGAGACTTTCTCGAACGAATGTATCATCCGTGCGGACAATTGCTTACGTAAAACTAGTAAGTTAGGATAATAAATATGGGAGGAATATGAAGATTTTGATATAATTTTTAATAAATTTTGTTACAGCTTTCGTTAAAGTTAGTGATGGTGACTGTCAATAGATTTGTGTATAAGATAATGTATATGACAAATAAAAATATGTAAAAGTTTAACAACACTTTTAAAAATGTTGTGTTTTGTTATTAAAAAAAAAATGTCGATTTACAAAAATAATTTAGATAGATTGCAAAAGTGGAAAAGTTTCCGTTCTGCCTGTTTGAACCACAAAAATTCTCATTTTTGGGTTTGTTTTTCAACACAATAGGGTTTGATACTTTACAAGTTCGTATTGGTTGAAATCTCGCCGCAAAAATGGCCGCCAACATGTTTTTTTCTAAGTATAATTTATACGATAGGTCTCGTGCGGATATTTAAAATAGTTTGAATCCTTTCTCCACACGGTGGTGTACCTTTCGTTTCATAGTAAGTTTACTTGTTCAAAATTTACAATCGATTCTACATTTTTTAGCTTTTTCTCTTTGTATAGAACATTTTTGTTTAGGCCTGTTATACCCTTTTGATCTGATGTTCTTATCTGCATTTTTCAATTAATTCTTTAAACGGTTGAATTTGACAGTTAAAGCAATCCATGTGATGAAGAAAATTATAGAGAAGAAGAAGAAGATTATAATGCCGAATGAGTCCGCTTAACTTAGATAAATATTTATTTAGCATTTAAATTAATTTTTGTGTAAACAGTTATCTGTTTTTGAATTTAAAAAACGCTGTTCTTCGTAATTATTTTCAATTGTCGTAACTATCAAATTTTGGCAATCACTTCGTTGAAAGGAATTGATAAAACCTTCATCAACCAAATTTATGAAATACCAAGACCATTTTTATTAAGTTTTTTTATTTTAAAATACATTCACGATAATATATAATTTAATAGGATAAAATTTGAAACATTTGGTTATTCCGGAATTAGCGAGATGGATAAGTATTTTCTCCTGTTCGTAAGATATAATTTAACAAGGACCATCGCTAGTTTTAATAAAAGCTGAAATTAAAAAGAAAATGAACATCTGTCTTCAACAACAAATACAAAAAAAAGACACTTACATCTATTCTTCTTACAATTGTAGGCTTCCAACTCACATTTATTGGGAAACATTTTTTCTCTACCGCTTTTGGTGTCCTGAGCACAAACTGGTTGGTAAATTGACGGGCAAACATCATTACATGGTTCACACCATACATTTTGAAATGTGCACACGGCTAAAAACACTGAAAGAACATTAAATTTAATAATTAATTAATTAGTGGATAATTAATGGACGGAAATGCAACACAACAACGCACAGGTAATTAGGAAAATTGCGTATTTCATTTTGCTTTTTTGGATATGTTACTATTTACGTTGCTAATACTAAGTTGAATTTTACTTGATTACTGATATATTTCTGACTCGAGCAGCCATTATTTATACAAATCGCGTTGAATAAATAAAACAGGTAAATCCAGTTTTAATTATTGATTAGTGCGTAAGTTTACATATTGTTAAATATTTGATATAATATGTATAATTATTAATTTGCATATTATCTGCCGTGCGATTATTTTGCGTGAGACCCTGAGTTACATAAATATAAATACGAATAAATTGGATTATGTCAACGAAACCTTTTGTAAAAAAAAACACTTTATTGTTTTAGCAAATCTTTATTTATAAAGAAATTCGATATTTCCGGAGCTTGCAAATTGTGAACAGTTAACGATATCGGCAATCTTTGGCAATGTTAACACCTATGTATTGATCTGCAATATTCCAGACTATGACCGCCATATAAACAATTGTAACATCTATTGCTCCCTTTTATTGCCTCCGTTTTTTCACTTGACCTCATGCTCTTATAACTGTCACAATTATGAATTCTATGACCGTTTTGTTTGCAAATCGGGCATTGTATAGTCGGAGATGTTGTAACTGGATTAGTTCTCGATGGTCGAATAGGATCATCTTTTCATAGTCTTTGGTTGATTCGAACACGAACACTACACACCTTCCAAAAAACACCAACAAATCATCGATTCAAAATACCAACAAATCATCGTATCGGTTAACTTCCTGATATTAATAGCATTCGGTTGTGTCTTCAACAGAGCTCTAAGGTATTATAATTTCTGAGCTTCAGTCAGATTATCCCTGTCATGAATGGTGGTTAAATATTAAAAAACTGTTGCCACTTCATGTAATTGCCGTCGAATGTCGGGATATTATTTGTTGGGAATCATATACAGGTTAAGTCCCGCACCTTTCCTCGAATTCGGATTGGTCTTATTCCACTTTTGTCGCCTTGATCAAATTCAATAGCCATGAATGCGGTTAGTAGCTTCTGTGCTATGTATAGCTTTTCATTGATCTTATCTGGACCTAGCGTTTTCTAAATTACCTCACACAAATTTGACTAGTTTATTAGTTATAGAACCTTTCGTAAACACAATCAAATATTGCATAAAATGGTACGTAGAAGAAACAAATTAGAAAATCATTTATAATAATTCAAATTTAGACTTATCTGTAACTTCTTGATATTTTCCACATTAATTTTTATCCTATATTCACTAAACCATAATTTATTTGTGTTTAAATTAATTGTAAAGGTAAAATATAAAGGGCTGAGACCCCACGAGGTAATCAGAACTTCGGTCTTTGGTATCTTCAATAGGGGTAGCATTCACCTGTGTCATAAAGTTAGTGTAACAGTTTAACAGTTTTGACAGTATTGATTTCTATTTTAACCAACATATATTTACTTATACAACAACAGCCAAACAGGTCAAAAGCTTCATTAATATGAGTACAGACATCCAATTTCGTATTCTAGAACTTTATACCGAAAGTAGTATACAAAATTATACTGAGATTTCTAACCGTATAACTGATCATATTCCAGAACTTTATCCAAAAATTATTTTAGAATATCATATCCAATACACATGTCGAATTTCATCAGAATCGGTTGAAAAATAGCCAAGTTCCATTATACTTGGCCAATTCCAGAATGTCATCCAAACAACATTTTAGAATCCCATTTCTAATACACAAGTCAATTTTCATCATAATCGGTTGAGAAATGAGCAAGTTCCATCCATATTCCAAAAGTCATCCAAAAAACATTTTAGAATCCCATTTCTAACACACATGTCAAATTTTATCGTAATCGGTTGAGAAATGGGCAAGTTCCATCCTACTTGGCCATATTCCAGAACGTCATCCAAAAAACATTTTAGAATCCCATTTCTAACACACATGTCAAATTTCATAATAATCGGTTGAGAAATAGGCAAGTTCCATCCTACTTGGCCATATTCTAGAACTTCATCCAAAAAACATTTTAGACTCCCATTTCCAATACACATGTCGATTTTCATCATAATCGGTTGAGAAATGAGCAAGTTCCATCCTACTTGGCCATATTCCAGAACTTTATCCAAAAAACATTTTAGAATCCCATTTCTATCACAAATGTCAAATTTCTTAATAATTGGTTGAGAAATGGGCAAGTTCCATCATACTTGGCCATATTCCAGAACTACATCCCGAAATCATTTTAGAATCCCAGAACTTCCTCCAAAAAACATTTTAGAATCTCATTTCCAACACACCTGTCGAATTTCATCGTAATCGGTTGAGAAATGGGCAAGTTCCATCATATTTGCCCGTATTGCAGAAGTTCATCCAAAACAATTTTAAAATCCCATTTTCAACGTATGTGATGGGAAATAGTCAAATTCCATCATACTTGCCCATATTACAGAAATTCATGCAAAAATCATTTTAGAATCCCATTTCCAACGCACATGTCGAATTTAATCTTAATCGGTTGAAAAATAGGCAACTTCCATCTTATTTGGCCATAATCCAGAACTTTATCCAAAAATCATATTAGATTCGCATTTCCAACACACAAATCTCTGTCAAATTTCATAATAATCGGTTGAGAAATAGGCAAGTTCCATCATACAAAAAATTTGTTAACTACTCACTACAACCTAATCCAACTCCAACTCAATTCTAACTCAACTTCAACTCAACCCGCAAATTGACCCTAACTAAACCTTCAAATCAATTCCTAATTCAATATTCAATAATCAAACCAGCATATTATATAAAAGCAACGTAACTATTTATAAAACCAGGTATTTAGGGTCAATTCGTGTGGCAGGTACCCCACCCTCTGGACGTATAGCCTCCAAAAGCTTTACAAATCTCCGCCTTGACCATAGAACAGATTGGCGAAAAAAAATTCAAAATCGGACAAGCCGTTCTCGAGATACCACTGGTACAGACATCCAGACAGACGGCCGGACATTTTTTTTCTTTTGCTTTCTCAGACTAAGGGCTTTCAAAACGTCGAGATGGACCAACCAAATTTTTCGTCATTTTTGACTGGATTTCAATACTTTGATCTTTTTAGAAATAATTCATTCTGTTTACCTCAAATTTTGACGTTTAGCAATAGAACGTTATAAATTCAGTTGTGTTAACGTGTTCGGTAAGAACATAGAAAAGTAGTACTCCCCTGCAATTTTGTAAATAATGTTACGGTGACACCTAGGGAAGAATAGAATAAGTTATTTGATAGTATGTACTAAAATGGAATTTTCCATGATAAAACTTTTCTAAATTTTTCTAAACTGTTCTTACCGGAACAATCATGAAATTTCGAGAAGTTTTGGTTTTAGTATATAAGAAGCGAACGAATTCGAATTGAAATATGTATTAGGTTTTGGTAAGCGATAGTGTGAAGAATAATAAGAAATTAAAAAGTGTTTTAGTCCAAAATAAAAATTATGTAATCAGTCAAATTGTGCGAAAATAATAAAAAGTGGTTTTGTGAATTATCGTTAATAATTTGTGTTGTAATAATTTTTGGGCTCAGGAAATAAATTCGTTTGTGATAAATTGAAGAGTTGAGTTTTATTCACAATCCAGTGATATGAACCTTGATTGACAAGGCAAAAACGTAACAATTGGTGACAGCGGTAGGATTGTGAATAGTAAAACAAAGAAAATAATTCTCTCCGAATTAAGAGTTCCACAGAATTAAAGAAGGAACTGGATAAATGTGGTTTGCTCACTAATGGTAGTGAAACAACTTTACAAGTGTGACTACGTAACGCCATAGAGAAAGAAGAGATGTTGAAACTGTAGAGAAGGCAGGAGATAAACAACCATCGTTCGAAACAACACAAATACCATTTCGAAGTTACGATTTGTCGCAGTTAATGGCTGCTATGAAGCAGATGATCGTGCAACAAGGACAGCAGTGAAGGTTGAGATTCAACAACAAAATGAGCGACAGTTGAGACAAAAAAACAAAGAATGAAACAACAAGGAGAGGAAATTAAACACCAAATTATAAATGGTCAAAAGAGAATGGACGAGAAACTTCTCGTACTATTTACTAACATACATGGCGAAGTAGGTAAGTTGCGAACAAAGGTTCAACAGGTTGAAGAGAAACTGCAAATGAAAGTTCAACTTGTCAAAACGAAGGTTCAACAGCTTGAAGAAAAATTACAAGCAAAGGTTCAACGTCTCGAGAAAGAATTAACTGATGACCAGGTAAGTAGAACAACGACGCAAGTAGTTCAGACCGTACACGCGATCAAGTTAAATCCACCAACATTCGACGGAATAACATCTTTCGAGGAAAGGCTTAAAATTGACGAATTCATTGACGGCATTCGAGATCCAGAGACACGCAAAGTGGTGATGACCAAACCGTGAATTAAAATATGTACACCGAATGGAAATCGACACCAACATAAATACCAAGTGGTTGGCACCAAGGTACCGAGACAGAACCGGTAATATCAGATGTTGTGCATGTGATAAGATTGGCCACATCTCACGAGAATGTTGGGAAGTAAGAGGGAAACACATGGATCACCAACTTCAGAATTCTCAGAAGAGACGAGGCATTAAATGAACGAATGGCTACAGTCGGTAAGGTGGAAAGATTACAATAAGTTTGAAGGAGCAGAAACTGGCTTCGCCATCTTACTACTACTAGAGAGGCTGGCCCTATACAGATGAGGTGAATTGGGTCCTGTTCGAGGCGAACGGCTGAAGTGAGGGGTAGTGTTACGGTGTCATCTAGGGAAGAATAGAATAAGTTATTTGATAGCACAAAGTTTACTGTACTAAAATGGAATTTTCCATGATATGTTCTAAATGTTTCTAGACTATTCTTACTAGAAAAGTCATGAAATTTCTAGAAGTTCTGGTTTGAATATATAAGGAGCGAACGACTTCGAATTGGATCATTAATATTTGGTAAGCGATAGTGTGAAGAATTAAAAGGAATTAAAAGTGATTCCAAAACTGTTTTAGTGCGATATGAAAGTGATCGGGGTGTCTGTAAAATTATGCGAACTGATTTAAAGAACGATTTGTAACTATGGATGAGACTTGGATTTAAAACTATCATCCTAAATTGCGACAACAAACTGCAGAGTGGACTGCGGGTAAAGAAGGTTATGGAAACAATTTTTTGGGATGGAAAAAATTTTTGCTAATTGATTACCTTCAAACCAGTAAAACAATAACCAGAGAGGATTATTCAAATTTTTTTGATGGAGGCTTGAGATTAAGGCTCACAAAAGTGTTCTTGCAATGGACAAATTGAAGTAAATATCTTCAACTAAACTAACAAAAACCTAATTTTGTTTTCTCTTTTCCTTTTTTCTGGATAGAGATAATACAATAATAATTCACTTGCGTGCACGCTGTCATTCTGGGTATTGCGAACTTGCTTTGTAAAACCGAAGTAGAATATAAAGATTCTAAATTCTCATTTGTCATGGCAATAGTACCAAATACCAAAAATATTTCTCCTGACATTCTCTTCTTCTTTTTCGTCATTTTTGTTTATGCCCAGTTGTACTATGCTTGAGCAACTTGGCAAGTAGACAATAGTGAAGAGACGCAACAACTTCAACAACAATGTCAAGCAACATTTGCTACCGTTAGTACAAATTTGGGTGACCGCTTTGGGAACATGATGATGGAACGAAACCTCGCCCCTCTCACCGCACAACCGTCGATGGGAATAATAGTGTAGGACTAATAATTTAAAATTAAGGCTTTTCAGATATTGCAGTTACAACAGAGGGACACGCTGTATTAGAAAATTGTGTTGTCTTGTGATTAACAAGTGTCAAAAAAAAAAAAAAAAAAACTAACAAATTTACTAACTATCGACTGCTTAGGTGTCTGGAACGGGATCGGTACGTAATCCCCCATTTCATAATCTCAGCTACAAAATCTCCTATTTTTTAAAAATCTTCTGATTACAAAATCGCCTAACTACAAAATCTCATAATTACAAAATCACCAAATTATAAAATCTCTTAATTACAAAATCTCCTAAAACTTCGTTTTGAATAATTGTGTTTTGGGATGGCAGCGACATATGTGAACACGCACATAAAATATTTTTCCTGTCACACATACACACACACACACATACACCCAACACAAGGCCGTTAGTCGCATCGGCTAATACCTGTTTTAACGATGGGGATGGACCCTAGTCTCGGAGAGGTTGACTTTTATATCACCCAGTTCCTTACAGACCACGGATCCTATCGGAATGCCCTTATTGTGTTGGGTTGGCTGAAGACGTTGATCACGGATTTTTCATTGTCCCATATTCGACGATCCGAGGCAGGAAATGTTTGAAAAGCTGCGAGTGCAAGTAACCCCGGACAATTGTATATTATATTGAATCGGACCTAAGAAACATACAGGAGTAATAGCGTAAAAGCTAAATCCCCCTACTTATGATACCTGACGGTGGTACCAGGAGGACAAGGGATAGAGTGGCGAGGGTCTGGGGTATTTTAGTGGGTAGTCGAATTGAGGAGTCCCACACTCCCTAGTTGCTTATCCAGGGGTTCGTAAATGAATTTTTTCCCAGATCCTTAAAAAAAACATACACCTAACACACACATACACCATACACACAATCACTTTTCTATTAATTACAAAATCTCGCATAAAATTTTCCCCGTAATTATATGAAATCGCGCAATTTCATATATTTACGGAGAAAATTTTATGCGAGATTTTGTAATTAGGAGATTATGAAATAGAGATTTTGTAATTAGGAGATATTGTAATTAGGAGATTTTGTAATTAAGAATTTTTGTAATAGAGATTTTATAAAAGAGATTTTGTAATGAGAGATTTCGTACCCAACCCATCTGGAACCGGGTCGAGTCTTTCATGCTAACATACACCTTTCCTTTCCTTCGATCTTGTTAATCGTAAAAGGGTGTACGGTGGACCCGGCATATCCGGGAAACTTGCCCCTTAGGCTTGGTCGTACACACTAAATCAATCAATCAAGTTGTACTATGCTTGAGCAACTGGGAATATTTAAAGGACCCGCCGTGAATGCTTGCTTAAAATTCGGGTCCGCCAATATCGGGCCTGCGACCAATCTCGACTTTATTAGGGTAAATGCCGCCATCCTTTGTTAGTAAATTCGATATCGGTGCCATTATCGTTGAGAAGTTCGGTCTGAAGCGTCAGTACCAACTGGTAAGTCCGATTAATAGCCGTATGGACAATAACCGTAATCGGAGGCTTGAAGGTCATTATGATTTCTTTTAGGCAAAAGTGAGATTTCTCAAGACTGACCGTTAAATTTGATTAGCGTAGTCGTTGCAAACATTTTGATTCTAGATCGTAACCAAGTACTTTGTCCATTAGCCTAGCGAGTATCTATTTCAAATCTATTTCAAGAATGTCGATATTACCTTGACCTGATCATTGAAATAGAAAGGCTAATCAACTGTATGCGCTATCAGGTGAGACGTGCCATAATCTAATAAGCCTATAATTTTATAGCCCACAATATCAACTTCAATGTACGGCCTTCTATCTCCATCTAGTGCTATGATTGATTCGATTAATGGGGGGTATGAAAGCATTTTCGCGAGGACCTGTTTTAATTGATCTACTTGTTAGTAACTTGACTCATTTGGCTTCCGTTTAACCTTGTCTTGTTAAAAACCAATTTGACATTCCGATAGTGTTATTGCTCTTTGTGCTTCCATAACCTTTGATTCATCAACTTGTTTATATAACCTTTTAAGTTGATCCAGTGACGCTATTTCCACTGTAGCCAATGACGTCATGTAGTGCGGAACATATTGCGTCGAACGTTGTATGATTTCTCCTGTATTGTCATAGGCGGGTAGATGCATTGGAGCAGCATCTCCATATTAATTATGTACGAAGCATCTCTTGATGCTTGCAGTCCTGTTATATTTCCTCGCGAAGCAATTGGTCATAATTCCATAATTCCAAAACTAATTCCAAATATGTACTATAGTATACGTGATTGGCTTGACACCATGTGAATAACCTGTTAGTAGATTAAACATTGAGCAGAATAAGTGTTCCTTAGTCACCCCTTCAGCAAATGAATATAATAATAATTGTGATAGGAAATATGTGAATGATTTATGTATGGACACCATTTTGTGAGACGTCATAATTCATGATGCTGGTGTGTTTGCTGAAATTCGCCTCCTTACTGCTGACATTAGCATGAGTTGGGTTCGGACGTTCAGTTCTGTTCTTTATAACTGTTCTTTGCTAGTCCTCGTCTCTATTGTTATTAGTCCCGCCATCATCTATCTGAACAACTCGGCCCGTGTATCCGACCTAGTTTAGTACCGCTCTGTAGTCCTCTGGATCTTGGAACATGGTATTCAAATCCTGCTGCAACTTAAGCCTGCCCATTGCTCTCGTGATGTGATAACGCCGTTTCTGGATCCACATTTGTTTTTATAATGCGATGTACCATGTCAATTGTAATTATTTTCATATTATTGTCACAAGCACTATAATCCCGATCCGCGTCGTGTTTCAATCTCGAAAGTGCCATTTTTCTCGCCTTATCCAATTTATTTTGTATCGCAAATTTTAATTGTTGTCGAACCTGCGTGTGCGCTTCCATATTACGTATACCAAACTCGTATTCTATTTCATCTTCTTCAAAATGCTGTGGTCTCATCTCATGACTATCCCACTCAGTTAGTATCATTATGGGTCAAATTAATGATTGCCCTTAAATGTACCGAAGCTTATAAAACCTATAAAAAATTACATTCCTGCAGAATCGAATAACGATAATTGTGCGAATTCCTTGTGCGAAAAAGATTTTGTTTTCATGTCCCTTCGATTGGTTACAAAACATATTTGCATAAATTAACGACCGAACGAAGACAACGGTAAATCCGACATTAGGCGAAAGGAAATTTAGTACAATTTAGCGGAATCTTAGCGCAATATATAATGAAATTTCGAGAAATATAGGAAGAAAGGATTAACTTAAGGCACTTCAGGAAGAATTTTGGGGAGTAACTATATGTGAGCTGGCATATTCCTTAAAGTGGAACTAAAATAAAGGTAAATTTTAATCAGTAAGGTACATTTAATAAATATCTGACAATCTGGAAGAATATATTTTCACTCCTACATATAATTGATAACAGATCGTGTATTATTTCAAATTATTTACATATTGACATAAGATACAGAACGTTACATATTTGGTGTACTCGTTCATGTTATCGGTCATCTAAACATGATTATTTATTATGTGGACAATCAAAACGAAGGCTGTAAGTACAGTGCCCTTTATAATCTTTAAGTTAATATGTACATACATTCCGCCTATAAATATACCTAACAGAGAATATTATTCTCTATAATATTAGTTGTATGTGCGCGGTATCGGAGTGAATTCATCAAAAATAATCAACATGAAATTCGCTATTTTCTTAGTGACATGTAAGTGAATCTATTCAAAATGTTCATGCTTACGACTCGAATCGATCAAAATATTGCAGGTAGTTTAATTATTACGACTGTTGTCGATACCACACCATTGAACAGTGATTGTCCGCAAAAATGTACATTCGCGTTGGCACCAGTTTGTGGCCGAGATGAGAATGTTAACGAGGAACGAGTATTTTCAAACGAATGTGTTCTAGAAGCTACCAATTGTCTTGAAAAGAAATGTAAGTGATTATAATTTATTAAGTTGGCATAGTTTAGTGATATTTCGTTTTTTTTTTGTAATTTATAGCGTTCGTGAAAGTTCGCAGTGGATTATGTTAAGTTGTTACAATTGTGTATTTAAATAAATTAATTCAATAAGTATTATTTCAAAATTTATTTATGTTCAAAGTTCTTTGAGGAGCCAGTTGGTCCTTACCTAATAGAGACATGAGTAGCAATTTTACGCATTCTGAGATAAATTATGGATAGCAAATTACCGTTTAAATTACATCTATTAAATAAACCATTTCGCAATCAATTACAGTTTTAAACAAAAAAACTAAACTTTACATTTACCTAGATTTTTTTTTTTGTCACACCACCAGTTTGTAGCAATGATGTAATTATATTTGGTTTAGCCGATTTAATGGACAGTATTGTGCTCAAATGTAAACATCTATTGAAAAAGTAAATTGTAAAATTAATCAAATTTAGCGCACAAAAAAATTTCGCAATTAAGCAAAATTATCAGAAATTATGTATGGTGACAAGTACAATATACACCGTTACGATGTCAGTATGTCTGATAAATTATATAGTTTTAATTGACAGTGCTTATAGATTATAGCATTGTACTTGTAATGTTGTAAATGGAATGCAATTAATTTCTATACATTTACATACCTTAAATTCATACCGATAGCATTGTTCTACCCCTAATATTTTTTATCGGTTATTTGAAATACTCACGTGTGTATAAATTAAACTGAGGTAATAGCGAATATTTTTTTTTTGTATAGCAATTGAGCATTTAACAAAAATCGCACAAATTTAACTATTTTATAGCAATTTATTCATTAATTGTACTATGACCGTTTTTTTTTATTGTAAATAATTTTATTGTAAATAGATTCTGCCGGATCATAGTCAGATAATTATTTTGCGAGTAGTGAAATTATCAGAGATTTACAATTTAAATTTCAATCAAATGTGGATTTTAGTAAACATAAAAATTTCATTTCACAGTTTTGAATGAGTTCGTATAAGTCGTAGGAAACGTCATAGCTTTGAGTTGCAAGATATTTCATTTTATTTGGGGCCATTCAGTGGCGTAACCACAAATTACGGGCCCTCCCACAAAATTTTTTTGGCCCCTTAAAATGCTTCTTGTACCTATGAACAAGTAAAGCTTTTAGTTAAAAATGTATTTATTTCTTTTGTCCAGCCTCGCATTAATTAAAAGTATCTGATTTCGATAGTATACGATACAGTTTAATGGCTTCAAATAAAACCAAATTTCATGCAACCAACTCAATGCTACGGCGATTTCTAAATATATCAATAAAGCATAACAAATTTCGAATATAATTTAAAAAATATCAAGAACTGCGAAATAATCTCGAAAATGTTGAATTCAAAGTATATTGAATATTCTGGAAAGTTTTCAAATATCGAATTATCCGTAAGTAAGTAAATCCAAAGGAGACGCTATACGCGCGGTCTTGATTAAATATCACGATTTAGATTTATATGCGTAACTCTGCAAGTTTCCAGAACTCAAAGCTAAGCGCAGAACATTTCCATACAAAATTTGAATAAATTTGAAAATCTTTAAAAATTTCTAAACGTCAATATTGTATGTACAATAAAATTCAAAAATCTTGAATAAAAATTGGGTATATTGTGCATTATTCTGACATGAAGCAATTTAATTGTACGTGAGTACTGGCCTTAATAATCCTAGAAATGTCGAAAAACTAAGGAAATCTTTTTTTCAGACAAATTCGAATCTCAAACAATATCAAAACTACCGAAGAACCTGGATATCAATAAATAATTTCAGAAATCCTGTAAAAATCTAGGAAACCCACGAAAATTTCGAAAATTCGTATAAATATGGAAGCAAAATGCTACTAAGCAAGTTAAGACTATGCTCAACAAAATGATATGCAATTAGAATGAAACCATCAAATAGTGCCGGGTAATTTCGTAAATATGGAACAATCATATTCTTCGATTACGCTCTTAGATTATCGACTAACATCGACCTACCAAAATACATCCGACAATCTCAAAAATGCTCGAATAATCTCGAAAATCTCGAATAACCTGACTGCTTCGAAACACCGAATCACCAATTAAGTCTCGAACATTACGATAACCTCGAAAAATTTTAAAAACGATTAAAACATGAAATCCGAGACAAGGGAATATGAAACAAGAGAACCTGCCGAAAGCAACAAAAAAAACACCGTTACTAATTGACACTAGGTAACCTATGCCACATAATTTTAGTTTTTATTTACCGTTTACTGGTAATAAAAACGATTCGGTAAATGAGAAACTATAAATCGAACGAATTCCATATAAGGATTAACTGGTTTGGCTCAGGTATCGGTTGATTCAATTTCTAAAGGCAAAGGCGCTCCTAACGAGGGTTATAAAAAATTTTTTTGTGTCGCGGTTAGGTATTTTTCTAGGAAGGAAGCTTCAACAATTGTCACTTTTTCAAATCAAATTTAACCTTTTGCCAAAGAAATTTAATATGAAATTCAACTTTCTCTAATCAAAACTTGATTTTGTAAAAGCGGTTGAATCTGTTTGGCACAAGGCTTAATTACATACATTTGGAGTGCAAAATATATAGTACAATTAAATCAACTCAGCAGATATTAAAATCGGTATCATTTGATGTCAAAAGCTTTAATTTCAAACAAGTATAGTAAATCTTCGTCTAAATTTAAATATCTGTCAGAACCTAAAGCCATTTTAATTTCTATGGAGTCAGATAACGTGTATTTACTCCGATATTCACTTCACCTTCAGCAACCGAGAACAAATTGTTGTCAAACAATTGTTGTTGAACAAATTATAAATAATTAAAAAAATAAATTGGGTCGTCTTAAGAAAATATTTAATAGCAACAGGAACAATTTCTTGTTTCTCTAAAAACTAGGCCACCGCCTTTTCTTCAAAATTTCCTAAAATTGTCCGCGTTCCGCGATTTTAAGAGGGTGTTCTACTTTAAGCTTAATCTGAGCTACCATCTTTCTAATATTAACTTTGAGCTAATATTCGAACGCTTGGTAAATCTCGCGGGCTCTAATAACTGTGGGCCCCCGCGGTTGCTGGTGCTGTGGGTACCTAGTTACGCCACTGGGGCCATTGAAATGAATCACGTCATGTTCCATATATAATGTACTCTCGAAATCAGATACTTCTAATTATTGCGAGGCTGGACAATAGGCAAAAATAAGTTTGTAACTACAAGCTTCAGTACAAGAAGCATTTTTAGGGGCACAAGAAAAATTTTACGGGGGGGTGGGGGGGCAGGCGGGGCGACCAAAATTTGTAGTTACGCCACTGGCATCTTCTAGTTCCACAGTAAGAGTCTCGTCACATAAACATCGATCGGTGCGATGCTACAATTGTTCTGCATATGGACATGTGACTGAAAACTGCAACAAAGCCAAACGCGAACCAGAGGCTTGTTTCAAGTGTGGATCCAACGGGCACATTTTTAAAGGTTAGCCAACCAAAGTAAATAGAGTTGTTGCTATTGTCGAATTCGATGCTGACAACAATGATCCAGAACAACAAGAGCTGAATGCCGCATTACCATTGGTCCCAGACAATGGCGGAAAACTTACAGATTTTGTAAATAGTATTCATTGCTACGGGCAGTCTGGTTAGCTTTATCCTTTATCCTATATTATTATTCCGCATGATTCCAACACAAACTAACGTGGCTTAGGTAACACCAAATTGTTTATTGACGGAAATATCCCGATTATTATCAAATTTTATCGAATAATGAAATCGGTGTCTCTTTGATTAATTCAGATTATGTATTGTCGGTGCCTATATTACTTCGTTGGGATTTTATGGATGCATTTGGCGTTTGTTTGGCATTAAAACACAATTTATCATCGAATATTGAATTAACCCAAAATTTGAATAGAACTTATTTTTGTGCTTATGATGCTGCTGTTGTGAGTGAGTTTTATTCCACTAAAAGTTGCTCGACAGTGAACACCATAAGTTCACCATTCGTCGCGTTCTCGATGAGGAATGGTGGGCCGAACGTCAAGTAATTCTCTACATACCCCTAGCAAAAGTCCTCTCCATACCCCTAGCAAAAGCCTTCGCCACGGTGAACCGGAGTGCAGTTGCTGAATACCTTCAACAGTTCACACCACATCACTTGGTCAACCGCATTATCAAGATATGCTTCTGGGAGCATACCGCCATCAAATCATTCAATGTCTCCATGGCCAAGGTGATGAGCCTAGGTCTAAGGCATCGCTCGGTAGATGCGACTTTTTATTTTAAAAAAAAAAATGCCTTTAAAAGCAATCATTACCATATACAATACAACAATTGCATCCATGATTACTTATGGTTAGGAAATGGCCGCAGTCACTCATGCAAACCGTCGCCGATTGAGGCAGCATGAACTATTTGTTCTAAAAATGCTAGCCTAATTCATCCCAAATAAGCCCAGCACCCAAACTCCAATGAAATATTACATGGCAGAACCATTACCAAAAAAGCCAAAGTACACAGAATAAATTACTGGAGCTTTATGCTCAAACTGATGGCATTTAAAGCACCTAGGACCACTTTCTCGCTTATAGGCCATTCCTTGGATGAATGTTTGATCACACCACAATTAAAACATCTTCCTGATTTTCTTCCTAATCCAACACTTGATAACATTTGACCCTTTGCTTGAGATGAACTATTGAATTGTTGTTAGTATTGTTCATATTTTCTTAAGTGTTCTTTAAATTCTATGAATGATTTTACACCGATCAACAAGGTTTTATTCAATGGAGAGTCATCTATTCCGTTAATTGCGTACGTAATTACAGACTCTTCATCAACACCTTCCTGATTGCCCAAGCATCTCATTTCAAAAAAGTAATCACGTAACGATTCATTAGATTTCTTCTTACATCGTCTCAGCTCATTGTTAATCTCGGCACTAGATTTTCTGGAAGGTAATTCATCCAAGATATACGATTTAAGCTTACCCCACGTGCTAAGTCGACTCGCCCAGAAAGCGCTTGTTTTGCTGAATAAATTGTTTTTTCATCCCCAAATGCAAGGCCACCTTGTTAATAAAAAATATTTGTAAACCCCCCAAGTACAAGGCCCCCTTGTTAATAAAAAAAAATCACAACCATATACAAGCCCCCCCCAATTGTTAATAAAAATTAAATTTACTCCCAAGTACAAGGCTATCCTGTTAATAAAAATATTTGTTCACCCCAACTCCCCCAAGTCCCCTTGTTAATAAAAATTTTAAAAACTCTAATTTTATTTGAATTGCAATAAAACATTATTTTATTGCAATTCAAATTTTTGTTGGTTTTGGTTACATCAAAACCAACAAAAATGATTTTACAAGCCGTGACGTTCACTCTTTACACCGATCCTCTCACGAAAACGATTCAAAATTTTATACATGATATCTAGCACTGAAGATATTGTATTGAAGAGGTGATAGAGCACAACATTTTGGGGGGTCATCATTGAATTTTGACAGAAATCGAACGTTTATCGTCAAACCGCATCGTAAATGCCGTTTAACAGGTATATAGAGCTGAAGCTGACGGCAAAATAATTTGATATTGAATTTCTCAATTAAATAATAAACTTATTCAAATTTGAATGCTAACTGATTCTCACTTTAATCTAATTTTATATTATAGAAACGAAAATTCCACCCCACCCTTAATTTTCTGTTTCATAAAATAATTAAACAGCCCGCAAAGAATTTAAAATTAATATTTCATTTGGATTTTTTTCGTAATTTGATGCCCAGATTCTAGAAAAACTTATAATTCTATATTTATCAGCTGACTCCTTATTCAATAAGATTCTTTCACCTTTTTATAGACAAAATATATTTACTACAAAAATACAATTCTCACTTCATACTTAATGTATGAGGTAAAATCGTACTGACTTAGCGAATTATATTCACTAAATAAAAACTCAAGGAAAACCCTCATTTCTGTGTGTCAATCTCAGAGATTGGTTCGCATAGAAACCATAACTTGATTGTGGGGACTACATGGCGATATGTGCAATTTTCAAAATAACAAAGTCCAGGTCAGAAATTTATTGGATACGAACGAGTCCTATTTGTTGCCACATATATTTAAAAGTTTGCTTATTTTATGTTTTTATATTAGTTAATTATATTAGTTTTTTCTAAACATTTTGAATTTTCATTCGAAAAATACGTAATTTGAAGTTTTACTTTTGCCTGAACAGTTAAGTTAGATCAATAAGTTAAGAACAAATCAAACGTGAAATTAGAATACCTCTTTAGGTTACTGTACGTTCTTTGACGGACCGAAGTTTTCCTAAAACAAAATCGAATTTCGTCCTTAAGTCGCCCCAGGATTTTTCAAAGTATGCATTAAAATTTAAAACATATCCAGTTCATTTTTGACGTACACCCTTCAATTTTTGGTGACATGAATTTGTGCCCAGGCGAGTGTAAAGTTAAATTATTAAGTTTTACATTTAAAATGTTTTAAACCGCCTGTCATTTGGATGAACATGAACTTTCTGTTTTAAATGAATTACAGAAAAATCACTACAAACAAAATTATTAGATCACTCCATTTAAAAACGGAGATAGTGATGTATCAGCACTGGTGGATGATTTTCCAAATTCGGCTTGATGACCAATTGCTGACTGATGGGTTGCAATCTTGTTGAATAGCAGCACAAAAATAAGGCGGATGTGTTAACCTTATATATTGGTTTCTTCAACTAAATTCCACAAAATAAACACTTTTTGAAAATTTTAATTGGAATCTTTTATTTTAATCAAGTGTTGGATTTACTTTTAATACATTTTGATTTACAATTATTATTTTTGAAACACGACTTGTTTTCTCGAAGGCTCGATTTGTATTAATTAAAAAAAATTACAATGATTTTGAAGTTTTTAAATATACAATCCACAAAACAGAGAGAGGAATATATCCCGCTTAATATTTTATAGCATTATTCACAATTAATCTGGCAATAGCTACTCAAAAGTTACTATAAGTTACTACATTATAATCCTGCTTTACAAAAATGGTGATACAGCAATACTACTGTGTATTGACATATGATCAGATGATTGTATAGCTTAACAATGCAAATATAATTGTAGTAAATCATCTGACCTTTCATTACAGATGACAAAATCAGCCTGGGATATAAATTCTATGCGGAACAATATTTTTAAGTTAAGATAAGTTTTAATTCAATTTTGGTTATATATAACTAATAATTCTCAGTGTTTAAATTCAAATTTCGTTCCGTTATTTATTCTCTTTTTGCGAAAGAAGAGAAAAAATATTTTGTTTTGTTTCATTCCTCCGGAACGAAATCCAACAAAATAAAATATCTCTCCTCTTCTATCTTTTGTGTTTTATATGAGTGAGGAGAGATATTTCACTTTTATCGATTTCGTTCCCGGGGAAAGAAACAAACAAAAATATTTTTTGTTTCCTTTCACAAAGAGAGAAAAAAAAGATAAAAGAATGGAACGAAAAAATGAATTTAAACACTGACTCATTTCAGAGTTTATCTAAGTTTAAATACCATTCTTGGTTAAAAAATATTTGTATCTAGCACCCTCGAAAACACATTAATAATAATTAAGTTTAAAATTCAAATTTTTTTATTTCACACTTTTCTATTACATGGGTTATCAGTACATACACCTAAACTCTTCACGACGAATGCTGTTGAAAAACAATTCAAAAAAAAAAAAAATACAAATAATTACTCATATGTATATACTAGTGATATGTGATATCAGTATCCTTACTGGTATCCTCGCGACAATTTGTCATCTTCATCCAACAATCATTGGAAAATGACCGTTGATTTCCAGCAGCATCTTCGGCACACACAGCCTCAAATTGTTGTTCTCCACATCGGAGTGGTATACAATTATTCGGTTCTTGAGCTGACACATTTTGGATACCAATTGCAATAATCACTGTATGTAATACAAAGATGCGCGGTTGCGGTTACATAAGAAAACCTCAATGACTTTATAAACTACTCACCGGCAACAAATAAGTAGATAAACTTCATTATATTGTATTATGATGATACGTTAAAGACACGTTAAGAACAATACTGAATTGTAGTCGTTAAATTTGCGGGTATTTATATAGGCAACTTTATGTACTGCTTATTGAAAGCAAATATTTTATTGTCTACATACTTGCAATTTATGTATGTAGGGCAATGTGTGGTTCTTACATTGTAGTGGATTATTGTTAATCATTCTTAAGTTGAGATAAGTGAAGGTTGTGCAAATAGCTTTTTTATATCACAATACGTTATTTAAGCACATCCGACGTTTTACAAATCAGTTGTTTGATTTATTAGTACAATATTATAATTATGGAGGTTATTGTATTTCACGATACTGTTGTCATTTTGTATAATGTAGGTAATGTTTTGAAGTCGTCAGTTTATATAAGTTTTATTTGGCAGTGGTAGTTCTGAGAAGATAGATTGGTATTTGGTACGAAGATAGATTTTAGTAATAAGTAGTTCGTGTTAATTTTTAGGTCCATTCGAGTATAGAATAAAGAGGGTTGCAGTTGCAGTGGAAGAGAAAACTGTCAAACAGATTTTTTCAAAAAAGGGACCTCAGATTTTTTATTATGTTGATGATAAATTTGACAATTCATCATCTACTTTTCACAATATTTGAAGTCGATTGAAGCATTGCGTGGGGTCGTTTTTAGTAGAAGAAAATAGAATAGAAATTTTTAGTTTTTTGTATTAAAAAATTGCAACCATAATGATGTTACATGTAATTGAAAATAATTTTTTTATTATCTAAGTTTTTGCCGGGATAGGGTCGTAATATGGTTGGTTTAAGTCCGAATGCCTCATCACCTACAATCACATAGGGCATTGGCGATGTAGTATTTGGTAGTGGCCGAGGGCTTGACGAATTTAATTTATTTTGTAGAAATTTCTGTCAAAAACCGCTATTGGCAAATACAGTTCCATCAGACATCGAGCCATAAGCACCCACATCGATATATACAAATTTATACTCGGCATCAACTAGGACAAGTAAAATAATCGAAAAATATTTCTTATAATTAAAATTTGTTCTCCCACTTTTGGGAAACGAAAAAATTTGAATATGTTTGCCATCGATGGCTCTTTAATAATCCTTAAAAGCCTTAAATCTCGAGCTGTTCCTACTCGGCTAAAAAAATATCAAATGGTCAAATGGTGATTATGACAGCGACCACTGGACATCACCATTATATAAATTGTATCCGTCCTAAGGCGGGCTGTACCCCCTAGTTAATTATATAAGTATATAATTTTTTAATTATTTTTATTTGATAATTTTGATTTTTCACGAAATTACGCATAAACAATTATTAACAAAAATAAAAACTAAATGGTTTGTTTACAAAAAAGAAAGAGCAGAAAACATAATAGATATATAATCCTCTCTCTCCAACTGCTTACACGAAAAAGATAAAATTTTGTATGGGAATAAACATGGAAACAATTTTATTTCAGGTCTCTCATTTATATGTACATCAAAACCACAGAATAATAAACAACCAGAACCGACATTACGTGGACTCAAAAATTTTTGCTCTTACCTTATATTTTACAATTTTGAATTTTCAGCCACTGAACGATAATTTAATACCGAAAATCTTACCTTGTATAATCCAAGGTCAAAAAAATGAGTCCACTTTTCTCCATATAAAAAACGCGTTATGTCGCTTCTGGGTATTCTGCGTCAAAACCTGCTAAAATTCTCTTTAGAAAGCCTGCTCATTTTGCTGATACGCAGATACATATTTATAAACATCAACGTTGAGGCGAAGTAGTCACTACTAAAAAATTAGAATTTATTTGCTTATCACTAACACCACGTCCACACCATGTATATATCACATATACTGCTAACGCCTATGATATTTAAGCATTTTAACTCTCAATTCTTTGCTCTAATTTACATAAAAGAATCCAAAAATATGTTTTTCGTTTTTTGGAATGACATTTTTGCAGTTACGCTTGCGCATGATTCTACATATTTGCTTTTTTTGATGACACATGTTTTACTCTCATTGAGAAAATTTACACATGCATTCTTGCATTACGTTTCTCTGCTTTCAAAAAACCAATTTGCATTTACCTGCGTTTTCTTGAAACGTGATTCTTTTGAATTATTCGTCTATGTATGTGTAAAAATGTTTCTCGTCGCATACTCGCATACTTGGTATAGAAATAAAAATATGACCTTCGAAAATTTTATATAACATTTGTTTGTGTTAGAGCTTAGTGCAGAGAAACACAAGAATCACAAAAATATGACCTTCGAAATCAGTTTACTGAGAGAGGGGTAAAGAAACGAGGAAAGAAACTGATGCAAGAAAACACGTCTAAATCGGCTCCTTTAGTATCGTAGTAGGCGGTTCTTTATGATTTCTACACTGTATTCACAATCACAACCGTACATGACGTTTCACTAATACAATCAGTGGTTGATATATTTTTACAGCAGTAGCATACAAATACAATACATTGGGCTTTCTAAAGAGAATTTTTGTTGGTTTTGGTTACATCAAAACCAACAAAAATGATTTTACAAGCCGTGACGTTCGCTCTTTACACCGATCCTCTCACCAAAACGATTCAAAATTTTATACAGGATATCTATCACTGAAGATATTGTATTGAAGAGGTGATAGAGCACAACATTTTAGAGCGTCATCATTGAATTTTGACAGAAATCGAACGTTTATCGTGAAACCGGCATCGTAAATGCCGTTTAACAGGTAATTTATCGTCAAAACTTATTCATTTGACATACATATATAGAGCTGAAGATGATGGCATAATAAATAATTTGATAAGAATTTCTCAATTAAATAATAAACTTATTCAAATTTGAATGCTAACTAATTCTCACTTTAATCTAATTTTACATTATAGAAACTAAAACCCACCTTTAATTTTCTATTTCATAAAATAATTAAACAGCCCGCAAAGAATTTAAAATTAACATTTCATTTGGATTTTTTTCGTAATTTGATGTCCAGATTCTAGAAAAACTTATAATTGTATATTTATCAGCTGACGCCTTATTCAATAAGATTCTGTCGCCTTTTGATAGACAAAATATATTTACTATAAAAATACAATTCTCACTTCATACTTAATGTAAGAGGTAAAAACGTACTGACTTAGCGAATTATATCCATTAAATAAAAACTCAAGGAAAACCCTCATTTCTGTGTGCCAATCTCAGAGATTGGTTCACATAGAAACCATAACTTAATTGTGGGGACTATATGACGATATGTGCAATTTTCAAAATAACAATCCACATATATTCCACATATATTTAAAAGTTTGCTTATTTTATGTTTTAGCACAAATTATATTAGATTTTTCTAAACACTTTGAATTTTCAATAAAATAAGAACAAATTAAACGTGAAATTAGAATACTTCTTTAGGTTACTGTACGTTCTTATACGGACCGAAGTTTTTCTAAAACAAAATCGAATTTCGTCCTTAAGAATAGTATCGACAAAAATTCTGGGACTGAGTCGTCCCAGGATTTTTCAAAGTATGCATTAAAATTTAAAACATATCCAGTTTATTTTTGACGTACATCCTTCAATTTTTTGTAACATGACTTTAGATAAAATATGACTTAAGCGATAAAATAAATTAATAATATTGACCTGTCGTCGCCAGGCGAGTGTACAAAGTTAAATTTTTAAGTGTTACATTTAAAATGCTTTAAACCGCCGCGCTTGTCATTTGGATGAACATAAACTTTCTGTTTTAAATGAATTACAGAAGAATCACTACAAACAAAATTATTAGATCACTCCATTCTTGGTTAAAAAATATTTGTATCTAGCACCCTCGAAAACACATTAATAATAATTAAGTTTTAAATTCAAATTTTTTTATTTCACACTTTTCTATTACATTTACATTGACCTTCACTCTTCATGACGAACGCTGTTCAAAAACATATCAAAAAAACATACAAATAATTACTCATATGTATAATACTAGTGATATGTGATATCAGTATCCTTACCGGTATCATCGCGACAATTTAGCGTGCGCAACCAACATTCACTGGGATATGTACGTTGAGTTCCAGCAGCATCTTCGGTACACACAGGCCTGAATCTAAATAGGCTGCATAGGTAAACACATTGTTTCTGTTCTTGAGCCGACACATTTTGGATACCAATTGAAAAAATCACTGTATGTACGGTTACATAAAAAATCCTAAATAACTTTATAAACTACTCACCGGCAACAAATAAGTAGACAAACTTCATTATATTGTATTATGATGATACGCTAAAGACACGTTAAGAACAATACTGAATTGTAGTCGTTAAATTTGCGGGTATTTATATAGGCAACTTTTTGTACTGTTTATTGAAAGCAAATATTTTATTGTCTACATACTTGCAATTATATGTATGTAGGGCAATGTGTGGTTCTTACATTGTAGTGGATTATTGTTAATCATTCTTAAGTTGAGATAAGTGAAGGTTGTGCAAATAGCTTTTTTATATCACAATACGTTATTTAAGCACATCCAACATTTTTCAAATCAGTTATTTGATTTATTAGTACAATATTATAATTATGGAGGTTATTGTATTTCACGATAGTGTTGTCATTTTGTATAACGTATGTAATGTTTTGAAGTCGTCAGTTTATATAAGTTTTATTTGGCAGCGGTAGTTCTGAGAAGATAGATTGGTATTTGGTACGAAGATAGATTTTACTAATAAGTAGTTCGTATTAATTTTTAGGTCCATTCGAGTATAGAATAAAGAAGGTTGCAGTGGAAGAGAAAAATACCTAACAGATTTTTTCAAAAACGGGACCGACGCTTTTTTGTTATGTTGATGATAAATTCGACAATTCATCATCTACTTGTTAACAAAATTTGAAGTCGATTGAAGCATTGCGTGGGGTCATTTTAACAAAAAGGAGTAATATACATTTGTTTATCTGTTTACCGAGGCAATGTCGAACTTTCCGAAGAAATATTTTTCTACAGCTAGTACACCTGTCAAATTCCAACAATTGTTCCCTAGGTGTCTTTAAGATAAAATGAATAGATTACCGTGTACTTTGCTGGTGGCAAATAATATTGCCAACATTTAAAATAATTAGATCTAGTGAGCTTTAAATATATAGGTAGCTAAGATATTCCCATTTTTATGACATTGACATTTCTAACATTAACATTTCTTTGACGTTTTATTTTACGAAACATTTGTGAATTGCTTTAATAAAATCGCCTTTAAGGGTATATCATACCAAGCGCGGCGCGTCGGCGTCAAATTTAAATATGTACATGTTTTTTTGTTTGTGTAGTGATATGAAATCTTTACTTGAAAAAAAATAAAATTATTATTAATAAAACAATTTACAACTTTACTACAGCGCCAAAAAAAATCGCTCTTCATCGCGAAAATTTTAAATTTAAATAAAACCAATCCGTGTTATTTCGCATCGCACAACATTTTGTTTGTATGTAGCACAATATTTTCAAAACAATGAAAATGTCAAAATCAATTTCATACTCCTATAATATTTGAGTGAATGATCAAAGCTTACTGCGATCATTTTCTTCAGATCTGGGTACGAAGTTTTTTTTTGGCCGATAGAGCACACGGTATAATCATCAATAAAAATTATCGCGCCGCGCTTGGTGTGATAAAACCTTTAAAGGTATTATTTCTGGGTAATAAATTCTCTTGGTATAAAAGGTCGTATATAAATCTTAATATCAAGTTACTATAGGATACCTTTAAAATAATATCACGCCATTAGGGTGGGCAGTTGAGGAGAAAGGAGCTGGGAGTTATACCAGGTGTATGCATAAGTTTTTTCCAGTTTCTTGATAAAAAAAACGTAATTTTCAAGGGAAATTAATTTTTTTTATTCAAAATATTGGCCATCGGCTTGGCTTTTACACATTACGCCCACCTTTCAGGTAATTAAAGAATACCATGCCAGAAAAACTGCTTGTCTTTTACGGCAAACCATTCGTCGAGCCATTTTCCAATTTCCCCGAAATTGCTGAAGTGCTGCTCTGCGAGCGCGTGCCCCATTGATGCGAAGAGGTGATAGTCAGATGGCGCCAGGTCTGGGGAGTACTACAATGCGTGGTTTAAATAATTTATTTGTTGGCGATAGCATTGTGTATTAACGGTTTCGCCGGGCTTCAAATTTTCATAATACACAATACCGCTCTGGTCCCACCAGACACAGAGCATGGTCTTCTTGCCGAAGCGATTTGACCTTGGTGTTGAAGGACCGGCTTCGCCAGGTAAAAGCCATAATTTTTTCCACTTGGGTTTTCAAAATAAATCCATTTTTCGTCACCCGTTACAATTCGATACAAAAATCATTTCCTTTCGTGGCGTTGAAACAGCATTTCAAAATAGACATTCCGATTTTCTATTTGATGTTCATTCAAATCGTGTGGAGCCCATTTACCGAGTTTATTGATTTTCCCCTTTGCTCGTAACGTCTGCTGATTGTTTCTTGTGATGTAATGCTTCTGCTAATTGCTGTTGAGTTTGAGTTGGGTCATCATCCAATAACTGTTTCAATTGCCCGTCTTCGCATTTTTTGATCTATCAGAGCGCTCACTCTCTTTCACATTGAAATCACCCTTTTAAATTATCGAAAAGATGTCTCACATGTTCTAATCGATGGATCGTGTTCACCATACGTTTCTACCAGGAAACGATGACTTTCAACAGCCTTTTTCTTTTGATTACATATAATAAAAGCAATGCGTGCCACAAATGTTCTTTTTCAGGCACAAAACTCGACATGGTCACTGAACGATAAAACAAAGACGCTAATTTTTGGCGGACTCAACTTGTGTGTGTTTATAGTTTAAATGTCAGTCGAACAAACTGATGTATGTATCAAATTAATATGCTGCGTAATTTTCGCTGGTGCCATCTCTTAGTTAAATGGGAAAGTACCTATGCATATGTACACCTGGTATAAAATGATATGCTATGTGACAACTTGCGGATAACAAAATTGATGTTATGGATTGGCCAGCACAAAGCTCGAATCTTAATCCCATAGAAAACTTATGGGCAGAGGTTGATCGAGAATTGAAAAATAAAAAGTCCCGAAAGTCAGACAAGCTATTCCGAAACATAGAAACAATTTGGAAAAATATCCTAGTAGCTAGTCATCCGAGACGTTGTGAGGCAATTTTCAAAAATAAAGGGTACCCAATAAAGTATTAAATTTATTACATTATTTACATACTCATTTTGAATTGTTATATTACATGAATTTAGATAATAAAAATTATTTTATTTGGTTTTTCGTTTTGTTTATAACAGAATAAAGAATCGAATCTTTTTGCAGTTTCCATTTAATCCAGTTTCCAGTTATAAATTTCTATTTCTTAATTGATCTATTGAGACAGAAAACTTAGGAACATAAACTAAGTGGTTTTTCAAATTTGCAGTGCGCAGTACATAGATATATGTACATACATATTAAAATTCTATATGTCAAAAACCACACAAACACTCGTCTCCTATTCTATGTATCAAAAATATATTTGTGTCAATATGTTCAATCATTGGTAACAATAAAACAAGATGCGTCCATGCATGAAATGAACAGAAATTCAACTGCGTGTATACAATTAACCCGACATAATTTTGATTAGATCTAAATATGAGACATTTTGACTTTAAATTTCCTGAACAGACCACACAAACATTAAATCATGCATTACCAAGCAAGAAATCAAGAAATTTGATTTCTTTCGCTATAAATTTAAAACATTGCCTGATAAATGCATCCCGGTGGATTACGTTCTTCCATATTTAAACCAAACCACTTCACTGATTTTATTACAAAAATACAAAATTAATTGAAAATTACACTTAACTACAAACCTAATTAACTAATTTAAATAAACAATAATTAACAATTTAAAATAAAAATGTTATTTTGCGGAGCAGACAAAAACACGTATGTCTCCTTCGAACGTTTTTCGTCCAAGTACAGGGCCCCATCCTTGTTAATAAATTTTTTTTTCACCCCCAAGTACAAGGCCCTCCCCGGGTTAATAAAAATACGCAGACTTTAAGGAGTCAAAAGCACTTTGTGTATGTTCATCTCACCGAAATTTTTAACCCTTTTTTTAATAGGTTTGTAAGGGGAGCCGACAGCGTGGAATAGTATTTAATAAACCTGCGATACCATTTCGAGACGCCCAAAAACCTCTGTATTTGCCGAACGGTTTTTGGTGGAGGTTTTAATCCACCGCTGCCAACCACATAACCAAAGTACGCGACCTCCTTTAGGAGGAATCTGGTCTTTTCCACATTTATGGTAAGGTGAGCCCTTGCCAAGCGTTCAGAGATATCAGCCAACAGAGAAATATATGTTCCTCAAATGTTGCGGTCGTTATGAGCAGATCGTCCAAGTAGACGAACACCTGGTAATGTAGATGGTGCGGGATTACTTTATGCATTAGGCGAGACAAAGTTTGTGGCGCATTACAGAGCCCGAAAGGCATCACCTTAAATTGATATAAGGGACGCCCCGGAATAGTAAATGCCGTCTTTTCTCTCGAGCTGGGATCCAAAGGAATTTGCCAAAAAGCGTCCTTAAGATCCAAACTCGAGATATACCTTGTCCTGTCCAGCCGACTGAGTAGACCGTCGATCAACGGAAGCGTGTATGTGTCCTTCTTTGTTGCTGCATTCAACCTCCTGGCATTCAGGCACAATCGTACCTTCCCGTTGGTCTTTTTCACGACTGCCATTGGCGAACTCCACGCACTGTTACTTTCTTCTATCACATCTAGTTTTAACATGCGGTCAATTTCACGAAATATTTCTTCCTGTACGGCAGGAGAAACGCCTACGTCAATTACGTGAATAACCAAGTTAGTTTTCCCTAAATAATAAACGGTCAGAAGTCGTAACTTCTCTTAATTCCGATTTTAAGTACAATATTTGAGTGGGGTAACATTAACAACAACTTAGTACAATTTAACGAAAAAAAGACACAAATATGCACATTTTCACGTAAAAAAAGGCGCAACGACTACCCATTTGTGGTAAAAAACCATATCCTTGTGGGTTGCAACTCAATTCGACTGCTTGGTGTTCAAATAAGTAACAAACTCAAATGGAATGAACACATTGTTGCATTGGCTAAATCAGCTTCAAAAAAACTCGGGTTCCTGAATCGATGCAGAAGGTTTTTTAAATCGCATCAAGTTCTCCAGATATATAAAACCTTCATCCGACCATGTATAGAGTGTTGCTGTCAAGTTTGGGGAGGTGCGTCTGGGACCACCCTCCACTTATTGGACAGGGGTTCAACGCCGCGCTATCAGAATAACACGGAATCCCAGACTTACTCAAGAATTAGACAGGTTACAGCATCGCAGAGATGTTGCAGAACTCTGCGTCTTCTACAGATGAGTACATGGTAAATGTTGCCACTATCAAGTATAAGCCACGCAATTTGAAACCAGCAATATGAACAAAACCGTATGGCCGAGGGTCCTCGGATGGTTCAAAAGTAGTTTTCAGGAGAGTTTCTGATATTCGTTTTGTAAGAGTTATGATATCGTGTTTTTCTGAAAATATCTTGCACACCGTTGGGATCGAAATTTTTTGGTGGGGATTAAATTGTGTGGATTTAAATTTTTATGTATTACAACTGATTTTTGTCGGTCTTCGGTATGTTTTCCTGGGCCGAGAGTCTGCTGGGCCGTTAACAAATTGGTGTGAACTTCGATATGTCATGTTAAGCTTTTCTTGCACTCCAAGCAATGTGGCTTAAGGACATCAGGCGTTCCACAACCATAGCAAAAATCTTTTGTTTTCGGTGTTTCACAATCAAAGTAAGCATGGCGTTTTGTTCCGCAGTTCCAGCAGGTGATGGTAACTTCATTAAGAGAGCTAAGCAAATTCTGCGATCTAGGTTTGTTAAACGATTCAACTGTGCTCGGTATTGGTGGCTGGCATTGAGAATAGAGAATCTGAGCTTGTTCTTGCTGTATATTTGGTTCCGAAATTTCGCTAACAAATTGGTGTGAACTTTGATATGTCATGTTAAGCTCCGGAGCGTAGTTCATACTTTTCCAGGAGTCTTCCAAAGCAATACATATACCGAAACCAGAACAACTACGCTAGAGAACATTCTTCCAGCTAGGTGCGCTTTAAGTCCTGGACGCATTATCTTTCTCAAAATTTCAAGAAGTTCTAAGTCAGGCCGCGGAATTCTCAATGGCAACGCTAAACTAAGCATTTCGTAGTAGAACTCCATGAAGGGTTCCTTTAATCGTTGTATCCTTGATTGCATGGATTGCTTTATTTCAGCGTCGGATCTTCGAAGCCTGAACCTGTGTAGAAAGGATTCCCGTATTTCCAACCATGTACAACCAGGATTTCGCTCCATCGTAGGCCAGTAGTGTTCGCGAGCACAATCTTGTACTAGCGAATGAATATTAGTAGCCAATTGGTCTAATGGGATATGGTGGATCTTAGCTAGGTGTTCCACTCTGAAAAGAAATTTTTCAACAGGTAATCCTGAGTGAGAACCATTAAACGTGATGTTCCATTTATGAACAGGTGTAGTGGATGGTAAAGTGCATGAATTATAGAATTTATTGCTTGGTTTTGATCTTTCTTCCATTCTCACGGGAGCACCAGTTTCTGCTGAAGCGCCGGCTGAAATTACGGGAGCTGAAACTCCCGCTACTGCGTTTGTCATTGGTGAAAATACTACCGGTGGGGGCACAGATTGGTGAAAAGTTATGTATGGATTAAATGGCATGAAATTAGGTACCGGAATATAGCCAGTAGGGAATGCTGCCGAACCTACTTTACGATGTTGTACTGGAATATTATGACTAGTTTGTGTACCAGACGGAATATTTGAGGCTAACAGTGTAGCACCGCGCGGATCCGCTGTTTGGAGGTTAGGACCAGTCTCTATTAAAGTGCCATTAGCATCATTGTCGCATTCCACACTTGATGCTTGCTGATTTGTAACCTGTTTTGGAGTTAATGTATTTTTACCAGTTGGGTTTTCTATATTTGTATCTATTAAAAGAACACTGGTAATATCTATTGATTCAATAGGATCAATTTCTATGACCCTAATTATTATATAATATTTTATTATTGGTTAACTCTCTATTTTGAAATTTTAAAGCTAATTGCATCAGCTTTTCAATGGTACTAATGTTTCAGCGCCATCTGTAACGAACTTGCTTGGGCATGTGGGGGTTGCGAGGCGAACTCGTTTCCAAAAAAAATGCCATTCGTCACGGAATTCATTCATCCATCAAAGCTTCAGGGTAGTTTTTTTCCTGCTGGCTAAAGCTCAGGGGTTTGGGTTGGGGTTTTCTGAAGATGAATGGAATCTTGATCTAGGGAGAGAAGATATAAGGGAAGGGACAGACCGGTACTATACTCACCTAAACTTACCTACATCGCATTCTCAAAATTCTCAAATTACTCCATCACTAAATACACGAAAAGCGAACCAAAATTTCGGAAGCCCCAAAACAGGCCATAAAAACTACGTAACTTCGTCTTTAGAACCAATTAACAACTTGATTTAATATGCGATTCAAATACAATTACAGAAAATAGTTTGCATTAAGATAACAATAAAAATCAAAGAGAAGACAAAAAAAATTCAAAAATAAATTCAATCTATGCACTAATCAAAGGTTAGTAGGATTAATGTAACTTAACTAGGTAATACCCTACACCCTATATGCTAAATATAAAATCATCTAAATGTAAATACACGAATAATAATGAGGAAAGATAAACAATATATAGCAAAAAAAAATTCCAAAGAAAACTTAATAACATCGCCATGTTGATTGCAGCATTGTCATGTTGATTGTAGCGTGCAGCGTCATCAATCCAACAGAGTGTTATATTTGTCGTTATATTAGGTTTTTGTTATTAAATTTTGCTCTCACTTATTGTTCGTTCGAAAATATTAATTTAACTTATCATTATAGCTTGTACACACAGATATACACATTATCCAGATTCATACTTTATTATTTTTGTTCCTTTCATATGTACAAATTTCGTAAATGTACACACAGAAAAAAATGCACTTGGAGCAACAGTATGTATACATAGCGATAACTTGGTTTCTTTGACGGTATTAGTCACAAGTACCAGTGTATTGCAGATTATCACGTATTCACGCTATGTTACAAATGTAATGCAATCATGTTTGGGGAACAAATACTTGTATCCAACAATTTTCAGTTTACTTTTCGTTTACACGTTATTTCACTTTTATTTGAGATAAACACATGTACTTAAGATTTAATTAATTAGGCCTTTCGATAGAGTGATTGCACTAATTTGTAGCGAACATCTGTTCGAGTTTTTTTTTACATCAATAATTATGAAATTTTAATTTTTTTTAGATACAAGACTAGACACCAATTAAATTGTCCAAAATTCACTATCAATAGATTATAGTCATTAGACTTATATAATCACAACTTATTGATTGAATTATTTTTTTTTCTTCACATCGAAAAAAAAGTAACTAATAAAAAAAATATTTTAACGCCAATCTGGCTTGTTAATTAGATAGAAGACAAACTAAAAAAAAATATTCTTCTCGGTCACTAGCTGCCGAGAAAAAAAACTAAGACTGACCCCGCGTGTTCGCAATTTCGTGAATTTATAATCTTCCGATGTACCGTAACATCGAATGACTGGCTTAATTATCGATCATAAAAATGTTTAACACACACAAAAATTCAGGGCTTTCCAACCATTTGTATTGGAACTCGATTCACCCGTTACAAGGTAAAAACGTACTGACTTAGCGAATTATATTCAATAAATAAAAACTCAAGGAAAACCCTCATTTCTGTGTGCCAATCTCAGAGATTGGTTCGCATAGAATCCATAACTTGATTGTGGGGACTACATGGCGATATGTGCAATTTTCAAAATAACAAAGTCCAGGTCAGAAATTTATTGGATATTTCGAGTCCTATATGTATGTTGCCACATATATTTAAAAATTTTCTTTTTTTATGTTTTAGCACAAATTATATTAGTTTTTTCTAAACACTTTGAATTTTCCTTCGAAAAACACGTAATTTGAAGTTTTACTTTTGCCTGAACAGTTAAGTTAGATCAATAAATTAAGAACAAATCAAACGTGAAATTAGAATACCTCTTTAGGTTACTGTACGTTCTTTGACGGACCAAATTTTTTCTAAAAAAAATCGAATTTCGCTAGGCGAGTGTACAAAGTTAAATTTTTAAGTGTTACATTTAAAATGTTTTAAACTGCCTGTCATTTGGATGAATAAGAACTTTCTGTTTTAAAATTAAATGAATTACAGAAGAATCACGACAAACAAAATTATTAGATCACTCCATTCTTGGTTAAAATATATTTGTATCTATAGCACCCTCGAAAACACATTAATAATAATTAAGTTTTAAATTCAAATTTTTTTATTTCACATACTTTTCAAATATACGTATATATTACATAGTTTATCAGTAGCCGTGAGATTTCCGGACGCAATATTTATTCATCACAATCACCTTCACTCTTCACGACGAACGCTGTTCAAAAACAAATACAAATAATTACTCATATTCTAACTTATGTACATTAGTGATACCAGTGTCCTTACCGGTCTTCTCACGACAATTTTCCGCCTGGATCAAACATTCATTGGCAAATGTACGTTGATTTCCATCAGCATCTTCGGCACACACAGGCATAAAAATTAATGGGCATGGGATCAAACATTCATTATCAAGATCTTGAGCCGACACATTTTGGATACCAATTGCAAAAATCACTGTATGTAATACAAAGATGCGCGGTTGCGGTTACATAAGAAATCCTCAATGACTTTATAAAATACTCACCGGCAACAAATAAGTAGACAAACTTCATTATATTGTATTATGATGATACGCTAAAGACACGTTAAGAACAATACTGAATTGTTGTCGTTTAATTTGCGGGTATTTATACATATAGGCAACTTTATGTACTATTTATTGAAAGCAAATATTTTATTGTGTACTTGCAATTATACATATGTATGTGGGGCAATGTGTGGTTTTTACATTGAAGTGGATTATTGTTAATCATTCTTAAGTTGAGATAAGTGAAGGTTGTGTAAATAGCTTTTTTATAGCACAATATGCTATTTAAGCACATCCGACGTTTTACAAATCAGTTATTTGATTTATTAGTACAATATTATAATTATGAGTGTTTATAGTACTTCACGATACTGTTGTCATTTTGTAATGTAATGTTTTGAAGTCGTCAGTTTATATAAATTTTATTTGGCAGTGGTACTTCTGTTTATATCCATTTTGTTTTCTTGTGTCTTTCTAATCTCTTAAACCAATGTTTTGCGAATATGTACTCGTCGATATAATTTTTATCTTTACCATACCATAGTGTAGTTATACGTATAATTGAAGGCCTATGCACTTGAACAAAGCACGCAATTAGTTCACTACCTACTTTATAAATAATGTGCAATGAATAACATTATTATCAGTATTACATTGAAAAATGTGAACAGACTTTTTGTGAATAATTTTTGACATCAACAAATCACTTTTAATGTATTTATCTTATTAATGGCAGAATATTCTAATAAGTTAAATTTTTGTGGAATATGCAATATGTAAAGACTAATTCTAGCTTATTGTGAATTGTAAGCTCAGAGCCTCTACCTATGAGCCAATACATTTTTCTGAACTTAATGTTAAGTTCTTCTTTTTTCTTTTTGACATGCTCTCTCCACTTCAGCTTGGCATCCAGGGTCATGTCAAGGAATTTAGTTGTATTTGCATATGGCACGTATCGCGAGTTAATTTCTATAGGTAGATGGCAAGCCTTTTAATATGTAAGGTTAATTTGCGTGGATTTTGTCTCATTAAGCTTGATTCGCCAACATTTTGTCCAGTTACAAACCGCATTGGTCATCCTCTGGAGTTTGCTCATTGCATTAGCGGCATTACTTCCAATTGCCATAATTGCTGTGTCATCTGCAAAGGTGGCTATGGTTCCTTCATTTGTGGTTGATATCTCCCTTGTATATAGTAAATACAGGATTGATCCTAAAACGACTCTCCTGTGGGACACAGGCAGAGATTTTCTTCATCTCAGAGTATTCATCCTCATATTTCACACGAAAATGTCTGTTTGCGCTTCCTACGACACAAAGTAAAAATTAAACTCCGCGTGTGTTTCTTACAAAAGTTCTATTGCGATTAAAAATCTTTTTTATTTCATTTTCTTTACTTGACAGAAATTATTGCGTTCGGTTTTCATTATAAAAAGAATGTTCATCCCTAGATGGCATTAGTTAAAATTAAAAATTAAATAATATTTTTTAGTAATAATATAGAACCACAGATGGCGTTAATTAATAATTATATAATTCAAATAATATCCGTTGGTTTATCTCCATTACGGTGGCCGTAACCTCCTGGCCGGCTTAATGAACAAGATGACCCCATAGTGTTTCCCGTCGTCATGTCGAATAATTCCTTTAGACAATTCCCACATAACTAGCGCGGTACAAACATGCTTCTTACCTTGCATATTCTTGCTTTGTCATCTCGTCCAATAAATACTTCGATAATTCTGGACATCATCCATTGACTAGGTGGCATTATTTTACTTTTACAACATTGCCTTTCGCATGACCATTCAAGTCATTTCTCTTCAAATTCCCATCGCCTCTTTAATTTGACATCCGAAACTTCCCGAGTTGGTCCAGTGTTGGCAGGTGGCCTTCACCATCCTGATTACGATATTGCTCCCATGCATTCAATGTGTACTTAGGTAACCGTTGTTTCGCGTAATGGATCCAAATTTGATCTCACAATTGCTCCGGCTCCCGATTCCACCATTTAAGGAGTCTAATATCACCCGCAAAGAATTATGAGTTTCACGATCCTTTAACAGCATACATTCTTCCCAAGATGCTATGGATGACATGATAATTGTCATTGTATGCCTTCATCATAATTTTCCATGCTGCTTCATAATTGTCACGCGTAAGTTGGCATGAACCCAATGTCAACGCAGCCTTCTCTACATAGGACTCCTGTAAATAAAGCAGCTTGGTGACTGGGTCATAGCTCTTATCATGGACCTCAGCCAAGAACAAATCCCGAAATACAGGCCATTCGGCTGGATTCCCGTTAAACTTCCCTATCATAGGGGGTCCACTAGGTTCCATTCTAATTACCGCGGGTAATCGATGTCCGGAGACTTTTCCTGTCGAGGAACTACCACCTTGCCCAATACCAACTTATGCTTCCTTACACCATCCTGGATTTTGACCATTGCAGACATAAATCTTCCTTCTAATTCAATGTAAACGCCGCTCGTGACCGAGATGTTGCCTTGTCGATACCGCAAGTCTGCTTTCTCGAATAATTCGAAATGCCGCCTCAGTCTTTCTTAACGTATATTCAATTCGGTAACCGTCAATATTTGAAAACCTTCCTTATTTGATATTTCATAAAAGAAACGTTCCAGTGACTCAATATGTTGCTCTCTTAGAACATAAAACCGTTCTTGATTCGACTGCTTGGAATCCTTTTCCTCATCAAACATTTCACAATCTTCCGCGTACAGTTCTGGAGATGCTTCATCGTCCATTTTGCTACTCTATAAAATTAAACTCAATAAAAGATTAGTGTTAGCCAGTCCTTTTACTGGACTTCTTTACTCATAATTCCAAGTCAGTTACACCTTCATAGCTCAACTCATCGTGCGACTCATCTAACACAAAAACAAATGTTTAACCATTATAACTTAACTCATCGTGCGATCCCCACCCAACACGAGAACAAATCTTCAACCGTTATAACTCAAATCATCGTGCGCCTTCATACGACACGAATCATCGTGCGCCTCCTACGACATGAGAACAACCCTTACAACTTATCCCCCTAAACCACACGTGGAGTCAATCCGGCAGAGCGATCAAGCATGTGTGGCCACATAATACTGCACAAGTACAATTAAGAGGTATGAAAATAAATGACTAGAATAGTTACTTTACTAAGACCACTCAATCTTCATGGACCCTCGATTGGCAACGGTACGAATTTCTTCGGGCTTACAACCTTGCACACCGACGATACTTATTTTCTCGTCTCATTTGTATCTTTATTTCACTTTTTTTTATTATTATTTATTTACCGCAATATTTTCTTTACCGTTACCCACGTAAATAAATAAATCAGCTTACTCTTTTGAATTCTACAACTTCTCTCGTGCTGCACCGCCGTGCCCCAATACTATTTTCCTTTTTTTTTGCGTATCGCTAAACGGCTACCCCTCGCCATTCCTTTACTATTTTGGGTGGTTTTATTAATTAGCTCTATACAACAAAACACTAATTTTCTTATTTATTAACGCGAATAATTACTACTTTACTTTATTAGACTGAATATAAAACACCGTCCCCGAATCGTATCTCGGGTTTCTGGCACCAATGTATATGTATGCGCTTCCTACAACACAAAGTAAAAATAAAACTCCGCGTGTGTTTCTTACAATACTAAAGTTCTATTGCGATTAAAAATCCTTTCTATTTCATTTTGTTTACTTGACAGAAATTATTGCGTTCGGTTTTCTTTATAATAGGAATGTCCATCCCTAGATAGCATTAGTTAAAATTAAAAAGGAAATATTATTTTTTAGTAATAATATAGAACCACAATTGGCGTTAATTAATAATTATATAATTCAAATAATATCCGTAAATTCAACTAATTTCCGTTGGTTTATCTCCATTACGGTGGCCGTAACAATGACTATTGGATAAATAAGATCTTAGTATAGCATAGAATTGCCTCGGCAGGTCTCTATGCAGCTTATATTCCAGACCACTGTGCCAAACTTTATCGAATGCTTGCGCGACGTCTAGGAATATACTTGAGCATACATTTTACGTTCTAACGTCCTTTCAATTATGTTTGTTACCTATTCTATGCACCTGGCTAATTGTAGAATGCTTTTCTCTGAATCCAAATTGATGTGGAGGAATTAGTTGTCGGTCCTCAATTATTGGTTTAAGTCTCTTTAGTGATAATTTTTCAAAAAGTTTTGACATATGTAATTGGCAGCAGCGAAATTGGTCTGTATGATTTTTTATCGTTAGGTGGTTTATCAGATTTGGTATCATGATTACTTCTGCTCGTTTCCATTGATGTGGAACATATTTTAATCGAAGGGTCACATAGATTATGTGTAGTAGCTTACGAAATCCTTTCTCAGGTAGAGCTTTGATAATTAGCAAGTAATCAAGTCATACCCGGGGCGTTTTTAACATTGATGTTACTTTTCACTTCTTCTTTTAGTTCTTTGAGAGTTACTGGCCGTATGTCAAACTCATCCTGCTTGTGAATTGACACTATATTTTCATTGGTAGTGGTTGGAAGGTTTAATGGAGATACTCCGCAGAGAGATCAGCCTTTTCTATGTGACTTCTTGTCCAGGTCCCATCATCCTTTTTAAGTGGAGGCACTTGCATTTTATGGCGGGTTTTGAGTTGCATTCGTTTCGTTCTTTCTTACTGAAATTTTTTTTAATCAATCGTATTCCTTGAAAATGACGTTATTTTTCGTTCGTGTTCCTTTGATTGGATTAAAAAAAAATTCAGAACGAAAGAATGAACGAACGAATGCAACTCAAAATCCGCCTTTAGGTCTTTTGATTCCCTTCGTCGCCTTCCACAATGAGTAATCAGAATTTTTTGCACCAGTTAGGCTAATTAGATATCTATTGATTGATTCATTTCTAACTTCTTTAAAAAGTGATTTGAGACTGATACATAAATTGTTAAGAATTGCTTTGTTCTCCCGTGTTTGATTAATTGGTCAGGTTTTACGAGCCCGCCGTTTTTCTCTTACCAACCCTCTAACTTCCATTGAGTACGATGTATTAAGCGTCTTCTTATTTTGTAAACACTTTTTCGGCAAAGTCATCGGTTGTTAATGTGCTGGGGCGTCTAATACTCTCCTCATCTTCAACATATTCATGGCTCTCTTTGAAACGTTTTTTTCACTGTAAATGCTTGTTTTATTCTGCCAAGACTCGCCAAAACATTTAACACTTCAAATATGCTCTACGCTACAATGTCAAGTGGGACAAACCCAAGAAAAAAAATACGCCTGTTTTAATCAAAGATGGTATTTTCACCATCTAAACCTATTTTTGGTAGATACCAAAATGTTTCAAACCGAACAGTCTCAAGAAACCATCGCAAATTGAGCGCGTTTAGCGAATTTTATTCATGGGCTTATGTAGTTTTAGTTCAAGGTTTGTTTCGTACCACAAATTAAGAGACATGTTTGCATTGGCGTTAGTTAGAAAAAAGAATAACCATTGGAAGTTGTCACTTAAGGGTGACTAACTAGGTCAAAAACGACTAAACCTGAACGAAGTCTGAAAAAGTTTGAAAAAATAAAACATTTCGACGTAATAAACTAGGACGGTTTTTAAGACCCGAAATTTATTATGTATTTGAGCAACAAAAAAAAAATCTAAATATAATTGGTTTGAAGCCGACAACCATGGTTAGAAAGTAGTATTTGTAGTGAAATTTCGTCTGTTGTAAAACTTGCCACATTGATTCAACATTTGAATGTGCTGCAACTAATTCATTTATCATCAAATGCGTTGGTTAAGTCAGATATGAAATTTTAATGGAGTTGGTGCATAATCGCAGAAGTTCCATTTAGGGCCGAGATGTTTCTAAATATAAGATGGCCAGATTCAACAAATATTACAGGGCACTACTAATAAAACCTTCGTACATAAATACACACCATAAATCAAAAAATTAAATTTGCCAATTCTAGTGTAAAACCGAATTTTCCAGTCTCTGAAGAATTCTATAGGCCACATCAATTGGGGTCGGATTTCTTAAGTAAAATAAGAGCCAAAAAATTGTTTTACCAATTTTTTTTACAAAGACAACCAATTCAGGCAGTTTACTAAATCTCCAGCTCAAAATTGGACTAGGAACCATGTTTGTTGAAGGATTTTAATAAAATTGTATGTCTGAGACTTGCACTTAAAGTCAATTGAAGAATCCCTTCAGCCACATCATCTGGGATTTCTTAATTAAACTATGGTTTAAATTCAAGAAATAATGCGGAACACTGCCAATGAGGTTTTAGTCAACACCTTAGATCATAAATTATATTCGCCCAATTTATGTTTACACACTTAGTCAATTCATATTAGCCGTCTTCCAATGGGAAAAATTTGCTACTTGGAAGTACTTGTGAGTAGATACCCAATGGAACGAGAAATTGAGTGGCACAAGTAAAGCACAACCTTCTGTTTAGTTTTTTTTTTTGTGCTTTGTAAAGTTCTTTATTATAGTAACGGCGATATTTAAAATTAGATTGAAAATATGACAAAAAACATGGACATGTAATGAAAGGAAAGCATTGATATTTACCGCATTTATATTTAAATCCATTTTTCTTAAAAATGTAACATCAACAACAAAATAATTTTGTATTAATTTTGACATTTTACATCACCAAAAAATAAAAAAACTCGAACGTAATAAGAAACTCTCGAAAAATATCGAAAAAGGTTTAAAAGCCATCTATTGGAATTTTCTCAACTGAAATCCACCTAGCGCAAATTTTATGCGTAACTACTTCTGTTTTCTACACCATCGTATGAGCATGAGTAGTTGTGAGTAGATACAAGTACTTGCGAGTAGTTTGCTTTCGCCAATGGAAAACGCTTATTATCTCTTTGTATCCAGCATCAAATGGGACAAGCACATTTGTTGAAGCAGTCGATGACATACATGCTGCGCCTAGAATAAAATTATATATTTAATTTTTTGCTAAGAGTAAATTTGTATTTAAAACTTATCTTTAATTTCTCTTCACTTGTTTTACACTACAATCAAATACTTTACGCATTTAGCATTCTGAAAGACATTTAATTAATTAATATTGTTCAATTTATATAATTATTGTAATTTTTAGCTTACCTGTGCTTTTGTTTATATCCAGTAATGACAACTGACAATATTATTAATTATTACGTCAATTTTTGTTGGTTGCATTCAGCAGTTATTATTTGTTGTATTTTGGTTAAGTTTAATTTTCCTTTAAAGAATAGCCATCTGCCATAATTTTTATGTACTACCAAAATTAACTTTTGTAAGAAAAAATAAAAATAAAAGTCACTCGTCATTACTCCATCAAACAAACATAATCGAACCACCATTTTGTGAATAAAAATTGTTTTTGTGAAGAAATAGCAAATAACGCCGTGCTAATTATTTATTTTTCGGGAAACGTTTTTTATAATTATTTTGAGTATTATTTAACATTATTGTTGTCAGATTTTAATGAAATTGTATATATGAAATATTTTATAGATATTAAAAATCCTAACACCTATATCCTAAATAAAATTTATTATTTTATAGGCTCAAGGTTTTTTCGGCCCTAAGGTTTCGATGGAATCAGTATTTGTAAATTAAAACATGACCCAACGGCAAGAAATATTTTGGAAGACAACTCTTCATCGTATTCAAAAATTAGATTTGCCAATTTTGGTTTTCTATAAACAGCCTCCAACACCAAATGGAACGCACACATTTGTCGTTGTGTTTTTGTGAAATTTTATATCCGAGATATTAAACCAGTTATATGGTCTTGAGAAT
Organism: Tipula helvola; assembly: GCA_963556165.1. Taxonomy (NCBI): domain Eukaryota; kingdom Metazoa; phylum Arthropoda; class Insecta; order Diptera; family Tipulidae; genus Tipula; species Tipula helvola. Next base: position 371,808,910 of record OY744481.1, read on the forward strand.
TTTTAGGGTCATATAATTTGGCCTGGAGTTTGATTTGTTAAACAAAATATTTACGGTGTACGGAAATTATTATTTTTCTGATCCCTCCTCTGAGTTTTCAGGACAATGTCTTTTCTCGGGTGCATGCAAATGTTTGAAAAATAAGAACATGTCCGAGGAAATTGGGACTGCTGATCATCCTAGTTGCCACTCTTTTCAAACTCAAGAAGTTTATTCATTCGTATAAAAACCGAACCTTCCTCTACTGAAACCTACTTAGCCATTTAGTTGGCGATGCCAGATCATCGCATAACAGAATTTTAGCGCATTAGCTGACAATAGCCGAATTAACAGATTTTCCTTCAATATATCATTGTGAGTTTATATTTTTAAAGATTAATATTATAACAATAGTTAGGAACAGAACAGCCAAAGACAATTGTCTCGGTTTAAGATTTTAAGCTCGATTCCGAGATAAAAAAATTCGTCGCCCTCCTCCTTTAAAAATTTGCGAAAAATAAAAGTGGAAATCTGGCGTATCATTGACCCGATTTTGACTGATCCTTAATATTAAACTTAAAAAAAAAGTTTTTTTAGGTCATTAGTTTGGCACGCACAAAAAGCAATAATTTAAATAATACTTTTATTGGCACGGTTATAATTAACTACTTGCGAACACTGGTCTAAATGCCATTTTTAGAGATAAGAGTTTTCAAATAATCATCTTTTAGAAGAAACCCATATTCAATTTTATTTAAAAGATCCCATTTAGGCAGCTTTTATTAGTCAAAATGATTAAAACAAAAACCATTCATTGGCTTCACATTTTGATTTTATGGAAAATTAAATAAACAACCAAATTCAACGTTGAAATCCGTCCGAATGGAATTCTGAATTGTAATATTCGTTTGAGTTTGTTTTGATCGACAGCTAACAATTGTCGAGAGTTTTTATTTTCAGATACTTAGTTACGTCATTTCGTCAAGGTTTTGCAACTCAAAGAAAGCGGCGAATAAAATTTCAAGCGCTTGCCATATATTTAAAAATACAATTTATTTTGAAATAAAACTAATATTAAAATGAATTATGGGCCAAAACTTGAACTTCCTTTATATTTTGTTTCGTCTGCAGACAGACATATCGACCTTAGTGAAATCTGACAAAAATATAGATAATAAATCAGATACATTTTTCTGCAGGTACAGATGAATCGCATTATTACGTGTAATAAACTTACTTTTATTATTTTGACAATTATATACATTCATGAAACAGTCATTGTTGAAGGTCATCGAAACTACGGAAATTGAATTATAAGTTAGGCCACAAATTTGGTGCCTTTCTTGCGGGCAATTATCATAATCGCAATCTAATTTTTTAGTAGTATAACATTTTTTTCCAGCAAATGTACAAACTGTTAAAAATATTAAAATTACTAGAAAAAACAAATTAGATGAAATTTACAATAATTAAGACATGTTGCACTTACACGTAAGCAAAATGTAAGTAAATTGCATTCTACTCAGCTTTTGTGGTCGCCCAAATTGTATAAGAACTGCGACACAGCACGATTTTGGTCAGATTCTTTTAACGCTTTTGTAAAAAGCGCTTTGTATCAAATTGATTACGGTTTAATTCTAATTTCTAATTAATTATTACGGTGCGTTATCGATCCATTTAATTCGCCATTGAAACACTTGATGCAGCGATTTTACAATGTTATCAGTCATGGATCGTCGCGCAAAATGTATTTAGTATTGTACTAACTTTTGATTGCGATTAAAGGTGGATTTATTGTAGAAAAATTGGCTTTGAGATAAATCATAAATAATTTATTAAAAACTTGTTTTTTTTTCTTATCTCTTCATTTAAAGGTAAAAAAATACTTCGCAGAAAAAAATATCGATGTGTTGAACTGGCCCCCGTACAGTCCAGACTTAAATTCCATAGAAAATAATTGGTCTATAATAAAGCCAGAAGTAGCAAGAAAGCGCCCAGAATCAATTCAAGCTTTAAAAAGTTTGTTGATGACGATTTGGGAATCCATACCTTCTACGACTTTGAAAAATTTATCAAATTCAATGAATCAGAGGTGTATCGCTGTAATAAAAGCAATCCAACAAAATATTTATGCGGTCCAACAAAATATTTATATTAAAGATAGAATTTCTATAAATCAGTAAAAAACAAAAAACAAAGTAAAAAATAAGTGTTTAATTTATTCCATTACTTTAATTCCAACCAACGTATTTTGAATATTTTGGCATTTTTCGGGTTTTCCCCCTAAATTGCAGATAATTTTTTTTTTTTTTCAAAAATTAGGTCATACATATTGTATTTAAAATGAATCAATAAGCCAATTGCTTTCAAAAGTTTTGTAATTTTAGCAAAAAAAGACTCCAATTTGTAATAAAATATGTTTGCCCAATTTTTTTTTCCCAACACTGTACTTCTATTTCTCGGAAAATACGGGTGGATCGCTTCAATCAGTTTGTCAAAAAATTTAAAAAATGAACGTTTTCTATTGTGTATGTGCACGTTTTTATTTCATTTTGCAGGCTCAAATATTCACTGATTAGAAATAAATAAAACTCTTTGGTTTCATCTTTTCTTGATTTTTTGGTTTGTTAATTTTTTTCAAATACAAATTAAAAAGCTTTACAAATTGGCTTGAGTGCTAAAAGTAAATAACATTCATTTACGCCTAATTCAAAATTTGACGTCTAATAGCAATAACAAACTAACTAGTTCGCGCATTTGACCAAAGGAGGGAGGGTAGTATGTAGTGTACGTTTACCGTCAAGACGATACCTCCAAATTATGATCATAAAATAAATTTTTAGAACTATAATTAATTTTGCCGTCAAGACAAGGCATATGTTGTTAAAAGTTCGGCATAAATACAATAAAAGTTCACGGTTTTATGTTATTATGTACATATTTGTTATATTTATTTAATTTTACACGTTTTTGTCTTTTCTTTACTTAACACCGGAAACCCTCTTATAAAAAACTAATTTAATATTTTAGCATGAAGTTGCACTCAATATAAGGCAAGTCCCAATAAGCCAAATAACGTCAGTACATTAATTCTGGAAATCACCAACAATTCCCTCCTTTTTCCGGAATTCTTTATTGCAACTGACAAGGCCTATTTCTTATAGGTGTTTGCACATGATGTTGCACGGTACATCCTTTGTAAAAATGTATACTTCATCTTAAATAAAGTTGTATTTTCGATTTATGTGTTTCGTGCCGGAGCTTTGTTTATTACTCACCGTCCAATCCAAAACTGCATTTGAATCTGTATAAATTATTGTTGGTTTTTTTTCTTGATGAAATCTAGTTCGTCTAGTTATTCTAATAAATTTGTCATAAAATTTATTTTGCATTGCGCATCGCACACCGCCATCAATTCTGCTTTCATTGTTGATAAAGGGACCATTCTTTAATTTCCACTTTTCCAATCAACTAGATATTTGCCTAGCTTTATGGTATATCCAAATGATTTACCATCAGCAATAGTGCACAATCCAGTGTCCATTGTTGCAACACATGTCTTTACTTCTCTTTTAGGTAACGTAAAACTCTTTTGATTACAGCCCAATGAATTTCCCTTGGGTCATTGCTTTACTGCGTTAATTTGCTAATTATATAAGCAATATCCGGGCGTGTTTCTCTCGATAAATATAGTATGAACCCTACAGCTTCTTGATACCGTTCTCTTATGATTTAACAATTTTTCCTTGTCCGATGATTTCATTACATCTTCATATGTTCTCGGTTCCGATTCACTAATGAAATTTACTACATAATCATTAAACTTACTAGGAGGTTGTCTATTTTCATGTGGTCTTAGGTTATGATGATTATTTTTGTTTCGAGATTCTGTCAACCGGTTCCATTTTCAAGTTATCTAAACAAATATCATCATTCGAATTAACGTTATTTTGTTCTTCATTGAATGTTTGTCTTTCGGATGACTCAGGTTGCCTTGTATTTGATAAGATATATTGTAATACGGTTGGTTTGGGTTGTAATCGTATCATTGCTCGTATCTAATATTCCTTGAGTTGACTCGTCGAACTTAACATCCAGTGTTTCGTGTACCTTTTTCTCTTATTCGTCATATATTCTGTAAGCTTTTCTCTCCTATGAATAATTGGTGTTATGTTATGGACGTAACAAGCTGTTGATATTGCTTCTCCCCAAAATACTATCGGTAGATTTCCGTCTATCAGCAAGCATCTCGTTTTGTCCAATAATGTTCTATTAGTTCTTTCAGCGATACCTTTACTGCGGGATGAATAATACATCATTGTTTCATGCTTATTTCTTCTTGAAGTATGCTTCCATTTTTGAATTTATGAATTCTGATCCATTGTCTGATCTTATTATTTTAACATTCGTACTTAATTCATTTTCTCTTCGCTCGATTATATCATGTGGTTTCTGGTAAGTTTCGTCTTTGCTTTCTAAGAGTTCTATGAAGTATCTTCTAGAATATTGGTCCACAACTATTAATATCTATCGTTGTTTATCGTTGCACAACTGTTAATATCTATCGTTATCTAAATGTTGAGCTCTCTTTCTTCATAAATTTGTGCACATGAACTGCACACATCTATTTCACCCTTTAACATGGGTAAGCCTCTGACCATATTCTTCACTTCTAATTCTTTTAAATAACTGTCATTTATATGACCTAACCTTTTGGGCCCAAGTTCGTAAGAACGTTAATCGGCCTTGAAACAAGCTTCTTGGATGATGTTATATTGTCCATTTTATTATAAGACAGTTTGATTTTGAACAAATTTTCACTAAAACTTCCGCTGCATATTAAAGTGCCGTCTTCTGTGTAAATATGAGCTCCTTCCTTGACTAAAGCAACTGTGTTCCCCTTTTCAGGTAGGCTTGGTATAGATAATAGATTACCTCTTAACTTCTGTACATGTAATACATTTCGCAACCGTAAATTGTTTTGTGTTGAAATTTCTATTGCCCGAATGCGGCCTATTGAAACTGCCTATATGGTTCTTCCTTTTTCAGCGACATTTATAATTTTTTTCTCATGAGTTACATTATCCATCCATTTATTTGTTGAGGTCATGTGAGATGTACAAGCAGGATCTAGATACCATAATTGATTTTTCACCATCACGGTGAATAGTTGTTTGAAAATTCCCTGTGCTCGTGTGAGGTAATTTTCGATGTCTTCATTTGTTTTGATTTTTAATCGGGTTAATTCCAGTGTTAAATCCATTATTTTGTCTTCTACAGCACCTTGAAAACGGTTTTTTATGGATTCCCAGATTGTTTTAGCTTTTTTGATTCACTTGAATGCTAACGCCTGGTCTGGTGCTAAACTTAAAATAATTAAGCTTAATGCTTCTTTATTTTTTTTGTTCCAATTACAGTAAATTTCTTTGCTGGCCAGATTATTTTCTAACATTTTTTGGTTCATCATTTTAATATCGTTTCTTCAACAAGTAATTTAGCATCCAACAATGCTTCTATCCAAATACTCCATACAGTAAAATTCGTGCTGTTGAGCATATCGTTTTATGTATTAATATTATCACTAACTACGCTCTGCTACCAATTTGTTGTTAAAAAGTCGGCATAAATACAATAAAAGTTCACGATGTTTTATGTTATTATGTATTTGTTTTATTTATTTAATTTTGTTGTTGTTGTTATTTTCGTTTGTTTAGGTCGACTAGCACTTATAGTTGTATATGACCTACTATTGTCTGTGTTCTAGAAAGAAGTATGGATGTCCCGAGTATAATTATTTACTTTCACTGAGTCGCACTTTGTGATAACACCGACTAGCACGGATATTTCGGGCCTTATACATTAAAAATGCAGTACCCGGAACCACTATCTATTTTATTAAACTGTATATTCTGATACCCTCGCTTATGTACACGATAAAACGGGCCTTATACGATAATGCGCAGTACCCGGGACCACCAGCTTAATAAAGATGTTAACACTACAAGATCTATATTGCGACTCCATTTATTTAATTTTACACGTTTTTGTCTTTTCTTTACTTAGCATCGGAAACCCTCTTCTAAAAAACTAATTTGACATTTTAGCATGAAGTTGTATTCAATATAAGGTAAGTCCCAATAAGCCAAATAACGTCAGTATATTAATTCTGGAAATCACCAACAGACTAGACAAATTCCAGCCACAATCTATCGTCGTGCTCTGATTTGTCCTTTGATTTGGAACGCGATCTTTATTGATTATTGTTGAACTATGGAGGATAAATGTCCAGTTTTTTGCCTAAATCTCTCTCCGAGTTTTGATTATCTGCTTCGTCCCTTGGTGCTACAGTGATGGTGTTTAAATTTAGGTGTGTCAAGGTTTCCAAAATGCTGTCTGTTCGTTCGGCCAAAACACTCAACTGCATGTCGTTTGCGAAAGACGTAAACACCACTTGGACCTATTATGTCAAACGGTCCATTCAGAACTACTTGATTGCCTGCCCGCCCACTGACAATATCACCGGTATTTAATTTGAACATATTTAAAAGTTGTGATGGTTTCCGAACGCCTAAAAATAATCCATTTAAAATTTTGTCTTTTCATTTGTTCGCCCTGCTTGCTCGCCCCCGACTTGCCATTAGTTTCCTCTAAATTCGTCATATTTTGCGCATTATTGAAAATGACCTCACTGCTAGTACTTGCGCCCGAACTATCTACATGAGGGAAGGTATCCGGCTTATCCGGTAGAATTAAAAAATTGAATTTTACAACACAAACAACTTTTTATTAGCAACTGTAGTATTGTTTTAAAATGGTACTTACAGTTTTCCGGGTTTTCCTGCTGGGATGCTCTACAAAAAAAATGGTGCAATTCCATCATCATTGGGTCCACCATCACTTCCCTCTCTTGATGGTCTTCTTTGCTTACTGGTAGGACCTAATTTGGGAGACTGCTTCTTACTTTGAATGAAGTTTAAGTGAAATTTAGGTTTATACCACCACAGATTTAACATCCGTTTAGGAAACGCATGGAAAATGCAACTATCGGAATTAAAATAAACCCAACGATCTGTCATCGAACATTGATGGCTTCTCAAAATGGCGAACACTAAATTGCTATTAATAGCACAACCTGGTTTCAACGTAGGTTGTCTTTTACTGTACAGTGTTGAGTCATCTTGTGGTTAACGCGACCCGATCTTAACAAATTGTTGAGACGAGTTAGAGCCAATTACAATATGAAGCAAATCATCGAATTTCCAATAGCAAAATTTTCAGTTTCAAGGTGCTCCTACTTCAATCAAATTTAGTTCCTCATTAATAACTGGTTTTTTTAAAAAGTAAACTTACCTTTCTTTTCAATACATGTATTTTACTTACTTTAATTATAAAAAAAAATTGTCACCAAACACATTTTTCTCTTCCTTCTATCAATAATTATTAAAATTAAATTTATATTACATGTTTTACAATATTCTCTAATTAAAAATATTGATTCTGCTCACGCGGCCTCAATTTTACAGTATCCAACCTCTCCAGTACCTCAATCATTTCGGGTCTAACGCTTGACGAATCTTTCGTACATTGCTGTCCTAATATAATTAAAATTCGAGCAATTTCCATTCCTTCGGCATCCATTTCACATAACTGATCAATTTCCAGTATATTATGTTCCACTAATAAATCCATGTAAGCAGTTAAAAAAGGACCCGATTTTCTTTCGGGATCGTATGCTTTTTTCCCCGTTGCCAATTGATACAAAACTACACCAAAACTGTACGTATCCACTTTAGTGCTTAGTAGTCGATCAGTAACAAATTCTCTCGGTAAATAGGGTCGGGTACCAAATACGCGCGATACCATGGAAATGGATGAATTTGATGATATTGAAATTTCACGAGCCAAACCAAAATCAGCTATTTTCGGCTGGCAGCACGTATCCAATAATATATTAGCTGGTTTAATATCACCATGTATAAGCGGTTTAGCTTTTGATGTATGCAAAAATTGTAATCCTCTAGCTGTACCCTGTGCAATCATGAACCTTTGCCGCCATGTTAGAGGTGGAAATTCCATATTTTTCAAAAGTCGAAAATCTAGTGATCTGCCTGGCATTAATTGGCACACCAAACACGGTGGCTTACCTTCACTTATACTATATCCATACAGTGGCAAAATATTATCATGGCGGGCTGCATTCAAAAATTTTAATTCACTCATCTGAAATTTATTATTTCCGGTCACGGTCAAACGTTTAATAGCGACCAGTGTCTTCTTCCAGTCACCTTGATACACTGTACCAAAACCACCTTTACCCAATTGACATTTTATATCCCAATTGTTAGTGGCCACCTCCAGTTCATGGTAATCAATGCGCGGAATTTCACTAGCATATTCATAAATACATTTTGAATCAGATTCTCCACTTTTCTCATCACTTGCATTATTTGAATTTGATGACCCATTCAGAATTTTGACAGAGGCCGGTTTATCTTTGTTCACTCTCCGTGCAATATTATTATTTTCTGCAAAAATGTTAAACAATAAAGATAAGAGACTTTGGCTGGTTTAAACAGAAAAAAAACATCTTACCTGTGTTTGTTGTTTTTGTACTGGGTTCTGAATCAAATATGGATAAAGCAGGACGTTCAACTTTAAGTAGGTAACCATGATATCGACGATCCACTAAATTTTTAATTGCCTCCATTCCAAAAAATGACTGTGATCTATGATTCAACGGACGGCAAAGTATGTACAAAAAAAAAGAAATTATTAAAGTCAATGTGCTTAATAAATTAAAAATCACAAACATTCACTATTCACAACCAACATGTATTAACTACTAAGCTAAATTAAAACAACCGAGATAAAATAAATTTAAAAAGAAAAAATTTTAGAGAAAGTTTTATGACGTACGTAGCGCAGTAAATTGTTATTAGTCGTGCATTATTCTGCGAACAAAATCTTATATTACAGTGAAATAACGAATCTCATATGTATGTAATTCTCTGGACAGTAAACTAGTCTGCGCGGTTTTGTTGATACCAAAACTAAATTTTCTAGCTTTGCTCTGTTAATATTTTGAATGCTAAGCGTAAAAAATATTTGTTTAAATATTTGATATCTCACAAACCATAATTTAAATATTTATTTTACAACACAAATCCAATGTAGAATTTAACCCTATCTTCAGCTAGAATTAACGGGATTTTTATAAAATTACCGATTAATGTGATAGAATTTATTGCTTATAACTTATTTGGAAATCTCTAAACCACTAAAGGGCCATTGCTTAAACCTTATCAGTTAGCAGAATTTAAAATCGTTTACATACGTAAATACACTTGGGCAACAATCTCCATCCATAAATGATGGTCGATTACCGCATCATTTTGTTTAATCACAAAACAACAACTAAAAAAATTATTTGAACCGAAACGATATAATACAAATACGAGGAATGTAAATATGTATTGTGGTTTCCACATTGTGGTTATACCTCCTCCCAACCATATGTATATAAGACGAAATACGTCTTATAGCAGGAGACATTGTTTTGAATCAGACCAAGTGGACTATGAAGCAGTCCGATTAGTAAGTTAAAATGATTCTTAATTGCATCAGTGCGATACGATGACTCATCACAAAATAAAAATGTTTGATATTTTATAAAATAAAAAATCTTATGATTAATTTTTAGTCTATGCGGTTGCTTGTGCGACGTGCTTCACGTTTATAAATTATTGCGAATCAATTAAAATTATATTTAGATATGACTCGTACAATTTTGATAAAACTTGATTTGGGAACTTTGCATTATTTGGCTCTAGAGAGGAATCCCCCCCAATAATAATTAACGGAAGTCAAATGAATTTCTACTTATTTTCGTTCAATTTGATCGAACTAATCCCAACACTTCTTGAATAACATGTTTTCTGAATATTTACGTCTTTTTATTTATTTCATTTTATTACTGGGTGCCTGCGGCCTCCATGGACTGGAACTAACACTAAATAAGCATCACAATAAATATGATTCAAAATAATTGAAAAACAGTTTTCGTCAGCTCAATTATTCTGGTAATTTAACAAAAGAAGGTGATTATCTTCACTATTTGATTTATCATTTAACAGTTTACCTAAATAAGTAGAAGGCAAATACTGGTTTTCCAACTGCGTAAAAAGTGTGGTAATAGTTATATGTTAGCATGATTTATTATTCAGATTCGCCTAAGCCAAAGCGCAAAAAATTGGAAAAATTCGTATACCCCAAAAGTTAGATTTGCATTTAGATCATTACGAATAAATAAATTAAGAACTCTGTGGAAGACAAAATCAAAAAAATTCAGATTTGTCTAAATCCGCCTTCGGTAACCTGACAGTGTCCGTCAAAACTGTACAACCTGATATTCCCTGAAACTGAAGCGCAAGGTTGGGGTCATCCTGGGAAGCGATGCAAATTCTCATCAAACAAATTGGGGAAGTACGGATACAAATGAGCCAAATATGAAATGGTAACTCCTTGATTATATTGAAAGTACTAACCTTCATATATGTAACATAGATAGGCAATAAGCCAACCTTTATAACTAAGAACAAACAGGAGGCATTAAATATTACTCTTGTCTCAAACTTTATTAAGACTAGTCTATTGAATTGCAAAATGTCGGAAGACCAATGCTTTCCGGATCATTGTTATCTTCAATCCAAAATAGACATGGCATCTCCTAAAAGTCCAATCTACAGGAATAGGAGGAAAACCGACTGAGATACCTTAAGAACTACTCTGAGATTTACTTCCAGTTCCAGTGCCAAAACCTCCAAGAGCTACGCAAGAACTTGATGTCTTTCTAGTCCTCTTAGTAGGCCTAGAGGGAATCTCGGCCACATTGATGGTCTAAGGAGATTCAACAAACCCGTCAAAATGCAAGAGGCTTTTTAAATAAGCAAGGAAAAACAAGAGCTGCTGTAGATTGGCACTCCTATAAGTAAGTCCTCGAAACTTACAATACAAATATGAATTAAGAAGTGCCAAGAACAGATCTTGGAGAATATATTGCGACAAATCCAGAATTCTTCAGAGATGTCAAGGCTAAGCAAAGTATTATCTACTAGCCCTTCCAACCATAGTTATCTTCAACGGCCGAATGATGCGGAATCGTTGGAACTTCTGCTGAAGAATCATTTTCCGGATTATTCCGAATTTGTGCCTTCTAAGTCAGTAGGTAACAGGGGAAGTAGCCTCGTAGGTCAAATTATTAGTAGAAGGAAGGTTCTGTGGGCGATAAATAGTTTTAATCTATATAAATCACCAAGACCTATTGGTCTAAGGCAGGAAAACGCTTATACTGCAGTCCCAAAGACCTTAGACCTATTAGATTATCTTCCCTCCTCTTGAAAACACTGGAAAGACAAATGAGGCTCATCTTAGAGACACGATTGTGTCGGAAAAACTGTCAAAATCTCAACATGCATATTGCAACGGGAGATCTATGGAGACTACTCTTCATTCTGTTATATATTTTATCGAAAAATCTTTCGAGTATATAGGAACTACACAATGGTAACCTTTCTGGATATTGAGAGGGCCTTTAATAACGTGCTTCAGAGAACTATAATTCGGGCATTTTCGAATCTGGAAGTGGATAAATCATTCAGGGACTGGATAGATCAAATGCTGAGGCAGGATAATAAATTCCAACTCGGAAAGTCCTCCCCCCTCAAAACTGGAGGATACTTGCCTATGCGGATGACGTTGGTAATTTGATATTGGTGTCCGAGGTAAATATTCTAGTATCCTTAGTGAATTCTATTAATAGTGAATGGTTGTGGATTGAACGTAAATCCACACGAAACTGAATTAACTCTTTTCTAGGAAATAAAAACTTCCTCATATCGATTTTCCCACTTTAAATGGGTTCAGCTTAACTTTTATAGATGAAGCACAGTACCTGGGTCTCGTTTTGGATAGCAAATTAAATTGGAAACCTAATATTTTGGACAGATTAAAGAAAGCTACGGTAGCGCTGTACTTTTGTACTACACTGCCACTGGGAAAGGTGGTGAAGCCGCACATCGTACATGGGCTCTACATAGCAGTAGTCAGACTCATTCTTTTGGATGGAGTAACAGCCTGTTCAGGGAACTGTCTCCCTATGGATTCGTGGTGCACTGAGGACCACATGCACGCAGGCACTGGAGACTGCTACGTCTGACTCCTTTAGACATCTTGGGGAAACAGTTGGCCGCTTCTACTGCCATACGACTGAAATCCACCGCAATGTGGACCTGTAACAATGCAGGACACTCATCTAATTTATGTAACAAAGTGATTCCCAAGACCACCGACCATACTGTCCCGTCTAGGGAATGCAATTCCGGGATCCCCCCGTCTTTTATCAATCCTGAAATCCCGATTCTCGGTGCAATTTCGGGATCCCGGTCTTTTTGTTAATCCCGAAATTCTCAAACCCTTGTTTTTTGTCAATACTGAATACCGGACTCCCGGTATTGCCTTATATATAATACCGGGATTGCGTTCCCTAGTCCCGTCACTTTCTTTTGACACAAAGTTCGGGACTGTGAACTCCTCCAGAGAGGACTGGGTGATAGATGCAGTTCTGGAGCCAGGAGTTCTAATTTCTTCACTGATGGTTCAACAAGGGATGGAAAAATCGGGCTCGAGTATTCTGTGAGGAACTTCTAATAATCCTCTAATTTTTTCCCCCGACTATTGTTTAACGTTTTTAAGCTGAAGTAACTGCCATACAGGAAGTCGTAGACTGGTTGAGGTATAATGTAATATCGGCTAGTGATATTCGAATTTATACGGTCGGTCAGGCTGCCATTAAAGCGTTTCAATCGAAACTGACTCTCATCTCTTAACGAGATGCCTGATCAGTTCAACATCCATCTAATATTGGAGCCAGGGCATTTCAATATTACAGGGAATAAAAAAACCGATGCGCAGGCTCGACGTAGCACCATGGGACATACTACACAATTTTTTCATTCAGTGCTTCAAGTTAAAGACAGCGAAAAAATCTAATTCTTGTTTGACCACTTAGAGAAGTAAATACTAAGTAATTAAAAATGATTCAAGAAATTGGATTATTGGTAAATAGAAATCCAGCAAACGATTAATTTTAATGACCTTGACTAAATATATAGGCTTAAGAACAACTGCTCTTTCGAACCCATGTGAATAGCTGCAAATACTGCTGAAGCAACCAAAAACAAGAAAAACGGGAGAAACTGGCATATTCAGATATTTTCTAAGGATCAGACTATACCGCTGCGCCCGTATTCTTCAATCCAATCGAAAAAGTCGCCAGTGACATAGACAGCAATTTAAATTTTCGATTTATGTAGAAAGATTCAAGAATAAAGCCGTTAGCAACAGTTTAAAAAGAAAAAAAGAAAAAAAAAATTCAATTTAAAAATTTAATTTAATTTTAGAAGCTGCAAAATTCGTTGAGAAAATTAAAACAAGGCTCAAAATTCCAGAAAGCTCAGCTGTACAAAAATTGAGTGCAGTGAAATGGGACAAAATCAAGGGCATGTAAAAAATCAAATAGAAAATAGTAAGAATTTATATTTAAAAAACCAAAATAACACAACAAAAATACAATTTTGGAAGTCAAAAGGCTATTTGTGAATAAGATACGAATTCGAATGTATAAGATTCGTATTTGATTTTAATAAGAAACGAAGGATTCGATGCTTATTCAATTCAAATAAGAATCTTATATTTCGAAGAATCGAATCCGTTCAAATCGTATTCACAAATAGCCCAACGCTACAACTGATCAACAGTGTAGAAGTACAATTTACCAATGACCACAGAGAACTTATACACTATCAAATGTATATTTCGAAATATTTTTTGAAAATAGCCCCCTGATTTGTAAATTCATTCGAACCTATTCGACTCTTCGAAGAATTCGATTCTTATTTTAATTGAATTAGATTTGTTCGTTTCTTATTTGAATCAAACACGAATCTTATACTTTGTAGATTTGAATACGTTCGAATCGAATTCACAAATAGCCCCCAGATTAGTTGCCAAATTAAAGGTTATAATTTCGAATTAAAAATAGGCTAAACTAAACTTCTGCGAAAGCTAGAAGCCTGCAGGGCTATTTCTGAATACGATACGAATGAATGTATAAGATTCGTATTTGAATTAAATAAGAAATCAGCGAATCTGATTCAATTCAAATAAGAATGTTATACTTTCGTATTCGTATCGAATTCAGAAATAGCCCCAGGCTACATAAATTGGAGAACAAATTTTGAGCGAAACTAATGGCAACAACATTTTACCTAAATTATCATTTGTTGACATGGGCGCATTCAGGGCGGGGGGGGGGGGGAGGGCTATCTGTGAATCCGATTCGAATCTTCCAAGAATTGGATTCTTATTTGAATTGAATATTGATTAGTTTCTTATTTAAATCAAATACGAATCTTATAATTTGAAGAGAATTCGCAAATAGCCCGTCTTCGAACATGCATGAAAAAATGGTATTTAAATTGGCTTAAATTGGCATGATCGTTCACAGCTTAAAGAGCTGATTTTACTCAACATATTACCAACATTTGGTGGAGCTGTTGGGAGAAACAAACAAACCTTGAATAAACAACAACACAAATAATTAAAAAGTAAAGTGATGATGCACATCGCAGACGTTATTTGTTTATAAAGGCGCACAAGTATTTATTGGATTAGGTCAGACTTAATTTTCAATACACAGAAAACATTTACAAAAGCACCCACACCTACAACCTTACTGTTTCACTTAAGTATATTTTAGAATTCTTACTTGTAAAGCAAATAAAAAAGTTCATTCACTGTATGATTATGATATGACCACATAGTTAATAACTTATCCGATGGTGATCTCCCCAATACAGCTGCCTGTTTAATTTCTTGTATTACGACCGTATCATATTTCATATTTGTTGCCAATTTCTTGTAATTATCTTGATCATCCAAAATGGCACATAAAGTTTTTCGTACACTATACGGTATTGCGTGCACATACATATTATTGTTACCGTCAGCCACTGGTGATTTATAACTATTACTATTATTATTAGTCATCATTTTTCCTCACTAAAATGAATTACCGACTATTCATTCACAAATAACAAAATATTTCTAATCAGTTATCACTCACACTACATAAAAACTTTCACTTTGCACTCAAATTTTTACACTAAACACTTTTTAAACATATTAATGATACGCCATAACATAACAAAAATTACAATACAGATAAACTATAAATTATAAATTATAATACACTATATAGCCTCTAATTAGAACTTTTATAGAGACAAATTGAAATTATCAAGTATTTTTTTGGGATTTCCAGATGTTCAACGTCAAATGACATACACAAAAACATGAAAACAAACACTTGTGAGTGTTTTGCAAGGTGGGTTTACAATGTTTAGGTGCAAGTGCAATTTCAATATTTTTACATCGGGTAATATAAGTTGGAGAGAACATAAAATGGTTTGAGTCTTGGATTTAAAAGTATGTAAATACACCAAACGTTTATGTGATTTTCCAGCTGCAACAAATTTGACAGATAAAAAAAAACCCGGGCGAAATCGGGGCGACAGCAGCTGTCATTCGTCGCCCGGTAAAATTTTTCGGGGCAATTACTAACACAATTACATTTTAAACGTCATTTAAATAAAAACTAAACATAATTAAATAAATTAACACGAAAAAACCTTTCATTGCAAAATTAACCTAGAATTGTTAAATTAATTTGACAATTAATACGTAAACACATGCAAAAAACAAAAAATTACGGAAACCGCATTTTTTGCTGTTCCAGTTGAAACATCAAAACACTAACCCGGTTTTGCCCCGGTTTCGCCCCGGTTTTTTTTTGTGTAACTGGAAAACCACATTAGTTGTGCGCCAGAGTTTGAAGCCTGGTCGGCTGGCCCATGCCAATAGACTTCAGGTTTTTTAACACGCAGTCTACACTAAAATGATAAATCTTTTTTATCTCTCTTTTGTTATATTCTAAAAAAGTTACCAAAAATAATACAACAACAAAAAAATTTAGTTACTTTTTAGAATATAACACAAGAGAGATTAAAAAATATGAATCCTTTTAGTGTATGATTGACAAGGAACAAAATATATACAAGGTGTCCGGGTTTGGGATGCTAATCCGTTAAGGGGTGATTCCTTGGTTCATTCTGAGAAAAAAAAATCGTATGGGTAGGAGGGTCAATTTTTGATATCCTTTGAGATACAGGGTGTTTAAAAAATTTGTTTGAAGAATCTTTGAGATTTGTTTGAGTGAGTGAATTTGTTTAAGAATCTCAGTTCTTGCTATAATTCACATGTAAAATGAACCAAAGCAAAATATTTGATAGCAACCGAATGTTCAAAGTCGACGACACCCGTATGAAACGGTCACAGCTTCACATTTAAACTACAAATTTTGAGCCGAGTCTGATAAGAGAAAAACTTTATTGTACAGTAGTGTGCAATAAAATATGGAATTCCTTTCTTTTAGCTAACGATTTTTCTGACCGAACTGAAATGGTAAATTCCGTTATTGTTTCCATCAATGGGCGCGTTCAGGTCTCCCAACATGTTGGCATCAAAAATCTACCGATGGAAAAAATGAGCCATGCAATTTTGAATGTATGATGTGCGTTCAGGTCTCAACATGTTGATTTTACTTAACATGTTGCCAACAGTTGGCTTGCCTGAATGCGCCCAATATATTTTTGTTTATTTATGTTCGTTTTACTATCAGTTAATTTTACGTTCAATTTGTTTTCCTTAACACAAAAAATACCTGACCACAACAAAGGAAAACACAAAAAAAAACACAAAAAATCACGATGAAGTTGTCTCGTCACGAGCTTGCGTATTTGCGTATTTCGTAACTTCGTAAATTTGACGTTTTTTCGCATTCTACGCTGAACAATTTACGAAAATAAGTAGCCTGTGAGCGTGTTTATTTTTGACGTTTCTTGCTTATTCAGGGGAAACAATTTCAACCAACCAGAAGAAACGTCAAATTTACGAAGTTACGAAATACGCAAATATGCAAGCTCGTGACGAGTGCTATTATAAAAATAAATAAAAATTAATAACCCTTTTTTTTCGAAATTCTTATTTTTTTGGACCAAAATTTTAAAGTAGAGTGAGTACATTTTTAAAATAAAATAAAACCAATTTTCAAAATATCAAAAAACGAATTCCTTTATCAAACCACGTCTCTCAGTCTTGCGCTTCTGTCTGTTTTGTTTTCGTTTCGTTTCCGCCGTATATGTACTAACGAGCCGATGCAATTCGAAAAAGTCTACACACGTAGCACCGTATCTTAAAAAGTCTACACACGTAGCACACATCTGGCACCACTATTATTACACAAAATTTGTATGCGGCATTCCTAAAACAAACTCAAAAAAAAAAAAAAAAATTGTATCACACTTTACAAAAAAAAATCCAAATTAAAGTTTTATTTTTCTTTAATTTAATTAAAGCTTAAACATAATTTAAACCAGTTTTAATATTTAATTAACTAACAAATCCTAAATAAATTCAAATAAAATAATGTTTTTACTTTTTATTTTAAATATTCACATTTTATTGAGGAAATATGCTATAAAGCTTTAATATTAAATTTATTGGGCATTTTATTTCTTGTTGATTTATTTTATATAAAATCTACATACTGTTTTTATTATAATTTATTTATAAACTTATAAAGGTAAGGATTAAAAGATATTAAAAGCATTTTGATTTGATATTTCATTAGGTGCGATAAATTGTATTTTTTAGGTGACGTTTGAAGATTTTGGCGGTAACTGGCTTTTGTGATACAAAAGTTAAAAAATTGACATTGACAAGCAAAAGTCCCGCCATGTCTTCGACGAGTTCAACTACAAGAAGTAGAACAAATCAAGATGCGGATCATAATATTATATTTTCGCCGGATAAGAGGACTCTAAATAAAATTCCACAGCATTCAATGGACACTGAAAATGGTAAGAGCATTGTTTTTATGTGTGGGGCGCGCATATTATCCGAATCGATTGCACAATCTGAATAATAATGCTAATGATAAAGTTGTGGCTTTGCGTTTATCCTAATGAGTGATTTTTACAAAGTGCACTTATTGAAATTATTTCGATAGATAATGGATTATTGTGTGTTTTGAATATTAAGGAAACGAAATTCGAACAGAAATATTGATTTTTAGGTTACTTTACACTTGTAGTTGCTACGCAAAATAGTGGTGGGATGGGTTTTTGAATAACTTTGAAGTGGATATCTTGGATTTTTGCTTTCTCATGATTTCGGTCATGATTCATTTAGAAAATCATCGGACGGCATAATTAAGTTAATAAAAATTATAATCGTTTGAGTATTTCAGAATCTCCGCCACAAAAATCAACAAGTAGAATCCTAAAACACTTAGAATCTTCGTTAAGTCCAAAATACATTGAATTCAATGGATCTACAGGAGGCCAACGTAGTCGGTATGGTCGTGAGCACAAATACAAAGAAACCGATGGCTTCCTACCAACCGAAGTCGTTTACGCATATCAACGGGTCGGCAAAGCTGTTACAACATCTGAAATACAACAAAATACAAATTTAATTATGATCAAACCGCTGGGGAAGCATACCGCAACCGATGATAATTTCTATGAGAGCCCAATAGAAAAATTGATTAGCAAAAATAAAAAATTAATATTGGAAACATCGGCTGAATATTCAACATCTCCTGATTTATTCGAGAAGAGTAAAAAACGTCTTTTCACATCATTAACCGATGATAGTGGTAGCATCTTATTGAGTCCGAGTCCCCAAAAAATATTAGTCCAGGTAACCACACCGCCATCACAACCACCAAACGGTATTTTGAATATCGATAAACCAACATTGATAGAAAATGTATCACCAATTTTGAAACCAGTGGAAACATCAACGCCTAAAAATATCGAAGTGATCACTAAACCAATTCGAATATTACAAAAAGTGGACAATCCACAAATTATAAAGAGTTTGCAAGCAAAATTATCGGTATCGAGAAAAATTCCCTTTGTATCGTTGATAAGAACAGTGAGTGAAGGTGGCACTCAGATAAAGTTAAAGCAAGCAAATTCATCGCCTATCAAGTTCGTTAGACAATTGTCGAAAATTAACAATACTCCACGTAAAGCAGAAAGTCCGGTATCAATAATAACACGATCGCATCCTAATGAAAAGCTGATTCAAGAGGTTGTAAGAGAAGAAAAACGATCACTTGCAATGGCCGCACCGACTAAGAAAGAGAGTCCGGTATCAATAATAACACGATCGCAACCTACTGAAAAGCTGACTGAAGAGGTTGTAAAAGAGGAGAAAAGCTCGACTCCAATGGCCGCACCGGCTAAGAAAGAAAATCCGGTATCAATTATAACACAATTGCAGCCTATTGAAAAGTTAAGTGAAGAGGTTGTAAAAGAGGAAAAACGATCAGTTGCAATTGCCGCACCATCTAAGAAAGAGAATCCATTTAATAGTGCAAGATTTAAATTAAGTCTCAAACCTTGTAGTGGAACTCCGATCAAAAAATTGGAAACAGAAATTCAGCCAGTTATAAAAAAACTAAGTCTCAAATCTCCTGTTGGAACTCCGATCAAAAAATTGGAAACAGAAATTGAGCCAGTTGTAAAAATATTAAGTATTAAATCTTCTGTTGGAATCCCGGCCAAAAAATTAGAAACAGAAATTCAGCCAGTTGCAAAAAAATTAGGTCTCAAACTCAAATTTCCTAATGGAACTCCAATCAAAAAATGTGCAACAGAAATTCAGTCAGTTGTAAAAAAACTAAGTCTCAAATCTCCTGATGGAACTCCGATCAAAAAATTGGAAACAGAAATTCAGCCACTTGTAAAAATATTAAGTGTCAAATCTCCTATTGGAACTCCGGTCAAAAAATTAGAAACAGAAATTCAGCGTACAGCAGCCGCAAAATCGTTTTTGGATTCGCCAAAACCTAAACTTGCAGTGAAAACAGATACTCGAAAAACGTCCATTGGAAACGATCTAATATTGTTTAAAAGTTTAAAAGAAGGTGATGTCCTTTGGAGCCGACTTGCATCATATCCTTATTGGCCGTGTCTAATAGTACCAGATGACAAAAAATCTTGCGTTCTAGGTAATTTTAAAAATTTTATTTTCCTTTAATTCATTTAAACCTTGTGGGATTGTGTTCATCCTAAAAGACACGCAAAATATTTCAGATACGACTACGAGAAAGGTACACGTGAAATTTTTCGCTGACAATGGCCGAAGATGCTGGGTTGGTTTGTCCTCGGTTATACCGTACAAGGGTCTAGATGACTTTTATGCTAGAAAAGCGGCTGATGATCATGATCAGGTAAATTTTAATCTAATGTATTTTATTGTTTGATACTAGTGGGATTACCTAATTTGTTTTGTTCCGCAGACTGTTTATCCGAAAAAAAATAAACAAAAAAAGGGACGTTTAGTTACACCGTTTGTCATACCACCACATCAATTGGCAAAATGGGAGTCTGCAGTTAAAGAGGCGGACGAAGTTTATGCCCAGCCAATAGCGGATCGTTTAAAAACATTTGAGAATATTTTGGAGCGTAACAGAGATATGAAAAAACAACATGCCACAATGATGCGGCAGCAACGTAAAGCATCGTTACAGAAACGTCCAAGATCAAGATCACCTACGCCCGAATGTCCGCCCTTTGAGCTAATAGGTTTTACACCGAAAAAAATTAAAATGGAATCAAATTCAACTGATTTGGCCACGATTTTAAATTTAGCCAGTGATATTGGTAAAGATGTTGCATTATCATTTTTAATGAATGACTCGGCAAATTTATCGTCTCCGGGTGCCGACGCATTTTACGAAGCATTCGAGAAACGGTATTTAAGCAATGAGGAAAATTTGGTCATCAACAAGGACCATTTAGAAGATTTTACGAAAAAATTGTGGAATCTAAAAAATAATAATTTAAACAGTAATATAATTAAAATCGAAATAAAAGATGAACAGCTTAGTGAGAATTCAATACCGGATGATGGTAGCGGTGGTGGAAGTTCGAGTCTAAGGTCGTCTTTATCATCGGGTACGACATCGGCGCCTGACACAAATATGACCGAGTTTAGTAAAAATTATTTATTTCGTAAATTGACTCGCGAATTTGTGTGTCGAATTTGTTTTATGACAAAAAATCTGCTGAAATGCGAAGGAGCATGCAACGGTTGGTACCATAAAGCATGTTTAATCGGGGCTGACGCCCAATCTATACCCGATCCGCCTACAGAATCACGTAGATTAAAACGGAAACCGCTAGAAAATAGTATTGAAATCACGACCCCATCATCCCAAGAATTTCTATGTAACGATTGCAAAGATGGATTGAATCCAGCATGTTTTGTATGTAAAAATTACGACGATGAAAATATGGAGCGTCGGCTCCGGTGTAAAAATCATGCTTGTGGACGATTTTATCACCTGCGTTGTTTAAAATATTTCCCACAGGCTAAAACTGTTGAAGATGTTCTAATTTGTCCGGCACATTCGTGTCATACATGCATTTCGGATGATCCCAAGGGCAAATATTTGTCGGATAGGTCGAGCTATGTCAAATGTGTAATATGTCCGGCCTCGTATCACATGGATTCAACGTGTATTCCTGCCGGCACTGAATTTATAACGGCCATACAAATTATTTGCCCCAAACATCGTGAGTACTCGAAACAGCAAAATTGTAATTGGTGTTTTATATGTGCGACCGGTGGTAATTTGGTGTGCTGTGAAACGTGTCCAACCGCATTTCATCCGGAGTGTTTAAATATTCCGCTCGATGAAAAGGGATATATATGTGAGGAGTGTGAAACGGGTCGTATGCCATTATATGGTGAAATTGTTTGGGCTAAGTTTAGCCGTTATCGATGGTGGCCAGCACAAATTATTCCGCCGCCTGCTGTCCCCGATAGGATGAGTCGTATTTCACGAAAAAAAGCAGATTTTTGTGTCAAATTTTTTGGCAGCAATGATTATGCATGGATCAATCGAGGCCGCGTCTATTTATATCAAGAGGGTGATTGGGGTAAAATAAAAAATAGTCGCGGTATCGAGAAACAATACGAAAATGCTCTTATCGAGGCAAAAACAATGTACGATCTGTTAAATCAACAAAAATTAATGCGAAAAGATGAGAAAAAAGATCGTTTGAGACCTTTACCGTACATAAAAATTAAAACGAACAAAGTTGTACCGCCCGTTCGTCTAATCGAAGACGATATTAGTGATATGAATCCGTGTATTTGTGATCCAAAGGATGAGGAACCGTGTGGCCCATATTCCGGCTGTTTAAATCGCTTACTGCTATTTGAATGCCATCCAAAGGTGTGTCCGGCTCGAGGACGTTGCATGAATCAAATGTTTGAAAAACGTATATATCCAAATTTGGAAGTAAAACGTACCGATTTACGTGGTTGGGGCTTGGTAACGCTAGAAAATTTAAAAGCTGGTGCATTTATTGTTGAGTATGTGGGTGAGGTAATCGACAATGATGAATTTCAACGACGGGTTAAAAAAATGCAGGAGAAGAAAGATGAAAATTACTATTTTTTAACAATGATCAAAGATATCATGATTGATGCGGGGCCCAAAGGGAATGTAGCCCGTTTTATGAATCATTCGTGTGAACCAAATTGTGAAACACAAAAATGGACTGTGAACGGGATAACGCGGGTGGGTCTATTTGCGATAGTCGACATACCAATGGTAAATATAAAAATTACACGTAAACATTATGTCGGGATTTGGCACTAATACAAAATAATTTTCAGAACACGGAATTAACTTTCAACTATAATCTTGAATGTATTGGAAATGAGAAGAAAGCATGCTACTGCGGTGCTAGCAAGTGTTCCGGTTTTATAGGAGAAAAATCTGTAAGTATTTGGGGCTATCACCTTAATTTGTACAGGAACATTCTATTTATCAATATTTTTGTTACGCAGAGAGCGTCACAAGCAAGAAAACTCAAAACGCGAAGAACCTCATCAATGACAAAGAAGGGGGATAGCAAATAATCATAAAAGAATGAGGGGGTCACAAATTCGCAAGTATCGTAAATCTATTTTTTAATTTTTAATCAGGAATTAAGATGTTAAGTTCCTTTTGTAACTAAACTACATGCACACATGAATATTTTATATTCATTTTAATAATTATTGATTGTGTTTTAAGATATTGTTCTTTTAATAATTATGTATATTTGTGTTGGTTAAACTGTTTTAAATTTCTTGTACTAGTAGACGTAATTGTTTTTCATTAAGTTTTTTTCTCGATCATGCGGAAATGTTAAATTTATTATATTATTTTAATTTATTATCCAATTATGAACCAAAATAAGAAATATATTTTAAAATACAAATACATAATGTCGTTTTATTTAATGAAATTTTTAAATGTTATCAAAATTAAAAATAAAATCCGTTTTTGAGGATTTAGCTGCCCGAATTTCATCCCTATCGACTTCATTTTCAAGAAAATCATTGCAATGCCGCAAATCAATTTTTCGTAAATTTTTTAGTGTCGTCAGCAAATGAATCATTTCTTGTTTATTAATTGCTTCGTAATTATGTAATGTTAAGTGACGTAGCTTAGGAATTTGGGCTATATCCATTAATGTGGTACCCGGTATTGTTTTATAACCATAAATTTGTAACACAAGTAATTTACTTAATTGCGAAATTCGAACATCTGGATTATTTAATTTTGGTTCGGATAAATTTTTCGCCACTTCTTGCTCCTCAAATAGATCCGCATCTTCCGGTTCATTCAAAGCATTAATATAAAACTCCTTTAAATTGGTGAGACGTTCATAGATCAAAGGAATTAAATGAGATGAAAAAAATAAAATGGTCGAGATATTAAGTGCTTCCAAATCAGGTAAATTATTTACAATTGCAATTAGTGTATCGTCTGAGAAACGTTCATACAAATCGAGACGTTTTAGTGTATGATTTTCTTTGCTGGCGATTCCATTGACTATACCCCGATTTGTAACATTTTGGCAGGTGTTAATTGTAAATTCCTGTAAATAGATTATTAGAAAATACATACATAGTCGTGGGACTAAAAACGAAATCAAACATTTTTAAAAAGATTTTATCATTTATTTTTCACAATTGTTAATATCTTAGATATTTTTCATATTATAGCTAATCTTAACTCTTGGGTTTATATTTCGCACCTCTTGGCGGTCCTCAACGCTCGTAAGCAATTCATTACAAAATCGAAAATCAATTTTCCTGAGTGAGCGGCAGTTTTGAAGTAAATGAATTACATCTTCTTTCGTAATTCCTTCATAACTATGAAGCGATAAGTCACGCAAATGTTTCAGTTTAGAAATCGCTTGAATTGAAGCCCCTGCAATACCAGGAAACGAATTAATATGAAACACAGTCAAATTCACAAGAGCATCCACTTGAATATCGGAATTTTTGAGAACTGGTTCTGACAATGTTTTTTCCACTTCGAATGGATTTTCAAAGGAGTCAGCTTCTCGGGGGGAATTCAGTGAGCTTACGAAAAGTGTCGTAAGTTTTGGTAAACGTTCATAGATTAGCGGTATCAAATGTGGACTGAAATAAAGGCAGGTTGCAATGCTAAGCGTGGTAAGCTCGGGTAAATTATTAACAACAGCGATTAATGTATCATCCGAAAAATGTTGATACAATGTAAGGCGCTTCAAAACCCTGTTTGTGCTACTTGCTATGCCATGAACAATACCTTGGTTGGATAAATTTTGGCACGTGGTAGCCTCAAATTCCTAAAATTGTGACAAAACAAACAAATGACAAATCAAAAGCAATTGCTTCGTCTGGTTCCGAACTTACCTCGAGCTTTTTCAATTTGGTTACATTTATAATTCCATCGTTGCTTAGAATATCACATTCTCGGAACGTTAATGATCGTAATTCATGTAAATTATCATAAATAACATTGGCATTCTCATCACTAAATACCGTACCGTTAATATCCAATTTTTGAAGATTTTTCATTTGATTTGTTATCCTCAACATAATGCTGTTATCAATTTCGTCATTAAAATAGATTTTAAACGATTCCAAATTTAAATTCAATTCAGCCAATTGCTGTAGAATATTATCATCCCCAGAGCATGGAAATAACTCAAACCCTTTTAAGTTTGAATGAATTAATTTCAACAATTTATAAACTCCAGTATCTCGGAATGTTGTGGTCCCGTCTTGAGAATCATGGAATCGCATATATTCCAAATTTAATTCTTTTATTGCGGTTTTACGATCGGCCGATATCGTTTCGATTTCATTCTTATCAATATACGTGGTTGAGGTGAATGTTATTATAACACATCGGTCATATAATTTATTAATAATTTTTCCACCTTCGATATCGCGTGATAAGCCTAATTTAAAATTTTTTAAATTCACAGCTGCATCAAGAATTTTGTACAATCTTTCATCCTCTGCTTTACAATACTTTAACTGTAGGTCGACCACATTTTCGCCATGCAAATTCCAAAACTCATCAAAATCACTGTTAGCGACCTCATCAAAATTAATCTCATTAAAACATAAATGTTTAAATTTCTTATTTGTTTTGAAGACCCAATCATGTTCAGGATCGTTCCGTGCCAATTTAAAGTTCCTCCAACGGTCCAATTTAAATTGTGATCGCTGTTCCAAAATTGCACTTAATATGGTTTCAAAACGACTGCAGCAAATTCGTGCCGACAACATGGAATCATAATCCAGGAATAATAGAATGTTCAAAACCATCTGTAATTAGTAAAATAAGTTTAATTGGTTTTTATCTATTTGAAGATTTTATCGTGGTGACATCATTTATACGAACTAATACCAAAATGTAAAACTAAATTTGGTTGGTACCTGAATTACATTCGGGAGGTAATATTACTTACCTCATCTGGTAATTTAGAAAAATAATCCTGATCCTTTGTCATTTTGCTTTTGAAATATTAGGCAAGTTGAAGAGCTATGTATAAATATTTTTTTAAAAACTCGTTCGACGTGTTTTGATTCCAAAATGTGGACGCACAGTGACATCTAAATAAATACGAAGTTATCCGCGATTAAAATGTGGCAATCTGAAAAATGGTCAGCAATAAATATTTAAGTACTTTTTAATTTTTCATACCAGGCGCTTTGGCCATATCAGGCGGTTTGGTTGGCCATATAAAGGGAAAAACACCAAGCGCGACGCGACATGTCCCACATATTCCACTTGTGATAGATTTTCTTTTAATGTACATTTTTCTATTAGAATTATGAAATATTTGAATGTTTTAATGAAATTCACTTATATTTTTACTTAAAATATGATTTTTATTTATTAAATCACCAAAATAACAAGCATTTAATTTTGTCGTCCGTCGTCGCCGCTTGATGTGTTTTAGCCTTAAATCGTGAAACACACCGAGCAGCGGCAGCGAGCAGCAGATTTAAATAATAATTAATTTACCTATTTAACAAATTAAAATCGTAATTTGAGTATAAATATAAGCATTTTTGTAGAAAACATTCAATTATTTTAAATGTTTTTCAATTAAAAAAATATATTAAGTGAAATTGGTTCTGCTGTCGCATCAACAGGTTCCACACCTAGGTAGCAGCAAAAAAAAAAATCTCTTTGTTGCTGAACATAACCTTAATAAATCTGACGTGTTGGTTAGTTTCTATTATTTTATTGTGAACCTAATTGTTTTGAAATAAAATATTTTGAAAAATAAACGTTCTTCACAAAATATAATATTTAATTCTCGTATAATACAAAAAAAAATTCTGCTGCGCTGCTCGGTGTAAACGGATACAAGCACCCAACAGTGTGGATTGTTTGGGACATGTCGCGCTGCTCTTGGTGTATTTCAGCCTTAAGTAATACAAGAGAGATAACAGAGCATTCACAATGGAAAAACCTGTTACTTTTACTTACAGGTTTGTATGAATTTCCAACTTAACGAACAAAAATATTTTCTCGTTATGTTGAAAATTCAAACAAACCTGTAAGTCAAAAGTAAAAAGTGTTTTCATTGATTGTGAAGGCTCGTCGACAAATCTAAAGTCTATTGGTAAGCGCCTACCTAGCAGATCATTTAGTTATAAAAGAAGGAATTGACGATTGGAGCATCATGGATTTAACGTAGACAATACCGTAGATTTTTGCCTCTCTGTCATTACACGATTTTCACAAAAACCGGAATATTTCGTTTTCACAACGCGATTTTTGACAATCGGGATACATTAAAATCGCGATTAACTTTGTGTCTGTCTACGGTAAATATTTTCATACTCAAACGGACAATCAATTTAAGATTTTCTTGCTAGCAAGAGACAGGAAATAAAACAAAACTAGAGTTTAGGTTTTTTTACGCTGAGTTTAGTTTTTTTTATCAATCGAAAACGACATAAATTAGGTTCCACATATTCTTTTGGAAAAGAGCCTATAATCCTATAATCCGGTTTGTAGGAAAAACCCGATAAACTTCACTTGTATTTGTATGCAACCAAACAATCCAAATATGACATTTTTTTGCAATACAAAATGACAGAAGCAAAATAAACAAATCACTACATATTTTAAAAATGATTTCAAGAAATTATTTAAATGATATTGATAAAAGAAAAAGGCAAATTGATACATTAAAAATATTTAATCATAAGTATGTATAAATTATAATACAAACGAATAGAGTTTAAAATTTTGGCGTTTTTGGTGTATAGTGTTACAGAAGTAGTCCCGTACGAGGAGTACTATGTAGGATTCCAAACGAATGGTCGTGAAATTAACATAAAAGTCTACTTGGGAAGCGGTTTTCCAAATGAATTACCACGACTAGTTTTAAATCCAATTTTAAATCATCATTGGGTTGACAGCCATTCCGGCGAAATTCGAAATGCTCCCGGACTACTAAATGTAAGTAGTGGTTTCTTATTACATTTTTAAATTTTATTAATTAAATTAACAGTTTACAGTGCATTCCGATTTGGGACGTGTCGTGCAGGCAATTATTCGGGAATTTGAACGCAATCCACCCCAACTTGTAAGTGATATACAACAAAACGAGGCTACACCTCAGCAAATCAATGATAAGTGTACGTTTCCACAATTGAATCAGCTGTCCATCGAGGAGCTAAAGAAATTGGATTCCGATTTAAATTACTTAGACGATTTTATCGATGAATGTGGTTTCATTAAAAATTTGGATGATGAGCTAAATGCTCTTATGTATCAAGTGGAGCAACTGGCTAATGAAAATATGTCGAAGGAAAATGTCCTCGCCGAGTTAAAAGATAATCTAAACGGGTTTTCCAATAAATTTATGAGTCTGGGCCAAAAATATAATCAAATGAATACCGAATATAAACGAAAATCTGAGGAATTTACACCGCAGCATATTCGCCAGTTGCTACAGATTGCTGTGTCCACAGCGGATACAACGTGCGAAAATTTTGTAGAAGATTTTCTGAGCGGTCAAATGGACACCCAAACATTTCTAGCAAAGTATATGGAAGCGAAAAAATTATACTCAATGCGGAAGGCAAAGGAGGAGCGCCTATCGATTCAACTCAGTGCTCTTGAAAAAGCCACATACTAAACAGAATAAAATAAAACAGCAATGTGATTGATTCACTCTGCTTGAATCGATGAGTTTTTTTTGCGAGGTAAACCTAATTCGAGTGTGCTGAATCTAATGGTGCTAGTCCCATTTCAAAGTTAGTCCCCATTTTTGAGATATCGCTTTCGAGCTCTTGAACCATTAAGATTTTCGTTTTGCTTTCTTCAGCAATGTTGTTCCTATTATTCCGGCCAACAATTTTGCCGATCAATTAAATATGAAAAATGGCATTCAGTGGGTCTTTTTATACAAAATGTCGTGAAAAACGCATTTTTATTCGTTGTTCACCAATAGTATTTGAACCATTAAGATTTTCCATACAGGTCATCATTTGCACCTTCTCTATCTTATTTTTATAAGTTACTTTATCCAGAGCTGGCCACTTAATTATCACTCCATACATGAATACAGGTCTCACTACGGCGGTGTAGAGCTAGTGTACCCCCATCTTTTACCGGTGGCGTCCTTGCAGGAGTAGCTAGTTATAGCAGCTTTGTTCACTCTCTCCAGAATGTTAAGCCCTCAACTGAGCTTACTGTCCAAGTTAACGTCCAAATATTTTGCTCTGTCTTGGACGGGTTACTTCCCAGTCCACATTTGCCACCCCATTTCGTCACGATTGTGAGCACATTCTGCATTACGTCCACAATCGTGCCCAGGAATTTCCCGGAAACAACTATCGCTACATCGTCTGCGTAGACGATAACTTCTATACCCCCTTCTCTCTAGTTTCAGTAATCAGAGAAGAGGGGCAAGACCCTTTTTTGTTACATTAAACACCCGCCTTTTAATGATGGAATCCCACATTGGGTGAACGGTTGTCAAGTATGTCGAATACAAATACAATATTGTTGGTCTTCTGTTCGATACTCGTCGTTGACCAAAAATTTTTTTAGGCTGTTTTCCAAACGATACAATTTCTATGTAATAAGTTAGGTTCCACAGAGTAAGTATCAAATAAGTATCGTTTGGAAAACAGCCTTAATAAAGCATCAAAAATTATTTTTGTCTTCTTTTAAAATTCTGCTCGCCCGTTAAATCCGATTAAATTTTGTTTTGTAACAGGCAAACAGAATTTAGCAGCGTCATTTCACATCGATGAAAAATATTTTGATAGTAGCAGTGCGATGCATCGATACTTCTTTTGCTCAACGTACAAATTTAATATTTTACCCAAGAATTGAACAATTAATTTCGTATTTTTCGTGGGTTTGTATTCTGCTTGCCTGTTACAATATTTAAAATAATAATGTATCCTGTTTGAATTTAACAGGCGAAGAACAATCAAGCTTCAACAGGAATTTTTTAGGTTCGGTATATTTTAGTTATAACAGGCAAACATAACTGGAAATCAACCGTCCATAAAAAATTGATATTAAATAAAAAAAATTTAATCAGTGGCGGGTCTTGAACTCAAACCCGGCTGCATGTTAATCTACTCTCTTACCACCGCTCCACCACGTTATTTAATTGGGAATGTAATAAATAATATGTATCCATAATATTCAACATTCCTTTTGTGAAGGGTTGAATAATTTATTATTTATTTCGAGTCCCGGGAATCTAATTCGATGAGAAAGGTGAAAATTTGCGCATTATATCTGTTATAACTTCGTTATAGTGGGAAAAGTAAAAATATCTTTAGGTTCTGACAGGTTTAGAAGAAAATTCGATAAACTCCTTTGACATCAAAGATTTTGACATTCAACATCAGCTTATATGTAGGCGCAAAACCGATTTTAGGGGCGAAGAAAAATTCATTAGGATAATTCGCGGTTCCACCAAAGAGGGAGCGACGTACAGGATGCGAAGTGGTCATCATCGGATTCATAAAATATTTTAGATTATGAAGACTAGAAAATATTCTTCGTTCTTACAATTATAAAATTTGTAGTCTCTTTCTTTCGTCAAATTATATTTATCGCTCATCTGTGTTCATGAAATCCCATAATCCTTCGGCAATTTGTTAAATTCACGATTGACAAGTGGGTAGCACAGTGGGTGTTAGTGACCGGTTGCGCCCCCAAGTAAATAATTTTATATGAAAATTGAAAAAGAAAAAAAAAATATCGAGACCAAGAACACGTGCGTTCACTTCAATTCAAATAAAACAAACGAACGATAAATACATAATATAAAAGCAAAACAGGCCGTTAATCATTGGTTTGATGCATTATTTATTGATTTGAATAATTTTTACATTAAATACATTGATAGAAGTTTTTTTTTTTTGGTTTTTATGAAATTGAATTATGATTAAAAATAAATTTTATTCGAATCAAATAACAATGATATGTTGTTGTTGTTTTTTTAAATATTTTGTTTTATTAAATTTTGAAAATTTATTATTAAAAAATAAAAATTATTAGTTATAATAATTTATTTAATACCTATATGGCGTTATAGAATCGGATTTAAATTTTTTTTGGCATTTTGTTGAATTTTATTTAATTAAGAGCGAATGAAAAAAGTTGTTCCTTAAATTGCATGCAATATTAATTTTAAATCGGAATTTAAAAAAAAATGATTAATTAGCGAAAAAGTTTTTTTTTTAATTATATTTAATTATTTTTTTTTTTAGAAATTTGATTGTTTAAAGTTGTTTATTTTATTAAAAAATATGATTTGATTTTAAATTCATGACGATATAGTTGATTTAGGTGTTGTTGGTATCGGTGAATTTAGTTCGTCATCTTCTTCATTGTCCTGTGAATCTTCGGGTTCGCCTAATGCATGCACAAATTCATAAAAATCAATTCGACCATCACCGTCCACATCAACCTCCTTAATCATATCCTCGATTTCATCTTCGTCCAGATCTTCGCCCAGACACTGGAGAACGGCACGCAAATCGGACGCCGTTATAAAGCCACGATTATGTTTATCGAATACACGAAATGCATCACGTAATTCACGCTCCTCTTGATCCGCCGATGTTTCGGTCGATGTATCCGCCATATTTGACAGTATATCAACAAATTCTTCAAAACTAACATTACCATCACCGTCGGCGTCCACCTCTTGCAGCATCTCTTGTAATTCTTCCATGCGGGCAAATTGTCCCAACGATCGCATAACACTACCCAACTCTTCTTTTGTGATTGAACCATCACCATCTTTGTCGAACAGACGAAATGCTTCACGAAATTCTTTCATCTGACTTTTTGATATGAAACGACGATTGTTCCGACTATTGAAAAAACAATTATTGCCATCCGTTGAATACGATGATGTAGATTTATGTAATTTTAATGGATTTGACTCGTCATCACTATCAATGTAATCATTTTTACGATGATGGCCAATACCATCGTCACCCTCATGCTTTATCAATGAATTATTTATATTGTTTCCATGTTTTATTTTGCCATTTCCACCTGTAACCGGACTATATTGTTGTTGTGATTGTTGTTGTTGTTTTATTTGCTGCTGATGAAACGATGTTGATGATGAAGACGATGGTGATGTTGTTGTCGTTGTTATTTGCTTTTGTTTTGGCAATGGGGATGATGCTGGTGAATTATTACTTTCTGGTGTACCATTTGTTTGACGTGTCTATAATGAAAATAAATTGTTATGTATATAAAACTTATGGGTTACATTTTCTTTGCTCTATATGTGCACTATTACTGTCTGCATAGTTTCTAATAAATTCTAAATCTAAATTAATTTTATAATTTTGTACTTGTACGGTGACAAATGACTATTTATCGGTACAGAATCACTCGTATAAAGTTTGTACTCGTATAATCTGAAACTGCATAGGGAAACATTCCAGATTTGGAGTTCTATATAAAATAACTTAAACTGTTTCCTGTGCTCAGTTCTCACTGTTTATTGATGTTGATATGCATAAGCGATACGCTGTAGTTTTTAAACTTAAAACCCAGTATTGCAATCAGAAAAATCCAGTAGAGGTAAACTATTGAAATCCATATTTTGTCGAATCTCAATGAATAAAATTTCATTCCCAAAATCTCGAAAATTTCTCAGATAATTTCAATAGCCTTGAAAGCAAATCAACAGACCATCAAACCAAAATTCGGGTCAAAATTCTCTAATTGGGGTAATAAAAAAACCAGAAAGAAGTATGAAAATTTCGGGTTTCGCGGGTACTTAGTTCTGCCAGTGTAAGAGGTCATCATTTCAGGGCTCAAATTTCTTTTTATTTAAGCAAGATTTACCCGCTGCACAATTGAAGCAGTATAAAAAAAATGGCTGTCAAGGCTAATTTTTGACCGATTTGACAAAAGGATATAATACAATGAAGGAATGTAATGGCAGTAGTTTCGCTTTATTTCTTTTTCTCCTAACGCCCACTTCTTTTCCACTTTGTGTAATTAGCATGATTAAGCCACTTACGTTTATTTCAATTCAAAATCCCGAGCAGCACGATTTGATTACATGATAGTGGCTCATAAAATATCAATTTCAGTCGTTTAGGAAAGACTTATTCGGGGGGAAATCGGACAAATTCGTAAAAGCCATACCCTATGACAGGTGGCACTTAAGATTTGTGTTGAGACCATTACGATTACTTTTTGACTTAATGCCATTAAAACTAACTGAAAAGTTTTATTGCACACTGAAAAACCCCCCTAAGACTTAAATAATCCGAAACATCATGCGACTCAACATTAAGCAACTCAACACAATAATTTCCAGATTTGCGAGCTCTTAAATGTTCTCGAATTTCTCAAGAATAGTCGAAGATAATCATGAAACTGCATGTATCTAGCAAAGCAACGCTATATGCAAATGTTTTAAAATTAGTTCATAAATCTCAAACAATGCTCTGTCGAGTTTTAAACGCAAGTCAATGCCACACAACCTACTCGTATAATATTTATTAATGTTCAATAGCCTCGAATAATTTCGAAGCTTCAGCATTTTGAATTTTATAATATAATATCTTTTGTTAAATAATCTGGTAAGTCTTCATTAATTCTTGAAAAATCTCAAAAATTTCGAACAATGTGGATACGAGGCTCTACAACTCAATATCATAATCTTGAAACCCACAAAAATTTCCTATAAAACCTTAATAATCTCGGAATATCTCGAAAGTTCTCGAAAATTTCGTATGATCCGAAAAAATGTTGAAAAATCTAGAATAACAAGCCAGAGTAACCTCTGAGTGACGATTATCGAGCTTCGATTATATGAGTATTATGGGAATTCAAAATGTCTTAGTTTATCGCGGAAATATTTCTCAAAACTCGTCTAATACTTACATTAATGCCTGACCAGTTGTACCAATTTTTGGGTTTGGCCTTTTATTTGCTTATAGCATTTAACGTATATGAGGAATGAAATATGGACAAATGTAAAATGTATTTGTATTGTACAACCAAAAATAAAAATTTCCTTGTTTTTAAATAAGGTGGTTCCCGTATATTTTATAAAAAATACATTACAACTGCGTCATTTTACGATTAGTTACAAAAATGTCGTTGTTACAAGTAGATCGTCGTAAATTAATTTATAAATTTTGTCAGGAAAATCCAGACAAAAAAAAGAATGAGATTTTTCACTACTTCAAGGATCTTGGATTCAAAAAATCCTTTATCTACAATACAATTAAACTGTTTGAGAATAATGAACCTGTGGAAAGAAAACCCGACTCTGGTAAAAAATGTCAACTACAAGGTAGCAAAGTTTGAATGAAATTGAAAGGTGAAACAGTGGGTCGAACTGCAAAATCGTACAGAAAACTGGGTAAAAAATATCAAGTTGCCCCAAAAACTATCAAGAAATATTTACAAAGTATGAATATTCAACGCAAACCCAAAAAATCGGCACCAGCAACTACAGACAAACAATTAGCTACAATCAAATCTAGATTAAGAGTGCTTTCCCAAACATATTTCGCTGCTTCTTCAGCTTATAAATGTGTGATGGATGATGAAAGTTATTTCACTGTTGAAGGTAATGAATGGCAGCCAAAATACTACTACGAGTCTCCCGATCACAATGCACCAGAAAAGGAGAAGTTTATTCATAAGACCAAGTTTCCAGGTAAAGTTATGTTGTGGGTGGCTATTAGCGAACGAGGTGTCAGTGACCCAGTATTTTTCAAAAGTGGTTTGGCGGTTAATGCGCAAACATACACAAACAAATGTTTACCTGTGCTTCAGAAATTTATAAATAAATATCATAAAAATGATAAAACGATTTTTTGGCTTGATTTGGCATCCTCACATTATGCCAACGCAACGTTATCTGATTTACGTCAACGCAGAATCGAATTTATACCTAAAGACTATAACCCACCAAATGTTCCACAACTAAGGCCCATTGAAACTTTTTGGGCAAATCTGAAGAGAATGGTATACAGCAATGGATATCGTGCCAAAAATGTTGAATGTCTGATTAGAAAGATAAAAAGAGATTTCAAGAAGATTGATACATCAGGAACGCAGGCGGCAATGAAAAGAGTGCCAGAAAGGATCAGGAAAGCGAATCGATATGGAGCGCAAATTTTTCTGTAAATTTTATCTAAGAATTAAAGTTTTAAATAAATGATGGATTAAAATCATTTAATTAGTAAATAATTTTTTTTTTACTTTTTTTTGTTTGTCCATATTTTATTCCTCATACGTTATTACAGATTGTTATATTTTTAATGATTTTGATGATTCAATATTATTCTAAAATTATAATTTTATTCGAAAAATTCGGGAATGTTTTTAAAGCGTTGAGTATCCATCGATGGCATCAAAATTGTCGATATTATTATTAATCGAGATTCTTAGTGGTTTCTCGATTTTTTCAAGATTATTTTAGGATTCTAAGTTTATTCCAGTTTCCTAGAATTATAAGGTTACTCGAGCATTTGAGATTCTTCGAAACTAGCTAATGGTACACATATGCCAATAGTACCTACTCAAAATAAGCGTATAGGTATATACGCTAAATATTGATACTACGCCACCAAATATTGATACTATTTTGCTTGCATCCTCTAGCTAACCGTATAAACAAATGTCTCACAAAACCAAACGAGTGTAAAACCCTGGCTTATATTATTCTTTAAATGTTTTATATACAATATATAGGTACCTACTTCTACACGTAGTACATATGTATTTGTAACTAATAATTACATAAATATGGATTCGCCTTTTTACCTCCGGTCGTTTAACTTGTTCAAACAAGCTCATTTACTCCATTTCTACGTTCGCACGCAAACGTTTTAATTAAGTACAAAATGAATTTCGAATATAAATATCAAGCAAATTAAGAAAAACATGACAACAACAAAAAGCCATCAAAATGAAATACCCCTAAATGTCGCTTCCAGATAATTATTATACATCATTGTTGTTGTTGTCAATGTGATTTGTTGTTGTCACATTTAATTTGTTGTACGAGTTATTTTGTCAACTTAATACCTTTTCTTCTACTAATTAATTTAATTAATTTTAACATAAATATAAATAATTAATTTATATACTTTTTAGTGTGTATAAAAAAAGTTAATGATACCCATACTATATAATAATACACAGTACGCAGGTAATTAAAAATATTGTTTTTATTTACCATAATTAATTGACGGAATTCTTTTGTTGAAGCAGTGAGAAAATTGTTCACCGCAGAAAATATTTTTCCTTCCAACGTGAGAATTTTTTGTTTTAAATTTTCCTTATTATATTGTATAGTATAATATGATTTTCTTCTTGTGTTTGTTATTTTTATTATTCGTCTTCTTCTTCTTATATTATTTTTTGCGCTATACAAAATAATATTAATAATATAATATAATTATAATTATATAATAGTCGAATTAGCCGAAAAGGTTAAGGATGTAAAATTAATTTTCTCTGTCGTGTAAATCGTTTTTTTGTTTCAACTTTCACGGGTATGATGCGGTGGGACTTCTAATCTGAAATTATATAAAGAAAAAACAAAAAGTATGTTTAATAATTTTAATAATGAAAATTAGAATGCTTAAAATAAAAATCGATTCTTAAGTAAAATTGATACACAAAATTTTATTTTTTTAATAAAAGCTAAATGCATTTTTTAGATAACAACAAAAATTAAATATTTACCGTATACGGTATACCCAATATGAATAATAATCAACGAAGCGAACAATGACACAAACAATTCAATGAATTCACCACAGGTGAAGAATTTATGAAATTTTATTGTTAAATTTCATTTTTTATACATACCTTCATATTCTTCTTTATGATTTGATTGGAACATTGTGCACATTTTGGAATAATAAAAAAAATGTAACACGAATATAATAAAAAAGGTCTTTGTGCACAATTTGAGCGCAACTTTTATATCGAGCTTCATTGTGATTTTTTGAATGTTAATATACAAATGTGTACAAAATTAAATAAAAATACAATTGGCGGTTATTATCACCTTTTTTGATATCATATTCATGTATTGTAGTTGTATGTACCCTTATTCCATACAAATCAGAATGAAAATGGAATAAAGGTACGCGATTTTCGTTGATTTCTTCATTAAAATTAACATTTTATTTTTGTATTCATTGCAAATGAGCTAAGTGGTGCTCGTCCACCACAAAAGTTTAATGAAAATCACATTTCAAATAAAATTGAAAAAAAAAAAAAATACAAAAATAGCTAAGTAAAACGTTTGTAAATGCGAGAGGTGCTGCGAAATTGATATAACCTCAAAGAGTTTGGGTGATATTATATTTTGTGTTTTTTAAACATCCCGAATGCGACAGCTATAGAGGAATTTCCTTCAAATACGAGAGACGTTTTAGACGGCTAGATATACACAGGCAATATTTTACTACTTAAAACTATTGGACCGTTGAGGACACGAGAGGGAATTATTACGAAACCCCTAACCTATAGGAGCCTCCAAATAGTATACTTTAAGAAAGCAAAAAGCATGAATTCATTGAATTAACAATCGAGCGTCTATAGAAAATAACCTGTCGAGGTGTGGAAAAGTTTACACAGACAGCTTTGTAATTGAACAAGTAGAAGGTATTTATTGGAAATTAGTTATAGTTTTCGTGTTAATTTATGTTGTTTTAATTGGGTACTTGTTAAATATTTTTTTAAAGGATGCTACATAATGCTTGTCATCCTTGTGTGGAAAGCGCGAAACAATTATCACGTTTTCCTGGATCCTTTCGCACGTATTTGGCCTTAATACTTTTTATTTTGTTCTTCAGGAGACGGATAATCTTTGTGGTATCAAACATGAATTCGGATTTCTTTGGCAAATTTGTGTACGTTAATATTTATTTAGTTTGGAGAAATTCGAGGATGTCTATATCCAAAACCAAAATTTAAAACAATTCAAAACATTTGGTTGTGAAAAGATGTCACAAAACATCACAAATCAACAATCATCAATATAAACGATATTATGTCACATACCTACACATTATACATACATAATTTGTAATCCATTTATGGATCCATATATACAAATTTATTACAATTGAATTTGATTTTGATTTTTTTGCTGATAAAAAAAAAGATACATATAGGGTTTAATTTCGATGCCAATGTGATTGACATTAATCCGATTATAAAAAAATGTATTTACATACATTTACATAATACATAGGTATACATAAAAATATCCCTGTAGGGATTTATATGTAGGCAAAATAATTATAGGTATGGTGCAAAATACTTAGAAAGGCAGACGCCGAATCATAGCTCCCTGGGCAAATATGCAAACCTAGTACAGAATAATAGTTTCTCCGTTGACCGATTAAATCTCCCGATTAACTAACCGATTATATTTTTGATTGAGAATACGTTTTGAATCCTTTATATTTTTTTATTTATTATTTATGTAACTATTAAGTCCTACAAATCCCTTGATGGATAAACCACCGAGTAGAAATTATCGAAATTTAATCCATGGAACAATCTATCGTTAACCGTATCAATTTCTAGTTCAAACATACTTGTGTATGTCAACAATGGAACCGGCAGAGTACCACACCCCAATGCATCTTAATCTACCGCAACTGGGGCTGGAATAAAATGGTTTCTATAGCTGAGGACATAGCTTCTGTAAATTTCTGCTGGCAAATAGGATTGCCAATATTTTAGTTGAATTATGATGCTTCAATTATTTACTCCCAAGTGTCGGTAGCCCCGGATTTACTGTCAAGTAAAATATATACCGTGTCATATATTATATATTTTGAAGCCGTTTAAGTGGTAATAGGCAATCGTGTTAGTAATTGCTTTTTAATTTTGATTTTAAATCTTTAATGCCACGTAATTAAAACAATTTGGTCTAAACTAAAGTGTTATCCAATTTCTCACGATATAATTTACGAAAAGTCATCACAAATTCGATTCTGGCTATCAAATTAAAAAAAAAATGTAATTAAACACTAAATACAAACATAATCGTTTATACCTGTAATTACAACTGAGAGAAAGAAAGAGAGAGATGGGGGGGGGGGAGATTTTATATATAAATAATTTTCCAATTGAACAGCGAACAATCAAATTTGCAACTTCCCTGTGTTCAATTAAAGATTGAAGTAATTGAACTGAAACAGAAAATACCTAATGCGAAAATCTATTGCCGCATTGTTATATATGCTTCGTGCTAAGTACAGTACGTGTATTTTGATTTTCTTTCACTTCAATTTGCCCATCCACATAATTTTTATATGTAAATAAATTACCCAACACAATATTAAGGAATATGAAAGATAATTTTCCAATTTTCCACTTTGTTATGATTTTCTATTTTACCAATATTTGATTTTTGTTGTTGTTGTTGTCATTGAATGCTTGCTTTGTATTTACTTAAGAAGAACATTTTTTCGAGGTGAATGCTTTTCCAATTTCATTTCACCATAATTTTTCTTTTTGTGCTCGTCGTATTGTTTAACATTATTCTGCAGTTTTTTTTTGCTTATCTTGAAATAGCAGAAAATTAATTTTTACAATGGAAATAATCACAGGCATGCTAAATAAAAGGAGGAGGACAAAAATGTGTACGGCTACAAATTTATAAAGCGAAATATATTTTAGGATTTTATAAAAAAAAAAAACGTTTACGATTAGTATTTTAGGATCCTGTGGTACGTGACGTTTGTCGGTTTACTTTTGGTTAGATATCGTAATATTGTAAAACTATTTTTCGTCATTTTTATGGTAATGAAATTCGCAAAACGGATTGATTGATGGTGTGGGAGGTGCGACTGAAAGAAAATTCAAACGAAAATTTTGGCAATCTTCAATAATAATCGGTTTTCAGCTTCAAACAGGTGAATTTGCATTTTGTACTTTTTATGAAATGGCACAAATCCATCAAGAAAGTCATTTCTAAGATGAGATGGAATGCAATAGGTGGTCTAGTTTAATTTTTTTTTTAAATTAAAGCTTCTTAATTAAAATTTGACTTGCGATTCGTGCCACGGTAGCTTTGGTCTTATAGCTTCCTATCTATGTATATCTTAAAATAGTTTGCAAAAGACGTTAAAACCCTGTATTTATGTATGAGTTCGTTTAAGTCTTATTAATTTACTTGACTTGAAAATATTGATGCTGCCCGCACATCTAGCCAGCTTCGATCGATTATGTTCATTCAACTTGTTGATTTCTCAATCAATCAAGAGATTTTTCCACGTAATTTTATACGATTGGTTATGGTTAACGTTCGCTTTTGGCACCTTATATTGTTTAATGATGATTTATACGTTATCACCTGTTGTGTATCATAAAGCAAAAATGCTTAATCAAGAAACTTTTTTATCTTATTTAACTGGCAAAAAAATTAATTAATTCGTTTCCACTTTTACCGACGAATACCAACCAACACACCCTTCCATGTATCATAAATTTAATTATTATAATTTTTATTTTTTTTTTAAAACCCGAAATAAATAATAAAAAAACAAAATTGAATTAATTTTTAAATGTTGGTATTTAATAAAATATAAATTGTGTTGAAAATTTGGAGGAAGTTTACCATATGCGAGTACTTCCGGGCGCCAAATAATCTTATTTACCTTTATAAGTTGGTTTTTTGCTAAAAATCAATAACTATGTATATATGATAGCAACAATTCTGTTTACATGTTATACACTTTTTTATGAGATCGTAAAAATATAAACGTGTTATGCAATTAAGGATGACATACGACGCGACGACCCATCGAAAAAACTACAAAACTGTATAAGATAAATTCGTCCCAATTATCGAAATTTATTTGTGTAGGATGGGAGTACAATTTAGTTTTCATATGTATGATAATTCCCGACGATTATCGTCATCGTATTTTTAATTTCCGTTAAAAATCATCGATTTTATTCAGTTTGATTCGATGTAGTCACAAAAGAGAGACCCAATTTATCCCCCTAATATATGTATAATACCCCAACTATATTGTGTATTGTACGATCGTATAATTATGTGT
Source organism: Tipula helvola (assembly GCA_963556165.1). Lineage (NCBI taxonomy): Eukaryota > Metazoa > Arthropoda > Insecta > Diptera > Tipulidae > Tipula > Tipula helvola. The sequence continues at coordinate 371,850,013 of OY744481.1, forward strand.
GCATAAAAGAAATTCTTCCATGATTTGCATGTCAGGAACAAACTTTACAAGCAATATAGTATCATGTTTTCCGAAAGAGGCAGCACGATCAAAGAAAAATTATAGAGCGTTTGCCATAAGATATCACTACACAATCAAAATATTACTGACGTTTTTCAAAAGGGGACAGATAAAATCAATTTAATTACGACGTATTAATAATAACCCCTTTTATAAAACGAAAATATTTTATTAATTATTTTTATTTATACTGAGCCAATTTTTAATATTTAAACAATTAGTGACTTTCCCAAATATAATTGCAACGCTTGCTGACTGGCGGCTGAAATATTTCATATGTAGTTTTATCACTGAGATATATACATGGATACGGCATAGGCAAAAATTCATGGTACAAGAAAAAAAACGAAGAAGAAGAAAAAAAGCTTGCGTCTGTGTGACAGAGAACGTATTTATTTTCCTTCTCTTGAATTAGTTTCGAATTTTCCTAACCTTCGTACCACGATAATTACATAGTAGGCTATGACCTTCGAATCAATAAATGCGCGGTTTTTTTTTTCAATACACTAAATTGTTCTTTCACATTTTTGTTTTTACAAATGTTTAGTAAACAAGTTTGTTTATGTTCGAAAGTTTGACGTTTCAAAATAATTTTTTTTTTGTTTTTATTTATTTTCCAGGTGTGTATTGAAAATTTCAAGGAAAAATAGTAAGAAATAATTTAAATATTTTCCGAAGATAAGTAGTGCAATGTGTGAATAGTTCAAATAATGCTTCAATTAGTTAATCAGTCTCAAATACTATGTATGTTTAATGAGTCAAGTGCAAGTTTAATGTTAACAAAATTATTTTCGAATCCAGTACGGCCCTTTTTCGGAATTAGCTTTTTAGAGTGTGAGGCATATATAAAATGAGCGGTACAACTAAAAAAAAACTTGTACCATTCGTTTTTGCTGTTTACTATGATAAATATTTTGCATGCCGTCTCCATGTATATATCTCAGTGAGTTTTATATGGTCAAAATCTGTCTTGAATGTTTCATTAAATTATTAATTTCGAGTAAATTAATTTTAAAATTTGTTATTTATTATTAATCACAACATATTGAATTTTATTAATCATAAAAAAAAAGTAGAGGGACATCCACTAATTTAGACAAGAAACTTGTATTTGTAAACATGATTTTACTTGTTTTTGCATGTAAAAAAAAAAAAAGTAGTCAGCGCTGCCCAAGCGAGGGGACAAATGAACTAAAATCGATATTGGGCAAATGGCTAATTATTTTATTGGTATAGGGCTCTTTATTTTTATTTTTATTTATTAACACTTGAGCTTTCAATCCCAATTCGGGATCCCGAAAATGATCCCGAATTGGAATTGAAAGCTCAAGTGTTAATAAATAAAAATAAAAATAAAGAGCGCTATACCAATAAAATAATTGTGAAAATATTTTAGTTAATATTTACAAAATGCACACATAAAAATGTCATACCATTTTTGACAGCAAATATTTAATGACACCTAGTGGCATTATGTGAAAGATGCTTGTGTTTTCGGAGTTTTCCGAAAGATGGTAGCCCTTGCGGTTGTAGAAAATTTGACTAAACATGATCTATTAGTGACTTTCCCAAATATAATTGCAACGACGCTTGCTGACTGGCGGCTAAAATATTTCGTATGTAGTTTTATATGGTCAAAATCTGTCTTGAATGTTTCATTAAATTATTAATTTCGACTAAATTAATTTTAAAATTTGTTATTTATTATTAATCACAACATATTGAATTTTATTAATCATAAAAAAAAAGTAGGGGGACATCCACTAATTTAGACAAGAAACTTGTACATATTTGTAAACATGATTTTACTTGTTTTTGCATGTAAAAAAAAAAAAGTAGTCAGCGCTACCCAAGCAGGGGGACAAATGAACTAAAATCGATACTGGGCAAATGGCTAATTGACGATTGGAAATACATAGAAAGCACGACCTATCGGAATTAAATAAAACAGTAACTACAACAAAAAATTAGCATCAGCGCTCGCAGAACGACTAAAATATGGCATAGCGGAAATTATTTACAGCGAAACTACAATAAATATGTTGTCTAAAATCACGTCTCCAATCGTCAATTGACGATTGGAGACGTGATTTTAGACCAAATATATATTGTAGTTTCGCTGCAAAAAATGTCCGCTATGCCATATTTTAGTCGTTCTGCGAGCGCTGATGCTAATTTTTTATTGTAGTTACTGTTTTATTTTCTTCCGATAGGTAGTGCTTTATCTGTATTTCCAATCGTCAATTGTTTCAAAATTTCATTCGATTTTTTTTATATTCAACTAGTTCAATTGATCAGTGAGTTGGCCATGACTTTCGAGTCAAACGGTTGTGTTTTTGGTGTTGTAAATTTTCCTTAAAAATTTATTTTTTATTAAAAATAATTAATTTATTGTTATGCGGGCCTCAGATGTTCAATAAGTATTGTCAATATAATATTGTCAATGTTGAAAAAAACTATTGACAAGAAGGAATTGTCTCAGATGATCAATACTATTGACAATACACTTAAATGTCAAACAATAAAAAATATTTATTTTCATGTTAATACTCCACTTTGAACCATGTTAGATAAAAGTAAAGCTTGTGTAGCTATTATTTTGGCTTTGTAAATAAAATAAAAAAAAAAAAAAAGAATATGGTCTGAATGGAGTGAATATAAATCCAAATACTTATATAAATTCAACTTGATATTTATATTTGCAAAAATGCAACGCTAAATGTAGTGCTAAATGTTTTCTTAGTTTTGAATACCAAACTCAAATGTTGACAGCTCTTCGCATTGATATTTTGTCAATAAAGTAACTCAGAAGATCAATAGTATTGTAAATATTTTATCAATATTAAAAATATTTTGATTTTCATCAAACCATCACCACAATATTTTGTATATTGACAATCCTTCAATTAGTGTCCTCACATGTTCAATAGTATTGCCAATACTGAAATATTGGCAATAGATATTGGTCATCTGAGGCCCGCATTAATTTAACATTTTATTGTTGGTTGGTCGGCAGCGGAATAATGTTGCATAAATGCTGGTGTTGTTCAGCGATGATATGGCTAGTACTATAGTACTAGATCTAGTACTTTCGACTGTAAAAAAATACCCTAGTACTTTCAAATCAGATCTAGTACTTTCACATGGTGTCATTTATGTCGAATTCTTTCTGTTCGCAAATTTTATATCAAATTTTGTGAAAATCTTCGAATTAAAGTAAACTTCGACAGCGAAGTTTTACAATTACTTCCAAAATTTTCACCCGAAAACGTAGTAATTGGTGCAACAAATAGCTTACTAGATTTATTATTAAATATGTTCCCAGATTTTGAACTTGAAAAAGCTGAAATTATAGATTCTGAATATAGGGCCTTATCGGAATATGAGGAACTTAAAAAATTCAAAAATTTTAGTATTTGTGATTTTTGGAACGAAATTGGTTTAATAAAAAATGAACTTGGATCATATACCTTTTCAAATATTTTTAGGATTGCTCAAGGAATCCTTTCACTTCCTCATTCGTCGGCCAATGTCGAACGAATTTTTTCATTTCAGAATTTAGTTAAAACTAAATGTCGTAACAGATTGGCTGTCAGCACTTGTGATGCTTTAATCCAAACTAAAGATTTACAAAAATCAAATAATTCTGAATGTTTCAATTACAAAATATCATCAGAAATGATATCAAAAAAAATAATCGACATATCTGGGGATGATGCGCTATTACATAGAATGATAGTGAAATGTTTATCTACCTTTCTACCAAATCACTCACTAATTAGTAATTTATATTACTTTCTTTTACGTAAGTAAAATAAAGTATAGTAATCATGAAAATATTCGACCTTGAGATTATTGAAGATTTATCTATTTTGAGGTCCCCTGAGTCCGAAAAAGTGGGTTTCGAAATGATGTCTGTCTGTCAGTCTGTCCATCTGTATGTCTGTCCGTCTGTGTCCGCTCTGCAGCTCAGATGGCTTAACCAATCGAACTGAAACTTCAGGCTTAAGCTTTTTTGATAAATTGGAAGGCCCCAGTGAATTTTAGTCCAAATCGGGCAACCGGAAGTGGCCACTCCCTTGGGCCAGAAAATTTGTTTTGCAAATATCTCAAAAAGTATAAGGTTTACAAAAAACTACTAAAACAAAATGTTTCCAAAAAATAAAAGTAAAATAAAATTAAAAAAAAAAAATTAAAAAATTTAAAAAAAAAAATAAAATTGATGTGTGGCCAACACATTTCTTCTACGAGCAGGGAATTTTGTGAAACCAATTACGCAAACTTCTTACAAATTTATTATTTTTTATTACTTTCTTTTACATAAGTAAAGCTTAAATCTAAAGTTTTTTTGGATTGGTTAAGCCATCTGGGCTATAGAGAAGACACAGGCTGATAGACGGACGGACAAACGGACAGACATCATTTCGAAACCTACTTTTTCGGACTCAGGGACCTCAAAACAGATATATCTTCATTAATGCCTTACATAATATTTGGGGTTACAGCTCCCAGATTCCGCGAAACAGAAAATTTATTTTGCAAATATTTCAAAAATATACAATTTACAGAAAACATGAAAAAATAAAAACAATCTTAATTAAGTTTGCAAGAAATTTGTATTATAATAGTTTCTTAAAATTCACTGTTCGTAAAAGAAAGTTGTGTGTTGGCCACACCTCCATTTTTTTTTTACTGTAATGTTTTTATTCAGTTTAGTTTTGTTTAATAAAATTATTTAATATTTGTTAAGTTTAACAGATTTTTTTTTTTTTTTTGTTAAAAAATTTCATCTAGTACTATATTGTCCAATCTAGTACCCATTTTAATTCAAAACTAGTACTCTCAAAATTTTGTAATTATCATCACTGGTGTTGTTTGTTAATTTGAATTTGTTTGAATACAATTTGCTTACTTTGAGGATATGGATGATGTTTTGCGAAATGTCAAATTAACTATAAACAAAGTTGGCCGCAATTTGTAATTTCTTTGCGATTTTAATATTAGTAGGTACATTGCTGGCAAATAAGATTATCAAGTACTAAACACTGTTAATTAATTTGTCAGTACAATTTATTTATTTTGTTTATTTATAATTTAATTTTGTTGGGTATGTAGATGATTTAAAACAAATTAAACCATGAGGATTTCAGAGTTTAATAATTTTTAGTTTATTTTAAAGTAGTACCTAGTGATAATTAACAAATTTGATCTGGTTTTTCAGGATATTGGAGGAACCTAATCCTAATGCAGATTTTCAGAAAAGTTAAGCACCCAGCGGACAGGTAGTTTCGAAATTGTGTTAGCTTGATTTTTATCATCTTAGATCACAGGTACTCCAGGTACTTTCGAAACTAATTAGTGTCTTATCATTTTGATTTAGGTTACTGGTGGCGATAATTGTAATTCATGACAGCATCCAACACTGATCAAACGTCTACTTATAATCTTAGTGGCAGGTCCGCGGAAATACTTCAGTTTTACTAAATTGTTGTTTAAATTGCGATAGTGACCATCAGAATCATCAGAATTGCCCATAAAGTTGGCTGAATGGTTGGACCCACTAGCATTGTCTCATTTAGTTAAATTCCAGTTGGAGACTTGACCGAGCCCTCAAATACAACTCGCAATTTAGTTGTTTCACTAGATTCCTCCAGCACGCAATGATGGGGCAAATAGAAGCATTTCAACTCAATAATAGTATGATCAACCGCTTTGAGAAGTTCTAGGTATCTCAGTTTGAGATACTTGTTGATGAATTTTGTATATTCTTCATTAAGCAATGGTTTTGCTTGCAGCTTTCTTTCCAATGCCAGAAATCTCCGCTTGGCTGGCGCATTCACCGAATTCCCGAATTGAGCTGCCTTTTTTGAAATAGAATGGCTACTATGTATCGCCATCATCGTTTCGTTTGTGCGTACTCTTTTAGTGCTCATCGCACTCAGCTTGCCCTGGATCCAAAATATGGACAGAAGACATCTCTTCTTGTTCAAAGAATCGCTTTAATGTGCTGTCAAGGTCGACGTCTAAGTGAAAATTGAGAGTATTGTTTACTACTTGCACTGTCCCACTTGGCTTCACGCTGCTTTCGTTGGTTATGCCAGAAATAATCCAACCAAATATTGTCCGTTGTGCAACTAAAGTGTTGTTCGGATGTCAAAAGCAATTCAGTCAAAAAACGATAGGTGTTTCAGCTATAAGATTGCCCATACAAATCAATTATGACTAAAACTCCTTTTTAAAAGGAACTTCAGTTCGAAAAAAAAGCTTTTCAGTCCGAACACGGTTTGACTGAAATGCCTTGAAAAGCGAATTTTAGTCACAAATTTTTGGATTGGAATACTTTTTGTTTGGTTGTTTTTTTGACTGTTGCTCTGAGGCCTCAGTTAAAAGCATTTCAGTCAAAAAACGTAAAGAGTTTCATTCAAAAATTTAAAGGCAACTCAGTCAAATAGTTTTAGGCTGAAATACCTTTTCAGAAGGAAGTAAAATCAAAAAACTCAAAACTTTTTGACTGTGATTCTTTTTGAATTTGTGACTGAAATCCCTTTTGAAAAGAAAATTCTGTCAAACAACTAAAAAGGAATTCCAGGCAAACTTGTTCTCCGGGAATATACATCGTCAAAAACAATTCAGCCAAAAAGCAAAAGGAGTTTGTTATAATTTTTTTTTGAATAAAGGTGTTTCGATTAGAAAATAGTTTGACTGAAATGTCTTTTGTTTATTTAGACTGAACAACCTTCTTGATAGGCACTTCAGTCACATATTTTTGTACTGGAATACCTGTTGGTACGTTTGCTTCCATTTCCAGAAATTCTGGAAAAGGAAGATTTAATTTTCAAATATTCTGGTAAATGGAGATTTATGACGGAATATTTATTCAACTCGCTGTGGCATTTACTACAAATGTTACATTCAAACAAAAATCGATTTTACTTATAGTGTTGTTAGCGGTGTAGTTTTACAAAATTTGTTAAAATCTCATCCCAACTCATAATAAAATTCATCATCAATTTTTCATCATCGGTAACGAGTGTACATATCTTATTTACAGGTTTTATCTTTTCACAAAACTTTTTAACATCTACATAGGCTATATAATAAAACATACCTACTCGTACAAATACACAAAAAATAAAAGAAAATTGATGACAATAGAATTTCCATTTCTATGCCATGTTCGAACATTCCAAATATGAAAATCAAATAAATGAAAAATCGTTTATTGATTCATGGATGCGAGCGTACACTAAACAATATGGTATTGCGATCTGTTGAATTTGAGAAACTTTTTTCAACTTTACACCATTATGTGTTTAGCAAAAAAAAGCACATATTCAACAAATTTCACTACTCTATCGCATTTTAAATCGTTTTTAATAAAAAGCATAAATTTACTTATGTCAGTTCAAGTTCGATGCTAAACTTAAGGTAGGTATACAACAATAGCAACTATTTTATTACGACAATTGACTAATGTTATCTCTTGCCAAACAATATTGTATTTGTGTGTTGTTGGAAATTTGAAATAAAATCACGAACTTTTTTTTTGTTTATTTTCCAGTTAAAAAATTTCAACATTCTCTAAATCGTGATTAGAAGATTTTCCGATTTTGTTTTTTTGGGTAAAGTGTATAAATGACGTAAAGAATTTTTTTCGTTTAATTTTTCAATGGATTTTATTGGAGTTGTCGTTGGTTGATTGATTATGTCAAATATAATCAGATTTATCTTTATTGATTGATTAAGAATTATTAATGAGCGTTCGTTATGGTTGGATTAACCATATAATCATCAACAATTTATTATTTATAGCTACATCTATATGGTATTATTGATGTGTAACTGGAGATACGGTAAAGTATTTTCCTAACTGCTTTAATTATGGGATATCGAAAAACAACACCTGGCAACCGAAGCGTATACATACTAAAAATAAAAATGAAATCTGTTGTTCATTCAACTGTTACGTAAAATGATATGGAGTGTGTTTACGAGTATCACCAATCAAGAAAAAAAAACCTTACATTTTTTAAAGATTCCTCGGGACATGAAAATTCAACAAAAACAATAGGACACCCATTTCTCTTTAAGATTGTTACATAAATTTGGCTTACTAGTTAAATCCCGATTTGCGAATAAAATATTATGATGGAGTATTTGCAAAAATCGTTAAAAAATGTCAACCTAAAACCCGCGTGCAATGTAAATACATTTCTCAACTAGATAAAATCATTGAAATGGGGTGATTGGAATAAATAATTATTTATATAGGTTCTTCTCTCTATATGGGCGTATTGCTTACATACTTTACTCTTCTTACCGTAAATTGGTTTGATATATTTTTGCTTTTTAAGCAAACACAATTTATTCGAGGAAATTGAAATACGCTTATGATATAAATGTCAATGGTTTTTTCAGCTTCAATGATGAAAAATTTGGTTTACATCTTATTTTCAAATATAAGCAATTTATTTATGACAACCGTAAATATTTACTTTAGAATTCTCTATATCTACCCTATACATACAGTACAGTGAATGTCGTACAATTACATTAAATGAATTAATTAGAGAATAATTGATTGATTGGAGTACACAACCATGCATGAAGTAAATCCCTCAGAGGAAACCGGACCCACCGCACATCGTGTGCTATATAATTCTAACTTTTTGTGGTTGACCATTAAATCTTAATCAGGTGTTGAAACTGGATTTCCTAATATACCCGGTACTAACTGATCCAAACGTGACAGTTTTAATTTAGTCCTTCTTCAGTAATCATCAGGGTAGTTACATCATTTATTTATCTTTAGCGTAACAACATATAGTGGTTCTCTACTTTAAGGTTTGGTTCTGTATAATACAAATTAAACTTATTATTCCATGCTGCTATACAATCCCAGATCCCACCGCATTTTCAGAAAATATAATTTAACGAACATGTACATTGTACATATGAAAATGTCGTTTCATTAGATTTTTATCCAATTTAAAATCTTCAGTCGAACGAAACATCTCTCTGATATTATATTTCGACATATGAATCGATATATGTACATATAGACATTTGTATTGATTTTTATCTAAAACAACGATGCGGTTTATGGTTTATAAAATGTCTATTCCAATAATTCATGGTGATCCCAAAGCCGTTCACTCACCACTATCTCAAACCTCAACTATTTTGATTTCGTTACATTTTCTTTACCCATATAAGTAAATTTTGCTCGGTTAGATTTAAAGCCATAATAATTACGAAAATGGACAATTTAACAAACCCATAAAAATTGAAAAATTTGCATAAACAAACATATTTTATTACTGAGTGATAATAAAGTTAATAACTTAATAAAAAAAAATTGTTGTTGTCCTTTCCTGTTACAATATAAGAGTAAAGAATGCTGAAGACAAAATTGGATTCGGGCAAAGTTGAATAATTATTTTTAATTGTTGTATTGCACGGTATATAATTTATAATTTAATTACGTTACGAGATTTTTGGATAGCAAATTGAAATTATTATCCGGTTTTAAATTATACAGCGGGCATATCTTATCCAACATTAAAAACAAAGAATATTAAGAAAATTGATAAAACTAATTCAAAAGCTAGGATACGCCAACAGATTCCTTCAGAAACAAAAAAAAAATTCGTGCAACAAACGTGTTTTTCGCTCAACTCAACGAATGCATGAGCATTGTAGTGAACAAGCATATATTTTGTTAACCACGAATAGGTTAACTACTATACCGTCTGTTCTTGAAATGTTGTCAATAGTTTGGGACGAGCTGGATTTTCAGGAATTTTTCATCTTATTTGCGTGTTATCATTAAAATTCGTCCGCCATTTAGAATGAATTAATTCGATGCGCACTGACTAGGACAGACTTAAAAGCAATAGGTATAGTTTTCTCAACTTTAGCAGGCAGCTCACATATTCCGATTTTAAATCTGAGGTTGAAAATTTCAAATGAAGGACGCCACCAATTACCGAAATGTTTACTACGCAAAATATTTTGGCTCGCCTTTAAAGTGGTCATTACCTTATTAACTCGATTTAAGAAATGACCCATTCAACCGTAGGAGGAATCTAACAAATAGCATTCAACTGTTAATTGGTTAACTCTGGTTCTGAATTTGGTGTATAAAGGACAATCCTAATCCTACTCCTATTCCCACGCTCCAAAGTAATTGTTAGAATTTTCATAAGGGCTATTCAAATGTTAGAGCGAAGCCCCACATTAATCATATTTTATTCTAATTTCGCAGCAGTGCTAAATTTTATTCATCAAACTGTATTGGGTAAAATTTGCTTTGTTAAAAATAAATTCCCAATCATGACCAGAAAGAGGAGTAGTTAAGCAATGCCGTTTCTGGGCCACTTTTTCATAGTAAAAGACTATGGAGCAAAACAAGCAAATATCCGCCATCGTAGATTTTTTGCTCTACGGTAATTTGGATTGCGATGGGTGACATCAACAGAGGTCAAAAGGTCAAAGATCAAAAAAAGGTCAAAGATCAAAAGCTGAAGGTCAAAGGTCAAGGTGAAGAAAGGTCACATGAACAATTCCAACATCGAACATCCCACGCCCCCACATCCGATTTTAGATGGTACATTAACATGGTTCATGAACGATTTCAACATCGGACATCCCCCGTCCGACATCCGATTTTAGATGGTTCATGAACTATTTCAACATCGGACATTCCAACAACAACAAAAAATATCGTCATCATCGTAGTCGTCTACGTCATCAAAAATTTATTATTGAGATAATTTGTACAGCTACAAAAGACGATGAAAAGTTTCACATAACGTACATAGAATGAATTATACGATAATCTCAATCCCAAAAAAAAGAAGGTTTTGGTATTTAAAAAAAAAAGTTGTTTTGTGGGGGTTTTGTAACAATTTTAAATCTTTACCGCGTTCACCATTTGCCGCCAACAGCAAGAGCACTTCGGTTCGAGCCATAGGAAAGAACGGAGCATGAAATCTACAAATCACACTGTTTTTTTATAACATGTAAAATATGTTTGTGTCTGCGACCTCAGAAACTTTTCAGACAATAAAGTGTTATCAACAGATACCAATCGATCGAGCAGTTTAATACTCTTTGGTATATCATAGCCAACAATTTCATCTGGAGCCGTTGTTCGACCAACATTTCTTTTAAGTTGAAGAATCGGCATAAGCACATTTACCAGTTTATAAAAATATAAATTGCACGCCACTGGATCTTCATAAATTAACGAAGCTCGAGTCATAGCACTCTATATTCTTCCACACTTTCCGATTTTTGATGATATTTCAATCGATATAATAACGATACTAAATCATCCCATTTACCTTCCGGTGCATGCACTCAATGTTAAAAACATCGTTGGTTTGCCTACCTGCTGCATCATAGCAAACATACTTCGTTTACGCTCACTCCAATATTGCGCCGAATTTGTTATACATTTACCTAACACAGGATTCTATACCTTTATCATTTTTCTCTTCACTCACTCGAAGCCGTAAGATTTTCATCGCCATATATAACATATATGCAGTGGCGTCTCTTCACGACGATCACTCTTTCGGATTTCAGATGTGGCAATCAGAAAAGGTGTGAATTTTATGTTTCGTAACCGAAATAAATCAGTAAACCGCTTTATAAATTCCAAATTTCATTTAGACTACAATTTTAACAAAGCCCCTTGCTCACGTTTTCGCTTTACCTGCTGGTGTCGAAGCGGGAACAGAACTACTCGTACGACATAACTGCTGCTCACGTTTTCGCTTTCGATAAACAGCCTGACGTTCTACTGGTGTAAGAGACGGCATCGAATAATAAACTTAATTTATTTATTTATTCACTTAATTAAATTTTTATTTAATACGTGTTATACACAAATGAAGTCGACACATAAAAGGTATAAACATAATAAGAGCAACAACGACAAACGATAATTTCAGTGAAATTAGAATACAGGCAAATCAAAGCCTGCTCACGTAACATAACTGTCGATGATAAAAATAAACAAAACAAGAAACCAAGAGATAGAATGTGGGAGAATTATGTGGTTTATTTTGATAACGTAACGCATTTTCGTGACACATTCTCATAACGCTATACCGTCGCGTGTGTGATGTGGTACGATATAAAAATATACGTTGATAAAAATTGCTGTATGTGCGAAATCCCCGTGAAAATTGGGGCACGAAAACACGCCGATTGATCGGAACACAAATAAAAACACTCATTAAATTTTGTTCACAATGGCCACATAATATAATATGTAAATTTTCTATGTGGCCTGTATTTATTAATGCTCACAAACGTTATAATATTAGTATATTCCGCGGATAAACACCTACACATAAATAAAAGAGGAGGAAACCCCATTATAGGATGTAATCGCATTACCGGCATCTCAACAATGCCGTCTATACATTCATTAGGCACCAATCCTACAACAAAGAAGGATAAACAAAACTTTTACATTACGTAATAATTGGACTTGCACGTATGTATAGTCAAAATAATATCTCGCTGAAAATTCCTATCCTTTCATTCCCGAGTTAATACAACAACAAATTCATGTTTTGTTGTTGTTTTACTCGAGAATGAAGGAATAGGAATTTTCAACGAGATATTATTTTAACTATATATACTTTATATACATTCAAACAAAATTATTTTCATTCATTCAAAGGCAAAACAACATTTTTGAACATAGTATTCTATTATGTATTCTATTTTTTACATGAAACATCTAATTCATACCACGTTTTTCTTATCTGATCAAGGTGTATTGGCCTTTAAAGGACCGCAAGAGGTGCCACGATCGCCACTAGTTAAAGGTGAACAGCAATTCAGCGTTTATTTTTAAGTGTGTTATTTTTGAATAATTTTGCCGCTGAACAAAGAAATATATCTTTCATGTGCAATAAAAGATTGGTTTGAACCAAAATCAACAACAAAATTGTCTAAATATATATTTTTTTAATTGCTGTTCACCTTTAACTCTAGTTTCAATATCGTCCACCAGATGTCAGCCACTATGCGTTAAAAAGCGAATAAGTCTGTCTTTGCTTCATGAAAATCGGATAAGTACTTCTCGAATTAATACTTGTTAACAGATATCAATAGCGGTGATATAAGGCATCTCTCTCGCTTTAGTGCTTTGCTTGAGTTGGGATGGGATCCCTAATGCCTCAATTCCATTGTGAAAAATTGACTAATTGACTGAGCTGACTTGAAGTTGGAAAAAGACAAAAAAAAATAATCCATCAGAGTGACAAAGACAAAGTATTTTGTTATTGTATTGTTTCTGTATAGCAAAATTTGATAGACACATTTTGACAGCAAACAAAAACATAACCAAAAATTATTAAACAAAATTAGGTATTAGTATTTAGTAGCTGTGTTTTTTTATAAGTCTCGATAGATCTATTCAGAATTCAGATATTTGCAAAAATAAAAAATGGGAAATTGTAGCTACTCTTATCATCCACTTAAAAATACTGGCACTCGCAGCACTAAGAATTATGTTTATTTTGACAACGCTACGCCATGTTGTTTTCATTATATTTTGTTATTCCAAAAGTATAAATACATGAAGAAAAGTGCGAATACATATTTTATCCATAAATAAAAATGAGACGAACACATTAAAACTTTTTTTTTTCTTTCAAAATGCTACTATATGATCTTTTAAATGTTGAGCAACTTTTACAAAAAATGATAAACAGGTTCATTTTTCGATTTTTCAATTCTTTTTCGCTTAAAAAAGTTGTGGATTGCGGTAAGTAGTATTAAATAACACATTTTTAATATGCATCTTCATAATGGAAGGAAATAATAATAAAATTAATACTTTTATCGTACATATTCTGTCTTTTAAAATAGAGCAACAGATTAAATGTAAATCAGCTACTAGTTTCCTATTGTATGATAGATGTACTAAAAATTAACTTTGGTATGCGTCCATGCTAAAATACAACTTTTTAATTTGTGTCTTTACTCATAAAAGGGAAAATCTGTAGTCTCGATAGCATATCTGGATAAAAAGCAAGATTTTCATGTACAATTAATAAGTTATGTAATTCAAGGAAATGAATTAAAAACGATAAACTGTTGAATAAAATGTTATTCTTGATTAAAATAAACTGAATCAATTGCAGTTTAACCACAAAAATAGAGAATATCTGGATGCGATCTATTGAGATCTATCGAGACTTATAAAAAAACACGGCTACAATTCGATTATTTTCACGTTTCAAAATAATCTAAAAAATTAATTATGTATTATTATTACTCATACCAGAATTATTATTTTTCGAATATTTTCTGTCTTAAAATACAAAATTAAAAAAATCTTTCCCATTAAAGTGCCATACTATTAAAATTAATAATGTGTGCGAGGAATATTCTTCATCGGTACACAATATTTATGTGCTTGTATTAGTTGGACTGCCATAAAATGTTCTCGATTTGAACTTTTTTTAAATTTTGATATTAGTCCACTAACCCAGACACACTTTTTTTGTAAGTAAAATTTTGACTGACTCCGTTGGGCATCTCGTTCATACAACCACCGATTTTATATTTTTATCTCAAGTTATTTTGACTGACAAACGTTGTTTCATAATGGAATTGAGGCTTTATTAATTTCGAAAATCGGAACGAGAGTTTAATTACTTTGTTATTGTTGTATTTTTGATTTCGCGCTCGATTGACTAAATGTAATTGTGTGTAGATATGTTCGATTGCGCGTATGATGTTGGTGGTGAGTGAATGTTTGCATGAATGGCTGATTGAGTGAATATTTGAATTTGATGTTTGAAATTGATGCGTGGTGTGCACGCCAATATACGTGATTGGTACATTGTGGCGATAAACGTGTAATGAATATTTCTAGAAAATGAATGAGTGAATAATGAGTGAGTCGCCACAACTCTTTTTCGTAGATTTGGTACCGTAAAACATTTTCAATGTTAAAAATGTTTTGACTAATTTCGTGCGTTTTCAATCTAAGAGATTCCACTCTTCTTACGTGTGTTTTTCTTTTTCTTAGAGAAAATGACAACCATTTTAGGTTAATATGTATTTATATTGAAACTAGGCAAATCTTGCAAGTATTTTGTTTTAAAATTGATAACATTTTCCCAGGCTTCTTACTTCTATCCAAATATAAGGCCCGTTGCACATTTCAGCTAAGCTAAGCGAAAAATATACAGTTTCGTTAGCTTAGTTAGCTTGCCTAGCTCACCCCTTTGCACTTTCCAGCTGATAACTACTTTTGTACACACATACATTGTTGGTTTTATATCTTGCCATTAAAATTTTTTATTTATAACCGGGAGGTAAGAATTTATAGCTCACATCGCTTAGCTTAGCTTAGCTGAAATGTACAATGGGCCTTATGCTTGTAAAATATGATTTTCACTATTCTAAAATCTTTTGGAAAGCTCTATTAAGTTTTATATTGCCAAAGTTGGCGGTTAAAAATTTGAATAATTCCCAACATTCACAACTTCACTCCTACAAACAAATCACACCACAACAAGCACACAGCTCATAAAAAGGGATGATACCAAAAGTGTGTTAAATTGTTTAAAGCAAACATTACATAATTTTTGTTTTGAACAAAGTTATCAAAAATGAAATAAAATTCTGAAAAAAAACACAAATTTGTAACAGATACAGCAGTAGAAAAAAGTGCCTCAAAACTTTAAAATTAAAATCAAAAACGTTCCATGGAGCAGTAGGAAATTTTTGTGTCAACAATAAATTTTCATATTTTTTGTCATCTTAAGATGGGAAGATAAATACATCGCGCGCTCTTATTTATTTATTCTTGAAACAATGTATATACATAATTATTTTGAGACAGCAACAAAACATTTTATTTTATTTCTATATGTAAAATAGTACACCGTTTAAACCTGGAATGGAAAATTAAATTAATTCCATGTAATATAAATTTAAATTTTATTTTATTTAAAATAAAACCATTTGAACATTCTTAGATCTGTATATTCTCGAATTTTGAAAGTATTTTTTAACATAAAATTATTTTCAACATAAAATAGAAGTAGCTGTCGTGTGTGTGTGCTCTTTCAACTTTTCCATTCCTTGGGAAGATTTATGCTACACCACAATTAGTTTGTTTTCTTTTGTGTTTGCCTAACGAAAACCGCAATAAAAGACAATTTCTTTTGTTTTTTGATGGAAAAATTATTTTACCACATAATCATTAAATGAAAAGAAAATCTGGTAAAATTGGAAATATAACTCTTTTGTTCGCGAAATTTCGTTACAGTGACAAAATTAAATTTCGATTGGTGACTTTGGCGTCAATTATAGAGCATGCAGCAATTTTTTATCGGTAATTGTCACTCCTAAAGCTAAAAGAATCATCAATCAATCGACGACTGGTAAAATAGAAAAAACGCCGGGCAAAAGTGAACTTGGAAAATCTGATTAATCCAATATGTAAACCCGAAATTAGCATAAATGTTACTATATATCCAGCCGTTAGGAGAGTTTTGTTAATATCAAATATCACCTATGTGTACAACATAAACACAAAGGGGAATATGAGGTTTAAGTTTTAATAGTAAAATGAAAGCTAATTTTCCGAACAAATATAATTAACAATGCAGTACAACTAACCTCCTCTCGGAAGGCATCCTATATTGGGTTTAATTTGAGAAAGTGGAGGACAAATTCTTCTGACATTACGGCGACAAAAAAGACGGATGAGATGTCGATGTTCCGCAATTCATCAACAGAAACAAAAATATTAGGCATTAAATGGAATACACTAGAAGATGTATTCACATATTTCAACTAACGTTAGACGGCAGCGGAGTGAGATAAAAAATTCGAAGTGAGATAAAATTTTTGGAATATTTGAAAATAAAGCGCTGCGTTTCACGAAACGGCAGAATAAAGTTACACGAATTTTCAGATGCAAGTGAAAAGGCGTACAGTGCCGTATAATTTATTGTAGAACCGTTCATGAAAATGGTTCAGTCACTGTGAGTTTAATGGCATCAAAAACCAAAGTGGCACCCATTAAACAGGTGTTGCCCAGACTCGAGCTATGTGGTGCACATTTACTAACTAAACTTATGGCGCTGGTGTAAGAAACCATAAAACATCCAGTGAAATGTTATGGGTGGACAGATTCTACAATTGTCTTGATGTGGTTATCCAGTCACCTAGCAAGATGGAAAACATTTGTGGCATTTGTGGCAAACATTTCAAGCCAATTACCACGAAACTGTTGGAATCATGTAAGATCTGAACATAACCCAGCTGATTGCGCTTCGAGGGAAGTGCTTCCATTGCAGCTTATTAATCTAAGTCAATGGAATGTTGATATTTTTTAACAGTGCATTGTATTTTGTTATTGAAATTTGGATGGGAGTCGGAAAATTTATCGTAAACAGTTTACCGTAAAGCAATTTATCGTAAGAACAATTTACCGGAAAGCAATTTATCGTAAAGCAATTTATCGTAAAGCATTTTATCGTAAGACAGTATCAAAATCATTTTTAAAAATTCGGGCGCCCGAATTTTTAAAAATAATTTCGGTACTGCCTTACGAAAAATTGCTTTACGATAAATTGCTTTACGGTAAATTGTTCTAACGATAAATTGCTTTACGATAAATTGTTTTACGATAAATTGCTTTACGATAAATTGCTTTACGATAAACTGTTTACGATAAATTGTCCCTAAACCATTTGGATGGCGAATTGTGCTGGTACAGCGAGAAGCAAACCAGCTGAACACAAAGATTCAACAGAGTACATTCTAACTGTACAAGTGGCATATGTTCAGAATAACACTGGATGCTTATAAAGGGTGTAAAATATGTACCGGGACGGTCGAATATTTTGAATAGTACACACCGCATCGAAAAACAAAATAATACGTGTTCAATATTTTTGAAAAAGCTATTCAATTACACTAAACTTCACCCTTCCCCCCGCCACCCCCGTGGGTGGGGCAAGATATCTTAAATGGAAACCCCCATTTTTCATTACAGATTCGGATTTTTTCTAAAAAAATACGTAAATTTTGTTTGAAATATTTTTTTTGTTTTCGGTGCAGATGTCACTGTAATTGCTGTTCGAATTCTCACTTTTCCAACATCAATAACGGCGCCATCTGTACCGAAAACAAAAAAAAATATTTCAAACAAAATTTACATATTTTTTGACGTAGAATCCGCATCTGTAATAAAAAATGGGGGTTTCCATTTAAGATATCAAAGTTGACTCCACCCCACCCACAGGGGTGGGGGTGAGGGTCGCGTTTAGTGAAGTTGAATAGCTTTTTTCAAAAATATTAAACACGTATTATTTTCTTTTTCGATGCGGTGTGTACCATTCAAAATATTCGACCGTTCCGGTACATACTTTACACCCTGTATAAATGACAATTGTTAATGAAATATTGAATAAATCCTACAATCCAGATTCATGCTATTTAATTATTAGGAACTAGCTGCAAACAAACAAGCATTGTAGGAGTGATATTCGGCAAAAACCTATGGCTAATATTTTTGAAAATTAGTCTATGATGTTAAATAAGTGTAATCCGAGTAGAACCTGTGGACATGTGATATTTGCCTCTTAGTAGAGGCAAAATCTCAAGGAGAAAGAATAAGAATAAAAAAATAAAACTAACGTCAATAAGATTCTTTCGGTACCTATAGACAAAATATATTAACAATAATGGCATTCACAACATTTTTTGACTTGTTAATGAGAAAAAATGAAGAGGATTATCATTTATAATATATCAACAAAAAAAGTACCTAGAAATATCAAAATTCCCCCGTACTTTAACCCAAGAGTCATACAAAGTGTATATCGACCCTGAACTATAGGAAAGCCGAAAGAATCTTAACGAAAAGAATATCTAACGAAAAGAATTCGAACCAATTCGTGTTAATGATCCTTTTTACGTTGTGTTAGGTTAGTTTCTCAAAATTCTCCGTTTGTAAAAGAAAGTCCTGCGTGTTGGCTCATCTCAGTTGTTTTATCTGACGTTTATTTTCTTTACCTCTATGGCCGATCAGACCATTTTAGAAAGTTGCAACCCTACGGTATTAGATGAATATCATCTTTAATTACATAGTAGGAGTTTATTTATAAATTAACGACAATAAGTTTCACCTAAGACAAATAAAAATTTTCCGCCGGTTGGAAAAATAGCTATACAGATAAATGGTTTAAACTTTCAAGGCAATGATATTATTCACATTACGAAAACAATAGACTATGATGTTCCAATAATTCGCATAAAGTTCGAAGAAAGTTAAAGAAAATAAATCAGCTTAGAGTAACCCTGAACCATTATTAGACTATATCATAATAGCGAACATCAATATTAAAACCTTAAATTGTAATCAGCATAGTTCACAATACTCGGTACAATCACGATCTTAATAACTTAACCGTCCCAGGTATCAGCTTTGACCAACATACATAAGCCCGAAAGTAAATATGAGGTTTACGCTTTAACAATAAAATGAAAGCCAATTTTCCCAACAAACATAATTACAATATGTGCAACTAATCTCCCCCCGATTCCTGACTGAAAGGGTCAAGAAACTAGAAGAGATTTTTAACTTAGACAAGCGAAATAAATTTTTTTTCATCCTTTCGTTTAAAAACAAATTTCGTTTGGGATTAGGTCGAATATCCTTAAGTCCAATTGCGAGGAGCCAGCCTGAGGCTATAAAATAAAAATAAGTGGTATAGTCAAAAGTTTGATAGTTCCAATCGCAAACAATTACCTGCTTTTAAAAGAAAAAAAAATATCGTAGTTTGTAGCGTGTCTGATTAAACATGCATACCTGAAAAAGCACGGTAAAAAAATTTCTAGGCTTCAGGCATCACTCGACACAAATATTGTAAAATTTACAATTAGGGCTTGACAAACAAAAAGTATAGCACGAAATTCTCATACGATATATAAATAATTAAACTCTGTAGATTTATTTGATTTAAACAAAACATCAACACGGTTCACAAAAGTCTATTTTATTTAACAATTAGGCGCTTAATTGATCACCCCCTACAAAAAATGGTTTGTTTTACCAAGAACTTGAAAATAAACAGCTGACTGTTCTCACATTTGTCGGATAATTAACGTAATTAAAATGGCATAATCATTAATTAGAAGTGAGAAATTAACCCACCCCACCTATATATAAACACATACATAATATAAATATTTTCTTTATGAACATCTCATCTAATTACTGTTATACACAGTTAAAGGTTAAAGCTAATTATACGGGTTACTTATACATGGAACTAATTTTTGGTTTTTGTTCAAAAAATGTATAAACAAATAATTTAATTTAAAATCAACTTAACAATAAATCCCAAATTCTCATTTCTTAATTTTTTTTTTTTTTTTTGTAACTTTAAGTGCTTAGTTACCTATCCATCCTCTTGAAAATATGGTTTCAAAGAAATTCAAATCTAAACAATTTAATAAAATTTTGCTCTTACCTTTTCGTTTTCGTATTTTATTTTTTTTTTTTTTTTGCAGAATTTCTTTCGAATTTTATAATTTAATTTAAATTTTTATATCCCGCTTTCTTTATTTATTTGAAAAGTTTTTTATTTCTTTATTTTATTACAATACATACACACAACCGAGGCGAGCACTAACAACATTTGCATATTAATAATAAAAACTATGTTGTTCTTTTTGTTTGTTATGTAAATAACATAATTTTTAAATTTTTCACTAAATTTTAATTAAGAAAAAGTTTTGAATTGATTAAATCTTAAATTTTTTTATTTTATTTTATTTTCAAACACAATCTGAAACACAAATTTTTTTTTTTTTTCAAAATTGGCAAATTACGGTATATGCGAGTTGCTGTTGGACTTTTAAAATATCTCGAGAGACTGAATGGTTAGACAGCTGTTTATTTTCGATTTTTTCGTTATTGCTTTATTCGGTTTTGGTGAAATATATAAGAAGGACAAAACGCAAAAGCTCTTTTGTTGAGCTTTTTTTTTTGTATGTGTTATGCCAAGTAGTATAAATACGATGTAGAGAAGAGAGGATAAATAAAGGAATTTTTTTTTTCACGAAATATTTAATTTTTTTTTTTTTTGGGAAAATTGAGGAGTTTGCGCAGAAATTTTACAAGTAAGGATCTCTTGTTGTTGGTGTTAAAGTATTATTTATTTATATAAGTATAATATGTCGTCTATATGTATGTAAATTTATTATTTTATTTAATGGAGATGCGTACCACAAAGATACTAAGTTCAAGAAGAAAATATATTGAGTGTTTGTATATTCCAAAAATACGAGGACTAAGAGGAACCATAACAGATACACGTCGCTTTACAATTTTCGGAACTTTCTCTATTAAAAAATATACGAGTAAAATACATAAAAATACGTAACTACATCAAGATAATATGAAGTTTCTTTTAAAAATATTTACTTTCAGATGAGCGTAAACAATTCACTCCGGAATCAGTTTTACTCAGTTATCAGTACTCTTTATGCAATTGATTTACCGCATATATAAAACCAAATATATATTTGTTTACTTTAATTTTGAATGTTAAAATAATGTTTCGAAGATTTTGTAAGAGAATTTAATCCAGTTTCGAACTGATCAACTTATGATTATAAAAAAATCAATCTTATCATGAGGCCACGGCTACTGGACTAAACGAAACTTTTTTATTTATTTATTATTTATTAATTCTCTTAATTTATTTATTTACTTATATATAAAAGCTTTAGCTTAATCAGCTATGAACAAACAATTATTCAATTATTAAGTGCTGTTAACTAAGAAGATAGGATAATCTATGTCGCATACAGTAGCGACTTACCTACAATCATGATTAGAAAGTTAATAAAATTGTAGTGTGGGGATAAATCAGAAACTTCAGATGTAAAATTATAAAAAATATAATAAAAATAACAGAAAAGTAATTAACAGTATTTGAAAAAGATTAACAAATTTTTAATAAAAATACTGTACACAAATAAAAATTAGCTCTATTATTTATTTATTTATTAACCAACATGTATATGCAAAAGTGGCTTACATTATTAAAAAGTATTAGTTTAAATAAAAAGTTAAAAAATTGTATACAATAAAAGGTTAAAGGTTATAACAACATCAATAGATCTAACAATTAACACAAAGATTATAAAACATCATTATAGACAAAAGCCTCGGCAAATATTAAAATCGATCAATTCATCTCGGCAAATATTAAAATCGA
This sequence comes from Tipula helvola, assembly GCA_963556165.1. Classification (NCBI taxonomy): domain Eukaryota; kingdom Metazoa; phylum Arthropoda; class Insecta; order Diptera; family Tipulidae; genus Tipula; species Tipula helvola. The sequence goes on from OY744481.1 coordinate 371,872,359, forward strand.
TACAATCCGCTACGGTGCTGAGATCTCGTTGAATGGGCGCTATAGGGCCATGGAAGCTGTGGTTGCTACTTGCAGTCGGAATATGAAGAAGTTCCCGTAGAAAACGGCATCAGTCTACATAATATGTAATATGGTGATAATTTTTTTTTTTTGATTGATACGGGTGTACGACCAAGCCTCAGCAAGATTCCCGGATACGCCGGATCCACCGTACACCCTTTACATAAAACAAAACCGAGGGATAGGAAAGGAATGTTAGTATTAGAGACTCGACCCGGTTTCAGCCACCTATGCAGTCGATAGTTAGTAAATTGTTAGTAATAAATATAATAAAATAGTTAACACAAGACAGCACAATTTCTAAACTACAAGCTTATTAACTTTTTGTTGACACTGGAGAGTTAAATTAGGGTGTAAATGTATTCTGAAAAACGGGATTAAATTTAATCCTTTTAAAATTATTAATTCTGGAACTATGTTAAATTCTGAAAATTAAGTTATTAATCAGTAAATTAAGAAAGAGATCCGTTTATATGTATACTCTTCACAATTATATTAATTAATAAATAATAACTGATGAATAAAATGAATAGGGTGCCGCAACTGGGTTGTTCATCCTGGAATCCCAATGTATCCAATCCGATCCTAAAACTACAGTTTAATTCAAAACTACTTATAAATTAAGCATTTTCCTGAACCTACCACTTAAACTATAGCAGTTTGATCTGTGATAACTATTCTGTAATGAATTAAATTTAATATCACCAGCACCCAAAATTAAAATTATAAGACACAAATTAGTATCTAAAGTATAAATTCAGAACTAAAGTTCTGTAATATAGGAGGATATAAACCAAAATAACAGAATTTCTAAAACTACCTGTCCGCTAGATGCTTTAAATTTCTGGGAATCTGCGTTGAATTTCCACGAATATTTCTGAAAATTAATTATCATTTAATACTCCTTTTATAATTTAAATTAACATTATTAAATCTGCGCTTAAAACCCCACTATTTAATTGTTAAATCTACTATAGAACAAGTAACTAATTAATTAAATTCATCACCATGGTCACCAATATTTCTGAAAATTCAAATCCAATATTAATTCATGTAGTTGCAGCTCGTGAACCTAAGCATAATTATATAAAGAATTAATGTAATTTGATAATTATTATAAAACATAATTATAATGGATGAACCTGACATGATCCAAGGGGTTCCAGAAATATTAAAATAATTGGCTATCCCGACTACCAAATCACATCACCTGCACATTTTAACAGTTTTCATCATTCGCCAGCTGCAAAATCAACTCATCTCATCCCATAATAACAAAAACAAATTTTTACCCAACCTCAGTTAATGATTTAAATTTCAAATTAATTCGGCACAAAGTTTCTGGAAATCTATATTGTGTTTCTCTGCATATTTCTGAAAATCAAGATTTAAATTAGTTAATTGTCACCCACTACTGTTTTTTAAAACTAAAACTTATTGAAATCCTCTTGGTTTAGTTGATAAAATGGCTATATTAAAAGTAATTAATAAACATATCATTAAGGTCATTAATCCTTCTAAAATTCAAAGCACTTAATTAGATATTCGTTATTTCTAAGCAATTTATAATCATTTATTTAAACTACATTCAAAAACTTATAGAGCGGTATCTCAAAATCCGACCTAGTGTAATAAATCCAATTAGCGTCTTCCCATTCAAAAAATCCCCGTCATACTAGTCATCTTCTGAATTTAAAAATATATCCACCAACCTTCTTCTAAGACAACATAAGCCGCTCCTGATGAAGGTGGGATAAAATGTAATAAAATAAAATAAACACAATTAAATAAGGATAAATATAACACAACTTATATTGTTGCTGCAGTCGTTTCATGATTTAACTGCAGCTATGTATTTCCATGCCCCTCACAATTTAAACTGTGAAACTATAAACCATAACCAATATACCTGCCGTCATACCTTGATAACCAAATAGTAATTTGTGCAAAAACAAACATTAAATAAGCCAATAAAATTTCCAAAATTATTGGCAGTTCTCTGCGATCAAGACTTGGCTTAAAACTATTCCAAACGGAATGAAAAATACACCGCGTTATTGTTGCAAAAATTAACAAGTTAAGACTGCAGTATATTATCAAGTATCAGAATATCGACTAATTGATATTTTCTCGCACAACAACAAACCATTCCATTCACCTCCCATTTGTACTCCTACACTCATCCCTTAAAAGGAATGTACACGGCAAAATATGCAAAGCTCAGGACAACACCACTCCACCATCAAAATAGCTGTAGTATAAGCAATTAACAACTAAACAATTCATTATCACGATCACTAATATCTCGAAATACAAGTATTAAAATTAAATTGATTGTAATTATTAAAATTTCAAATCAGAAGCAATCTGACGGTTAACAAAAAATTTGTTTTTAATATTCAATTCCCACCAATCATTTCATAGGCCAACGAGGATGCCGCAATGTTCTGAAACCCTATTTAAACTAAAACTTAATAATAAGACAACCATATTTTGTTGTTGCAGCTCACGTCATCCAATCGCATCCCCTTCTATGCTTGCATCAAGACCAAACCTATAAAACAACATGGTGACTCGTTCTACCTTGATCCCAAAAATACCGTTCAAGTTAGATAATTTAAAATAATTAATAAGTTAAATAGAAAAAAATTAAAATTTAAACTATACATACATGTATTGGATAATTACGCATAACACTCTATTTAAATTAATTTAATAATTAATATAATTCTACATTGTTTCTACTACCCCGCATTAAAACCAAAATACCCAAAACAAATCGTGTCATATGAAATACCTATTCATATAACGATTTAATATGATTTATATGACCCATTCGATTCAATTTATTCGATTATACGAATAATTATTCATATAAGAATTAAGAATCCCATTTGGATCAAAACATAATATTTGTGTTGCGTATGTGTCGCTCTTGGTATATAAAGAGCACTTTAAATGAACACAACGAATGAAAACAACACCAGGAAAAATATTAGAATCCTCCCTCCCGGCGCAAAAATGTATACATCGACAGTGTACAGTTTACGAACGGTTTACGAACAACGTTTTTACACTACTACACATACATTCCATCTATATACACACTGCAGTACAAGTTTCCACATGTATGTGCATATCTCGCTTTGATTTTATTCTTCATACACATAACACATACATAACTGCTTTAATTTTCAACTTGTGAAAACGTGTTTGTTATTTTGTGCGCCATTTAAAAAATTATTACAGACGAAGCAGCCTGCAGTTTCTCATGGCACGGGCAACACAATAATATAGCGTTTATCGCTCAATTACGATTATCAATATTTTAAAAGGTATTGTCTGTTATCAGTAGTAATTAATTCATGCTTAAATAATTTTCTTTCATTTTAGAGGAAACTATTACAAAATTTAATACTGCTAGCAGCAGTGACGTGGAATACGTAATTATTGGTTACACATTTTTTTTTTATCATTAAGTTTGAATTTATTATTAATAAGGGAGATATTTATTTGGATTGATTGTTATCGGCATGGTGAAATGCTGTTAAACACCTTAAGTATTTATATACATAAGTATTATTTATATGGAACTTGAAATGTGATTTTAATTTTATATTCATTTTGATTAACGCAGAATTTAAAAGTCCTTAAATATATTTTAGACTGAAAGATGTGATTTATAACTTATTAAATAATAATTAGTAATTTAGTATAAAATACTTATATTCATAAGAAAACAAAAACATGAATACATTAAAAATAAATATTATTTAAAACACAATTTATTTGTATTATATTGATTTCATTTAAAATTATATACTTGTGACATAATCCACACCGTACGTAAATGTTACACCTATGTGGCTCAAAAACGTTATGCTAAAACAGTTCGTAAACGTTACGTTTCTGCGTAAACATTATGAACAGTTTAATACACACTAATACATACACAAGTCTTCGCAAATTTGTTTCACTTCTCATGTGACAAAAGTACACATTACGTACTATATTCGTACTGTTTTAGTGTAACGTTTACGAACACCTTAGTATAGCAAAGTCTTCGTAAACCGTACGTTTATGATACACCTGGTCTGGAGGGCTGCTGCAATATTTAAACCCCTCACACACATACAGAAAATAAATAGTTTCATATACTCTTTCATATGTCAATATGAAAATGCATCCATATAAAAACATTCTCATTTCATTTAATGCTTTATATGTATGCATTATTTATAGCCGGGACGTAACATATGTACATACATATAAGTTTTCATTTATAATATCACACTACACACACAACACTTCAATGGCGGACAAAATCTAATTATATTTATATATACATTACATATTATATATAAAGATTTATGTATATATTAAATTATTAAAACTATATTTACAAAATTATATAAAGATTTTAAAATTTATATAAAAATTAATCCAACATAATTGTTCTATGAATTAATCTTCCATATAATCCATTGTATATAAAACGAAATACTAAAATACGTATGTATAAGTATTAGAAAATGAAACACGAACAAACATGAATATTAACTGCGTATCAAAATGGATTATTTTAATTTTTATATTAATTTGATCAAAAAAATGAGACATGCACCCAAATTTTATGCACAACTACAAAAATATTACAGCCAAAATCATGCAATTTATCAAGAAATCAATCAATTTGATTTCTATCATTAAAAATTAAAAAATTGCCTGGTAAATGCATCCCGGTGGATTACATTTTCCAAATTCACATTAAAACTTTATTATCACTATTTACTATTATTAATAATAATTAATTATTTCACTTATTACACTTAATATTATTTTACATTTATTAATACACTAAACAACACAATCTAGAAACTAAAAAATCACTTTATAACAAAAATAAAAATTAAATTAAATTAAATTAAATTTACGAAGAGGACGACAAAAAACACGTCCGTCTTCTTCGAATGTCAACGACCGACCATAATATGTAATATGGTGATAATGTGAAATTATTATCCCACTCGAAAGACGACAATTTTCTGAGAACAAATAACAAAAACTGTTTCTGAATACTTCCAATTCTGTTTGAATGAGGCTCGTAGAACGGGGACCATATGACAGTCGCGTACTCGAGCTGTGAACGGACAAATGAAATGTACAGTGACTTAAAAGTTACTGTGTCGTAAAATCCTTCGAATTTCTTTTAATAAACCCCAGCATCGAAAAGGATTTGTTAACAACCGCATCGATGGGAGAGTTAAACGTTAAATCCGAGCGAAAGATAAAGCCCAAATCAGTAACCATATTAACTCTCTTCAAACTAACGTCATTTAGAAAGTAGTCAAAAACTACAGAAGACTTAGACTGGAATAGGTGATCACGTGACACTTATCAATATTTAGAAACATAAGGTTAGCAACACACTACCTCCCGAATTACCATACAGTACAAAAAATCATAGTACAATCCTCTCAGGGAGCGACTCAGCTTACAAATTTGAGGTAAAATAAATTAAATTCTAAATGGCGGATCTAATATGGCCGCTTTAGAGTGAAAATAGCTAATTTATTATAATTTTTGAAATTTTGAGGTTAATCTTTTCCAAAATGCATTACATTAATTTATAACGTTTCTTCAGCTGTCAATTTACTTCGTTTGACCTTTGAGAAAAATGGTTTAAAGACGTAATATTAGTTTTACATCAAAATTCAAGTATGAGTCAATTTTTTTATTCACCCCGAGCGAGTATGCTCACTCAACCGGTGGAAACAGAGTTGGACAGTGTCAAATTGTCCAGTGTATCCAGAGCGTAAATGTTTCTATAAAAATAAATTTGTTATAATCTGATTTTATAAAAATATTTATTTTTAAATGTCAAATATGTGTTTTTAATGTTTTGCTTTCTCTCTACACTTATTCAAAGCAAAAATTTACAAACGGATTAAGCTCAGAGTATGTTCAGCTCACATTAAAAAATACAGTGCATAGAGTAAAATTACTCTGGTTGAATAAAAAAAACGCAGAGTATAATTTTGACAGCGCACTGCTCGCTCAGGTTGAATTAAAAAATCGACCCTATATAAGCTACATTACTACGGCGGATATTACGATTATCGACACGACATATCTTAGCAGAAAATTATTATTGCATTATTATTGCTATGTAACTGCAATAAAAGTACATACTTGTACTTTTTAATTGTGGTTTTTTCTTTGAGGCAAACCGGAGAGGAATTAAATACATACAGTCAACTGTTACTTTGTGGGAAACTCAACACAATTACAATTCGTGAGCCACGGCCACGGGTCCACCGTGGCTCACGAATTGTAATTGTTTTGAATTTCCCACGGTGGAATAGTCAATTAATTGGATTATGCCCCTTCATGCACAGAATAATAAACAACCAGAACGGACATTACGTGGACCAAGAAATTGTTGCTCTTAAAGCAAAAATAAAATAAAATAAAAATCGCGTTATGTCGCTTCTGGGTATTCTGTGGTAATAGCCCGCACCAAGCGGTAAGCTCAGAATAAAGTGAATAAAAATAAATTCAAACTTAGGCGGAATCTAACAGATATTTAGCCTATATAACCTTCCCAAAATTAAAAGAAAGCCTACAATTAAAGTTTAATTAAAATCGGTAGTAGTGTAAAGTGGGGGATCCCAGCCCACCCCAAATGGGGTGAATTTTTATATGTAAATTACAACAATACAAACGATTACATATGTTTTTTTATATGAAGATTACAGTAGAACCACGATAATTAAATCTCTATATAAAATGTAAACGTAAGTATATAATTTTATTAAAAATCCGTTGTTCAACTGTACATTAACTGTACAATATTTTTTTAAGACATTTTGTTAGATGGCAGCACAGTCATAAACTTTAAGCTTTGAACTTTTTAATATTAATTAACTTTTCGATAGATGGTGCACATTTCTTACAGTTTTATTATCAACCACGATAACTAAAACTCTATATAAATGTATCTAAAATCAGGTATTCAACTGTAAATTATTGTTATTTTCCAACTTTATCTGTAGATGTCACTTTTTAAAGCTTATTTTATGTACATGGTTTGTAACTTGGTTCAATATACAGTTTTATTATCAAGCACGATAACTAAAACTCCATATAAAAATATTCAAAATCAGGTACTCAACTGTAAATTATTATTTTTCCAAGTTTATCTGTAGATGTCACCTTTTAAAGTTTATTTTATGTACATGGTTTGTAACTTGGTTCATCATATATTGCATAATTTAACTTTGATACAAATACAATGGTAGTACCTACCTGCATTGTATACAGTTGTATCATCAACCATGACAACTAAAACTTTATAATATAAATTTATTCAAAAATCAGGTACTCAACTGTAATAAAATAAAAAATATTGATTATGATTAATTTCTGCCCATGTAAGAGAAAAATATTTGTATTGAAGTGTATTAACCTGATATATCACGTTTCATAAAAAATAAAATCATTTACATATACGTACATATAACAAAAATCATAGTGAATAAACTGCTAAGGTCATTAAAATCTAACACACTAATTATTATACACGACTTAATATTTTATTGGTAGTATATCATATTCATATGTTATGAAGTATAATCAGCTATATAAAAAATTAAAGTGAATAAGGTCATAAAAATTTATAAAAAATTTGAAAAGTTCTATTATTAGTCTTATTGCGTAAATATAGAAACGTTGTGATAATTATTTTGTGAATTAATAAATTTAAATAAATAAAAATAATATCAGCATTGATATAGATTTGAGAAGCTGATTTATACGTGTTGTGATAAATTAAGAAAACTTTGATCAAATACTGTTTTTATTGTGTATCAGTTTAAATACATATATTAAATTTAAATAAAAATAATTTCAGCATTAAAGAAAAAGTAAGTTTAAATATATAAAAAGTTTTTATTATATTATTAGAAATAATAATTATTATTTACTATACATATTACAGATAATTAATACTAAAATGAACAACTGCGAATTATGTTTGTCCACTTTTTCATCAAAAGAACATCTAAAACGTCACCAGGAAAACCAGCATCCAGCAGAAAAGACGTTATGCGATATATGTGGATGTACATATATCAATAAACGAAAGCTGGATTATCACCAAAAGAGATGTAATCGTCTCTATATTCATAATTCGCAACAGCCAGGACCATCAAAAAGAAGTAAGATACATCAGGATGTCAGCAGCCTAGTTAGTCTGGATGATCATACTTTATGTAGTGTGTGTAAAGTAAGTGTAAATAGAAAGTATTTAAATAATCATTTAAGGTCTAATAGTCATAAGGAAAATAATTTAAAGAAATATAATGAGGACGATGAAAATATTTATATTATAACATCTGCCTTTAAATCGAGAGTAATCAGCTACAGAGTTTTAGATATACCTAACGAGCATATTAGTTGTAATGATTTTCTGATTGCAGTAAAACAGAAAATTATTACACTAATAAAGCTTCAAATAGAAGTACTTAATGCTGTTAAGGTTAATTTCGAATTGTTTGGAATATATACTAAACCAGATCTAAAAGAAGATGAAATTATCACTTCTTTAAAATCTTTTAACACTAAAAATCGGATATTAACAAAAAGTTGCGATTTGGAGGAAGTATATTCTGAAACTCTTGATGTATTGAATACTCAGTGTGAAGAGTTTCAAGAAAAAGAATCTGGATGGGCACTACAGAAGATGTTATATATTGAAATAAATTTTAATAAATATAATCCTTTGAGAGGATCATCATATATGGCTCTTCCAGCATGTATTAGAAATAAAAATGCAATAATTAATGTTCAAAATTCTGATGAAGCATGCTTTGCATGGTCAATCATGGCTTCTAAATACCCCTTTGTAAATAATTCATATAGATGTAGTTCATATCCTCATTATAGTTCAGAACTAGTTTTAAATAATATTAATTTCCCAATGCCGTTAAAAGACATCCAACGATTTGAAGAGTTAAATAATATTAGTATAAATGTATATGGATTAGAAAGTAATCAAATTGTAGGTCCATTACATTATACAAGATGTAAAAAAGAACACCATGTTAATTTATTATTTTTAGAAGATGGTGTTAAAACACATTACTGTTGGATTAAAAATTTTAGTAAGTTAATTGGAAGTCAAAGGTCAAAAAAAAAATGTACAAAATGGGTTTGTGATGGCTGCTTAACATTTTATTCTAGTGAAACAAATTTAAATCATCATTTACAGTATGGGTGCAATAAAATCAAATGTATTCTCCCTACTAAAGAAAATGATATTTTAGAATTTAGAAACTATAAACATAAATTACAAGTCCCATATGTGATATATTGCGACTTCGAAGCAATATTAAAACCAATTGATTCGTGTACTCTAAATCCTATAACATCATTTACTGAAAATATTTTAAAACATGAACCCAGTAGTTTTGGATATTACATTAAATGTTCATATAATGATAGTAAATCTAAATTTGTTACATACAGAGGTAGTGATTGTGGAAAAATTTTCATTGATAAAATAAAAGAGGATTTAGAAATTATATACAATGACCTACACATAAATCGAAAAATGAAAAAACTTTCCTGCACGGAGCAATTAAATTACAATTTATCAAATCAATGTCATATTTGTAACGGTGATTTTAATGATGATGAAAACTATAAAGTTATGGACCATTGCCATTTAACAGGAAAATTTAGAGGTGCTGCGCATACTAAATGCAATTTAAATTATAAGATAGCAGATTTCGTACCAATATTTTTTCACAATTTAAGTGGCTATGATTCGCACTTTATCATAAAAGAATTAGGTTTTGATACGGAACAAATAGATTTAATTGCTCAGAATAAGGAGCGATATATTTCATTTACGAAAATGTTCAAAATTAATGAGATTAAAAAAATTAAATTGAGGTTTGTAGATTCATTTAAATTTATGGCAGCTAGTCTTGATAAACTAGCTAACAATCTTAACGATTCTCAATTCAATGAAGTTAGAAAGAGTTTTTCTAATCAAAATGAATTTAATCTTATAAAGAAAAAAGGTGTTTTCCCATACGATTATGTAGATAGTTTTAAAAAATATGATGAAACTGAATTACCATCCAGAAATCATTTTTTTAACAAATTACAAAATACTGATATATCTGATGAGCAACATAATCATGCTCTAAATGTATGGAAAACATTTAAATGTAAAAATTTAGGTGATTATTCCGACTTATATTTAAAATCAGATGTACTTATTTTAGCTGACATATTTGAAAATTTCCGGAAAGTTTGTATGCAAACATACGATCTAGACCCGGCCCATTATTTCACAGCCCCAGGTTTAAGTTGGGATGCCATGCTTAAATTCACCAAAATCAAATTAGAATTATTAAAAGACATTGATATGATAAATTTTATTAAAAAAGGTATTCGTGGCGGATTAACACAGTGCTCCAAACGATATGCTAAAGCAAATAACAAATACATGAAAAATTATAATAATGATATAGATTCTAATTTTCTTGTTTATTTAGATGCTAATAATCTATATGGCTGGGCTATGAGCCAATCACTCCCGTATGCTGATTTCAGATTTCTTGATTCAGCAGAACTTGATAAATTTAATTTCGATCATTTAACAGATAATGAATCAGAATCAGGTTATATTCTAGAAGTTGATTTAGAATATCCTGATCAATTACACCAAAAGCATAATGATTTACCATTTTGTATGGAAAATATACAGCCACCATACGAAAGTTCAAAACAAAATAAATTAATTGCTAACCTAGAACCTAAAAAAGCATACGTCATTCATCAAACAAATTTAAAGAAATGTATTAAAAATGGACTAATATTATCTAAAATACATAGAGTTTTAAAGTTTAGTCAAAAACCATGGCTCAAATCATATATAGATTTGAATACCGATCTTAGGACTAAAGCTCTAAATGCGTTTGATAAAGATTTGTATAAATTAAAAAATAATAGTGTTTTTGGTAAAACAATTGAAAATGTTGACAAGAGAACAGATGTAAGATTAGTATCACATTGGGAAAATATTGAAAACAGATTTGGAGCAAATACTTTGATCAGCAAACCTAATTTTCATTCTTCAGCAATATTTGATGAAAATTTGGTAGCTATTCAAATGAATAGATTATCGGTTACGTATAATAAACCCATTTATGTGGGTTTCTGTGTTTTAGAATTATCGAAAACTCTAATGTATGATTTTCATTATGATTATATTAAGACGAAGTATGATGATAATGCTTCACTTTTATATACTGATACGGATTCATTAATATATGATATTCAAACTATGGATTTTTATGAAGATATCAAGCCTGATTTAAATGAGAAGTTTGATACTTCTGATTATCCATCCAATAACATATATAATCTTCCATTAGTTAATAAAAAAGTTTTAGGAATGTTTAAAGATGAATGTTGTGGTAAAATTTTGACAGAATTTATTGGGATTAGAGCAAAATCATACTGTATAAGCTTAGAAGATGATAATGAAATAATTAAGAAAATAAAAGGTGTAAAAAAAAATGTAGTTTCAGATTCGATATCATTAAATGATTTTAAAAATTGTTTAAATAAAAATGATAATATAATTAGATCACAATTAAATTTTAGAAGTATTAGACACAACCTATATACTCAATTGTTAAACAAAGTAGCGTTATCAAATTTTGATGATAAAAGATTTGTAATTCCAAATTCATACAAAACTTTGGCATGGGGTAATAAAGAAATTGATAATTTTTATTTTAATTAGTTTAATAATACATTTTATATTTCTTAAATATAATATATATAATACATTTAATGTCTTTTAGTTTTAAATTAAAATATTAAACCAAAATTATATATTAAGTAGTTTTAATAATTAAGAAAATTTTAATCGGTAATAAAAAATAAAAAAAAAAAAAAAAGTTTAAATTAAATCTGTTTTATTTATCCACGAGTTATGTGATGATTCAAAACCTAGCCACTTAACATAAACTTGATTACCTTTCTTTTTCAAAACTTTCTCTACGAGGTAAGTGTCAGGATGATGTGTCTTTTGCAGCTCTTTTTCATAAAACCGGCCTGATATTAGCTGTCCCTTATAATCCTCAAGTAAATACGTTACAGGAAATTTGTTGTTAATACTAACAACTTTAAATATTTCAGTAGTCCAATTTGGAGTATAACCTTTTTCGAAAACGGTTTTAAATTTGCTAACTCGAACGAAATCCCCAACTTTAAATTTATTTTTTTGCATTAACTTAGGATATGTATACACTTGTTTTAAAATTTGTTTTTCATTTGCCATAGTAACTTCTACAGGTGCTAATTTAATTGTCCTATGTTTTTTATTGTTGTAATCTTTCACTAATTTTTTAAAAATATTCAGCCACTTGTAAGATCCTTGAAGACTAAATTTCCTCCACATATTTTCCTTAAGAGTTCGATTAAATCTTTCTACTATACATGCTTTTATTGGACTAAATGTTGAATAGTGGTTAATATTTTTCTGTTTCACAAGCTGTTTGAAATCTTTATTATAGAATTCAGTTCCCATATCCGTTTGTAGATTCTTTGGTACTCTTTTACTCTCATTGAAAATTTTTTTTAAAGCACCAACAATCATCTGTGATGTTTTTTTCTTTATAGGTTCAACCCAAGCAAATTTAGAAAAAGCATCGATTACAGTTAGAAGATATTTAAAACCAGCATTTTCTCTTGAATATGGAATCATTTCCACGAGATCTGCTTGCCATAAGTCATCAATACCCTTAATTTTAACATGTCTGCGTATAAAATTTTTACGTGCTGGCTTATGCAATTCATTCACTATTTGAATCCGACTCATTTTATGTAAGTGGATGAATTAATAATGAAAGCATATGAATTTTGGATTGGTATATATAAAATATTGTTTCCTCATAATGTTTAGGATTTATTTAAAACGAGAGATATCTTGGATTATGATCACTATAACATTCATCAAAATGAATGATCTTTAACATAATAAATGTTAGCTAATTTGCCCATAGTGTTGAAAACAGAGAAGTAGCGGAGTCGAAAACCATAATAAGATTGTTTTGAAATTAAATACTTTTTCTAAATAATTTTATATATAATATTGTTTTATTTATTTATTTATTTATATAAAATGAACATTATATCTATCAGTTTTTACCATAGTTAAGTGTTCTTTACACAAATGGTTTAAATTTTGTATTTCTCGATCATTAAAAACGTTGAATCGCTCCGGCATAAATATGATGGCCTCATCAGTCTCTATTAGGATTTTCACGCCATATCTCGTGTTGACTGATTTGACTTCTTGTACCACGTAGTTTCTACCCACATCCAGATCTTCAAATTTGGTTATTTTTTTCTCAGCAAACCTTGGCACATTGTTGAGTTTTTCTAAAAGTTGTTGACGAATATCCATGGTTGGTTGGTTGGTTGTTAACAATCTTATGCTTACTATCAAACTGATAATTTTCAAAGAAGCTCACTATAATTTATACTTATTATGGTTTAAGTTGACTTTTAAACACGCGCAGTTTTTTTCCAATCTTACCACATCAGCATAAATATTACGAAGTATCGATTAAATACAAACCTTTGTCATCATATCAAGTTACGTTCAATGATTTCAACATCCATATTCGTAAAATAAGGTCAATAAACATGTTTAATCATGGTTAATCAAACAAAAAAAGTCAACATGTATATGTACATCACGTGGCCCCTCTGAAAACATCATTTTCAAATATACGAGAGTTTATCTAGATCTAGTATAGATTTGTACATTGTTCGAGTCACACGAGAAAAGTAAAAAACCTCATTTAAATGGATTCACCAGTACATCGGGAGGAACAAGGAGATACATGCGGTTTATACGGGTTAGAAGGTGGAATGAATAAGGTGCAGAGTCGGTTAAAATCATTCGAGAAGTTATGGAACAAATGGTTCATCGATCCATTAGAACTATCTCGAGCTGGATTTTACTACACAGGCGTGGACGACTGCATCAAGTGTTTCAGCTGCAAAGGAGTTCTCGAGGATTGGAATATCACCAATGAAATATGGACGGAACATGCATTTTGGTTTCCCGCATGCCGACACGTTAAAAACATTAGAGGTGAAGAGTTTATCGATAATATTCAAACCAAATGGATTCAAGACGGTGTAATTCATTGTAAAAATAATATTTAAGAAATAAAAAATTGATTTGAAAAAAGTATAAATTGTTTTTATTCATTAATTTCTTAGTGTACGAGTACAAAGTTCATTCATTAATTTTTCCTTACATAAAACTGGTATTTCATTAAACAATCTTGAATAATTAAAATAGTTGTATCCTGTTACTGGCGGTATAAAAAAATCCTGTATTTGTAGAGAATATGTTAGCTGATCGAAACATTTTTCTTTGTATAAATAGAAATAATTAGCAACATCAGCCCATACTGTTTCGCTCCAGATAATGATTGATTGCAAAAATGATGATAAAGATGAGCAGCGTTCCCATTCTTTGGAATTTAAAACGATTTTCTTCCCTCCACTCGTAAATATAATACGTCTCTCATTATTTCTGCTGGTTAGCTTTACATCACAATTTCCATTCGTTTTTGGTAATTCAGCAAAGGAAATGCTACCATTGAAGTGGTTGTTTATTGTTGGTAAATTATTGAAAATTGTAGTCGTCCACATTTCAGCACTTAGTGTATGAAATATTGTATTTTTGAACAAGATTATAGTAGTTTCAAAAGTGTTAATATCATAACCAACATTTAGATAACTTGTATGTTGATCATTTAAAAAATATGTATGAGACAACAATAAATTAGGTATGGTTGCCATCTTTTTTTTAATTAAATTATTAACGCTTTTTACTTTAAGCATATTGTTTGTGTTTCAAGGTAAATGTAAACTAGTTTTTCATAAAAATAACTTCCGTATTTATACAGGGATGATATTAGAGCATTTTCAATAGTACTTTTTTCCATGCATCAGATAGTACTTTTTGTACTCGAATGTACTTTTTATAAAAAAAACCAAAAACATATTTTATACATATTATAACAATTGACACATTATATTCTTTTAAGGCATTAATATTTAATAACTGTATCAAAATCCCTTAAGCAGAACAATCATTTAAAGAAGCTAGTGTAAGAAATCTATTGATTATCAAAAACTCAAACAATTAGAGCAAGATTTTTCGCCATCGTACTGTCTGTATACTGTACCTTCGTCGATAGTTGAAGAAAAATATTGTGGATATTGTATTTTCTGGACCTGTGAGACTCTTAACGACTTTTTGCCTTTTATTCTATTTATTTTTACATTTTTTAAGATCCGGGAGTCAGTAACATCCTTTGGTTGAATCTGGATAATATGGTTGTGCGAAACATCTATTTTTATTGAATATAATGCAGCGTTGAACGCTGTTCTATGTGCTTTTGTTAGTTCACGCCTTTCCACATGGGCTTACTCCAACTGATGAGATGTTGCATATTAAAAATCTTTTTCCCGTCTCCGATTCAAAAATATTAAATGTTACGACATACTTATTTTTGGTAACCTCTATATCTGTCTCCACCAATACTGGAATTGATTCTTCAGGTATAGTTTCAGACAGCGACTTTATTATGTAGGCGTTGTAGTCGTACTATCAACCATCTATTTCGCATTTGAAAAATACTGTATTGATACGTGATACTTAATTTTTACTTCAAATATTTTAAAATATTTAAAAGAAAACTTACTTATCCATTGTAAGTAATTTTTTATAAAAGTTGTACACCATATTTCCCTA
Source organism: Tipula helvola (assembly GCA_963556165.1). Lineage (NCBI taxonomy): Eukaryota > Metazoa > Arthropoda > Insecta > Diptera > Tipulidae > Tipula > Tipula helvola. Next base: position 371,888,284 of record OY744481.1, read on the forward strand.
AACACGGATAAAGCAAAGTAAAACGTTAAACAAAAATATAACGTCAAAATTTAAATCCATTAAAGCAGTCTTATTGCCAATATATTCAGCAAAAAGTCAGCAAACACATAAACAATTTCGAACATATTCTGCAAGCAAATAACAACATTCAACATATTGCTAATTGATTACGAAGAAGTATTCAACATATTGATTACGAAGTAATATGTACATACAATATAATCTGATATTACATATTTGTTAGAGATTTGAATATTGTGCAACAAATATTGAAAGTACTTTTTTTGAGTCGAAAGTACTTAAGTACTTTTTGAAATCCAAAGGAGGCAAAAAAGTACTATTCCACTACAAATATCATCCCTGATTTATACTCTTCAAGAGTGGTACTATCTCTTTCATACATGTTAATAAAATCATATTTTATTCTTCTTATCGATGAACTTAAATAACCTTTCTACAAAATTCCTAAAACGTGATGAATCATGTTTGTTTTTGTTCTTGTAGTTAAAATCTTAGGAAATTCTTTTTTAAAAAGTTTCTTTATTTTTACATCATTTTCAATATGGTTTTTAACATTAAATAATTTTATAAATTTTTTCATTGAGTTACGTTTACATCTATTTAACAAATATACACAACAATATTGGCCACAAACTCCGGTGAATAAACTTTGTAATTGTTTATTATTGTATGTAATGCATTTACTGTTATATTTTAGAAATCTATTAATCTCAGGATATTTCGTTGGTGATCTTCCGTAAGAATCAAAAAATTCTCCACATCCATTTGATGGAAAATAAACAGCTAACCAATGTTGCCCTGGTTGATTTGATTTGTCCGTATTAATAACATATAAAGCAGGTTTTGATTTAACCCTCTTTGGGATTGTGTTTATTGCAAAAACACCTTGAAAATACTTCTTAGTAAATTTATGTGTTTTCAATGCTTGTTGAATATCTAAAGTAGTTGTTGTATTGGCAATCATTGTGTACAGTACTAGTATAAACTAACTTTTTATTTAGGATATAAGAGGTATTTATATTATTAATAATTCGTTACAATATTACGATTTTTATCTATTTCTAGAGTTGTATCATATTCCAAGTACACTAAACATGTTTTAGTTGTCTTAAGAGCTTCCCCAAATCGTGCCTCGAGTCTTAAACTTCCTTGATTCATTAGAGAGTTGCATGATAAAGTACTTGACATGTCCGAAGTTAGATCAAAAGCTAACAGGAAATAGCCATTCTTGAACATTTCTTTGGTAATCAAATTTCCTTGAGGTGTGTGTAAAATTCCACTCGATGTAAATATTGTTGAATACGCTCTAGCGTAACTGGACCCATCTGCAAAATTCATTTCAATCGGTGCACTAGGAACTTGAACCCCATTTATATAAATTGCGAACGATGTTATTTTATTATTTTTAAAATTATATGGATTCTTAGATCTTTTCCCAGAATATGCATCATTATCTACCATTGTAAATATTAGATTTGTTGGGAGCTGTCCTAGAACAATATTATCTAGTGAAATTGAGTTTCCTCCGGCAGGAATTGTAAATGATTTAATTTCGTTGCGCTTATAGTGATATTTTGCTGTTGTATTTTCAAGCATTTTATGGTGTGCAATTAAAATATTTGGATTTACATGAGCATGTCTCAAGTAAAGTGTAGCTTCTGTAATTTTGACAATCGAAGTATCTGTATCAGCACCGAGTAAATAAAATTCCGGTTTATTCAATGTTAACGAAATTCGTAAATCTACATTGTTTAATAATAGCAAAGGTTGATTGAGCATGTCAGCATGCAATTTTCCATATACTTCTACAATTCCACTGTTTTTAGTTAATGCTGTTCTTAATTTTAATCCATCGTTTTCAGCAAGATTATCAAGATTTTTTGTCTCTAAACTCCATCCTGATAATTGCAAATGTGTTTTGTATGCATCATCACCATAATTTAATAGTTGTTCTAAATATGCTCGATAACTGTAATTCCCGTCTGTTGAATTTATATTCTTTCCGTTTAAAGAAATATTGACTTGATGAAACAGGGAATGCAGCATATTGTTAACTAAACTAGGCTGATCTTTGTCGGCCTCTACATATAATTTGCCATCATTTTTAGTTACTTGAAATTTCAGACATAAATTTATTGATGATAAATCTAAATATGAATCACCATGACTGTAACAAGCAAATTCAATAACCGACTGATTTTCTAAACTGGTTATAGGTTTGTATGCTACTTCTTCATTTTTTAAAATACTTGTTTGAATTGAAGGTGGTTGAAATAAATCTAGCTCCGATTTCATACATTCTGTAAACGTCATTATGTAAAAATATCAATAATCCGTTTCTTGTTTATTTTATTTTTTAATATATTTTTTCTCTTTTTCACGCTGTCACGAACAACTCTCAACTGTTTACAACGGCTTTTCAAGCAGCCTTTTATTGATTTTTTAGCTCCTGTACCAGACATTTGTTTAATTTTGTCTGCTGCTTTATCTCGTAATTTATCAACCACTTGTATTGATCTATCACGAAGTATTTCATTAATCGGCTTTTGTGTCTGAAGAATGTCTGAACCAACTTGAAGTGCTTCACTTGTTAAGCCATGAAGGGCTGATGTTAATATTGGTTTTAAGTAACGGAATATTCCACCGAAAAATCCTCCTAATCCTCTTCCCTTTTGATATACTCTTTGAGATCGTAATAGTGGACCAAAATCTTCATTGTTATAGCCACCACCGCCGGATTGATTAGCGTAGTACTTTGCGTAATAGTTATCCATTTGTAATTAATGAAATCCGTAAGATACCTCTTTATATACCTTTGCGAAAGTGAAGTACTAGGTAGGTCATAAAAAGTCCATCTTTAAAATTAATTTGTTCACCAGTTTCATCAGTTATTAAAATACTGATCTCTGATATATTATACTTTTCAATGGGGCAATATTGAACATTATCTATTTGATATGATCGAGATATGCCTCTATCAACGTCTGTTCCTAGGGGATGCATATACAAGCATGATACAGATGCATCCCCAATAGTTCTCGGTTTGATTATATTACAATAAAAACACATGTAAAATGGAAATGGATTGATCTTAGTCTTCACATCAATATAATTATCTTTAATATTTTTTATTTTAGCTTCATTCTCTTTGGTTGCTTTGAAATTTTTAATTTCCATTTGTAAAGATTCTATAAACTCTGGCCATCTCGTTATTTTAATCTGAGAAAATATTACATCAAAAAATTCCACAAGTGTGTACTCTTGATGACATTTTATTAAAGGGTTAACACCTTTCAACGCTGGTAGCTGAATATATGGTTCTTCTTTGTTATAATTGATTCTAACTAATTCAGTTGATGAGTTATACCGATCAAAGAAATTAGCTTCTTCGATTGGTTGATAAAATTTAGGGGTAGTTGCATATAAAAATATTATTAATTCAACGTTTAAAGGAAGTATGTATTTTGATGGCGTTTTAATTGTAATTTTTGTTTGTTCACTTATGGAAGTATGAGCAACGTTAGTTAGACCAACATACCATTTCTCATTAGGATCCAAATTTATAGTGTTAGGAAGTTTAACCGTGAACCTCGATAATGAATTGTTTGGGTAATATTTTAAAGAACTGTTACTTAAAAGGGTTACGTGTGTGAAATTATCCATCACTGTTCTCATTAATAACTAATAAATTAATAAATAAAAACACCGATTTTATCCTTTATATAACTTTTTATTTTTATAATTTTTATTTCATTCTTGTCCAAGGATGTTTTCGTAAGCGTTCTTGTTCACTACGTTTTATTGTTTGAACTGTTAACGTACGTTCACTTTTCCTCTTAGGGGGGTCCTGAGATGATTGCATTGATCCTGGTTTTGGAGGCTGAAGATCTTTGCGGTTTTTAAAAATATATTTTTTTGTTGGAACAGAGATTGTTGCACCGTCTTTCATTTCAAATGTTCTATACATGTTAGAGTCTGAAGAAGCTCTTTCCCGCAAAATTTCTTTTGGATCAATATACTCCTCAGAAACAATCCTATCATCATCATCACCATCATCATCATCATCATCAACATCAAATACACCGTCATTATTTTCAAATATTTCTTCTGTGTCTAATTGTGTAAAATCTGGTTTAGTTTTTTCATCAACATTTGTGTACACCTCTTCAACTTTAGGTATATCAGTTTGTGTACCAATATCAAAGCCTTCTGATGATGAATCTGTATTTGCTTCTTGGTCTGTATAAAAAATTCTTTTAGTTTGAACTCCCACTCCTTGAACATGACGTATTGCTGGTTGATGCCAATTAAATTTATTCTTATAAGCATTTTTTCTTTTCATTGATGAATATGTTAATAAGTTCTGCCTATATAGATGCCACTTATTCAAATCAGTTAGTTTGTTGTTATGTAGAATTGATTTCATATTTTTATCTAATTCCGATAGTTTACTATCATCAATTAAATATTTTTTAATTTTTTCGAAAATTTCTGGTTGTATAACAATCATCCGTTGTAAATTACTCATGATGACTGATTAATTATTTGGCCTATCAATCCTGATAAAATAGTACCGATTAAAACGGGTAAGAATCCACCTTTTTGTACAAGAATTTTACGCTTTGAAGAGAGACCCAGTTTTGGACAAGCCAAGCTGCGAAGTTCTCTTTTATACTTTTTTAATTTTGTTTTACACTGTTTAGAAATTCTATTGTTTCCATTTAATGTGTTCAGTGATATTTCACATAAAGTTTTTATAACTTCCGGGGGACAGACCTTAAGTAGCGCTTTTCTCGTTTGTGGGTTACACTTTTTTAGCACATGTAGAATATGTTTGTTTGCCTTCAATCGTTTCATTTTTTATACACACGTTTTTATTTTCAAATAAAATAGTTGGACAATAACATGTAAAATAATCTTTTTTTAAGATATCTGTACGGAAACGAAATAAATCATTGGCTGACTGTGTTAAATCAAATAGTAAATAACCGTGAGCTCTCGAAGTAGCCTCGTTATATACCCTCATAAGTTCTGCTGTGTTTTCAGGGTATATTTGTCTTGCTAGAGAACAAATCTGAGATCTATCTCTGGGATTTTTAAAAACTACCAGATATTTACAATTTAAAGAAATATCTCGACAATATTTTGCTTGGTGAAACACATTCTGAGTTACTAAAATAACTGACAAATTATTATGATGTGAACCTTTGGTAAAAAGTTCGCAAATATTTTTATTATAAGCTTCTGTCATTAGATCATCTAATATTATGATACTTCCGTCTTCACAATTTTCAAAAGTGTCTGGGATATTTTTTATAATTTCTATCTGATTTGTTTCATAGATATCTTGTGGTATCGCTTTTGAGTTTCCATTACACCATACAATTTTATTTACTTTTCTACCATCATTCAAATGTTTTAATAAATTTATAACGAAAGTAGTTTTTCCACACCCTGATGGTCCGGCAACCATCATTGTAAACGGTCTAACAATATACATTATTCTAATGTAATATACAATAAATGCGTACCCTTTTATAACTTCTTAATAGAAAATAATTTTATTTTCGTCAAATGTAGTTTAAAAAGATGATATACAGATAAAGCTGGTAAAATAAAAAAATTATGATCAAGATTCCAATGCCAAGGTTAAATTATAAAATATTAATACACATAACGTACTATCCAATTTCAATTATACAATTTTGTTTCTTATCTTCTTTTCTTACTTTATGCTGATTACATTTTACAGTTTTTATTTATTGTACGTTGAACTAGTTTTTTCAATGCCAAGGTTAAATTATAAAATATTATTATAACTTTATAGCATCCGATTTCAATTTAAAAATAAATAGTATTCGTCTAAGTTACAAACCATGTTTACATAATATACATAAACTTTGAAATGTGACATCTATAGGTAAAGTTTTAAAAAGTAACAATATACAGTTGAATACCTGATTTTGGATAAATTCATATAGAGTTTTAGTTATCGTGGTTGATAATAAAACTGTAAGAAATGTGCACCATCTATCGAAAAGTTAATTAATATTAAAAAGTTCAAAGCTTAAAGTTTATGACTGTGCTGCCATCTAACAAAATGTCTTAAAAAAATATTGTACAGTTAATGTACAGTTGAACAACGGATTTTTAATAAAATTATATACTTACGTTTACATTTTATATAGAGATTTAATTATCGTGGTTCTACTGTAATCTTCATATAAAAAAACATATGTAATCGTTTGTATTGTTGTAATTTACATATAAAAATTCACCCCATTTGGGGTGGGCTGGGATCCCCCACTTTACACTACTATCGGTTTATTGGTTCATGAGATCATCGAAAACTTCTGCAGGCGTCTATTAAAATGTCTTACATTGCCCTGGTTTTTAGATAATATCCATTCAGATCGCTAAATTTATTAGAAAAATAGTAATTTCAACACAATTTAAAGCTTTCATTTAGGAAATCGATCCGCAGCCCAAATGATATGGCCTTTCGCATGGATTTAATCTATCGTGTATGTTCCATTCGGTGCTGAAAGCGAAGAAACTTGTTTAGATTGGTGTGTATGGTAAACCAAATTTTCTAATATCATTATAGTACAAGCAGTGTTCCAAAATATTTTTTACCCTTGGGCCATGTTGTATTTTAAAAATTTTAGTCAACCCACCATGAAATAACAGGTTTTATATTAGGAACTATTTATAGAATCTACAAAATACTTCGGATATAAAATGTCACTAAAATCCATCAACAAATGTGCTTGTTCCATTTGATGTTGAAGACTAAGTATGTAAAAATAAATTTGCCCATAATCGTTTGATGCCCATGATCATTCAAGATGCTAATAATAAATAAAATAATTTTAACAAACCCATACAGCGTACCATTTTTCTCACCTTTTATAAATGTTACCAAGCAAAACACCCACTGCCGTGTAGACGACTCGGCCCAGCCTGATTTTTTTTTTCTTCGCTTTTTAACTGCAGGGCCCTATTTTGCACAAAAAGCGAGAAGCGAGATTTTTGTTAATTTCTCGCCTTTCAGTTTTGTCCGACAGTTTTTTGCCGATTTTGCACAAATCGACAAAAGTAAAAGGCGATAAATTTGAGCAAATAACTTTTTATTAGTAGCTAAAGTTACATTTTTGTGGTAAACGGTGTCTGGGTGTTTTAATTTGTTTTATTATAAATTAGATTGTTTCGTAGAGAGGTAACAATTAGAGGGAGAAACAATTAAACAAAAAGATGTCCGTACTCGAAACTGGTTAAACAACAAAATTTTTTCTATTTAAATTTTTAAAAAACACCACAAAATTAATTTCAAAAATATAATTTATAAATCGAATAACATAATTCATTTTAAATAATAAATATTAATTAAAATTAAATGAAATCAACTTATTTTGTTTAATTTCGATTTATTCTCTTGCGTAAAGTCTCTAACCTCGCCGTCAAGATTTGTTTTAATAAATCAATCGTTTGGAGATGATTTTGCGTTAATATGTCTATTGAACTGTTCCTAGATATGGGCATCTTCGGGATTGTCTATTTAAATTGTATCTTGGCTTTTACGCCAAGCCGAAGATCTTTTCAGCGCTAAAAATGACAATCAAATAATTTACACTCCGTACTTACTATATAATTAATTTCGTAAAGAAGTAATAGTCCAAGCTATTAATAACTGTCTTTTTTGACTGGAAGAAATTCTTTCCATTTTTTTTTCATGTAGGTACGAAAGGTAACTACAGGAAATATTTGAAACAATCATTTGAAAAAAATAAATAAAGTAAAATAAGAGAAAAATATCTTACAGGCGTAAAACTCAAATTAAGGGCCAAATACAAGAAAACACGTCATCGAATTTTTATCTAAGACACATATATTAAATATTTTTACTAACGATAGATGGAGTTATATACACTAAATTAAAAAAAATATGCAAAACGATTTTCTCTTTTACGGCTAGTTATTTTATTATTCGCCTTTAAAGCACCGCAAGAGGTGCCACGATCGCCACTAGTTAAAGGTGAACAGCAATTCAGCGTTTATTTTTATGTGTGTTATTTTTGAATTATTTTGGTGCTGAATAAATAAATATATCTTTCATGTGCAATAAAACATTGTTTTTAACCGAAATCAACAACAAAATTGTCCAAATATATATTTTTTTGATTGCTGTTCACCTTTAACTCTAGTTTCAATATCGTCCACCAGATGTCAGCCACTTTGCGTTAAAAAGCAAATATACATAAAAAATAAAAACGAAAAACCCAAACAAAGTTGTAAATGCTTCGTGTTTTTGTCGAATCCACATTTGCTTATTTCTTTTGACTTTCATTAATGTAAGGGAAGAAAATATGAATGAAACATTCAACGGCAATAAAAATTTTACCAAACATATGCAATTATGCATGTATAAAAAATAATAAACACATACAAATAAGTCTCATAAATTTTAATTTTTTTTACGGGATATTTTGGTTTCGTCTATAATTCTGCGGTAACAAGGCATAACGTATAACTCGAGTTATTCCATATTACATTTTATTTCAAATTTGAAATCTCCATATTCGAATTCATATCACATCAATTTTTTGTGATAATTTAGGTCCAGCAACTACAAACAACCGTAATAATCATTTAAAAAAGCAAGAATTCAAAAAACTCATATGATTTTGAGTATTAATCTATGATTTCTTTGAGTAGGCAGTTGAAGAAGATACTGAGAACTGAGAAGTTTCTGCAGCATATTTTGATAAAAAAATCTGAATTCCAGGTTATTCGTAAAGAAATAAGTTCTTTTGGCGTCCAAACGATAAAATAACAGTATACATACTCGATTTGAAATTTCTAGTTGCCCTTGTATGTACACTGCGCGAAATAGCTATATGGGACAAGTTTTAATTTTATTTTTTTTTAATAAAAAACCTTTTATTTTATTTTCATTTGCATCAGAATATTTGCCAATACAAAGGGCATACAGATTTCAGTTCGGTTGGTTTTCATTGTGCCTACTTCGTTATTTATAGCAGTTTATTCGCATTGGTCGAAGGAAATAATTATATGGGACAAAACTTAAAATGGATTTATTTTATTCACTAATAAAAAAATACTAACAATAAGTGCATTTTAGTAGTTTGTATGACTTCCATTGTTATTAATAACATCCATCAATCAACGTGGCATTGAGTTTATTAACGTTTGGAAAACAGAAACGTCAATTTTCGTCCATACCTCTTGAATAACTGTCTTAAGCTTCGCTAAAGTATTAAATTGACGTCCATTTTTGTAGACTCCCTGGCTAAGAATGCTCCAGATATTTTTCATTGAATTTAAGTCCGGATTAGTAGCAGGCCACTGCAATACTGGTATATTTAGTGATTGAAAAAAATTCTTGGTGCACTTAACAGCATGAATAGGCGCATTATTCTGCTGAAATGTCTAACTTTCTCCGTACAATTTCTCCCCAAAATTTATTAAAGCGTTGTCTAATAACTGCACATACTTCCCCGCATTGATTTTATGGGAAATAAAACAAATTAGGGTCTTGCTCTGATAACAGAAACCACCCCATGTCGTAATGACCCTCCTTGAAATTTGCGGGAATGACGCGTTGGAGGTGACTCTTTAAAATTATCAAATATTTGAATGTTTTTATAAAAATTGTTTATAATTTTGCTTAACATACGACTATCTATGAATACATTAGCAAATCAAGGTATATTTAAATCTGCTGCTCGCTGCCGCTGCTCTGTGTGTTTCATGCTTAAAGATGTTCAAAAGACACACAAAACGATTTACATAAGTTAAAAAATTCGTTTACATCAAATTCTTTCGTGATCTATCAAAATATATTGGATTGATTAAGAAATTATTGAATTTTTCAAGCATCAGCTTATTAAGTACCAATAATAAAAATAACAAATATTGTAGTCCTTATCACTTTTGTATAAGCTCGAATACATAAAGCACATTCAATAATTTCTCAGAAGCTCTCCTTTGTTTTCTTATTTATTCATTTTCTTTAAGTTATCGCTTCGCACACAAAGTATTAAAGTTTTAAAATAAATATTCTTCTTTCTTATTTAATTTTTTTTTATTTTTTTTTTGCTTTTTAATAACAAGGAATTAAATGAAAAATAGTTTTATTGGACAGGAATTTTATTTAATATCCTAGACTTTATCGTAAAAGAAAATCGATAAGGAAAAACAATTTTTTTTTGTTTTTTAACTTTAAGATAGGATCATAAGTGTAAAAAAAGGACGAGTGAGTCCAATTAGTACTCTCAAGGTGGGTGATGTGTAAATAATGACTATAGAGTACTAATTAAGAGTCTAAATCTCTCGGACAAGACGAAAACCGTCAAAGAAATAGACCGAAGATCTTACCGTGGCACAGAAAAATTCTGCACATCAACTACTCAAACGGTATACATGTCCATATTCTGCAGTACATCGGAAAATAACGGAAGGACCTCAATGATAAAGCACCGAATTGATACAGGAACAGAGATGCCGATTCGTCAACCACCCAGAAGGTTCTTCTTCTTCTTCCGCTGGCGCTACATCCCATGAAGGGATTTGGCCGCCTCAACGATGCTCCTCCAAATAATCCGATCCGCCACAAGAGAACGCCAGGCACGGTGACCGAGTGTGTACAGGTCCCTCTCAACGTCGTCCATCCATCGGGTAGGTGGTCTCCCACGAGGTCCTACTTTCGTTGGTGCCGACTCCAAGGCCTGTTTAGTGGTCCGATTTTGTGAACGTAGTACGTGCCCAAGCCATCTCAGCCTTGACGATTTTATGAATCCTATGATGTCGACTTTATCGAGATCATTTCTGATCTCGTGATTCATTCGCATTCTGTACGTGGCTCCCTCTTTAATGGGACCGAGAATTCTTCTTATCATCTTACGCTCAGTTACAGCGATTTTCTGGATGTTTTGCGCTGTTAGTGTCCAAGACTCGCAACCAAAGGTGACAACTGGTCTTATCAGCGCCTTGTAGATGTCCAATTTTATTTTGCGCGATATATGAGGAGACTTGAAAATTTTGATATTGGCGTAAAATGCTCGGTAGCCTGCTGCGATCCTCGATGAAATGTCCACAGAAACGGAGTTTTGCTCAGTGATCAGTGATCCTAGGTATTTAAACTCATTCACCTTTTCATATTGAGTATCTCCTGAAATGAAGTCCCCACGAGTCTGCCTTCTCGCGGTCACCATGTATTTGGTCTTCGCTTCATTGATCTGAAGGCCTATTTGTTGGGCTGTTAATTCCAACGGGAGGAGGACCTCTTTCAGAGAGATGATGTTGCGACCCAGAATGCAAATATCGTCAGCGTATGCTAATAGCTGGGTTGATTTATTTAACTTACACTTTTACTTAATACTCAAACGGTATACATGTCCATATTCTGCAGTACATCGGAAAATAACGGAAGGACCTCAATGATAAAGCACCGAATTGATACAGGAACAGAGATGCCGATTCGTCAACCACCCAGAAGGTTACCATTGGCAAAATAAGAAGAAGTCAATCGGATGGTAACGGATATGCAGGCAGCAGGAGTAATCGAACTATCTAACATGGAGCTCAACGGTAGTATTGGTCGAGAAGAAGGGCGGTAGCATGAAATTATGCGTTGATTACCGAAAACTCAATGCTGTGACAAAAAAAGATTGCTACCCACTCACTGCCAAGAATCGGTGACACATTAGACACATTATCATGTGCTTGAATATTTTCAACATAGATCTACCAAGCGGCTATTGGCAGGTGAAAGTCCATGAGGAAGATCGCGAGCAAATGGTATTCAGTGTGGGTAACGTTCTTTGGCAATTTAATGTTATGCCGTTCGGATTATGTAATGCCCCTGCAACTTTTGAACGATTAATGGAACGCATGCCAAAGGGATTACATTGGAGGACGTGCCAAATATATTTGAACTGCATCATCATTATGGGCAAGGATTTGGACGAGCATCTAAGGAACTTAACAGAGGTTTTCGATCGGAGACAGGCTGCCGGATTAAAGTTAAGCCCAAAGAAGTGTAAACTGTTCAGAACGGAAGTAAAATATTTAGATCGTATGGTAACGGCCAATGGAATTCACACCGACGAAGAAAAGATCGCAGCGGTAAAGAGTTTGCATGAGTTGACCAGAAAGAACAAGGCATTCTAATGGAAGTATGACCAATAAAATCCATTTGTGGAACTAAGGAGACGATTTTGTGTCGCGCCAATCCTCGCATACCCTATGCCCAACGTGAAATTTATTTTGGACACCGATGCAAGTAATGACGGTATAGGAGGAGTGTTATCACAGGAAACTAATGGGCAAGAACGATTTACGTACTACTCCAAAACATTATCAAAACCGGAGCGTAATTATTGTGGGACTCAGAAAGAATTATTGGCTATAGTATAGGATGCGTTAAACATTTCCATAAATACCTGTAAGGCCAAAAATTCCATTTACGGACGGATCATGGCGCTTTACGGTGGCTGTTGCAATTCTAGAATCCAGAGGGGCAGGTAGCACGCTGGATCGAACGTCTTCAAAGCTACGATGGAAATGCCGACGCATTATCAAGACGACCATGTCCAGTAGAATGCGGACGTTGTGGTCACGTTGAAGCAAAGAAAGGCATCATCGACTTTAGGCGTATCCAAGTGCTGCCTGACAAGGATTGAACTGACGAAAAGATCAGGAAAGAGCAATTAGATGCCACAGATTTGTTGGATATCATGGAATGTAATGAAAAGGAACACCGGTTCACTTGGAGCAAGATCGCGGACAAAACTTCCAGTGTCAAGAGTTATTGGGCTCAATGGGATAGGCTCCGAATAGAAAATGGGTATTTACAGCGAATGTGGGTAAGCACAAATGGCAAAGTGAAGCAATTACTGCTGGTGTTACCGAAGAGTATCACGGAGGAAACTAATGATCGGCTAACTGCGAGAAGTGGCCAATGATTTTTAGATTTCGTATAATTTGTTGCTTAATTAAGGCCAAAACAATAAAATACATCATGTTGTGATCAATATAACCCCGTTGTCCAGATTCCAGATAAGAGTTGAGAATTTTATTATTTCTGTAATAAGTGTTACTCCTTTGTCCCGGTCCTAGTAAATATATACTGTGCAATGTATACTTAACCAAACGATTTTTTTTTATTCCAAATAAAATGCACATTAAAGAATGCTACGCAAAGATTTGATACGTCATCTTAAACATTTGGTTTAGTTAATTATAATATTTATTGTAAAACATAAATTTCATAAAAAAAATTATATTTAAAAAAAATGAGTTTCAAAACGTTAGATAAAACCCCTTTAAAAAAATTAGAAGAGCGTCATCCTAGCATGAGGCATTCTTTGAAAGATCAACAAAAGCGTGCAAAAGTGGTGAAACGTAAAGCCTTAATTCCGTGTCGTATACCAAAGTTAATGTTGGCAATGAATAAAAATAAGATACATATTTGTAGTTCTTATTATCGCCGTGGTAGATCTATGAAAAATAGGACAAAGGTACAAAAACGGGGAAGTTCCAGATCCAGAAGCCATTCAAGAACTCGCCGTTAAGGTTAACAAAGGGATTAACATTAAAAAAAACGTGTATTATAAATTGTAAATAATTTCAAAATTTATGTATTGTAATTATATATTGTAATGTATAATTATAATGTCGTTTAAATTATTCTATGTTTACAAAATAATAAATTAATTTGTGTATGTATTACAAAAACAAAAAAATTTGATTTTATTCTAACGAACGCCAAACAAAAGCCACATTGATTCTGCGTACCAAATGTCGTTCAATTAAATTTTCTTCAAAATTCTTCAATTCACTTAATTGTTTGTTCATAAGGGGTGGGAATGTGGGGCTAGCTTTGTTGAAAATTAGAAATCTTAATATTGGAAGTTATGGTTAGTATGCACATTCGTATTAAATCAAACAAAATGTCGTTATATAATATGCCAAAATATAGGAACAATACATTTTGAACACCGTTCAGTTTTTAGAAATCTATTTGTCTTTAGATAGGAAGAATTTAGCAAAGGGACTAAACACATAAAAAAACGAAAACTTTCTTGACTCAAAACTTTGCGACAATATTCATTGGTTCTAGGAACTCGTATAAGAAAATATACGGATCTAAACATACAGGGCAACTCCTGGGACAAGACGTCATCACAACTACTTTAATGGCTACAAAATAATGGCGTACCCATGGTAAGTGATGATTTCATAAAAACCATTTGGCTTAAACGCCTACAGACCCAAGCACAAGAAGTGACTACAATCACTGCTGATGCATTGTCTACTACCCTGCTGGCTGCACTGGGTGTTAGAGACAATGTCTCAAACGCAGGTTATGACCATAGCGCCTGTACGTACATCAACACACACACCATCACGGCAGCCGAGCCCAGAATCATAACCCTCACGTAACCGGATAAAATCTACTCCATTTCGAACAAACGCAAACCAAAACCAATAACGATGGTCCACGATTTTGTAGGTCATCTGACGCAAACGGCGGAAATTAACGACAAATTGTCCAACAGCACAGACCTTATAGACACAGGTGCCGACATATCTATCTTACCCCCATCGCAATTTCTGCTGTGGCAACCAAAACGCATGTCGCGGTACCAACCACCCGAGTGATCAATGCGAATAAAGCCGATTCACGGATTTATCAGTTGTTGGAAAAGTACAAAACAATAACGCACGAGCGGCGGACATTTTCAGCAGTTAAGCATAACGTCACACACTACATAGTAATTCGCGGCCTTACAGTTTTCTAAAAAACTCGCAAACTAAGCACCGAGAAACTGGCTATCGCCAAGAAAGAGTTTGAGTATATGGTGGAGCAGAACAGCAATTCCCCATTTGGTTAGGGCGTACCACCAGATGGCAATAGAGGATACGAACTTAACCGAGACAGCCATCTCAACGCCTTTCGAGCTGTATGAGTTTACTCGTACAACGTTCGTTCACTGTGGTTTCCGAAGCATTACATCACTATTCGAGGAGACTGGGTACAAAACCATCGAATTCTCGACTTTTAGCTTGCTTAATCGTGTCGCAATATTGACGACATCTCGTAAAATCAATTTAGGGGCCGCTTCGGCATCTGCCCCAGCTGGTTCGTGATCCATCTCTTGGCTATCCAACTTGTTACTCGGACAAGAAATTCGAGTTTTCTGACGGAAATCACACTTGTCGATATTGAGGTGGAAGCCGTTCTCCTGAATGCGGCTTAAAACTTCGCACAGGTTCTAGTCGTGGCTGTTTTGAAGTCGCCGATGAACGGAAAAGCGCCTTTTGCTCCGCTCATCATGCTGCTCACAACTCTTTGGAAAATTCTCGGTGCTGGCTTGACTCCTGGCTGCAACCGATTGACTTGGAAAAGTTTGCAGTTAGTGTTGATGGTCATCAGCTTCTTTGAGTCATCGTCGAGCTCGACTTGAAGGAAACGCATCTGAGAGGTCGATTTTACTGAAGAGTTTGAATGGTGATAGCAGGAGCAAAAATATCGTCAGGCGTTAGCAGTGGAAATTGTCCCGGTTCGAGCGAATCCTTTAAGCCAGTTAAGTGGTCGGCACAAATTCTAACGCCTCCATCCTTCTTCTTGACAGCAACGATTGGTGCGGCGTTTGCTGAATATCGCACGGGGCTAATCACGTTAAAGAGCTGCAGACGCTTGATTTCGTTCTCGATAGGCTCATTAGCGACAAGCGGAACTGGACTCCTTTTGGGTGCAAAGGCCGAGCGAATTGCTGGAACTCACTTGGAAATTGCTGTGAAGCGTCGAGTCGGATTTTTTACAACACGCTGGCGATGGGAATGTTCCATATTTTGAGAGCTTCCATCCAGCGGCTGCCGGGGACGTTCAAGCGTGAATTTTCGACGTAGCATGGGCCGATTTCTTCTCGTCCCTGGAGCTTTAATCGTGCTGATCGCCTGAAAGCGCTGATTGCTTGCTCTTTGCATGGCGTCAACGGTGATTCATGGCTGGTTTAATAAACTTGCGGGTGGAGTTCGATGCTGTTGTGTTCGATGCTGTTCTGATCTGCGGCTGAGTCTGCTTGTTCTTGATCGGAATCTGCGGAGGAATTCGTTCGCCGATGTGTAATTGCCGACTTTGTGATCCTTTACCTTGCAAGTTTCGCAGATTTTGTCCTAGTACGGGCAATTCGTATGCCAGTGACGTTCACTGTAGAAATAGCAATTGTTAGGAGGCTGGCCCAATTTTTCAGTTGATTCGTGGGTGGATTTCTGCCGACCTTGCTGTTGCTGTCCCTCTTTCTTTCTGAAAATTTGCATCACTTCGCTTTTCGGTGCTGAGTTTGAGTGTTGAACCATCAATTTCCCGTCCTTGAAACATAACAACCGCTTTGCTAGCTTACAGACATCGTTCAGCTTCAATCTGGCTGGGCACTGTGCTTGGATTGGCTGCTACTGCACGAGTTGTTTCGACTTCCTCGTACTTAGTGAGAAGCTTTTCGAGAATGAGTGAGTCTTCAGCTCCAGTGAGCGCTTTGACGAACATGTGGACCTTAAAATGGTCGGCTGTGCACGTGGCAATCTCGGATTTTTCGCACTTCATGTTGACTTGGCTTCCGAATTCGTCCCAACTTTCTCCTGAAACTTTAACGATGCTCAAACACTTGTAGCGGAGTGTGAAGACCGATTCTTTCCGTCCGAAAATCTTTTTTAGAATCTCGACTGCTCTCTAGAAAGAGATGGTTTATACGGTGTCTAGCAAGATACGATCAGCGAAACGTCTTTAATTCGAGGTTGACAACTTCTCAGTGAGCAAACTCACCCGCTGGTGGACCGTCAATGTCTGTGCTTCCTCTGTGAACATGTGCTCGTGGCAAGCATACAAGCGGTCGAACGTTTCGCCGTCCTCCGGGCAGTAGCCGAATTTTTCCATTTGATCGGACAGATGCTTGTGTGTTTGAGCCGCTGCTAGTCGGTGAACTGCGTCCGCTGGATTGGCTGGATCTGCTGGCGGAGTATTTCGCTGCTGAACCATTTTTTGCATGAGTGCTTCGATTTGTCGTAGGGTTTCAGCTTTCAGCTTGAGCTTCCATCAACCGTTTGACGTGTTCTTCCATAATGCCGAGGTTATGTTCATTTACCAAAACATGTTATCAAACTTTTCACTTTTTCTCGAAAGTAATACGCGTAAAATTTACTTTATCCTCGTCGCCACTCTTGTTGTGATCCTGGAGATGGTGCTATTCAGATAACTGATACACAAAGGATTACTGACAGAATGATTTATTTAATAATTTTTTTTTGGCGAGGAATATCACAGAGTGCTAGAATACCAGCATATTCGGTTGTTCCGACTGTAATCGTAACAGTTTTTATGCAGCGATGTTACTTGCACATATACCAGATCTGCTGGTTTTTGCTGCCCTTCTGCGGTTGTAGCACTAACCGCGCCGTCAATGCCGCAATCGTCTCGTCGAATTAGTTCCTTAATGTCAGCATCAATTGTCTCGTTGCCACTATAGAACTACAACTAAAAAAATTTCCGTTATAAATTTTAATAGCCTATTCAATCACTATAGGCATAAAAGTATATACAATCAACAATTAAAAATTCACCAACTCGCATTTAACAATAAAAACTCCAAGAACCAAACACTACATACGATACGAAATGCTGAAATACTCCTAATACACCATTTTCTTGTTATTTTTAAGCTATAAAATAAATACGAGTTGAATACCATGTAATGAAAACAGAGCGAAAACGAAATAACAACAAAATCTACACGATGTATGTACGGTAAAAAAACAAAAGTAATTCTCTCCCCAAAAAAGAAACAGTATATTTCGGTCACAAATACTGTAGTATTGGTGGAGTATAAAAAACCGTATCGTAACTGTGTGGTAACCATTAGTTATTTTTCTACATTGTACTACACCAAACGTCAAGCAATTTAATGAAAGCGACATTTAGCATAATCCACACGTTTTCTTTCGGAAAAGGAAAGTTTAATTGCATTTTAAAATAAAATACATAAGTTGTGTGTTATAAAATTAAATAGTTAAAGTAACTACATATATTAAATTAACAAAAGTGTTTGGATTGGAAATTCGTAAGTATATAAAATTAAATTAATACATTAGGTACCAATTAAGAATACTGAAACTAATATTTATCAACATACAGAATTGTGGTTTTATTGCAGGGGTGTGAACCCATTTTTTCATGAAATTAATGCGTTGCGACAATTATAAATACAAATTTTAATGAATTCGCAAGAGGATATTATTTTATCGGATGATGAAAGCATTTTATCAACTGATCCAGAATTGGAAAATGATTCAGAATCAATTTTTGCACACGAACAACATACTAGGCTCAAAACTGATCTGCTTCACGAATTAAAAAAATGGAAAATAAATCATAATATAAGTAATAAGGCTTTTGATGAATTATTACAGATTTTGTCTAGGCACGGTCATCTTTCAAGTCTATCAAATTCGACCAGTAAGTTCCTTTTAAATATTATAAAATTTATTTTGCTATCTACATAAATAATTTTACAATGGTTATTGCGTTTTGTTTTAGATCCTTTGAAACGTGAGGCACATTCACCAATAATGGTTGATAATCGGCAAAATTGGAAGGTTCCATGTACTTCAAATAATGCCCAAAATACATATGATATTTCTGCGCGCCTTAATACGGTCGAGCAAAAAATTGATATACATCAAATAGCAACGCAACAAGTTTTATCTAATCAAGCTGCCATGCAACAAATGTTGAATTTAATTTTAGAAAAATTACCCGGAGGTGATTCACAAATTCTAATGGAAGATTTAAAATCAGTTCTCTTGCCCATTACAACGATAGAAATGTTAGAACAGTACGAAGTCAAATTACGTAGTTGTCCAGATTTTAAAAATAAAATGGTAAGTTTACGACGCTTTTCCTATCCAGAGTACATTATTTATTCACAAATTGGTTATTATAATACCAAATTTTCCAGATTCGAGTACTGTCTCAGTTTGGCGGCCCTGATGCTAAAAAAACAACCCGTAATATTGCACGCGCAATGATTAGTGACGAAGTTTTAGTCCATTTTTCGTGGACTGGGACCAATACGAAAAAAGTGTTTTCAAGTTTTCGTGAAATACATTTAACTATAATAACGACGATGCGTAAAAAGTATCCTAACTACACGGAATATGATAATGCAACATTTTTTAAAGAATACTTAAAGCATGCGAGCACCCGTTTGGGTCGAATTGATGCTAATAAGCCATCGTTCTCCTCCATATGCACCAAGTTGCAAATTTAGTTTATGAATGTACTACATAATATATTAATTTACTATGGATTTTCGATTGAATTTTTAAATCTTTTTGATGATGGTATTAAATTAACGGCGAAGAACCCAGGTAAAATATAATTTTTACTCCGAACGTTACGAGTTACCGAGTCCCAACTCATTTTCAAAGGTTAAATATAGAACTTAAAAAATATAGATTTACATCACATTTAAATAACTTCTAGGTGTTAAAAGTATTAGGCTACTCATTATAATCACTTTGAATCTTTTGATTTATTTCACCATAATTTGAAGAAAACTGCCGAGTTCTTTGCCGGGAATTTAATGCCATACAATAGGCGTTTTCGGAAATAGATCCTGAATAACTGCAGGCTAACTTTCGACCATTAAACTTATCCACCTGTTAACGAACAAAAAAGATAACTTATTAAAAGATTAATTTAGATGTCGTTTTAATTTTTTTTTTTATAATTAGCTGTAAATACAACTAAAACATAAAAACGAATACATTATTAGGATTAATATGAATGTGTTTTAGACAAATTATTTTGTATTTCTTTGAATTAGGTATATACATATCTCAAAATTCATTTTCGACCTTTTGCTTTCATATCAAAATTTATTCTTAACTTTTTGTATGTGAATGGGATAGATAACTTGGATAATTGTTTACCAACATAACAAAAATTAAAAGTTAGCCTGAACTTATTCCGCCGTCTTACATTTGGTCACTAGAATAGTTATTGGTATCAAAATAAAAATGCAAATTGTGCTGAAAATAAAAATGAAAATAATTTTCTTTTTACTTTTATCAGTTGACATTAAAAATTAAACAAAAACATTTTTCAAAATTATTGCTAGAATAATTCTATTCGCTTTTTAACGCAAAGTGGCTGACGTCTGATGGACGATATTGAAACTAGAGTTAAAGGTGCACAGCAATCAAAAACAATTATATTTCGACAATTTTGCTGTTGATTTCGGTTCAAAACAATGTTTTATTGCACATGAAAGATATATTTCTTTATTCAGCGGTAAAATAATTCACACACAAGAATAAACGCTGAATTGCTGTTCACCTTTAAGTAGTGGCGATCGTGGTACCTCTTGCGGTGATTTAAAAGCGAATACCAACAAAAACTTGGTTTAAAACTATCCATTCCGGAGTGAAAATACACGGCATTGTTGTTGAAAAATTCCCAAAGAAAGACGGCATATATTTTCGAAAACGCCTTTTATCGAATGCATGTGCCCAAGTATGTATGTATAACAAAAATTGAACTCATAAGTTCCTACATAGTTTTTTCCATTTATCAAAATTATCGTTGGAGCTTAGGTATATTTAGTCCTATTCAGATCTTAAAAAAATTTTTTTTTTAATTGTTCTGCGCAGCTTCCAGTGATGTAGAAAAAAAATTTATAAAAATTTTGATGAGTCGCATTTATCTTAGATAGTAAACCTAAATAAAATAATAAATAATCATTCAAAATTAATAGGTGTAAAAAAATATTGCACGCCTATGGAAACAACGTCAACATTTAATTTTCGGACGTACTAAGGAAAAAAAATAACTAAATGCCAGTCATATCGATCAAAACCACAATAACGTAAAAAATTGTTAAATTGCATTAATTCTTCGATTATCGATTTCAAACGATTCTTTTAAAATAAAATTATAAAAACATTTTTTGATTCAAAACGTTATAACATATAAATAATAAAATAAATTGATATAAATAAAAACCTAACCACAGAATACCCAGAAGCGACATAACTCGGTTTTTATACGGAAAAAAGTGGACTCATTTTTTTGACCTTGGTTTGTCGAAGGTAAGATTTTTGGTTTTAAATTATCGTTCAGTGGCTGAAAATTCAAAATTAACATGTAAAATATAAGGTAAGAGCAAAAATTTCTTGGTCCACGTAATGTCGGTTCTGGTTGTTTATTATTCTGTGACCTAACGTAAAAACTGAAGTACAAATATGTACAACCTAAATATGTAAACAATTAAGCCGAAATAGTACATCACTGTGTATCCGCCATGTTTTTTCTGCGCGAGAACTGTCAGAATTCCAGCGAGATTTGAATACTACTATACATATCTAGTTCCATCGGTTTAGTATTTCTGTTTCACTTTTTATAGGAAATCTTATAATATAATGGAACTCAACCATGTACTCAGTTTCAAAAAAATGAATCATTTATTTGAAGTAGTGATACTTGGGTGTGTACTATATTCTCTCTTTCGTATGTGTGTGTATTCTCTCAAATAAAATTAACAGTGTATCACAATTTATACCATTCCTTTTGTTGACAGCTCAAAATGGTCGAATGCTTGTGCAAATTTGCACTCTGCTCGTCAATCGTCGACCATTGTGTTTACTCTTTTTGATATGAAATAATTTATAACATAAACAAGATAAAGTATTTATTTTTGCTATTTATTCTTAATTCTTATTAAGATCATCTTAAACAGGCAGTATTAGTTTAGTTAATAAATTGACAATACATTGCTTAGAGTTGTCACTCACTTGTCGTTGTCATTGTGTGAACAATTTGGTTTGAGGTTAGGATAGGATAAATTTTTTGTGTAATGGGTTCGTTTTCGCGTTTGCAAAAATATACAGCCATAGGATTGGGAATTGGTGGTGGAATAGCCGTTTATTTTTTAACAACAAAACAAGATATTAAGGGAAACAAGGTATACAATTCATGGACAACAAATACGATAGTTCCGGATAGAGCCAAATGGGATTTTAATTGGGATCATCGTGAGCCAACCAGTTTGGTAAGACCGTTAAAAACATCGAATCCATCACCCGAAGAGGAAAACAAGTTTAACGAGAAGTTGGAGGCAGAGACGCCTAAAGTTTCGCGTCACTATTTTTTGATACGACATGGTCAATATCAGGTGCACGGTGCCACGGATTTAGAAAGAGTTTTAACCGATCTAGGTCGTAAACAAGCCGATTGTACAGGTGTACGCCTTAAAAATTTACAATTACCATGGTCCGAAGTCGTTATATCAACGATGAGCCGAGCTCAAGAAACTGGAAAAATAATTTTGGGATCTCTAGCAATTCCTAAATTGCAAATTATACACGATCCGATACTAGTTGAAGGTGCTCCTATTGCACCACAGCCACCAGTTCATCACTGGAGACCTGAACCGCATGTAAGTATTTGATCAATTCTCGTTTAATTATAATAATGTAAAAGTACACAAGTCTTGTTGTAGTGTTTCGTTATATTTTGGGTTTTACTTTTAATTTTTCGGTTTTTTTTGTTTTTTTTTTTTTGTGCTAATTTATGTAGCAGTTCTTTCAGGATGGAGCCCGTATTGAGGCCGCATTTCGGAAGTACTTTCACCGAGCTGATAGTTCTCAACAAAAAGATAGTTATACATTGCTAGTGTGCCATGCTAATGTAATCAGGTATTTTGTTTGTCGTGCACTACAATTTCCACCTGAAGCCTGGCTAAGATTATCATTAAATCATGCTTCCATCACTTGGTTAACCGTTGGTCCAACCGGCCGAGTAATATTACGATCATTTGGAGACTCAGGATTTATGCCACCTGAGTACATAACAAGCAGATAAAGAATTTATTTTGTTTTATAACATATCACAATTTATAGGAATCATAAAAGTATTTTATTATAAATTTATAAATTTTGTTGAATTTCAAAAATGAATGCCAATAAAAAGTACTGTCTGTGAAAAGAATGTAAAAAATGGTTATTCTTATCAAATTCAAAGATTCGTGAACTCTATTCCATCATACAAAAATATCCCCAATACAAATAAATTCTTTTGGCCCCGAAATCACCGGTTTGGGTAATAAACTGCTGACCAATCAACCGTCAAAAAATTAAGCAGGAACTTTTCCGCTATTTTAGTTTAACCCCGTGTGATAAATACATCATATTTACACATTAAACAATTTAGGACTGTCCGGAACTTTGCCACCAAAATAACAATTGGATTACTGAAGTTATTTGGAAGAAAATCGAACCTCTCATAGCTGCTACTGTCCCACCTCGCGTCGCACCAAAAGGTCTAAAGAGACTAAGGAAATATGTAGATTGCACTGGAAAAAAAACAATATACAACCTCAAACACCATGAAAGAAAAAGCTAAATAACATTCCGTCAACACTGAAAAAACCACTACCTCAAAAACTAATTAGGGAATCTAAGAAATCATTTGCATCAGTTCTGCAACAACCACGGACTTCGCAAAAATTTCGTGGCCGAGGAACACCGTATTTTTCCTCTACGAATCCGTTGACATGCACGGTGTAGGTAGGTATTAGAAACAATAATAAACTTTCTGATGAAATAGATGGAAGAACAACCTTACATCGATATCTTAAAGCACACAAGTGCTTTGTCCATTTTAACAATTTGTGGTAATTATAAAATTAGTGCATTAGTATGCTTTAAGGTACCAATATCAGATCATCAATAAGCTGCTTTCTTGGATTGAAAACTTTTTTTTGTCGCAGAATTCGAATACCGGATGGTGCCCCTCGGAGATCCCTCGTAAGCCATCTCCCACACTTTCTTGTTTCGTCAATGATCGTTTATCGGTTTTTATTATAAAACATCTATTTCTTGGCCTATTCAGGCTAACAGGTATATCAAGACGACCAGTTCACAAGTAAAATCTTGAACTATAAATTGAGAGGACCAATGTTTCAAAGTTCTTTGTTCTTTTGGAGTAAATGTTTGTGGAAAGGCAGAACGATGAGGCTTTCCCAGGAAGACTGAACTCCTTATGTTTGGTCGTTTTGTACAAGTCCAGATCCATTAGAAGTTCGTTTACTAGTAATTTTTTTGTTAGCCTTAACTTTAAGCCGACGTAACTTTTTCCCTAAAAGGCCCAAAAATAAATCGGTTGATTTTTATTTTAAATTTAATATTTTTACAAAAATAATTGAACGGTTACATTACAAAGTTTAAATTATATCGATTATCAACTAATTGCAAAAATTCATTTTGAGTTGATTTAAGCTCGACCATCGTTCATTTGAGTTCGTCTACTACTGTTGCTAGGATGACTCTGTTGTTCTTCAAAATCGCTCTTATTCACTTTGACATCGCCAAAATCAATTACACACGTTAATTCATATATGAGGCCCCCTGCATTCTTTTAGCTAAATTTGAACACTTAAGTACAAGCGGCTCTTCTTGTTGAAATTCCAGCTAGGTACTTTTATGCATTTTAAGGTGATGAAGGATAACTAAAAACTTATTGTAGCAATTGCTATACCACCAATGAATTGAAAACAGCTGACATCTCGATCTGTCTTTCAATCGAAATAGAGATTCATTCATCTTCATACTGTACAAAAATCTCGCTTTAAACTTTCAAATACTCAACTCAAATCAGTGCAAGGATTTTGTTCAAAAAACGAGACTTGAGAGTTGCAATTTTTATCGGCTTACTAGATGTACGATACTGTTAAAATTAAACTAAACAACAATAATATTTACTGTTGTTATCTAGTACGTACCTACACGAAAATCGCAACTCTCAAGTCTCGTTTTTTGAACAAAATCCTTTCACAGGACTCATCGCTCCAAGTACCTGAATTTCAATTTTATTGTGGTTTTGGCCAGTCAAGACCGATTTAATTAAAATAATTTTTTTCTTTTTGTTTTTTCAGCATTACGAGAGCTTTCTCCGTTACCGATAATACATACCTAACTAAATCTATGCGCTAGAATTAAAACGGCGTAAGTCGACTTAAGTTCTATCAAAGAAAACAGCATATCGGCAAGTCCAATTGTTCCCAACTTCCATATAATTCCTTGTGTCATGTTTTATCATTCATGATGAAACGCCTCTCGACAGAAAGAAACAATAGGTACAATTTTGTATCTATCTCGTATTACGAGTTTCGAGAACTCGGAAAATGTTGACAAATTTCTTTAAAAAGACGCGTCGATTAAAGAATCCGCGAAATGAATCAATCGCAAAAAAATAGGAAACAATTGATAAAAATCAAAGTATGTATCCTGGAAAACTACTATTGATTTCCATACAATTTAAATTTTTTGATTCCCCGTGCAATAATTTTGTTGCGTTTCTAAAACAATTTTTTTGGTCGAGTTTAAAAAAAATCCAAGGAATTTCAATGAAAATATGATAAAAAATTATTGTTTCCCATTTTTTTATATCTAGTTTTCGATCCGCGTTTGATTTGCTCTTGCGAATTCAATAATCGACATGAGAATCTTTTTAATCATTACGAGTCGTCTGTGGTACTTAAAAAGTGATACGAGTAAAACAAAAAATTCGGAATGCTTACATAATCGCACCGCTGACCAGTCAGTAGCACTCTTATAGTGCCACGTTAGTGTTTATGCTGTACATACATACTCATGACAAGACCACGATGCAGAAATTCCAATTGTCAAGGTACCTAGTTAAGAATCGGTCCAACAGATATGACTCTTCATTGGCCAAATTTGGAATTCTTATTTGATGAATTACGAATTGAGTCACATTTGTGGGAATGGTGTAGGTATTCTTTTTGAGGCCACACCGCCACTTTATCCATACAACCGCAAATTGGCTACGTGTTCCAGTACCAAAATGTTACTTCGCCCTCGATAAAAATTAGAATACACGGTGTGTATTTCGACGTGAATAAAACTTGTTATTTATACTTTTTAGTTTTTATTATTTTGAAATTCAATGAGATATTTTATTTATATCAACCAATAAACCGTTAAAAGGAAAATACATTTGTTTTATGTCAATCTATAATCCCAATTTGTATGTCTTACGTGTGAAGCCAACGAAAATGGAGTGTCTTTATTTGTTTTTTCTTTGGTTGCGGATTGCGTTAATGACTGCTTAATTGAATGAAACCCAGTGGATTGAAAAGGTGATATTGGCGTACACAATGTTTGGCCCAAAAGCGGATTTCTTTGTTCATTGCTGCTCACACAAATTGTTTTCTGATTTGTTTCGCTGTGGCACGGATCGGGATGAGACATTGTGGAATGATTCAAAAATTTGTCAGTGAAATGCCTTAGGCCGATATTACACATCATATTTCTACAACGTAGAAATATTTTAGTATTTTTATGACAAAATAACTATACATACTGTTGAAGCAACAACAAAAAGCATCAAGAGAGACAGTCTCAATGTCTCATCATAATAAACACCACTTAAAAAACGTTTTCCTTTCTTATATTCTGTTATCTAGAAATACAAAAAAATTTAAATTTTGAATTATATCGAGTCAATTAACCAAAACTTACCATTAACAAATTTTTTTTTTTTTTTTTTTTGTATTTCGTTTGCTCAGGTCTAGATATTTCTATCCACACGACCTAATGGTGTTTATATAAAACGGTTAGTCCAAACTTCCAGAAGGAAGTATGGATGTCCCGAGTCTAATTTTATTTTCACTGAGTCGCACTTTGTGATACCACCGAACAGCACGGATATTATGGGCCTTAGACATTAATAATGCAGTACCCAGTACCACTATCTATTTTATTAAGCTGATAATTGTGATACCCTCGCTTTTGTACACGATATAACGGGCCTTTTACGATAATGCGCAGTACCCGGGACCACCAGCTTAATAAAGATGTTAACACTACAAGATCTATATTGCGACTGACCATTAACAAATTAATTTAATTATTTTTTTTGACGTTTACCATTTGTGTATAAAACAAGCTGAATAATATTATATTAGGTATGATGGTACACGTTCAAGACGATTGGAGACATGATTTTAGACAGTGGGCACGATAGTTTGTTTTATTTCCGATAGATACATTTTATATGTATTTCTTATGGACAAGGTACTGGGTGAAAAACTTTATTTAATTTCCGATAGGTATCGCATGACGATTGGACACGTGATTTTAGACAGTGGGTACGATATGTTTGTTTTATTTCCGATAGATACGTTTTCTATGTATTTC
The DNA here is from genome assembly GCA_963556165.1 of Tipula helvola. Classification (NCBI taxonomy): domain Eukaryota; kingdom Metazoa; phylum Arthropoda; class Insecta; order Diptera; family Tipulidae; genus Tipula; species Tipula helvola. The sequence goes on from OY744481.1 coordinate 371,915,605, forward strand.
TTATGGACAAGGTACTGGGTGAGAAACTTTATTTTATTTCCGATAGGTATCGCATTTTGTACTTTTCCAATCGCCACTTTTTCTTTGAAAAACTGTAGTATGTACATACATTTTAAAAATAATAAAAATTATTCCAGAACTAACTTTCATTCCACACAAAAAAACCGTGTGAAAATGTATCGTAAAAATAAAAAATAATTTTTCAAAATTAAAGTAAATTACAATACGCTTTATGGCGTTAAGCAAAAGTAGATGTCACTACCGCTGTGAATGTGGATTAAGCTCTCAAATTATTAAAAATTATACCCCGAAAAAGCTTGTGAATTAAACTTTTGATAAATAAAATTATAATAAAACCATTAATTAATTTGGCCATAAAATGTTACACGCCTATTTCTTAGAAAAAAGTTTTGTTTTGACATTTAACCCACATTCACATTGCTAGTGTCACCATTTTAGTTACATAAATTAATAAAGCGTATTCAACAGAGTTTTCAATCATGAAAAATCGTAAATCTTTTTACCAACAACAACAACACAAAAAAGCTTGTGTCCCAACCCTCCCAACATAATACTATAATATATTTTTCTTTTACGTGACGCATTGGATTGGATTCCATTTTTAGGTTTACGGGCTCTAAATCATTCGTTTGTTCGTCGACGATTGATGCGTAGTCGATTGTGCTTCCTATCCTATGTGAACTTGTTCGATACGTGAAAGAGTATCTGCGTCTACGACGACGTTGTTGTCCCCCGAAATATAATGAATATCTGATGTATGTATGTATATTGCGCTATGAAGTCTAAGTAACGGCGTTGTCTTGTTGAAGCTTTTCGAGATTTTGACATAGTGAGAACGTTAACGGTTTATGGTCAGTAAATAGAATAAATTCTCGACCTTCGACAAAATTTTTAAAATGTTTCGTAGGTGAATAAGCAAAAATTTCATATCGTACGAACTGTAGTAGGTTTAGGTGTCGTTTAGCTTTCGCAAGTAGAAGAAAAGTGCTGCTCTTGCTGCTGTGTTCGACGCGTCGACAGAATGGCGAATTGAGCGTTTGGGATGGGGTATGCCAGCTGAGTATACTTTCCAAGCTTTGCTTTGCATGTTTCAAACGCCTTTGTGAATTCATCGAATTCGTTCTTGTTTTATCGCCCTTTTAACTCGTCGCCTGGTCGTGTGCCGTCTTTGGTAAAAAGATTCGACAGTAATTTATCATCCACAAAAATCGGAGAACGCCATCCTTTGTAGTTGGTCGCGGAAAATTTTGAATTGCTTCTACTCTATGTGTATCGGGCGACATGCCGTTTGCGGTGATATGGAATCCGAGGAAAGATATTTCGTTCTTTCTGAATTCGTACTTGTTTATATTTAACACCAGTACCGCATGTGTTTGAGATGTTCCTTCGTATTTTGCGAGGCGATCAGAAAATCGTCGATGTAAGGAAACAGAATGCCAGGTCTCGAAATATTGAGTGAACGAACTGTTGGAAAGTTTGAGCCGCGTTACATAGCCCAAATGTCATCTAGGGGAACAATCCAAAACGAGTGATTATTGAGGTTTTTTTCGATGTCTCGTTCATCGATAGGGTCTTGGCGATAAATACGGATGTGGTCGATTTTTGAAAAATTGTTCATGACTTGAGTTGATGTATGGAATCGGTCACAAAGGGAATTTCACAACGGTCCTGTAGTCACCGCATAATCGCCAGTTCCCATATCTTTTTTTAGAAATATGTAGTGGACTCGCCCGATTGCTTTTAGAAGGTCGGCACATGCCTAGTGCTGTCCAAGCTTCAATTTCGACCTTGGCGATTTTCGTTTTATCCGCATTTAAACGACGTACCTTTGCGTGACAAGGTTGACCAAATGCCTCGATATACAATGAGTGACATTGTAATTCACTGTGGGAACACATTGGTCGACTCGCCGGTGATTGTTTTGAACTCGTGTAGTAGTTCCAGAATCTCAGGAAGTTCTGAATTAGATTTGGTTGTTGTTATACCGTATGACGGAATTTATATTTGTTCTCGTTTGACGTCGAGTTTTGTGTTAGGGTCGATAAGCTTCTTATTTTGACCATCGATTGATAACTCAAAAGACCGAAATGTGATAGAAAATGAGTGCCTAGAATGCGCCAGTCGACTTTTACCAAGACGAACTTTCATGTCAATCGTCTACGAAGACCTATGTTAAGTGCGAGGTTTTTGGAACCGTGCGTGTAGCAATTATCGTAGAGTTACCGGGGATCCCTTCTTTTTATATATTTACAAAATATATTTAGTTAAAATCCACTTTTGTTAAAATCTATCTTTAGTTTTAGTATGACAGAACGCGTTTCGAAATCAAAATTCTCCTTCAGAAAAAGTGAAAAGTAGATTATATCCTAAAAGATGGATTTTGTCAAAATGGATCGTAATGTAATGAATTTAGTGGCTAACTTTTTGCCGCGAGCAATTTAAATGTAGAGATTGGAGTTTCCGGGGTTTGTTGGTGGTCTTACTAAAACATCGGCGCAAGTATCGATTAGGGATTGTAATTTATTTTGAAAATCGAGTATAATTTATCTCTATAATTTTTCTTTTACAACTGCTTAAAAGTTCTTTTGTACTTGGGCGCTGCTTAATTATCTGTCTAGTCAATATTCAGGCTCTTATTATGAACCTGATAGGGGTTGGGTAGGATATCCCGGTTTTCAAAATCCCGGATTTAAAATCCCGGATTCAAAATCCCGATTTTCAAAATCCTGGTTTCCAAAATCCCGATTTTCAAAATCCCGGTTTTCAAAATCCCGGTTTTTAAAATCATGGTTTTGAAATTTGAAAGACGTAGTTTTTTTAATTCGAGCCGCGCTTTTTGGTGAAGGAAAATTTTATAAAGTAAAATAAAAATCGGGATTTTCTGAAAACCGGGATTTTTATTTATGCAGAATCGGGGTTTTGAAAACCGGGATTTTGAAAACCGGGATTTTGAAAATCAAGATTAACAAAAAAACCGGGATTTTGACAAACCGGGATTTTGAAAACCGGGCTTTCGTTACACACCCACCTGATAGTACAGCCGGCCGGTGCGCGATACATATTATATGGCTCATTACTCTCCCTCCTAGATGTTTACTATAGCATGTGTTCTGCTAGAAAGACTATAGCATTGATACTCAAGGACTTCGATAGGGCAGTCCCACTCCCGTATATTCCTTCTATTCCTGCCCCGTCTTCCGTGTTGATTTTACTCTTACGAGTTGCTGGGAATGGAAAGTCGCCTATACTCGTCACTCACCTTTACTACAGGAAGGTGAAATAAAACTGGAGGGATCCAGAGTCCGCATATACCGGTTTAACCAATATTTTTGGGTTTATCATTTTCTTTTTATTATTTCAAATTTTTTTTAATCTTCGTCGTCAATATAATGCTGTATCTTCTCAATTAAAATATACATACATATGTATTTACTTTTTATATACTTTACTCAACTTAGCACTGAGCTTAAATTGTTCAGCTAATATCTATTCAAATACTTACCCCGATGGTTGCAGTTGAATCTCCAAACGAGTCCAAATTAAAACACAATTTTTTTTTTATCCTCATTAATATAATATTTTATTATATATAATAAGTTAAACTAAATTATATATTTAAATATATTACGTAAATTTATAATTATACGAATTTTAAAATTAAAGAGTTAATTTTATAAATATATGTAACTCAAAAAAAATAGTAACTAACAAATTAATAATTGTACTAACAGCAATCGTAATAATAAAATAATAAATAAAATGACATTTAAGATTAAAATTTTAAAATATTACAAGTTTTCGTTTAAAACTGAAATTAAAATTATTAATTATATTAAATGTTTTAAGAACAATTTTTTTTTTAGATTTATTTATATAATATTTTTAACATTTTTTTTTCGTTATTTGTATGTATAATATGCTATTTTTTTTTTTTTTTTTTGGAAGGTACTATTTAAATATTTTATATTATATTATATAAATATATATAGGACTCTGTGGTGATTTTTATTTATTTATTTGCTTAAAGTGCAAATATTTATTATTAATTTATTTAAAAAATTAAAAAAAAAGAAAACTGTATTCGTATTTTATTTATTAATTATACAATATAATGTATTGGCAGAAAATTTTACAAATATTTTAATTTAATTAATTTTTATATACAAAATATTTTTTTCGTCGTGTTTAGGTTAAATTTGTTAAGTTCTTTTCTCAATCAATTAAATCACCACAGAAATAAAAAAATAAAAAATAAATTAGTCGCTAAAAAATATTAATTTCTTATATAATTAAAGACACATAACTCGTTTTACATTTTTTTTATAGACCTCCTTACAAAATTAAAGCTTAATAAATATTGAGTATTCCGGGGAAGGGGTCACCACCAAACTTAATTAGATTTTCGTTTGTAATTTTGATTTTTCACTAAGCTTTGTATGTTTAAAAATTTTCTTATTTAAAAAAAAAAATTAATATTTAAATCGTAAATATTTTCCATTTTTTTGGTTGCGTGAGGTAAATAATTTATATTATATATTATATATATATATATATATGATTTAAATATTAATTTATATAAATATATGTACAGTAAAACCTCCTTAAAAACATATTATTTAACCGTTTCTATTTAATTTATTTTTTTTTACCTAAATTCGTTTTAATTCATCTAATTGCAATATTTATTTATTTTTAGTAATAATTTATATATTTTTAGTTCGTCAGGATTGTTTTTTTTTATAAATTAATAATTAATATCACATTTAATTAATATTAATTTTTAGTATTAATATAAAAAATCTATTAACTTGCAAAAGGAATAATTTTTATTTATTTACTATAGTAATTAAGAATTTTTTTTTGTTTAGTTATTTTGCTTCATTCGTTATTTAGTGTTACAATAGAAAGTGCTCTCCAAAAATACCATTTATTTTCACCAAAAAAAAAAAAAAAAATTATTTCTTTATAGCACCGTTTTTTTAGAGAAATTCTTTTTGTGTAACGGGAGGCTTTACCGATTCAAAATACTTAAAATTAATTTTGTTTTTCTAAATCTAGACCACTGTTATTGTATATAGAAAACATTGGCCTAGAGGGACTCGTTTAAAGATTTATTATATGTAATTACATAAAACACATCAAACTTTTAATTTATTAGATTGTTTGTAAAAATTATAAAAAAATGTATTTGTTTAAATTATTTATAAAAAATTTATACAATAATTTAAAATAATAATAATAACCCCAAAAAAAAAATTAATAAGGATAGGGATACGATTTTTTTCTTGTGTATATTCCATCTAGTCCTTTTTTGATTTATTATTAATTAATTTATATAGTTTTAACATTATATTTAATATGTTATTATGTGTATATTTTATTTTGGTTAGCATGAAATTGAGAAAGTTAAAAATAAATTAATATTAATTAATTTTAGAAACATATAAGGTTACATTTGTAAAGTAGTAGTTTTTAAAAAACAAGCGAAATTTTTATTTAAATATTTAAAAAAAGCATTTTCATTATTAAAAAAAAATATTTTTAATAATTAAATGGAATGATATGGAATACGAGAACGGGTTTCGAACATGGTATGGAAATCAACTTAATTATTTTCGTTCTGTAATAATCTTAAAGATATTAAGAATTTGTTTTAATTGAAATGGTAAATATTAGAGTATTATTTACTACCCATTTTTTTACTTACCACTATTATATATTTCTTACGTCACTAGTTTTACTAGACTAGATATGGTATTGGAAACCAGGGTCTTATATATTTGTTAAACGTAAAAGGTAATTTTATTTTTTGCAATTCCCTAAAAGATGAAACTTCTTAATGCGCAAGGAAAACCAATGCTCTGTAATTTCATTTTAAACTTGATATCTAAAAAAAGATGAGTACTGTTTAAAAACTACTGTTAATTGATTAATCAACTTTAACGGCTAATTTAATAATGTAAACTTTGAACTGTTGCTGTAATTCCAAATTTAATTCTTCTACCTCGCGAGGAGACTTATTGTAGACTTTATTGACTTATTTGGAAGAGTTTTCACAAATTCACCATGACATTTCAAAATTAGTTTCTGATTTAAATTACGTTTTGCTGCTGTTATTTTACGTTTTGCTGCTGTTATTGAATAACTTAATTTAAATAGAATAAACACCAAATGCTGATGTTTTTTCATTTTTATATTTGTTTTGGATCACAAAATTTCTCTCAAATGTATGGTTATGTTGTATAAACGTTGTATAAGCCTTGGTTTGAATTGGACCACTGTTATGTATACATGTAGCTGTATAAATTGTAGTAATAATATGTATACATGTAGACATATTATTAGTCGGTTTGTAGAGGAGATATTAAAGTGTAACATAATCATTTTAAATGTGTACAATATACGCTCTACTGAGTAAAAGTAAGTATCACATAGGCAGTTTACTACTGTTGTACACTATGTGCCCGCCATATTGTATTTATATTGTACACAATAAAGAAACACGATAACCTAAAAATATCTAAAAGATAACGAAATAATAATAGTGACATAGCAAAAATAAAAAAATAATACATACTATAATTCATCACTTATAAGAAAAATTGAGACACGAAAAGAAAAAATAGTATGAAATAATTTGGATGTGGACAAAACCACATGGAAAATAAAAAAAAAGTGAGATTAGGTAATAACAATATTTAATATAAATAAATATTAACACAACAATACGGCTTATTTGAATCCTCTTTAATTTCACGTCTTTATCCAATCTGTTGGAGCTGTTGTCTTTGGTCGAAGATTGCGAGGTCGGTACATACAAAGGCAGAGTTGATTACGTATACAATAGCAGGAATAAACCAACGAAAAATTATAGTTGAGTTGATAGCAATGGATGACAATTCGACTTTTAAGTAAATAACGCAAATAGCTTTAGCAATAGAATTGATATAAAATGACTTAATTGCACTAGATAAAAGCGTGGGGAATAATAACAATGTCAATAAAGTAAACTTTCATCATCGGGGCGCTCACATAAGTCGGGGAAACCAAAATCAACGGCATGGTACTTATCAAAGTAGCAGTCGAAATATCAGCAGACAACGCAGTAACATAAGATGCTTCAATTGCGGAGACTGGAGTCACATATCAATACAATGTACAGCTCAACAACAACAGCCGGGACCATTGTACCAGAATAAAGATAAGTTTTTTAGTTATACACCTAGAAATAATAATTATAGAAATAATATGATAATAATAGTAACAATTATAGAAATTATAGTAGTAGCAATAATAGAAACAATAGGGATAAAGGATCGTAGAAATAAAGGTAGTAACAGAAAGTGAATGTTTAGAAATTTCTCTTCTTTCGAGAAGGTCGACAATTTTGCATTATACGGATCACAAGCCGTTGATGACATTCTCATTTTCGAAAAAGAGCTACAAATCACCACCACGTTAAGTCCGGTTTTTAGAATACGTCAGTCAATTCACTACGGACATACGTTATGATGTTGGGGTTAATAAAAGCGTTGCAGATTTTCTAGCCAGGATTATTTTAATTACCAAAAATGAAATCGACTTCGAATGTAAAGCCAAGTCACAAAGTGTCGATGCCGAAATCAAATCAATAATTAACGGCACAGCAACGGGATCACAGTGTCACTCAGCTTAGTCGCAATACCAGGTTCATCTTCACATATTTACTATGATAGTTTATATAACCGCATCCGACCATTCATCACTTCCGAACATAGACGTCTCATCATTAGGAAACTATTATGGTAATTTGACGCATCCGGGTGTTAGAGGAACAAGAAAGTTAGTCGCGGAATGATTCGTTCGGCCAGCTATGAATCGTGACTGTAAAAATTTCGTTAACATTAACTCGTGTTTCATTCCCGAAAGTTTCTGAAAATCGGTCTTCAAGAGTACTGGATTTGATTTACAGTGATATATGCTTATTGACGATTTCTCACTATATACAACAGTATATTTGCTGAGAGAAAAGTCTGAGGCATTCCAGCAATTTAAAGAATTCCACCAGTATGTCCAAAATAAATTTGGAATGAAAATTAAATGTATTCGAACAGATCGCGGCGGAGAGTATATAGACAAAGAGTTCGTACAGTATTTGAATACGAACGGAGTGAAAATTCATCGTACGGCACCTTATTCTCCTCAACAGCACGGAATTTGCAGAACGAAAAAATCGTAATTTGATAGAAATGGCCCGTTGCATGCTGCTTGATGCTGGATTGGAACATCGATTTTGGGGTGAAGCGATTGTAATGGCGAATTATTTACAAAATATATTACCGTGGAAAGCAATAAGTCGAACTCCTTTCGACGAAACAAGAGATTATTTATAGTTTCTTGCATTTACCTGAAAAGCATCAAAATGTATAGAGGAGGAAGAGGTCGTCAAAGACCTAATAATAATTATAATCCGCCACGACAACAACAACAAAGGCGTGAAGAATATTATGAAGAAGAGCAATATGTCCAAAATCGAGCGCCGCCACCAATGCGAGGTCGCAATACCAACAGAGGACAAGCACGAGTACACAGAGCCGAAGCAGGCCGTGTCAAAACCGGAGAGGCACAAGTAGCCCAAGTCGCAAAAGACTTAGATACTAGACTATTCGCTGAATTCGACGATATATCGAAAGCATTTTCAGCACTTAACATCACCGCAACCAAAAGAGCACAAAATTTATCAATTAATGTACGAGGAATTGGCTTCTTATTGGTTCGCTTAATGAATAGGATATCAGCTCAAACTAACCAAGTTTTTCCATTAGCTGAATTTTATCGAGTGTCAATGTTACAACTTCAAGCTAAGAGTAACGAAGTGACATCGAAGCAACATCAAATGGTTGCAAATCCATACCCGGCATTTCCGTTATTACCAATGGAGATAGACAGAATTGTACGTGCTATTACGGTGAATTTATCACCAATCACAATGCTCATCAATGGATTCGGAAATTTCGTACATATGGAAACACAGTATTATCCAATACTAACAAACGAAATTGTACCAACCCTCTCAGGCTTGAGAACATATGTTGAGAGAATGTCCAACAGAGAAACACCATTAGCTGAAAGAGTCACAGCCAATCAACTCAATGCCATACCCAATGCCGTTTGGGTCAATCATGTACTTGTCAATCCAGCCGAAGTGATACCACCAGGATACGGAGTAAGACACGTTAGTCGAGATATCGATATTGTCGTATCGATATTAACTGTAGAAAGCCATTTTATGTAAATTTAAGACGATTTGGTGCAAAATGTTTGTACGAGTTCAAGATGCGCAGAGTCGGAAATTAGATTCGAAAGCGGAACAGGCAATTTTGTTGGGTTTTAATTCTAAATCGAAAGCATACAGGTGTTTCGTGAAAGTAAAACAGAAGATTGTCATTTCTCGAGACGTTAAATTCACAGATGATACAGCGGCAAAACATAACCTACTAACAAAGCTAGCTCTCAATCAACGCAATGATGATATCGAGGCGGGCAGAGAAGATTCTTATATTTACGTTAATTTAGACGATCCTCAACCGGAAGATGACAACGAATACACAGAAGTTATTCCAACGGAGACCGTTATTTCCAGTCTGAACAGTGATAATACTACCGACGAAAACCTAGATAATGATGTTTTTGCCAGTAACTCGTCGCTTGAGCTACTAAGACGATCTGATCGTTCGACTATTGGCAAACGTCCAAGACGTTTGATTGAGGAAATCAGTGTTGTTATCAATGGCGAACCATCCAACTTTAAAGAAGCTATTTTCTGCACTCAAAAGGATTATTGGATTGACGCCATGGAGGAGGAGTATGCATCGCTGATTAAAAATGATACCTGGAAGCTGGTAAATTTGCCTGAAGGAAAAAATTTGGTCGGCTGCAGATAAATCTATAAGTTAAAAACTATAGTGCTGATGGAAAGATGCAGAAATATAAGGCTAGACTGGTAGCGCACGGCTTTAGTCAAAAATATGGAGTTGACTACGATCAAGTGTTTGCACCTGTCGCAAGACACACAACATTTCGAATTTTGCTTTCAATTACAGCGAGCAGAAAAATGATGGTTAATCATTTTGATGCGAAAACCGCGTTTCTGAATGGCGACTTACAGGAGGAGATTTACATGCATCAGCCACCTGGATATATAGCCTATGGAAATGAGGATAAGGTATGTCGTTTACACAAAAGCATTTATGGTCTGAAACAGTCAGCACGTGTTTGGAATGAGAAAATGCATGACGTACTCATCAGAGCAAAAATGACGCAGAGTAAAGCTGACACTTGTTTATACACTTACCACGGACAACGTGGCTACATGTTTGTATTAACATATGCCGATGATATATTGGTTATTTACGACACAAAAGAATACGGCGATAATTTTGAGAAAACGTTAAGTTTGAATTTCAATATCGACAATCTTGGTTTGGTCACTAAACATGATGATTTCTATATGCTTGACTAAGAGCAGTACATTTTGAATGTTGCAGGAAGATTTAATTTGGAAAAATCCAAACCGACTGATATTCCACTTAGTCCATCGTGTCACAAACAAATCGATGAGGAAAAATTGTTGGACAATAACAGGTACCGTGCAGCAATAGGATGTTTGTTATACATATCGACGAATACTCGTCCTAATATTTCTGCAGCCGTTGTAATATTATCACAGAAAGTAGAATCACCGACGCAGTCTGATTGAAACGAAGTCAAGAAGGTGATTCGTTATCTTAAAGGTACATCGAAACTACGTCTGAAATTAGGATGTGAGACAATTAGCAAGGAACTAGTTGGATACGCTGATGCGAATTGGGCAGTAGATCGCCAAACACGAAAGTCCAATTCTGGTCACATATTTTTGTTAAATTATGCAATTAGCCGGTCTGGCAGACGGCAGGATTGTGTAGCCTTATCATCGACTGAAGCTGAGTTCATCGCATTGTCTGAAGCTTGCAAAGAAGCGATTTGGATCCAGCGCATTTTAAATGATCTTCACTGGCAAGGAAGTCAATCAACAAAAATCTTCGAGGACAACCAAGGCGTGATTAAAATGATAATTGATGAAAAATTGAGCAACCGTCCAAAGCACATTGATACCAAATTTTTCGGATATAAAAATACTTGGGTTATATAATATAATAATTTATTACCGCTTATTCACCGCAAAATAAAATAATTAGTTAGTATGGAAGGACTAAAACTACCAAAACATTTAAACACTGCGCATCCAGATATGTCTACGGAATGGAGAAATTGGTTACGTCAATTTGGATCGTCGGCGTAAAGTATATGAAACATTTAAGCTGAAAGATGACGACACGAGAACGGCAAAACAATTAACAGAAGAATTTTCAAATTACTTCACAACGAAAGTCAATGTGACTTACGAAAGGTATTTATTTAATAAGATAGTTCAAAAACAAAATGAATCATTTCACAAACAATCAAATGTGCTTTCGAGAATTTAGAAGAGGAGTTACTCAAAGACAAAATCGTAATAGGAATTTTGTCTGATAAAATAAGAGAACGTTTATTGTCGGAATAAAAGTTAACGCTTCGGAAAGCAATTAATTTATGTCTTGCTAATGAAATAGCACACAAGCAAGCATATCTTATATGCATAATTCCGAAAATGTAGAAATTAGTGACGTAAGAAAAAGTCAAAATAAAAAGAATGCAAATAATTATTCCAATAAGAAAATAGATAATAATAAGTTTTTTTGTGTACGATCTACGATGCAATAATAGTTACGGTCGTCAGTCCGAAAAGTTGTCCCGCGTTTGTTAAATTTTATTACAAATGTAGAAAGAAAACATATATGTAATGACAATGTTGACACATTTGTGAAAGTACATGTAAAAACACGTCGTGCGGATCTACCTTAAATGTACGAGAGATTTACAAAATAATTCATTCCTTTGTTAACCGCATTTATGCTTACACGAATACGATGCTTAAATAAATGTAATTAAAGCACAGAAAAGAATGATTCTTTTCTGTGATTAAAGTATAAACTAAAAACGTGTTTCTTTTACGACGATTCAGAAAGTTAAATTTACAATAGTTTTGGCGACGAGAACGGGATAATTAAACAGTGTGTAATTAAGATAAGTGAATATAAATAAATTAAAATGTTAAGTGCTGAAACAAAAAATATGGGGATTGAAAATTTTAACCCCAAAGTAATTCGATTTTCAAGATGGATCCTTCGGTTGGATGACATCTTTAAATTGTGCAAAGTTGAGGACGTCGAAAATAAAAAAGTATATTTACTACATTACATCGGCGCAAGAAACTATGATATGTTGTGTGATAAAGTTGCGCCAGCCAGCATTAACGATAAAAATTATGCGGAAATAAAAAAATGCTACAAAACCACTTCGAAATTTAAAAAAATGAAGTAGTAGAAATATACAAGTTCATGAAGAGGAAACAGAAGGACAATGAAAACATTGAAGATTTTATCCAGGACTGAGAAGTTTGGCAACATCATGCTGTTTTGGCGAATACTATTTAGATAAAGCAATTAGGAATTAAATTGTGATGGGTGTAAAAATTGATCAAATTCAACAAAAACTTCTAGAAGACGAGAATTTAACATTACAAAATGCGGTCAAAATCGCAACCGCGATGCAATTATCAAAACGTGGTGGTGATCAACTACATAAGAAATGGGTAGATGACGTTCAACTAATTCAACAACGGAATAAGGTAAAAAACCAAATTGTAAATCATAGTCATAGGTATAGTAATAATATAAATCAAAATAATTTTAATATGAATAATCAAAGTAACAATTACATAACCTCAAAATTTTCAAATAGTTCAAAAAATTATTGTTTTCGTTGTGGATTTTCGAACCATTTAGCGAATAAATGCAAACATGTAACAACTAAATGTAATTTCTGTAGTAAAGTTGGTCACTTAGAATCAGTTTGTTTAGCAAAAGATAATAAATTTCAAAATAATAATACTAATATTCATAAGTATAATTCACAGTTTCACACAAAGTAAGTCATACCAATTTTCTGGATGAAGTACGAGTACCGTATGATAAAGAAAATAATTATAAGATATGTGAAGAATATATATCAAATATATTAGCTATTAATGATCAAGGTGATAGTAAATTTTTTATTGAATTATATGTTAATAATATTCCGAATTTTAAATTAGAAATAGATAGTGGATCGCCAGTATCATTAATTAGTGTAGCGGACAATCAAAATATTTTAATGAAATGAATTTAGAAAAAACGGATCGTATTTTTAAATCGTTTTGTGGTAATGAAATTGCATGTGTGGGTAGAATTAAGGCTAATGTTTATCATATAAATAAAAGTTATGAGCTTGTAGTGGTCACATCATATTTACATTATTTTAATTTCAACTCATAATATTTAATTTAACATTAATAAACATAATCACTAAAATTCCGAGCTATCGGTTTTCCGGGTTTTCAATATTGCCTACAGGCATATTTCTGTACAACCCTGATTTCGATAAATTATAAAAAATGTTTTGTACAACCCTAGCATTTAAGTTTTTACATTTAAAGCCGGTATTCCATTGTGAAAAAATGTTGATCAGCAAAAATATATTGAGATAAAAATATAAAATCGGTTGTTGTATGAATGAGATACCCAACGTCATCAGTAAACATTTTTATTACAAAAAAGTTGTGGCTGTGTTATGCCTCAATTCCATTGTGAAAAATTGACTGAGCTGACTTCAGTTGGAAAAAGACAAAAAAAAATAATCCAGCAGAGTGACAAAGACAAAGTATGTTGTTATTGTTTTTTTTATAGCAAAATTTGTTTGACACATTTTGACAGCAAGCAAAAACATAACCAAAAATTATTAAACAAAATTAGGTATTAGTGTAAATTCTATTATTTTCACGTTTCAAAATAATCTAAAAAAATAATTATCATTATTACCCACATCAAAATTATTTTTTTCGAAGATTATCCGTCATAAAATACAAAATTAAAAAAATCTTTCCCGTAACAATGCCACACTATTGTTTATTAGTATTTTGACAGCAAACAAACACATAACCTACAATTAATTAACAAATTAAGTATTATGTGTTAATTCAATTATTTTAAGTTTCAAAATTATCTAAAAAATTAATTATTATTATTACTCATATCAGAATTATTTTTTTCGAACATTATCCATCATAAAATACAAAATTAAAAAAATCTTTCCCATAACAATGCCACACTATTATTTTATATGTTTTGACAGCATACAACAACATAACCTAGAATTAATTAACAAATTAAGTATTATGTGTTAATTCAATTATTTCTAGTCTCAAAATTATCTAAAAAATTAATTATTATTATTACTCATATCAGAATTTTTATTTTCGAATATTTTCTGCCTTAAAATACAAAATTAAAAAAAATCTTTCCCATAAAGGTGCCATACTATTAAAATTAATAATGTGTGCGAGAAATATTTCTCATCGGTACACAATATTTATGTCCTTGTATTAGTTGGACTGCCATAAATAGTTCTCGATTTGAACTTTTTTTAAATTTTGATATCAGTCCACTAACACAGACACATCTTTTTTGTAAGTAAAATTTTGACTGACTCCGTTGGGCATCTCGTTCACGCAACCATCGATTTTATATTTTTATCTCAAGTTATTTTGACTGACAAACTTTGTTTCACAATGGAATTGAGGCTTTAGTGTGATGCCATAATTATTGACAAAAAGTATCAGATGGAGTACTTTTATTGCAACCCTCTAACACATCTATATAAATTTTGTGTACGATGATAACATATTTCTCGCACACACTATTAAATTTCATAGTACGTCATTTTTATGGTAAAGATATTTTTTATTTTTTATTCTGTGACGGAAAATAATTGAAAAAAATAATTCTGATATGGGAGATAATAATATTTAATTTTTTAGATAATTTTGAGAGGTGAAAATATACGAATTAAGCATAACGCATAATTTTGTTCATATTTGCTGGTTATGTTTTTATTTGCTGTCAAAATTTATCCATGTGATTTTGCTATAAAATAGAAAATAAAAAAATTGCTTTTTCTTTGTCACTCTTATGTAACATTTTTTTTTGTCTTCTTTCATTTTTTTCAGCAGTCAGTAAATTTTTCATAATGGAATACAGGCTTAACATGTGCACGCACACAAGAATACATAGACACGTATGCAAGAACGGACGCCATAGTTATCGCGTTAAGAATTAATTATTGTATTTCATTTTTATTAAGTTTGTGTTAACTTTAAAATCATTTATTTTTAATAACGAAATTATTTAAAGAATAAATAAAGTGTTGTTAAATAAAATATATATTATCCTTGTTTGTATTCACGGGATAAAAATTGTGTGGGACATTTATATTTTGGAGTCAGATATATACATCGTGCCGTATTACGCCGACAACAAAACGGTGTACAATTGTACGGCATACCAAAATTCGGGTTATCCCAACTCATAACCCATAATTGTTTCAACATTACCACAATTGGTAACCCCAACGTCCCTAAAAGCTTTATTTCTATGTAGTAGTTTCTAATCGTCATCCAATACTAGGCCGGGAATGGCTGAGGGAGATTGAAATTAACTGGGATGTATATTTAAACAATTCAAACGTGATGGTAAATCAAATAGCATCAAGCATGCCAAGAATCGCGACCGTTACCAATAAAAGTACCTATACATAAATGGGAAAATGCTTCGAAACCTTTCGAAAGAGACCACGTTGATTATGCTGGGCCTTTCCTGGGTAAATATTTTTTTTTTATAGTAGATTCTTATTCTAAGTGGATTGAAGTTAAAATTACAAAGAATATAACAACTGAAACGACTATGAAATTTTTACGAGAATTTTTTGCAACATTTGGAATACCTGATGTTTTAGTTTCTGATCATGGAACTCAATTTACCGCAGCAGATTTTCAAAATTATTTAAACAGTAATGAAATTCAACATAAAATGGGAGCACCATACCACCCATCTACAAATGGTCAAGCAGAACGGTATGTTCGAACAATCAAAAATAAATTGAAAATGATAAACCACGATGATGATTTACATACAAGTTTACAAAAAATCCTCCTAGCTTATAGAAAAACAATACATCCAGTCACGAATAAATCTCCTTCAATGCTAGTTTTTGGAAGGCAAATAAAATCAAGGTTAGATTTGATATTACCTTCTCACTCTATAAATTTTAATGATAGTCAGAAACAACCTACCGACACATTGAAAAAGAAATTTGAGATTCAAAATAGAGTAGCAATTAGAGATTACATGGCAAAGAATAAATGGAAATTTGGGAACGTAGTATAAAAATTAGGCCATATTCACTATTTAGTAAAACTAGATGATTCATGAATTTGGAAGGACCATGTTTACCAAATGAGGAAAGTAAATAGTAACGTTGGAAATCCAAAGGGGCTAATTAAAAATACTAGTAACCCATCTCAACCTGATAGATTAAATTTTCAGGGAGGAGAAATGGTACCAAATGACTTTTCAAAATTAATACCAAATAGGAATAATTCAAATGAAATCTTATCACAAAATGATAATACTGAAACTGAAGATGTCAATACACAGTCAAATATTTTTGATACTGGTACAAATCCAAATCATTTAGAAAATAACATGGTTTTAAGAAGATCAGATAGAATAACAAAGAAACCTGATCGATTTATTGAGAATTATTAGTACAAAATAATTGATTCGTATTTGTTTATTTTTTTTATGTTATTTTATTGTAATTTTGAATGCATCTATTAAGTATTGATTACAAAGTAAGAGGAGAGATGTTATAATATTGTTAAGTTACGTAAAATACGAGAGATTTACAAAATATTTCATTCCTTTGTTAACCGCATTTATGCTTACACGAATACGATACTTAAATCAATGTAATTAAAGTATAAACTAAAAACGTGTTTCTTTTACGACGATTCGGAAAGTTAAATTTACAACAGTTTGTAACATAAGCCAATAAGCAGCGTGGTACTTATGTATATTGTAAAGGCACACTGTCAAAGTAGTAAGGTATAAGGCGCGGTCGTTATTTTATTTTAACAAGAATTTATTAATAATAATAACAAGAAATAATATAAAACTAATACATGGTGTTAGATGTAAAAGAGAAACAATAAAATAATAAAGGATGGCATCAAATAATCGAGATAGCAATCAAATTAGGCCGATGTCATTTAAACACCATGTGACGGATGAATGGAAAAAATGGAAATAGCGGTTCGAAATTAATATCATCACCACCGGAAAAGAAAAAGAAGAGGGACGGGTAAAAATTGCGTTTTTATTAAATTCAATTGATGATGAGGGAATCGCAATTTATAATACCTTTGTGATAAAAGATGAGGTGGATATAACCTTAAAACAAATTATAAATGAATTCGACAAACATTGTGCCCCAATTAAGAACACAACAATGAAGACCTTCAAATGCAATAATTTGATTCAAAAAAGCGTTCAAAGCATTGAAAGTTATTATAACGAATTATGTATACACACAAGCAAAGCTGTGCGAATTTGCTTACGAGTGCAAAAAATCGTATCAAAACCGTATGGTTAAGGACCGATTGGTAGTATCAGTGGCAGATAAAATGTGCAGGGAAAAGTTTTTACGAGAACCGAATTTAACCCTTGAGGAAATGCTGGAGTTTTAAGAATTATATCAAATACTTGATGGCGAAGAAAATAAATCGTTAAATTTAATAAATCGTAAAAGTGTAAGTAAAACTAAAAAAAATTTACCAAAGCATTATAAACTGTGGAAGGTGTGGGCGACAACATGAAAAGAAAAAGTGCCCTGCATAATTATGGATTATCGTGTACATATTGTCATAGAAGGGGCCATTTTGCGAAAGTGTTTATACATATAACAAAACTAGTGGCAGTAAATTAAACCAATGTCACCCAATACATGAAGTTGAAGTAACAGATGCAGTCGAACAAAGTTTTAAAATAGTATCGATTCAACAAATCGGAAATATTGGTACGGCCTTGTGCAATTCGATATGGTATGAGGAAATTAAGGTTGATGATAAAATATTAAATTTAAATTTGATACAGGTGCTGGTATTAGCATAATTCCAATTAAATTATTAGATAAAAATATAACTGTAAACAGTTAATAATAGCTAAAGTAGACTATCCTACCGAACTTGTTAATTCACTGCTTATTGTTGAAAAACTAGATATGACCCTACGAATTTTTATAGATCCTAAACATTTAAATACTCAAATTTAGCGAGAATATTACACGATCCCGACATTCGATGATATTACGTCACGCTTAATTAAAATGTCTATATTTTCTGTCATAGACCTCAAAGAAGGGTTTTGGCAAATAAAACTAGAAGATGACAGAGCATTCACAATGCAAAAACCTTTTTCCTTTTACTTACAGGTTTGTATGAATTTCCAACATAACGAACAAAAATGTTTGTTCGTTATGTTGGAAATTCATACAAACCTGTAAGTAAAAGGAAAAAGGTTTTTGCATTGTGAATGCTCTGTGAGAGTGCCAATTTATGTTCCTTTAACATGCCGTTCGGGCGATATACATTTCTTAGAATGCCGTTTGGTATTTCAGTAGCACCAGAAGTGTTTCAAAAGTAAATGGTTCCAATCTTTGGAGGTGTCATGTGAAACCACCTTTAAAACATTAAACATATTTTTTTAAAAATACAATGACAGTTGTCATGAAGTTAGGTTAGAGTTCGTTTTTTCTGTACTGACACGTACAACACGTTATTACATTATAAAATAAAATATAAGCATCAAGAATCCACGTTTATTATTTTAATCATATATCGTTTAGAAACACTAAACATAACAGGAGAGATTGATAACGTTTATTTTGATGATTTGATTATATCCGGTGGTACAAAATAGGAACCTGATTTAGCAATGAATAGTGTAATCGAGACTGTAACAAAGTATAATATTAGGTTTAATCCAAATAAATTATGATATAAACGAGACTCAGTAAATTGTATGGGAATGGTAATTTCTAAGGAGGGTATTAAACCAGATCTTAAACATATTAAGGCTATAGAAGCAATAGAGACGCCTCACGATAAAAAAGAACTTTAGCGAATATTAGGTATATTCAAATATCTATCAAGTTTCATGAATAATATGTCGAAAAGTTCTACTTGTTTAAGGGAACTAACAAAAGATAATGTTCCGTTTATTTGGACTGAGGAGCATGAGCATGTATAGCATGCAACGAAATAACTGTTCAGCCCGTACTAGCGTTTTTTGATTGTAAGAAACTTGTAGTCATACAAACTGATGCATCTAAGGATGGCATCGGGTCTTGTTTGCTTCAAGATGGACATCCGGTTTCTTTTGCATCGAGAGCATTGACCAATACGGAGAAAAGGTATGCCCAACTAGAAAAGAGGTATTAGCAGTAGTGTTCTGTGTAGATAAGTTTCATCAATTTATAATGGGAAAAAATGTATAGTACATTCAGATCATAAACCGTTAGTGACAATTATAAAAAAGATATTAATAAAGTTAGTGCTAGGTTACAGCGTATGATACTTAGGCTATTAAAGTTTGAATTTGAGATTGGATATATTCCTGGCCATCACGATCTTACATTAAAGATCCGGTAGACGATGATCCAGAAATGTTAGCGTATGTTTAGCATTGAAGGAGGAGACGAATTGAAGACGGATACAATTTTCAACAGATTGCGTGAAGAAGAAGGATTAACAATAGATAAAGCTGTAACGATAGCATTAAAATACGAAGGACGCGATAAAAACAGCAATAAGCAATTTGATTTGAACGCAATTCAGCCCAAATCGACACGCAGTTATTATACGGGGAAAAATCAACATCATAATAATCAACGCTGTACGGAAAAAAATACGATGCAAAATACGAATCAAATACCGTGTAAACATTGCGGATTTACTAAACATCAAGAAATTAATTGTTATTACAAGAATATAACAAATGTAAAGAAAGAGGACACATGGAGTCGGTTTGCCGGATATCATCTAAACAACAATGCAACGTGGTGATTCATGTTTCAAATGAAAATTTAGAGTTATTAAATGTTGGTTTGAGTAATTTTAATTCAACTTTGTAACGTCACTCTTCCATGTTCATTTAGTTAGTTCATTTGACAACATGCCATTATAGTTGTATTCTTCTGAGAAACAACGTGTTATTTTTCAAATCTAACCTTAAATAAATAATTATAAAAGTAGAATTACACTGTTTTAGTTTCTATTGTGATATAAACACATTATTTTTATCATTAAATACTAATGTAAACTTGAAGAACGAAGATATTTGTAGTGTAAATTGTTTTAATTTGAATAGTGGTAATATATTAAAGCAAAGGTAGTAGGTGGTTTCACACCTGTGATTTCTCATAATATTTAAATTTCTAATTGTCGAGAATGCTCAAATTCCGATAGTAAGACATAATTTTTTTAAATTGTTTAATATTAAGCAAATTTCAGTAAATAATGTTAACGTAGAAGCAATTGAAATAGAAAGCATTATAGAGCAATTCGATGATCTTTTCAGTGGTGAAATTGGATGTTTGAAAAACACGAAAATCAAATTAGATATCGACGGAAATGTTAACCCAATTTTTGTAAAGGTACGTTCGGTATCATTTGCTTTTCGAGAGTTAATCGAAAAACATTTGCACGATTTAGAAAGGAACGGTATAATAACAAAGACAGACGCTACACAATAGGGTACGCCTCTTGTCCCAGTTTTAAAGGAAGACGGAAATGTTAGAAGATGCGTTGACTATAAACAGTAACGATAAATAAATTTATAAAAGATACGAATTATCCGATACCACGAATAACGGATATTTTTACGAGATTAAAAGAGTGTAGTTTATTTTCAAAAATAGATATGATAGAAAAACCAATTACATATAAGGATTAATCTTATATACAATTTAATTTTAAATAATTCAATTTTAGGAATTACCATTGTGTATAATTTAAGTTATACAAAAAAGAAAATATTGTATTAATTTTAAGGGGGGACGGATGTGATGTATCATGTATGCATATTTGTTTATTGGGCAAAATATATAAAGAAGACCGACACATCGGTCAACACC
Organism: Tipula helvola; assembly: GCA_963556165.1. Classification (NCBI taxonomy): domain Eukaryota; kingdom Metazoa; phylum Arthropoda; class Insecta; order Diptera; family Tipulidae; genus Tipula; species Tipula helvola. Next base: position 371,936,812 of record OY744481.1, read on the forward strand.
AAATAAACCGAAAGAGTTTAATTAAATTAATTATATTAAATGTTATATAAAAACATAACATAAAACGAATCACACACACACACGATAGATGTATGTTTATTTCACTTTGTTGTAATTCGTTCAACAAAAAGGGACATAGCAAGACAGCACAAGTGAAATAAGTAAACATATGCCTAATTTAAGAAAATAAGGCCTTTAACTATTACATACAATATAAATGAATTAGAATTAGAAATGCAAATTGACACAGGAGCTAGTTTATTAGTCATGTCAAAAAGTTTATACGATCAATTATTTTCAAAATTGGTAATGTTTCAGGGGAATATAATATTGCAAGGTTATTCAGGTAAAACTCTTACAAGTAGTTGGTTGTATCGAAACTAATGTAGAATTTAAAAATCAAAATAGTATTATGAAATTTGTAATTGTTGAAAGAGGTGGTCCACCCATATTAGGCCAGGATTTTTTTAAGAATATTTAATATCTGGTTGTCTCACATAAACAGTTTAGAACAACCAGTAGAATTGAAAATGCTGTTAAATGCATATGAGAATTTGTTCAAAGATGGTTTAAGTTCAGTAAGATTCATTTAGAAGTACATGATGACGTTTCTCCAATTTTTTGTAAGCCTAGGCCAGTTCCATATGCTTTGAAGCAAAAAATTGAGGAGGAACTTGATAGACTGGTTAAAGAAGATTATGTTGGCACCGATAGAAACCTCAGATTATGGTACTCCGTTAGTTCCGATGTTAAAGGCTGATGGTAAGGTCAGGACATGCGGGGACTATAAGGTAACCGTAAACAAGTTTATTAAGGATTTGAATCATCCACTCCCAAGGATTGAGGAAGTTATCAATTCTTTACGTGGAGGAAAAAAATGTTCCATATGGAATCAAACCTGCTAGTGGAATTTTTCAATTTAATATGGAAAAGTTGTTATTAGGACTGGCAGGAGTTAAAGAAGAATAGAAAAGCGTGTAAAGGTAGAATGGTGTAAAATAACTAATGGTGTTTTAATAAAATAAAATCATTTAACATCATAGTTAAAAACATAACATTAAGAGATAAAGTAGAACGAGAGTTAGATAAATTACTCAAGGAGGGAATATTAACGCAAATCGAAACCTCGGATTATGGAACACCATTAGTTCCAATTTTAAAATCCGATGGTTATATTAGAATATGCGGTGACTATAAGGTAATGATTAAAAAATTCGTAAAGGATTTTAATCATCCATTACCACGAATAGATGAGATTATGACTAAATTGCAAGGGGGAAGAAGGTTCACGAAGCTCGATCTGTCATGTGCGTACAATCAGCTTGAGTTAGACGAGAAAACCAAGAAGTTTGTAACTTGGAGTACATAGTTAACGAACAAGGCTTATGTAAGACACGGGAAAGAATTGACGCGATCTTACAAGCCGAAAGGCCAACAAGTAGAACGGAGGCAACATCTTTTTGCGGTCTTGTAAACTACTATGGTAAATTTGTAAATGGTTTAGCTGAAGTATTGTATCCATTTTATGATTTAACAAAAGAGTCGGAAGATATTATTTGGACAAAAGACTGGGGATGCTTTTCAGAGAATTAAAAATGAAATATGTAGTATCAGATACCGTTTTGGTGCATTTTGACCAAAAATTAACAATAATCCTGACGTGCAATGCGTCCCTAAAAGGCATTGGTGCAGTTCTATCTCACAAGTTCAAGAGTGGCGATGAAAGGCCAATAGCGTATATATTAGGTAGATTGAGCAATGCTGAGAAAAATTATAGCATGCCAGACAAAGAAGCCCTAGCAATTTTTTTTGCAGTAAAAAAACTATACCAATATTTGATAGGGAATATATTTATTTGAAGAACCGATCATAAACCACTTCTTACAATATTCGGGGAAAAGAAAGGACTGCCTTAAATAGCAGCAAGTCGCTTACAGAGGTGGGCGCATTATCTATCGGGTTTTAACTATCAGATCGAATACGTAAGAAGTGGCGAAAATTGTGCAGATATTTTATCTAGGCTTCCAATATCTGCAAAAGTACAGGACAAAGAAGACCAGGATGTTGGCAAAGCGAGTTGCCTAAATTTCGTTGATAAGGGTTAGGACATAAAATTCGATTACAAAGTGATAAAAATGTAAACGCAAAGAAATCCTATTTTGTGAAAGGTAGTAGAAAGAGTAAAATTAGGGACGTTAAGTATGCAAAGGCACTGGTATTCTACCATATGTAAGGATCAAAGACGAATTGTCTGTTGAGCAGGATACATTACTGTTTGGATGTAGAATTGTTATTCCCAACAAACTAAGAAAAAGTATTATGGAGGAACTACATGTCTCACATTTTGGAATAGTGAAAACTAAATCCATGGCGCAATCCTATATTTGGTGGCTAAGGATTAATTTGGAAATAGAAGCAATGGTAAAAAACAGCAGATCATGCATTATCATGTTACCTCGAGTCCTTCAAAAGCACCACTCCGTGGGAGACTATCACAGATATTAAATTTAAAAAAAAAATAATAAAAAAAAAATGTTATGAAGTAAACGAAGAATATGTTTTTATTATTAATAGATGTTATATGTTCATTGGACCAAAGTTATAGTTCAATCTTTAAATTAATAGTTCAACCTTTAGAAAAGTGAGTTACGCCAAAAAGAGAAGAATACAGGTAGTCTTTCCGGTCATGTAACAAAATGAATACACGTTCTTCCCTGGTTACAAAATAATATCGATGTACTTCTAATTAATTAATTAAATAAATTGTAATCATAATCATTAAATAAAAAATCAAAGAAGTGTTTGATTAAGTAACTATTCTTATTATTAAATACGTTTACCAATACATAGAGTTGCTAGCTGGGTAACCAGTATAACAGTAGGTAAACAGGATGACGATGGTTGTAAGGGCGGTGGAGAGAAACAGTAGATATAAGAACATGATAGTGTAGAAGTCGCATAACGAAATAAATAAAACTTAAATATATAAACATCTTGTTTTTAAGTGACCATCCAGATATAAAACATATTCGACTATTCGAAGTATAAGATTCGCATTTGATTTAAATAAGAAACGAACGAATCCGATTCAATTCAAATAAGAATCAAATATTTCGAAGACTCGAACACGTGCGAATTTAATTCACAAATAGCCCTCTTTCAAAGAATTTTTTCGGGCAAAAATTTAACGTATGAAATAAGGTGCATGAAAATAGCACAGAAAAATATTTTAATTCGAACAGCGATCAGTTTCCAATAATTAAATTGGTACGGTGACAGACTTCCTAATTCCTGCTCTACTCGAGAACGAAATTTAGGCATATAATTTTCACTTAGATTTTAGAGGGTTTGGTTTTCATAATAATACGCTTCTAAGAAGAAGAACCTGTTTTCTATTGAAGGCGAAAACAAAAACATTATTTGGGGGCATTATGAAGCAGCGGCTAACCCAGTAAGTTGATTTTATTTTTTTCTAGTTTGATTTAGAGTGTAAATGGGCGAATCCATTCACTCTCGAATTCATCAAGATAAGTTTCCAAAAATGCGGAAAATATGTGCATCAACTGAAGCCTATAATAAATAACCAATTAGACACTATGCTTTAGAATTTATTTTGATTGTGTTTCTAGGAAATCTATACACATTGACAAAGTTCCCGAAATCATTAATTTTAAAGAAGCTGTTTTACCTACATTTATATAAGACCCGGTTTTAGAGATTTATTAAGAAGAAACATTGGATATTTCTATTTAGACCTAACAAATCGATAAAATATGAATTTATGAAATATGCGTGATAACCTATTAAATAATAAAATCAAATGGAAGACATTTAGAAACATTATTCCAATAATGAACTTAAAAAATGAGCGAATTTTCTTTTTAAAACAACCGCCAATCTAAATTTTTAAAATTATTTATAGCATCAGTATATTTAAAATTAGAAGATTCAATTTAATTTGAAAAAAAAAAATAAAAAAAATCCTAAATAAATTTTATAATTTTAAATTGTCATTTTAATATTAAATTTTAATTTCTCGTCCTACTATGATATATGTATTTATTATATATTTAACAAAATTAATTAAGCACGAAATTATTTATCACAATAAAAATATTTTACTAATACAATATCAATAATATATGGGTGCGCTAATGTCCACAAGTACACAACAAACCTCCGATAAATTAATTAATAGACAGTCTATAGTATTTTATGACCGTTAAATACTAAAAATTTAAATAAATAAATTAAAGTAAATAAAACATGGCTAGATAAGAAAATATATGTACTATATTATGTATATATTTTAAATAAGCTGATTTTTATATTTTTTACACATCCATATTATATAAAAATTAATTAATTGTAACTAGAAATAAAAAACTAAAAAATTGAATCTTCTCAAAAATTACTCATGCTAATTAAATGAATTTGTCTTACTTTTTTGTTTTTCTCTATTTTATCAACATAATACGTTTAATTTAAATTTTGAGGGATTTTTTTGGTTCTAAAATTAATTAAATTTACCGATATACATACATGTATAAAACAAATCACTAAATTTGTGGAAATTAAAAATAAATTAACAAAAATTTAAAAAAAAAATCATTCCGAACAGAGTAAGGTGCTGAATAATTTTTATTATCTTTAGCTTTCGATATAATATAATAAGGTTTGTTTGGTATAAAAAAATAAAATTAAATAAAGCGAAAATAAATATGTAAATTAAATATTAATAGATTAAGCTAAATGTACAAAAAAAAAATAATTAAATTATGAGGATAAACACACACAATTTAATTAGCATAGCGAACTCTCTAGACAAACCAGAAACCATCCCTCGTGGTGGCACCGCTGCCAGGACGAGCACTACGAAACATACGAAAAAAAAAAACCGGGGTCAAGAGAAAAACCATTTTAGGTGGAGGTGGGATCAAGACACACACGGGAGTTATATAATACAATATATAGAGTAAAAAAAAATAAAAAAAAAATTTGTCTATGCTAATTAAATGTTGCATTTATTTTTTCATTTTTCCAAGTGTATATATATATGTATGTTTTTAATATTACTTATATATTTTGTTTTAAATTAATTAATGAAACAAAAATTCTTAATATTATTTTTATTATTACATATTTTTAATGCTTTGAAATTTGTAACTTTTATTTTTGCTTATTTGTTTTGTTATTGATTTTAAATTAAAAAAAAAACAAAAATATTTATTTTAAAATTTATTATTGCTAAAAAATTAATTTCGTTTTCAACCACAGATAATAAGTATAAATACGAGCCGAATCCGGTCTGTTATCGCTAAGATAATTTGGATTAGGTAATTTTATTTTTTTTTTAACGAAAGGACATTCAACCGGGATTTAATTTTATTTTTAATGATCGATTAGATAAGAATCCTAATAGAATATAACTAGAAATTTTTATTGGGGCTCTCCAATTTTAATTTGTTTGTCATGCAATTTATAAATTTTTTCATATTCGTGATTTCCACCAAAGCATAACAGCTGCTAAAATAAAATATTGAATGAATGGTATTACTAAACTATTATATAAAATTTCGAATTTTGATGAAGGTTATTTAAATATTTTTCAAAATTTCGTCACAGACACAAAGATTAATCTCAGATCGCGATTTCAATTAGTGACTTTCCCAAATATAATTCCAACGCTTTGATTTGACTGGCGGCTAAAATATTTCGTATGTAGTTTTATATGGTCAAAATGTGTCTTGAATGTTTCATTAAATAATTAATTTCGACTAAATTAATTTTAAAAATTGTTAATTATTAATCGCAACATACTCAATTGAATATGCAATTTCGAAAAGGGCACATCTCTGAAAAATTAATTAAAATCCATTAAATTCTCAAAGGCCACATCTCCAAGAGTTGTGACATTTTCGAAATTATTGTTATACAGTCCGATACTGGTAGCTGTGTTAATACAAGAGATGTGCCTATTTCAAAGAAAATAGGCGTGAGGATATATTTCCATCACATTTACGTGAAAAAACGATGTTATCAAAATATACGAGATGTGCCCTTTTCGAAATTGCATATTCAATTTTATTAATCATAAAAAAAATTGTAGGGGGACATCCACTAATTTAGACAAGAAACTTGTATTTGTAAACATGATTTTACTTCTTTTTGAATGTAATATAAAAAAAAATAGTCAGCGCTGCCCAAGCGTGGGGACAAATGAACTAAAATCGATATTGGGAAGTCCCTCATTTCCTTTGCAAAATGACACCAAAATAAAATAATTCTTTCTCACTTACACTTTCTGTCTCTTTTTTGTATTTCATGTTAATCGAGTTTACACAACTAGATTACCACAATAAAATTATGAAGCTTAGTAATTCTGAAAGCTTTATAATCGTGTTGTGACAGACTGAAAAAAATAACTACATAATCTCGAATCCGCGATTAGCTTGTTTGTGTCTGTGGTATAACAATGAATTTGAACAATTTTCGATAAAATCAGAAATCGTTTAACAAATTCCGATATTTGGAATTTGAAAGTTATAAAATTAAAATTTTTTAAAAAATTAAATGGTTTGAATGCACGATTTTAATTAATTCCCTCCCTTACTGTCGTTCGTCTACAGTAACTTTTATTTGATTCGGAATTGAAAGTGAGAGGGTTATCAAATATTATTAGTCGATAATTCGCTAAACTCATATTAAACTCTTAATAAATGAATTCGATGACTTAAGCGAACAAAAATCAAACTAAAATTTGCTCTTAGATTAAAATTTTGAACTGAATAGCTTAAGACGGTTTAAGTTTTTAAAGAATAAGCTGTGCTCTCTATTCCAATTTGAGACTTTTCACATGTTAAAGAAAATTTAATATAAATTTAATTTTACAATGGACCATTTTTCAAATGTTACTCAACTTTATTGAATCCCATATTTTATTGAGTTCTACCAACGAGTTAGTAACAAGTGCATGTTTTCAACCAACGAATCTTGAATTTTTCATTTATAGCCCTATTATGGTTTTCACCTCACCGAAAAATTTCATACAAATCTAGTCACATTTGCATAGTATTTCTCGGTGAGGTGAGAACCATAATTATTGGAGCATCACGGATTCCACCTAGCGGAAAATTTTTAAACTGAGCTACCTGATAATTTGACGTTCGAAATTATTGTAAACAATTAGAATTTTGAACTGTATAAACACAATTTTTACTTACCGAAGTGCTAATACCTAATTGTAATTTTGGACTATAAAAATAATTTTTAATTAACCGCATTGTTAAATTTTCTTTCGTTGCATTTGTAACAAATATCATATTATCAGGTGCATCATTTTAACTTTTTCTTCGAGAGGCGCTTTCTCTAATTTTACAATCGTCAATAGGAGTATAATAATGTAACTGTCGTAAACGACATTTTTGTTTTAAAAAACAAAGCGAAAAATTAACGGGCAAACTACCGAACTTGTCAAGTTACGGTACGGATTCGGTGGTTAATTCAACTATTCTTTAAGGAAATAATTTCGTCAAATTTTGTAACGTTTCTCAGAGATTCTCTGGTTAGAATTTTGGTGGTAAAATTAGAATCGACCTACATAAAAATAAGATTTGGTGTCGACCAGAATTTGCCGATAAAATTAATTGTTTTCAATTTTTAAATTTGAAATTCTCAAATATTCAATAATTTTCATATTTAAATTGTAGTAAGTTATAGCATCGTCTAATCAAATATTATATTGCAATCCAAAAAACTACAAGGCTTGCTTACATTTTCATTTACATTGTTTTGATATTTTAAAGTTCGGCCAAATTTGATTTTATTCACCCACTTGGGGTTCCCAAGATTAATTTAAATTGATATTTTCTGATCGAACCATTTAAATTATATCCCTAAAATTTAAATTCCACATAATTTGAGTAGGAACAACTTTACTTTTTGAGAGGAAATATGTAATCGCCAAAAACAAACATGGAAAAACCATAAATTCTGGAAAAGGAAGTTTTAATTTTAAAATTAAAATTTGTAAGAAAAATACCAAAAAAATTGGCAGTCAAAAGGTTAGAGTTTTCCGTTTAACTCGAATATCAATTAAAATAGCCCTGCAGCTTAACAAAGTAAAAGTATTCTAGTCACGCGTTTTATCATAAATATATTGCCAACAAGAACATGTCGTGGTACTTGCTGAATGATATTAACATAATATTTGCCGGAAAATGAGACTGTTTTATACAAAATATCTGTGATCGAAAATATGTCCGTGTAGCTTGGATAGTAAAATTCCGGATAAAAAAAATCCTTAACCGTTGACTTTAAAAATGTTTAATTTAAAAACCTTTTTTTTCCTATTTAGCATAAATTTTCAAAATTAACTATGTATTTATGTATTTTAAAATGTTTGTATATTTTTTAAATATTAAATATCTTTTCATTTTGTATTGTATTGTATAGAGATGTAAAACGACAATAACTAATTATGTATATAATATTATTATATGTATAAACAAAATTATTATTATTAAATAATATAATTCATTTAATAAAAAAAAAAAGTTAAAATTTTATAAGTTTTGTAGTTTAATCAAATTATTTAATTATTATAGATTTGTTTCGTTACATATTTCTATATAAATAAATATTTTTATTGATATTAATATTTGTTTCATCTTTTTTTATTCTTATTATTTTTAAAAGTTATGAAAAAAAAAAATTATTGTATATTTAAAATAAAACTAAAAAGATCTCTATATAATAAATGTTTGTGTCCTCGTTAAATTAAAAATATAAAAATAATTTATTTATCAAAAAAAAAAAAATTAATCCAATAAAACTTTTTTGTTTTTTAATATATAATTTGTTATTTAACTTTTAATAAATTACATTAAGATTAATACTAATATATAATTACATATATATCAAATGTATGTATATATAGTATATATATTTAATAATTTTGTTTCAAATATGACAAACTCTAAATTATTTGTCGCAAAATATCTCTCGTCATTCAAGTCTTTAACAAAAATTAATATAATTTAATAATAATTTAGCAAAAAAAAAAAAATCCAACTGAAAGTCATTACACAGGATCACATTTTGAAACCTTATTTAAAATAAACTAAAAAAAAAATTAATAATTACAATAATAATTATCTACAATTTCTAAATTTTATTTATAATATTCTCTCAACATCTAAAAATTATGATTACTTTTTTTTACTTTTATTTAGTTGTTTTTATTCCTTAAATTTCAAATCTTCTTTACAATTAAAGTTATATATATAATTTTTTTTTTGTTTAAATAATAATTAGTTAAATTATAAAAAAAATACGATTTAACAAGAACACAAAACTTCTCAAAAAAAAAAAAAAAAAATATTACATTTTTATAAATTTCAAGAAAAAAAAAACTTTATAGTTTATTATATATACTTATTAATATATATAATATAGTAATAATTAATTAATTAATCAATAGTAATATAAATTAGCAGCGTACAATTTATATGTATAAAAAAAAAATTAAAAAAATTAAAAAAAAAAAAAAACATGCATGACGAGAAATTAAAAATTAAAAATGACAGAAAAAACAGATCAATATGGAAATCTATTAGTCATGTTTCTTATTCTTGATCTACCTCTATGTAATACAGTGCTGGTCTGTTGGGGTGCTGGGAAATACAAATTGGCCTTTGCTCGGCCATGATCATCAGCAACGCGTACGCTCAAAGGCTGGCTACCACCTTGTGGTATTACATTATTTAATGCTGAAATAGCTTCTTGAGCCTCCTCTCGCTTATTGAATCTGAATGTTGTTGCATTTAAGTAATTTTTATTAAAAAAAAAAATAAAAAAAAAATTTATTAAAAAAAAAAAAAAAAAAAATTTGTCATAAAAAAAAATTACCTAACAAACGCAACCCCTCTTGGTTTTCCGGTTATTTTGTCACGTAAAATATTTTTTTGTACGATCGTCCCATATTTTCCGAATATGACATCTAACTGATCCTCAGTTATAGTTTTTGGAAGATTTGTTACGTATAAATTTGTTTCTTTAATATCATCACCAGCTGGTCGAGCGAATGATACCTTTAAAATAGTTTTATTGTAAATAAATATGATTTAATAAAAAAAAAGTGAAGAAATCAGTGTTTTTGTAAATTGATAAATTGAATACACCCTGCGTATAATACACGCGCGCGCGTTCATGATATTTAAAAAGAAACTTTTGCTTATTGTTTGCGTTTGTCGCCGCCGCCGCGCATACAACTTTTGTATTACCCTCTGTGAAATATTATTTTCAAAACGAAATTTAGAATCGCACTCCTGATGCATTATTAACATTTTTAAAAACATGAATAGACCTGTTACGTTGAAACTGAATAAGTATATTTTTGTTGTTGTTGCGTTCTTCTATAAAATTTAAATAAACGAAATAGTTACAGTGATGTGAAATCGTTTTCGAAAAACCTTACGGGAAATTGCAAAACACTTATTTGCTAGTCGTCCAGGTAATTAATAAAATATTTAATTTAGGGATTTATAAAATAATTATTTTTACAGTTTTATATCACCTTCGTCACCAACAATTTAGTTTCGTTTTCGTCAAGTATTTTTAATTTAAGAGGCCTACACCGGCTTAACCAAAATAATTTACTCTCGTTACCTAATACAAATTCGTAATATTTAAACAGTAAACAATGTGTATGGGCATTTAACTAATTAACGGGACGTTGGTATTATCATTTTTTGTTGTCTGATGTCCCTATTACTTAGAAATTGTGTTGAATGGTTTTTATGTTTGAATTATACATTTTCGTTGGATCTTCATTCAATTCCTAAACACTGTAATACTGAACACTAGAATATTGCCTTTATCGGCCTTAACAATAATTGCACCGTTGTTATTTACTTTGTTCCAAATATTGGCAGCGATTATATTCTCGTTTTTATGTATTGGTGGTAATTCTCGAATTAGGTTTGTTCTGATGGTCCAAATATGTTTTTGTAATAGCGTTCTCTATGTTTATCAAGATTTTATTTTGAATTTGAGTGTTCATGGTAATAATTGGACCAATTTCACAATTACCTATTTAAATGGAATTCATACGAAATTCAAATAATGATCCATAGGCTAAATAGTATAACAATGGCATATGGGAACTACAAAATGGAATTCTACATCATCAGGTTTATTGCATTCCAAAATGGGTGTGATACAAAAATGATCGATAAATTGAATAATGGTTACAAAAGGAAATTGGAGTACAGAAACCGAGTAGTAAACTTAACATAAATTAGAAAATTTTTGTTAAAACCAAAATTAATTCCATACAGGTATATATAGATTGCCTCGCTTTTTATATAGGCCAAACAGGGCGTTCATTTAGAGAGAATTTAGAGAACATGTTAAAGGAATAGGAAAAATTAATACAGAAACCAAATTCGCTCAACATACTTATAACCCACACGCTGCATAACTACATGGATTTTGAAACAAATTTGAAGGTGCTATATAGAATGAAAAAATTAGATATGATGGATCGTGCAGAGAAATTGGAAATATTTAAAAACAAGGAAAATCAATTTATGTTGCACAGCAAAACTAACGCTACAAATAAAATATGTGAGCTGATTTCCAACGGTTAATCGACGTGAGCGAAGGTTTTTGTCAATTTGGAAAATATACAACGGAATTTTTTTTTGGGTATATACTGAGTAGTTGAGGGTATATGTACTGAAAATTTGTTGGGTATATAAAAGCGAGAAAAAACGTTCCAATTTAATAAGTATTATTTGAACTAAAGAATGATGTTTGTTAGGATTATTTTTAATATCTTTAGTTAGAATCTATATGTATGTAATATTATCAAAACGTTTTACTTAATTTGAAAAATATTGCCCTTAAGAATTTGTTTGTATTAAATGAAATTCCTTTTACAGTATACGGATACTGGGTTTAGACATAACTTTATGAGGTTTAATAAAAAATGTGAATAACTAAAATTCATCAAGACGTTAGACTTCTTTAAAACAATTTTTTATATCTAGTTTCCTCTTGATAAATTAAATTTATAATTAATTTTTAAAAACTGAATGTGGCATCCTTTCCAATCTTTGCCCATATTTAACTAAGTCAATTTAAACCTTCACCGAAATAATGTTAAATATTTACGAAATTGTATATACGTAAGTAGTGTTTTATTGGCTATAAAGTGGATTCGAATGAGTTTTATATCAAATCTTCAATTAGGTTATTAGCTTATATCCTCCATAATTACCATAGATTTTGGTAAATTATCATCTCATTACTCATAGCTAAGCCAACGAGAGTTTCGAAAAATTCAAATTCTAATAATTTTAAAGCCTGGTTTCTAGGAAGGAGTAGATATTTAACTGAATAAGTGAAAATCTAAAATATTAACTCGGTGTGAATCAAAATAATATTAAAAGTCAAACATAATAAGTTTGCCTTATATAGTCTTCGAAATCCACAAAATTAAGTTCATACAAATTTTTGGGACAAAAGTCGTATATCTTGATGCTTACAAAATAAGTTGGATGTCCTAATTTTTCTAAAAAATGTTGATCACTCATATTAAGACACAAATATCGGAACAAAACATTTCAAATAGTTTTTGAAATGGTTTAATTTACAATGAAATTTAATAAATTTGAAAACTCAATAACATTTGGCATATCAATGACAAGCTATGTATTAAATAACAGCAGTATACTGTGGTGGCCATATTATTAAGGACACATCAATTCTGTTGGGGAAATGTTTGCTTTTGGCGACTTATGTATTTTACTAAACATTTTTATAGCCTAGCCATACGAAACTATTATTTGTTAAGGAGCATTCAAAATGCAAAGATTTACTTTGTACTAAATAATATTTGTACTAAAAGTAGAAATACATTTTTTAACTAAATTAGAAATATCTTAAAAAACACATTTCTAGCTGAGCTACCTCAAAATATTGAGTTGATGCACGTTTAGCATTATTGACTCTACATTTCTTTCATTTGGAGTTTTGTGCTATCTAGGCTAGAAACAGCTCTCAGGGCATTAAATAAATTTAGATTAATATGAATAAATTAGATAAAAAATCCAATTTAAAATGACCTTCAAAAATGAGGTAAATTAATTGCAAAAGGTAAGATTTAGTAACAGTATCATAATAAAAGGAACCTTTTTCAAATAATATCCAAATTATCAGAACTTTAATTTATTTTGCAAAAATATAGGTAATTTTAATTGTAAAATAAACACATTAGGGAGTGCAATCCCTGAATCTGTCTTTATCTCAATCCCGGAATCCCGTTGAAATCTTGGGATCCCGGTCTTTTTGTCAAATCCTGGAATCCCGGTCTCTTTGTCAATCACAAAATCCCCAAATCCCTGTTTTTTTGTCAATACTGAAATCCGGGATCCCGGTATTGCCTTATATTTATATAATACCGGGATTGAATTCCCTAAAACACATCTTAACATATAAAAAATTGAATTAGATTTGTGATATTTTGAATTTGTGATAATCACGAAAACATCGTTAATTTGGACTGCAAAACCTATAATTAATTCGGTTTAATGCTTTCACAAAATTTCCGGCAAGATCTGTTTCTACATTATTTAATAGATTAACCGGAAGTTAAATTATAGCTTAAGCTAAGTGTGGTGCCCGAGCTAAGAAACATTTTCCATATAAATGACATCTATGCAATTGATTTAGCTACTTAGCTGAAAATAATCCACGCCAAATATCTAAGATGTGATAAAAATTGATAAAGCATTTGGCCGGCCACCCAATGAAGACAAACTGGAGATCAATGGTCGAAAAAGTATACAGCGGAAAATAAGTAGTAAATCTTAACAAAAAAAGAATGATGGCATGTTGTGTTACGCAATTTGAGATTTTAATTAGGTATGTATTTCGCTAAATATAACAATAATGGTGTAGAATACGTATTTGCATTTCGCCACAAATTTCTGAAAGGGAATTGTAGAAAGGGTTTAAATTGAATTCAGATTTGGGCCTTAAATATAATCGTGTGTAATAAACACTCAAATTGCCGTTTAGATAAATTTTCCCAAATTTCTGAAATGAATATTGAATATTGTTTCAGTCAATAATTAAAGTAAAACACTAATTTAATCTTACGATGCTAAGATTAATTTTAAGAACCAGTTTAGTTTTAATGCCAGCGGAAGCTATGCAACCAACCGTTCCCTCATAACGCTTGGATAAGACCTTAAATATTTCACAACCTTATTGCTAATAATAAGACTTTGGTCAGAACCTGTAACGCAGTAATGAATCTACAATAAAAACTTGAGCAAAGTCAAAATTTATTGTGGATTGACATATCGGAAAATTGACTACGTTTATAACGACTTACGTCGATCAAAGAAAAGTTTCTTTAGAAATTGCACGCAAGTGAATACAATTCTTACAACAAAAGAAAAATATAAATTCATTTTTACTTTGAGTCTCTTATTCCGAACTTGAATACCATTTAAACATTTAATGGAACGAACTGCAGCTTCCTCCGTACTATAATTAATGAATCCAAAACCGTAACTGTATCCAGTCTATATAAAAAAAATAAAAAAAAAAAAAATTAAAAAAAAAATTTATTTCATATAAAATTTAGCAAATAAAAACCAAATATTTTTGTTTTTATTGTATTAACCTTTAGATCCCTCATTATTCTACACGTTTCAATGGTACCCATTGTTGCAAATAACGCATATAATTCTTGTTCAGACATATCTTGTGGCAAATAATTTATAATCAAATTTGTTCCAAAATTATTACCAGTTAAGGAACTGGTGCTCGACGATGATGTATGTCCAATGGCACCGATTGGACTACTCGATGAGAATTCATACATTCGACGGGCACTCGGATACGATGAAAAATCAGCATCCTGATATGCGTATTGTGACTAAAAAATTTCAAAGAATTTGAACTTGGAAATGATTATAGTTTACCGGAGAGAAATTGATATTGGTAAGAAATATATAGATAGAGTATAAAACTTATATATAATATTTAAGATGTTTGTTTTTTTTTCTTATTATTTTTTTATTTTTTTTTTTACGAAAAATGTTGTGTTGTGTATAACATTGTTATGTGTAAATTCGGGTTATTTTTAGAATTATTTGAGAGTGAATCTTTTATTTTTTAATTTTGATACAAAAATTTATTTTCAAAAAAAAAAAAAAAAATGTATACAATCAATATGAATATTTTTGTTGTTTTGTACACGTCTTAATTTATGAAGTACAATAGACTTGTGTGTCGAGAGTGCACGCGCCGGGTGACTTTCTTGTAGACCCGAAATAAATCGACCCATATCGTTTCACAAAATAAATACCTAACCAATATACTTTTGTAATTTTGTATACATTACAAAAACAATTTAGTAGTGTTTTGAAATTTATTGTATTTTCATTCCTAAAGTTATAAGGAAAACACCTGTCTTCGCTACCACATGTTTTTGAACAAAACGTTATTTTTTAAACTGTCGTGGTCGTGTGTGTCAAATTTTACTATGTTTTTTTTGTATTTACAAAAGTTCAGTCAACCTGAACACTAAATATAGAATTTCTAACTGAATAGCATAAAAAATAGTAATACCTGGATTCAAATTACACAAAATTGTAAATATAAATCCACATAACATGATTGAACGCTTTACTGAAATTTTACTCATATTTTAGGCAAATCGCCAACCAAAATCGCCATTATCAAGGTAATTAAAATTTATTTCAAGGTAATTTATTCTGAAAAATTTGAGAAAAGATAAGGTCAGGGAAATTGAAAAATTGTCGCCATGTTTATTTTTAAAATATCACATGTGAGCACAAAACATGTACTCTTCTTATGGTTTAAATAGCGAAATTAAATTAAAAAAAAAATGAAAATTTGATACAATATTAGCCGCATTTTTTTGATCCGGATCAAATCATGTTTCATGAAATGACAAAGCAATGCAAAAAGCTACTCGGATCAAAATTTTAATCCAAAAACAAAAATTTGTTCAAATTTTGTTGTTGCTTTCAATGTAAACTTTGATCTGGTGCGGCAAGAAATGCAGCTAATAATTCTGTGGAATTAAACAAAAACAGGATAGGATATCTACAAAAATCAAAATGTTGAGAAAACGCATTTAAAGTTTGAGTTGAGTTTTTTTAAAATTATTTTAGGGTAGAAAGATATTTATGCAAAAATGTTTCTTATTTTTTATTTATCATGTTCTTTTACAAACATAAACCAGAGAGTATCAGCCTACAGTCTTACCCCGTAAATAACGCCTAGGTAGGCGTATTATTCGAGTCTCAAAAATTAGGAAATTTTCAATGTTTTTCAAATACGATATATCTTTTTGTGTTTTATGGCTGTTGCACTTTCCATTCTCGGTCCTGTATGTAGTTCTCTGATAACACTTTCACAGTTACCGCATTCATTTTCGCTCTCTTAAGTGACATGCGTTTTCCGTATATCACACTCTTACTTAAAATTGTTACTTACTCTGAAGCATTGACGTTTAAGGTTCTATTTCTGATCCATTTATAGGTAAATCATTGAACATCTGAAATACAAAATCATAAGTTCGTATGCAAAACTAACTTCACATTTTAATTGTTCCAGTGAAACTCAGTTCTCCGTATTTTACTAATTAATTACATTTGTTGTTGAAATTGAGGAGTCGAGTAGATGAGAAAGGAGAGACATAACAACTTCAACAATATCGTCAAGCAACATTAGCTATGGTTAGTACAAATTTGGGTGACCGCATGGAAACACGTGGTAGTAAAAAAATCATGATGATGATAGAATCTCCCCCCGTTATGTTATGCCAGTATGCCTCATCCAGCAGCTCTGGAAATTAGCTAGAATTCAATGGACCAATTATTCATTAATCTGAAACTCAAATTCCTACAAAAAGATTTACACAAATACACTTGGACATCACCAGATGGTAGAACCAAGAACCAAATTGATCATGTACTGATTAATAAAAAATTCCTAAGTTTCAAAGTCAAACCAGCCGCTGTAAAAACAGACATGAAGACAAATCGGAGGAAGTTTAATAACATCAATAGCTTGAGAAAAACACTGACAGAAAAAATTCCTTCAAAGAAACGTTCCAACTCAATCTAACAAACAATAAACCATTACAGTCGATTAAAAATGGAAACAACTAGATGTCTACATCAAAACTTACTACCAGTGTGCTCGGCTACCAAAACAACACACAAGAAAATCATGGATTAGCTAGCGATGATACGTGGAAGAAAATCGAAGAACCGTCAACAAGTTAAGCTACAACTAGAAACCAAGATACGACGGAAATCCGAAGGAAATTTGAGACTACAGTTCAACAAGTAAAGAAGATGGCAGGTAAGAAAGGATCGCAGAAAATCCACAGAAGGCATTCTCGAAACTGCAGAAGAAGCAGCTGCAATAAGAAACATGCGCACCACAATCAATGTGTAAGGAAGGTCACCGGAAAATATACGAATATTCCACCTATAAAGGATTTTCTAGCTGGACAAATCTTAACCACAAATCAGCAACAACTTAATAGATGGAAATAACTTGAGGACAACTGCGTAAATTCCAAAGAAAATTACGAGCTTCCCGATGGCAACTATAAGAAAACTATGAACACTCATCCACCAAATGAGCGGAAAGTTAGATTTGCCGTCCAGAAACTAAAGAACAATAAGGCCGCTAGCACAGATAATATACCAGCTGAAATATTCAAAGGTAACGCTTATATAGCACCAGAAACTCTAGCACCACTATTAGTTGACATATGGAATACAGGGAGAATTTCGTAGAAATGGAAAGAAGGTTTAACCATAACAATCCCAAAGAAAGGCGGCCTAACACAATAGGAGTATTACTGAAAAGAAAGAAGAAATCTTTCCTTTCTTTCTTAAGAAATGAACAAGCCGGTTTTAGGCGAGGTAGGAACTGTACAGATTATATCAATACGACCCGTACCATCATAGAACTATCGAATGAATGGAACTCTCGCACTATATCTACCCTTCGTGGACTTTGAACGAGCGTTCGATTACATCAACAGGGCACAATATGGAAAGCATTTTGCGAAATAGGCATACCAAAGAAAAGAAGTGAATTAATCCAAGAAATGTTTTCGGGATTCCAAAATCAACATCAATAAAACAAAAGTCATGAGACTGAACACGAACATTAATCAATCACCACCAACAACACGCCAATCGAGGAAATTGAAAAATTCGTATACCTTAGTTGTACTGTGGCAAAAACAGGCGGCACTGAAGAAGATCTTACAAGATCTGGAATGCGTCCGTATGGGTGTGAAACATGGAAGTACACACAGAAGATTAAAGAAGGCTGATAAAATGCTTCTAGCCAATCACCGTTAGCAACATCGATCTTGTGCGGCAAACAAAGTAACATACATTGAGACCAAAATAAAAAAACCCAAGTGGAGATGGATCGGGCACACACTGACAAAAACTCCTAATGACATAATACGGATATCATTAGAATGGAATCCGCAAGGAAAATGAAAATTGGGAAGACGAGCTATAACCTGGAAGTATGATTTAGACATTTCGGTAAAGATTTGTTTTATAGAATTGGATAATAGTGTAAAGGAGGAATCAATCTTTAACATAATTTCGTTCGGCGCCAAGAATTGAGCCAGTAACCCAATGTGAATGGTGAAACTTTGTCAACTGGAGCCATATCACTAAACACTATGCGGTGTTATTCGATTTACTATAATTTCAAGGAAAATTTTTTGTTGCAAAAACTTTAAATTTAGAAAATCTCAAAATGGTGTCGTAATAATTTAGCAAATACTTTGAAACTTCCTGGATATTTAACAAATTTTGAGATACATTTTGATGTTTTTTGATATAAATGCTTTTGAAAATTAATCTTTTATTTAGATTTTGCTCCTTATCAAGGATCTCAGCAGTCAGCGTCATCTATATAACGAGTGGCTACTTACACGCAGATGATTCTCTGATGAATGCGCTGTGTGACGGTTTAAACTCTTACATAAATCATAAATATGTTGACGAATCCGTTTTTTTAAAATTTTGTTTAGTTTGACAGAAATACTCTTTTCTACATAATCATTTTAATTTATATAGGATTTTTATCTTTAAATTTAATCAATAAAACCATGTCCAAACTTTGAAATGGTCTTCCAACAAGTCGTACATACAGCGGCGTTCAATGAAATAGGACACTAAGATTTTTTTACAAATTCTTCATTAACTAAGAAAATATTTATTCAATTTTCAATTATTTTGTTTTATTTACAAAGTTGAAATATAAACTTACAATTAAATATAAAAAATCATTTTAAATTAATAAAAGGAATACATAATTAAAAAACGATAAGTAAACATTTTATTTATAGGCAGATAGGCTGTTCAATAAAATAGGACAGTTAATTTCAAAAATCATTTTCAGCCTTATTTTTATATGATTAAACCTAATATGCGTTTTTATTGAATATATTGGTAGTGTGACCTTCTTTTCGAACCACTTCCCTGCATCGACACATCCCATAGAACCCACCAGCCCCTGGCATTTGTGAACGGTCATTTATTCCAAATTCGACAAATTTGAATTCCAAAATGTTTGTTTATAATTGTGTTTCTCATTATTAATAGCTTCTTTTACTTGATTTCAACAATTTTCGATCGGATTCGGATCAGGTGATTGACTCGGCCATTGTGTCACCCCCATCTTGTAATCGTTAAGCTAATATTTTGCTTCTCTCGAGGTATTCTTTGTATCGTCATCTCGCTGAAAACACTAGCCTGGTTAAGCTGCGTTAAGATCATTAGATGAGATTAATGAGCATTAGATGAGTTAATAATATGAATTAAAACAACCGCCATCATTCAATTATCCGGGCAATAAATTATAATGTTCCGTACCAGAAAAAAATTTCGCTATGTCATAATGGACATCCACCATGCTTAATCGTCTTTTTCGTATGTTAGGGCGAAAGTTTCTATTGGGCTGAAATTGTTCATAATGTCGGCCTTCAGAACCAGACAGATTTACTTTTATTTTGTCAATTCATAGTACTTTTCTCCACTTTTTTGCTTCAAAATTTTGTTTGGATAAAGAAGGGACAGCTCGGGACTTTCAATCTATTTCGAGCATCTGTTTGCGAATGATGCCCTCTAAATAATTAAGATTTAAGAACTTTTTTAATTCGTTAGAAGTGATAGAAGAATGTTTCATTGCAGTTCGGACAATTAAAGTGCCCAGTAGGCTGTATTTTCAGCAATACAACGACCAACCATACCTCAATGAGAGCAAACGACGAAATTAATTAAGTAAATTACAAGGGCCGAGTCAGTCCCCTGATCTGAATCCGATCGAAAATTGTTGGAATCATGTAAAAGTAGCTATTCATAATGAGAAACACAAAAATAAACAGAAATTTTGGAATTCAAATTTGTCGAATTTGGAATAAGTGGCCGTTCACAAATGGCAGGGGCTGGTGGGTTCTAGGGATGCTATTCAATAAAAACGCATATTAGGTTTAATCATACAAAAAAGGCTGAAAATGATTTTTGAAATTAACTGTCCTATTTTATTGAACAGCCTATTTTATAAAATAAAATGTTTACTTATCGTTTTTTTTAATATTCCTTTTATTAATTAAATATGATTTTTTATATTTAATTGTAAGTTTATATTTCTACTATGTAAATAAAATAAAATATGTAGTAATTGAAAATTGATAAATAGTTTCTTAGTTAATGAAGAATTTGCAAAAAATGTTTCGAGTGTCCTATTTCATTAAACGCCTGTATATCATAATTTTGTAAAAGAATTTTAACATAAGGATTATTCTTGGATTTTCGCGCTTATTTTCCAAAATATTTACCGAATTGCTGTTTGTCGATAGCTTTTCTAATACCTCTAGTAACTACACTTCTCGAATAGCCATTTGAATTATCACTATATATTTTAAAATTTTCGGCATAAAAACCTCATCCGATAATCTCAAATTTTTTTCAGCTAACAAGAAAACTGTGTTATTTAATATTTTTGAAGATGATGAAAGCCAAGAGTTATAATTTAGATACCGACCCGACCAGTTTTTTTTTTTTTTTGTTATAAATCTTTAGTTAAACTTTCATCCTCATTACATATTACCATGGTATCTAGAAAGACTAAACGATCTTGATTTTCAATTTCACATGTAACATCGATTCGCGGAGTAAAACTATTAAATGAGTCCAAAAAATTATTAATTTCCGAAATTGGAATGCCCGCAATAATATCATCAACATACCGGTAAAAGAAGATAGGTTTGACGGAAGAAGTAATTAACACTTCGGTTTCAACGTGTTCCATTACTAGGTTTGGCACTGTTGGACTAACTGGCGAACCCATCGATGAACCAAACACTTGTCTAAAACATCTTCTCCCAAAACTAAATTCAGATCACAACACAAATTTCAACGCTTCTGCAAAATTCCAAATTTGTGTTACTAAATTTAAAACATTTCACAATTTTTTAATTAAAAATACATATTACCAAAGATGAGTTAACGTTTGTGAACAACTAGACCACATCTAACGATAGACACATTTTTAATTTAATTTTTAAAATATTCCGCGTTTTTTACAGCCGAAAATTTATTTCATACGTAACGATTTAAAATATTAGACAAAACTTTGGACAAATTGAATAAAGGAGAACCCAAATAGCTTACAATTGGTGACAAGGGAATACCAATTTTGTGCACTTTTGGCAGACCATACATTTGTGCGGTAGTACCGCGATAATTTTTAAAAAATTTTGCCAAATTTTTCAAAATTTTTATTTTTTCCTAAACGTCCCCAAGAGCTAATGATTACATTTAATTTTGATACCAACTTTACGAATTTCAATGTCAGTGTTGTTATCTGATAAGAGTAATTTCATTTGCTCTAATTCAATTTTTGACATACAGTGTTGTGAAAAACTAAAGCAACAAAGGATATTAATTGAGAGAAAGAGAATAAAACAAAAAACCTAACAATGCTTTTCCAAGTTATTGGTTTGGTTTAGTATTCGACATCATTATAATAATAATTAAATCAAGTTATTTTCTGTTCAGTTACTTCAGAGCATTTGTGAGAAATTTGATGGCGTGCAATAAGTACAATACTACTTTTAAGTCAATGATTATTGACAACTTTTTGAAAGGAGATCTTTAAATTTAAACATTCATGGACCATGACAGTATGATCCGCAGGCTAGCTATAAAAAATAATTTCAATAGTTATAGGCCTGCAAAGAACCCAATGCTTACGAAAAACCATTTGAAAAAAGGTAATTTTCATGTTTATTACGGTAAGCTCATAAATATAAAAAAAAATCTTATTACAGTAGATTCCGGTTAATTGGGACACATTGGGGCAACGGACAAGAGAACCATTATACACTAGATTCCGGTTAATTGGGACACATCGGATCAAGAGAAGTTGTATACAAAAAAAACCTTTTTTTGATTTTCCATGTTTATCATGGACAAATGCATTTGTTCCTTAATTTAACATGTTGGAAAGTTTGATTTGTATTCTCAATTGGATCTCGTTTTGCAATAGATGGGCCATATAAATGGCTGTCCCGTTTAACTGATGGCCCAATTAACCGGATTCTACCGTAGATTAAATTTTGCTAATTCCCATTTAAATTGGACTGTGGATAAATGGAGAAGTGTGCTTTACAGCGATGAATCAAAGTTGAATTTATTTAATTCGGATGGCAACTGTTTTGTCAAAGAAATGTAGGGTCACAGTAAAACACGGAGGAGGTAATGTGATGGTGTGGACTTGTTTTTCAAGTCATGATGTTGGACCATTTTATCAAATTGATGGCATTATATAACGCTTCAAGTATAAAAGTATTTTAGAGAACCAAATGATGCTACATGCCGAATGGAATATGCCGCTTCAGTGAGTGTTCCAACATGACAATGACCCAAAAGACACATCGTTGCTGGTAAACAACTATTTAAAAGACAATTGGATTCAAGTTCTTGATTAGCCGGCACAATCACCAGAATTGAACCACCAAAATTAGTGTGCAAGATGCAACGCTTCGGAAACAGGCAAAATCTTTTCCAAGCATTAAAAAATGAATGGCAAAATATTACACAATCAACCATTGATAATTAATTATTATCCATGCCTCGTATTCTTGTTGTTTTGATAAGTTTTTTTGTCTTTTAAGAATAGATAAGAATAGATTGAAAATATACACTATGACTGAATAATTGGATGTTTTTTTTCTCTTGTAAATAACTAAAGTGAAAGGTAATTTGGCGTCTATTGGAGGGGGTGGAGGCGGGGGAGGGTGGGGGGGGGGAGCCAAAGTTGAGTAAATTAATCTACCAGCTCCGTAACCTTCCAGTAGGATGCGCATCACATGAGCAGTTCTGGTCATGTATTAGGGAGCTGCGTGATGGGTACGATTGTGTAAGGGGTAACCTGATCACAATTCGCAAGTGTACGTGCTGCCTCCTCGGGGCAACCACTGGCAACTGAAACAATTAGGCAGAATGTAGCCTTTTGGGACAGGCTAAAGTACGGCGCTAAAGGAGAAAACCTTGACAAAAAACCCTAATCTAAAATAGAACAGCATATGCTCAAGGATGAAAGGCTAATAGATTAATCAGTACAAAGTATGCGTACTCTGGAAAATAGGCACCCTCCAGTTTTATTTCGCCTTTCTGTAGTAAAACTGGGTGACCTACAGGCGACTTTCCATTCCCAGCAACTGGTAAGAGTAAAATCAAAACGGAAGTCGGGATATGGCTAGGAATATACGGGAGTGAGACTGCCCTCTCGAAGTCCTTAGGAACCAATGCTACCGTCTTTCCAGTAGAAGTACTTCCTACAGTAAACATCTAGGAGAGAGAGCAATGAGCCCAGATAGTATGTATCACGTACCGGCCGGCAGTATTATTAGGTTCATTAAGACTGAATATTGACTGGTCGGATAATTAGCAGAGTTTGGAGCACAAAAGATCTTTTAGGTCGCAGTGCTAGGTGGCTAAACGCCCACATGGGCCTACGATACTAATAATAATAACTAAAGTGAAAAAATAAATTTATTATAAAATTTGTTGATATTGTTTTGCACAGCACTGTAAGTACCGTTGTATTGTGTGAGCTGTCAACACATACAATTCAGGGTGCTCATTGAAAAATTGCTTTTTTGTTTGATTTGAAATTTGTCAACATATTTACTAATCTATTTGTAATCGCATTATAAGCCGTCTCATCCAGTCTTGAAATACCACTCTTCACATCCGCTATGATTTTGTGATAAGGAACAATTTCTTTTTTAAAATGTAAACATAACTTATTATTACCTAACTTCAGAATTTTTATGATGTGCACAGGAATTTCCAAATTTGTCAAATTTACGACCCACTTTTCATCGTTAATATCCATTCCTTCGATATGAGTTGAAAATAATCGCAACCGTTTCATTTCGGTTCCGTATGTAAAAATTCTTTTAAGAAATAAAACCTTATTCCTTAATTCAAAAAAATAATACAGAAATATTTAACTGTTTATTAACCTAAGTTTGATGTCAAATTTACCTATTAATTCAGGTGTTTTAAGTTAGTCACCTTATTTAATTTGCAGTGCGACGAAAAAATATGACTAATCTAAGGAATTTACTTAAAGTTTGTTAACTTAGACGCTTGATTCTGTTTCTTACAAATTTTCGTAACTTTATTTTACTTTAATGCCCCGATAAAGATAAATATGTAATTCGCTGAAAAATAGAAAATATTTTAATTTTTTTTTTTTTTTTTTTCATTTTTTTATACTGACTAGAGGAGGTGTCTTGAGGAGCTGTCAGTATACTTTAGATAAGATAAAACGAATGGAACTAAAATCTCAATAGATGAATTTAATAAATTTCAACAGTTTTAATAATTTTCAAAAGTGGAAAAACTGAAACTGCAAGCAGAAAATCAGGTTTTTAACTAACAAGAACATAAATATTCCAACGAAATAAATTTCGATAAAAACTACCAATTACATACTTAATTGAACCATATAAATTTTAGATGAAAATAAAGTATCATTTCCCTAAGGGCTAAGTATCGCATAAAAAAAATCTAAGATACTACACAAACTATGCAAATAATAGGTAGAGGTAAATTTTAGGTCGAATATCGATTTTAATACATAATTGTTTCGGTCAAATTCTATGTTTTGCATCCAATAAATGTAACATGAAATTATAAACATAACCTTCACAATCAAACATATATGTACATAGTTTGAAATCATTCACCGCAAAACGGAAGCATATGCTAAGATAATATTTGAGCTAAAGATTAGTTTATTTTAGATTTTCGATTATAATACAAATTGTTGTGTATAAAAACCTGCACACTTCAACATAATTATGTCGATATTACTAATAAAAATATCGCTCATCAGATAGGGAGACAATAATTCTATGTATAGAATATTATAATGCCAGATGATAATATCTTTTATTGTGGAAAATGTTTGGCAAGAAATTTTAATATACAAGGATTATCATATTTTGTAAGATTAATGCTTGTTGGCATGATTAAGCAAATTGTTTATAATACACAACTAAAGCATTTTAAGTATCGAATTACTATTTTGGCTGAGACAAAAATATTTGCTCGCAATTCAATTTAAAATATTTAACCTTGGTCACCTGAAGGGGTGCCACGTGACATGGCAACTCGAGTTGTTTAAAAAGGAATGAAAAAAGTAAATTCAAAGATTTTAGCAAAAAATTTCAATTCCAAAAATTTTCTCCATTCCAACAAGCATGGAAACGAATTACTGACCGACTGTGTTGCAAAGAATAAATATGTCGCCATGGTAATGAATTAAAACAGAGATTTGGTATTTTTATGAAACAAGAATGATGGGTTAAAAATGACAAATTTTGGAAACTTGACAATTTTCTGGCTGGAAAATCTGTATTTTATCTCTGATTTAAATTTATAATTTTGAAATTATGACATCAAAAAAAAAAAATCTTAAATTTTTAGTTGAACGATTTTGATTGGAATGGATGATATTTTGTAACGACTAGCGGATTAAATTATTTTTTCATCATAACCTTTTCTTGTTGATTTTATTTTAGTCAAATTGTATCATATCAAAACCAGACAATTAAACAATGAGATCGAACGCAGCTGATTGAAACCAAAGTCCCGAAAAAAGAATTTACCCAAAATCTTGCACGAATTTCGCTCTTGTTCAAGCACAAATCTCAAAACGATATTTAAATTTAAGAACAAATATTGTGACACAACAATGTACAACAATACCGTCAAAAGAACTCCGTCCAAACGAGACCTAAGACCATCAATCCATTGTATAGATAGACAATTTATTGTTGGGCTTTTGACCAACAACAGAAAAAAATGAATTTACGAAATGTCATTCCGGTTAGTAAATATCTTGTTATTTATGTATTATATAAAGAAAATATTCTCTAATATTTTGTATAGCTACATATTTATATACATTAGTTACGTTATGGTGTGAACCGAACAGGAGCATTTCTAGGAACATATTGAATGGAATTTGATGCCCTGAAGAATGAGCAGCACCCACAACGTAAACAAAATATAAGAAAATATTTTGAGTAATGGAGTTAAACAGATTACCACCAAATTATGTTTAAGGACTAAATCGAAAGTTTTTAAATCCTGATTTAGAAATCTAGAAATTAGATCGGATGCAGCAGCGTAATCTAAAAGAAAGAAGAAAGTAGTTCAGGAATGGAAGGAATAGCAGCCTGAGAATATTTTCGCAAATTATGAGAACGTTATTCCATTGAGACAATGCGATTTAATAAAATATGTTTGGTGAATTTGTCGAGTTTAGTCATAGTATGTCAACCTCAGGTGCTCTGGCGTCTATTGAAGGAGGAGACCAAAGTTGAGTAGATTAATCTACCAGTTCCGTAACCATCCAGTAGGGTGCTCATCACATGAGCTGATCAGGCAGCTGCGTGATGGGTACAATTGTATCGGGAGTAACCAGGCCACAATTCGCAAGTGTACCTGCTGCCTCCTCGTGGCAACCACTAAAGCAAATATCTTTGAGAAAAAACCCTCATCTAAGGTGATACAGCATATGCCGATGGATGAATGGCTGATAGATTAATCAGTCCAAAATATGGGGACGCTGGATACCAGGCACCCTCCAGTTTTATTTAGCCTTCCTGTAGTAAAGCTGGGTGACCTACAGGCGACTTTTCATTCCCAGCAACTCGTAAGAGTAAAATCAAAACGGAAGACGGGGCAGGGTTAGGAATATACGGGAATGGGACTGCCCTCTCGAACTCCTTGGGTACCAATGCTCTAGCAGAAGTAAATGATATAGTAAACATCTAGGTGGAAGAGCAATGAGCCCAGACAGTATGCATCGCGTACCGGCCGGCGGTATTATCAGGTTCATTAAGAGCCTGAATATTGACTGGACGGATAATTAAGCAGGGTCCAAGCATAAAAGATATTTTAGGTCGCAGTGCGAGATGGCTGAAGGCCCACATTGCCCTTCAGCAATAATAGTAATATCAATTTAAATAAATTTAACAGTTGGCATATGAAGAAACCATAAAATTCAATAGAAATCTATTATTTTTCATGAAAAGTACGAACATTAAAATTTCGCGCGATGAAATTGGAAATTTATTATTTTTCAATAAAATCGAACATTTCTGAAAAAAATGAATAAAAAATTTTAAAGATTCCAGGGTTAAAAGTGATCTTTTCCTCATATGTTTACTATTAAATTTATTTTAATTGCTGAAAAATTTGAAAGTAAAAAAAAAATCGTGTTACTCGAAAAATAGCTCAGGCAATGCTTTTACGAAATTACGAAGAATGTTAAACCGTCGCTCTAAACAGTTCATTATTCCACATTTAAAAGGTAGCTTAAAATTGAACCAAGCAACAACATAAAAAGTGAAGAAAGAAAGCGGAAGTGCACCTACGATCTTTATCATTGCTATTCCTGTGTAGTAGGAAGAGACGAAGTGACACGTGAAAAATATCGTAGTATTGCGATACTTTTCCTCAAAGTAGGTAAGAATTTTTTTCAACTTTCGCATGGAATAAGTAAGTAAAAGGCGCTTATGCCATTTGACGTGATTTGATTCACTTAAATAAGTATGTACATATTTGTTTTCTATGTTATGTATGCAGCTTAAAGGAGAAACGTTGATTCTGTAAATCATTGTTAATCTTCACAGTCGAAAATGAAAAATTGAAATTTAGTTTAATTTTTCATCTGGACCAAAATTAAAAAAGTTTAAAACTTTATGGAAAAATTTCTGCGGATTTCGACACTTCAGTATCAGAATAGAGCATCGAATTTTAAATGAAAAATATATCGGTAGTTAAGAAAACCTTAATAAAATAATTAATTCCAAATAGATAGGAACTGAGATGTATGGCTTTTATTGCAAAACAAAGTTCTTTTTGAGCCACGATATTCGACAAATAGAAGATGGAAAAGGCATACATATTTTAAAGCCTCTGTTGTTTGAATGTTTAATGAAAACTTTAAAAGGATCGATAGATAGATAACACAATCAATTAACACGAATGGAATGGCGCTTTATTATCACACAGATTAATTAGATTCCTAAATAAAAATCCAAGGGCAAAATCAATTAATTTACTGTAGAAAATTATGCTAACAAGGCAATCAAAATTGGAAAATTTGGACCAATTCCAAAATAAATTTAGGACATGCATAATAACTCGAATTATGCTGGTGCATTTTTCAAGAACAAAATGTTGAGTAGGTACTAAATATTGACATTTATAGAAAATTTTGGCGTCTCCAGTACATTGACAACCATGATTGTAATGCGGAAATTTGTACATTTAATCTAGGGTTCCCAACCGTCCTTTTTTGGGAAGGACAGTCCTTCTTTTGTGAAATTTGTCCTTTCCACTTTCTGGGAGCTAAAATGTCCTTTATTTTGTGAAAATGTCCTTTTTCTGTTTAATTATATTCTGTGTTAGTTGTTTAATCTTGACATGCGAAATATGTAATAGAGTTGTACATATCACCAAAAAATATTACGAATCTTGCAATAATTTTAAACAAAGATAGCTGTGGGCATATTTTGCATATTGGATAAATTTCGGGATGATAATCAGTTAGAAAATAGATTTTATGGTTATAAAGTAAACAAAAAGTTTAAAAATCCAGGACACTTGCAAAACACTGTACCAAAAAGACTTCAATAATTTGTAATAGAAATCTCCATAAAATCTTGAAAAAAAGATTTGATTTCACTGAAAAAACTGAATATCAAAACTTTCAATTTTATCGTTATAAAATATTATCTTTCCGAAATTTCAAACTAATTTTATCAGGTCCAGACAATTCCAATTTAAATAAAAGGGGATCACTATCACTACATATGCGTAAAAAAAATACAGAAATTTTTAAATCCAGAACAGTTGAAAACACAAATGATTTTATAGGCATGATGATCGATAAGAAGTTTTTAGTTG
The DNA here is from genome assembly GCA_963556165.1 of Tipula helvola. Classification (NCBI taxonomy): domain Eukaryota; kingdom Metazoa; phylum Arthropoda; class Insecta; order Diptera; family Tipulidae; genus Tipula; species Tipula helvola. Next base: position 371,966,409 of record OY744481.1, read on the forward strand.
ATAGCCAACAAAAAGTTTTTCCAAATTTTTCGACTAAGAGAATTGTTGTGAAACCACGTTTAATTTATGTTGTTAATGTTATTTACATAAATTAAGCCAGGTTTCACAAAAAAGACCAAATCTCCAGTTAAATAATAGTTCCTCTCTTTCTTTTATTAAGAAATTGCGGTTTGTTTCATAATTCAAATTTAATGCAAACAAAATTTTATTTCTTTTTTAAATGAATTAACCCTCTCAAACGGCTTGTACAATATATTGTACATCAACTTTCATCGCTTCGACCAACTGTAATTTTTAATTTTTGTCTCATTTCTCTTGTGCGATCGTTCTCTTATGTATTTATGTTCACACTACAGTTTTATGAGCAATGCCATATCATAGCAGTGCATAATTGTAGTACGTATTTTATTTTTTGGAAGAAAGTCAATTTTAAATGGCGTTTGAAAGGGTTGTTAAACGGTTATAGAACCATGTCATTCAGCCTTTTAAATATTTTTAGTTAAAATTCGTGTTAGAATTTAATAAAATTTTTTATTTAGATATCGATAATTCGAGCCAAATGCTCATCCTCAGGTTAATAAAATAAATTAAAAAATCCTAATTATATGCATTTCTTCTCTCAGCAAAGAAGGCAACCTTTTGAAATTTAATGAATGACAATCTCACAGAGATATTTTATAATAAATTAAATTAAGCTCTGTAAGTGAATGTCTTTAGTGTTGCTTAAAATAATAGAATCCAGAAATGCATATAATTATCATAGGAATTTTTTAATTTATTCTATTAACCTGAGGATGAGCAATTGGCTCGAAATATCGATATATAAATAAAAAAAATTGTAAAATTCTAACACGAATTTTAATTAAAAAGATTTAAAAGGATGAATGTTTCTATAACCATTTAACAATAATTTATATAATCAGACCTTCTAATATTAATTATTTTTTAAATGAATATTGTAACGAAAGTTAAATATTTGACTGAAGGACAAATATGTATGTCTATGTTAAATAATATAATCAGCTTGCTTTGAATTTGTATTATGCAGCAAATCACAATTTCTTAAACGAAGAAACGGAGGAAATTTTATTTAACTGGAGATTAGTCTTTTTTCGAGAAACTTAGCGTTAGTATTTTAGTTAATTAGTATTTTGTTAAATGTCCTTTCTTTGGACAACGAAATGTTGGGAACCCTAATTTAATCACTGCAGGATATAGGGGGACATTAAAAATTTAATTATGCTTATAACAAGTAATGCTTACAGTAAAATATTCATATTTACATTAAAAATTCATCTCATAAAAATTTTACACAAGTTTTATGGTTCTAAATATTTTTTTTTATTCTAAATCAAACCCTTTATTTTATAAAAATAATTTTTATGGATAGCCAATGAGTCTAATCTGATTAAGATTTATACATGCTTGGAAATCTTTACATATATATATTTTTTTAAGATTTTGCTTTAAGAAATCAGATACTACCATTCGCTAACCATTATCATTTTCTGCTCCGTGTAACTGTGTATATAAACAATAAATAGTATTAAAAAAAACACTCATACCATTCCCGAGGGAAGTGAATGCGACATTCCCCACATACGTCCGCCACTAAAACAAAATTGAAAATATTTCTTCTTATAAAACAAAAAAAAAAAAACAATAAAATTATTTTGTTCAATAACTATATAGCACAACAATTAATTATGATTTTGATTTCAAATTATATAAAAAAAAATTGATATTTTCAAAAAATAAAAAAAATAGAACTTCATGTAAATTATTAATGGCGGATTTTTTCCATGTATATTGTCAAGTTCCACTATAAAACATAGGTTATGTTTAAACTCCAAACAAACAAATCAATATTTTCTTTTTAACTTTTTTTTTCCTGTATTTTATTTTAAATGGAAGACAAAAAAAAATATTTGTTTTACCTCGACCTAAATGGTGCATAACCATTCAGTTTGCTATACATGATATTTTTAATTTAGTTTTAAAGTATTTTTTTTATTTGGTTAATTTTAATTAAAAAAAAAAAAACTAGGGAGAATATAACAAAAAAAAAAATAAAACCAAAAAAAAATTATATATTTTATTAAACTCAAAAAAAAAAACTGTATATACGAGAAACTTTTATTTTATTAATTGAAACTAGAACGATATTATTTTTATTAATATAAATTCTTTAAATTATTAATTTTTATCTTGTCATATATTATGCCGCATTGCGTTTTAAAAAAAATAAACTTTAATTTTTTCTGAATATTTTAACTTTTTTTTTTCTACTGAATTCGGAAAAAATTTATTTCACGCAATTATTTGACATACAAATACGAAATGAAGCGAAAGAAAAAGTACTGGTTTGACAGTTCACCTGTCTCACAAAATAAAATGTTGCCAACGCTAAATTTTTTTTTTTTTTTGAACGTGTCCCAAACTCCAAAATTTAAATGGAGTTTTTCCAAATACACCAACGTAAAGATAACAAAAAAAAAAAAAAATAAATAAATTAAAATTTACTTGTTCTTTTTTTAGTTTATTTGATTAATCGATTTTCCAAGTTATAAGTGAGAATAATTACACTAAATAGTTTTCCTTTATTTTAATCCCACAAAAATGTCTTTCCAGGAGTTGGTAAACTCTTTCTAGCTAATTCACTGAAACGTATAAAAAAACAAAATTTAGACCATTTGTAAAGTAAAAATATCGTATATTAACCCTGTTCCAGAAGCTAATAAATTTTGACCGGCTGCGGCTATTACGATTGGTGGCCTCACTTCCCGGCGAGCATCGCGATTTACATAATAATTCGCTGAAAGTCTTAATTAAAACTAAGTAAGATATCAATCTAGACTAAAACAAATAATTATATACTTATGAGCTGGTCCATCAGGTAAATCTGGTGGAGGTTGAGTTCTGGCGGCTACACCATCCTCGAATCGTAGAGCCGGAGTATGACTTCTCTACAAAATAGAAAAAATGTCATATTGTGCCATTACGATTTTGCATGTACATATTATATAATTAAAAATTGCAAAATTTATCTAATGAACAGCTTACACCAAGTAAAAATTCTCTTATTTTTCTTAAAAATGGTGAAATATCACGTCTTACAACCCCAGACGCAGACATTATTTACTTTTTAATTTATTGTAAAATTGAGACGAAAATTTGCTGGCAGCTGTTTTGGAATTTTTTTTTGACACTTCAGATATTCGGATTCGCGCTAATGGTCGTGTTCTGCACTCTAAATACGAAATGGTATAAAAATACAGAATGAAGTTGTCTTTGATTTGCAACGAGCGATTTTCCAAAACTTTAGCTTCCTGGTTTTATCTGTAGAGTCGTCTTGGGACAAATTTTGTTCACACTCCCGAGCAACTAAATCGACTCAAACCTTCATCGCTCACAGAAAGGCGAATTTTTTTAAAACGGCTTTACCGATTTTCACAAGACAATATTTTTTTGAAAGCCCGATATTTTTACTTTAAAATGACACTATTTTCATGAAAATTGGTTCAGTACTTTTTTTATAATGGATTTTGAATGAAAACGCAACCAAAATTGATGATTATGAAAAAAATATTGGGGATATTTAAATTTAAATTACAACAAAAAATTCAAGCAAAACAAAAACAATATTAGTTAATACATAGCATTGCCTCCCCTCTTGCGTCTACACGGCTCGCATGCGATTTCCCATTGATCTTATTAAGGTTTTGATAAAGACTTGGGAGATCGCACTCCACTCCTCGTCCAACGCAATCTTGAAGTCACAGATGTTAAACGGTACCGGATTTCTGAGTCGGACTCTCCGTTTAGTTCGTCCCATAAATGCTTGATTGGATTCATGTCTGGTCTGAGGGCTGGCCACCTCGTCGTCCCGAGTTCAACCTCATCCATGAACTGCCGAGTGGTTCGAGCTGTGTGACACCAAGCATTGTCATGCATCAATATGAAATCTTCCCCTATATATCCTGCGTAGGGGCACTACATGATCCAAGAGAATGCCCTCGATATATCGTTCAGCGGTCAGACCTCCTCTACGGCCCCCACTAGATACGAAAACAAGCCGCCGTACAAGACTTTCAGCAAAACAGCACTACGAAAATCGCTCACCTGGACGCCGGTCTCTCCTTTCACTACAATGGAGACATATTCTGCACTCGTAAGTGAACACAACGGACCTCCATTGCTCAATGCTTCAATTAATGTGTTCGCGAGCAAATTCGAATCGCTCTTTGCGGTGGCGACTGGCGTGCTGTCAATTTTGGGCCTCTAGCGGGCCGTGTTGGAGTGAGATTGGCTTCCTTCAATCGTTTTCTTACTGTCGATGAACTAACGGCTACATCTCGAACTTGTCTTAGCTCCAGCTGCACATTGACGCCCGTGAGATGGCGATTTCGCAGTGAAGTTAGGACGATAAATCGATCGTCCCTCTCAGATGTACACCGATACCGGCTGGTATGTGGTCTCCGATTGAAGATACCGCACTTTCCTGAAACCTTCTGGTCTTTTGACAATAGGCTAAAGTACGGCGCTAAAGATGAAAACCTTGATAAAAAACCCTAATCTAAGGTGGAATAGCATATTATGCCGATAGATGAATGGCTGTTTGGATAAATAGCCTCTAGAGGGGCTTGTGACGGAGTACGAGGAATTAAATCATCTTCCCTTCAGAATGGGCATCTCAGGAGATGATCCAATAACCCTTGTAAGTGAGGGAAAGGATCTGGAGAAGGATGCTAGTCATACTTCAAAGATTCCTCAAGTGAAAATTTTTGCAGCGACGAAGAAGCGTTATAAAAGGCTTCTTGCGCAGGGCAGAGCTCCCGGGCGAGAGATGAAACTCTTGGCACTACGGGTGAGGATACTATTCCGACACATACACTCAGTCTCCGCTATTAAGTCTGGATTTACTTTCAGACAGGCAGCGGAGTCGGAGTTCGTTATGAACTTGCCCGTTAGTTTGCTGAGGTGACCCTGACCGTGGACCAGCTAAACGCTGTCCAGGAAGGTATCTTGGAAAAGGTGTTGGGGTTGAAAAACAAGGAGATGGAACCGAAGTTCCTCGGTAACGAATTCAGGCTGGTTTGGCTATTGGTGACTTGTGCCAATAAGAACACTGCAGCGCGGCTGAAAATCAACATCGTAACGAACGTTAATACGTAAATGTGAAGCCGTGGCAAGAAGCAGAGCTGCAGGTTGTCGATTTGAACAGCTTACCTGTGGCCCAGTATGTTTTACAAACGAGTCTAAAACGGAGGAGGGAGCAGGGATAGGAATATATGGGGAGAGAAATGCCCTTTTGAAGTCCTTGAGCTCTTATGCTATCTTCCAACCAGAAATGCACACTATAGAGCTTTATGCCAAGGCAGGCATAGCTAAAGGCCTAAACTATGCAAAAATCTACATTATTTCAGGCAGCCAAGCTTAAAGGCACTCAAATCGTATACCGGTAAATTAAGACTGGTATGGGACTGCTAACTACAGTTCAACAACTGGCAGCCACAAGTAAGATAATATTTATGTTGGAGCCAGTGCACACTGGAATCGCAGGGAATGAGGCTGTGGATGGCCTTACCCGCGTTAGTTTTGCCTAAAGCAATAAAATCATAAAAGAAGTTTATAGGTTGCAGTGGTAGATTGGTCGACAACTTACATGTTGCCTTCAATTTAAAATTAACAGTAATATCAATCACAGATTGTCAAATATAAAGCTAGACCCCTAAATACAGAAAATAGCGAATTTGTTGAAGGATTTATTATTATTGGAGGCACAGAAAATTTTCCGAACGGAACAAAATGTAAAATTATGAGGAACATAATTTTGGGCAAACTAAATAAATAAAAAACGTAACTCTTATTTAAAAAATAAAAATTTATTTTCATTTATAATCTTTAATTTCCATTTACAGTGGTGACCCCACTATTTTTACGCTTTTTTTTATACTTTCTCGGTTTCGGTGATTTGATAGCTGGACCTTCTTCAACCTCTACATCGAGATTTGTGAATTCGATGCCTTCGTCATCTAAACCGGCCGATGATAATTTTAATCGCTCCTCTTTCTTTAATTTCTTTACTTTTCGCATATCATCTCCGGATGGCTTTTTACGTTTCCCCGTTGTATTATCCTCATCGGACTTATTACCATTATGTTGTCCATTTAGGATTGGCTTCTCAACTTGTGTTTTTACTGGGATATCGGTAGCATTTTTTACATATTTCAAATTCATAACACTACAAAACTTACGATAACTCTTGTGATTCATTGATTCTAGAACTAGACCTTCGCGAATTTGAAGCAGTTTTGCTTTAAGTTTGTCCCAAACGATTGCATTAAAATTGAAAGTTATAAATTTCCGGTGAAATTTATTTATTTCGATGAGTAATTCCAGTATTTCGCCAAATAGTTTTGGTGTGAAATTAGTTTCGGTTGAATCAATAAATGCGACTAATCCTTTTTCAATATTTGCTATATTGATTTTTGAAGTAACAGGATTTAATGTTAAGAATCTATGATTCTTGAATAGTATTCTAAATAAATTTAATATTTGAACTCGTCTTATTGATTGCATTTTCTTATTATTCAGACTATCGATAAGCACTTCGGATAAGTACCAAATACCGGACCAACTTGTTTGCTGAAACATTTGGGTAAATAAACCAACCGGTAATTTTGGATTTCGATGATCGATAAATTCGATAAGATATTCCTTAAACGTCTCATTTAATTTTGATGTCGACTTGTCATTTCGGGCCAAAATTTCGGAACATCTTAACAGGAACAAGCTACACTTCGGTACAAACGTATTCTTATCACCAATCGAATTTGAATTGAACTTCATTTCAATCAGATCGTTTAGGACTTTTATAATGTACTCATCGGTCACCTCGTCTAATGAGTCAGCGGCAAATTTTTTCAATGATGTTATTTTATTCAAAATAGATCGAACTTTATTCAAAAGTGGCTCTTTTTCTTTGACACAGAAATTTACCATGAAGAATATGGGATTCATCATATCAAGAATAAAATAGAGATTTGGATCTGAGGATTTCACATAAATTTCGAGTAAATCCAATACACGCGATCGAAAATGTAACGTTGTTGTGGCGATAATCCTTTGCTTTTTTGTTTTCTTTTTTTTCTGTCTATTTTCTGAATACATTTTAAAAGCCTGAGACAGGGCAGAATCCAAATTTTTGGCATCAGCATCGTCCATATCATTTAAATCGATTGATTCCTGATCAGTTTCGAAACCAGACGAACCAAGAGCTTGTGTGACGGCAGATCGCAGCTGATCAGTTACAGTTCCCTCCTCATCAAAATCATCATCGTTTTCCTCGTCCTCTTCTTCATCCTCATTGTCATTTTCCTTGTTAATGTCTTCATCACTGTCGTTGACATCATCGTCATCATCATCATCATCCATTTCATTTTCATCGGTCATTTCTTCGTCCTCATCACTCTCTTCGGCATTATCAAGTAAAGGATTTTTATCATCAGTCATATCTAAAACTGATAAGATTTGATGTATGGCCGATAATGTTAAACTTGGACATAATTTTGGGAAAACTTTGTTAATTAAATTTCGTAAAAGACTGGAATTTTGCGATAGAAGATGTAAAATCAAATCCACTACAACTTCAATCCATTCCGGTTCATCTTCACTCACTGACTTGATGCTTTTATTCACTCGTTTAATACAGCTCCGTAATTCTTCGATTGCACTAATTGCTAAAGGCTCATCATTAAACAATTGTAGTCCCATGTGCAGTAATAAAATCCGGAACACTATCTCAAAATTATTATCGGCTTTTAATTTTTTACCTGTGATCTCCTTGTACATGCTATCCCAGCCTTTGAGTCCCTCCTCAGACAAATGGATCTTTGTCATTTTATTCGAGTTTCGATTTTCTTGGTAATTTTCAATCAGACACAACAGCACAGTATACTCATCATAAAGATTTGGGAATTTATTTTCTAGTGAATGATAAAATTGATTTTTCAAATTTGATTCCTGGAGCGAAACGACGCAATCTTCACTTTTTTCTTTTTTCAACAATTTATATCCGTCTTTTGTCTTAAAAATGGTCAAATTCATTAAAAATAATAATTGTTGCTTGCGCCATTCCAAATCTTTCAGTATTTTTGTATTACTCACAAGCTTATTAACCATTTGCAAAGCAAATATACGTTCCGTATTCAACCAGGCTTCCGAATCATCCTGTTCATTTTTCTTAAGCCTATTAATTGCAATATTTTTATAAATTTCGGTCAGCTCCTTAATTTCATCCTCATTAAGTAATGTAATTATGTTAGATACAGTATTTTTTGATGTTAACCTATCGATCATTAAATATCCGGGTTGTAAGATAAATTTTTTGATGAAATCTAATTTGCCTGTCTGATCGGATTTCTTTTCAATATAAGTCCAAATTGCATCAAAGAAATGGCTATAAAACTCCAAAATAAAATTATCGTTACTTTTTGTTTTATTTACCAGACTTTTATAGCGTGCCACCATCATTTTTATGACATTATCGGTCAACAATTGAATTGTAATATTTAAACTGTGATTTGTGTTCAAAAACACATTTGTTAGAAATTTTATTGAAATAATTTCAACAATTTTATTATTTTGAGCATTTCCAATTTTTGTGTTGATTGGCCCAGTCCAAAATTGAACGAGTGAATCAGAATTAGCTTCTTTTTTACTCAAATATTCATAGACCGGATGATTTACGTGTACCAAAGATGCGGTACTGATGTTCTTCCATAATAATTCTGACAGCGGTAATGCTGAACTTTTGGACAATATTTTAGTTGTATTTAAAAATCCGTTTATTAATTTTGGTGTAACATACGGATAAGTTTCCTCAATCGCTAGCAAAAAATTAATTGTATCTAAATTTTGTTTAGACCATGGTTGCTTCAATTCTTCAGCTATTGCCGGCCATAGCACGGACTTAAATTGCGTTTTGTTACATTTTCTTGTGAATTCAATTAAAAAGGAATAGGCTAGTGATGTATGGAAACTTTTTACTTTAGACGCCTTTACTAGAATATCGGTACACGTTTTTAAATGCTCTTGGCTCGATTCAAAAATGATTTCGGAATGAACTAAAGCGCCACATACTAAAATTCGTCCGGTATTTGCGTGAGAGTCAACCTGAATATAAAAATGTTTTGGTTAAATGATACAAAATAAATTACTGAATTATTTTAATATTTTACCTTGTCATGCTCTCCAGCACTTCCTACTTTCAATTCTTTATTCAGAATTTCATAAACTTCGGCAATATCAACATTAGGCACCGTCTTGAAATAGCCCACCAACGCTGTGTAAAAACCATTTCGCGAAGCACTTGTCGATGCACCATTTCCACGTATTAACCTTTTCAAGACATATTTCAATTGAAACTCTTCCTGTAATTTACATAAAAGTATTAATAAACACCGTCAAAAATTTAGCAAAAGACTAATCACCTTTTCGCCACTATCACTTATTTTTTGCAGCAATGTCGCTGCATTTTTTACACGAATCGCACTATTTTCATTTATTAAATTATTAAATGTTTGAAATATAATACCATCAATATGATTTGTCTTTAATTTTATATTCAATTTTTGATCTATTTCAGTATTATCCACGTGCTGATCAGACTCGGCCATTTTATGTAATTTGTAGTAGCGAGCAACCTTCAGATGAAAACATGCTTGTCAAATGTCAAAATATTTTTAGCCCTGCGATATTTTTTGATTATTATGCACAGGGTGTATTCAAAATATTAATTGTTTTTATTGACGATTGTAAAAGTAGAGAAAGCGCCTCTCGAGGACAATAGTTAAAATGATGCACCTGATAAAATGACATTTGTCACAAATGCGACGAAAGAAAATTTAGCAATGCGGTAGTTAAAAATTGTTTTTATAGTCCGAAATTGGAATAATTTACAATTATTAGCAATCCGGTAAGTAAAAATTGTGTTTACAGATCAAAATTGGAATTGTTTACAATAATTTCGAACGTCAAATTATCAGGTACCTCAGTTTAAAATTTTTCCACTAGGTGGAATCCGTGATGCTCCAATCGTCAATACGGCAGAGGTATAAAATGCTTGCCGTCTACTTTGGTAAATCGATTAGTTATTGGTATAAAAATAAAAATTCAAATTATGCTGAAAATAAAAACCGAAAATAATTTTCTTTTTACTTTTATCATTTGACTAAAAATTAAATAAAATAACAATACAATTTTTTCAAAATTATTGCTAGAATAATTCTATTGACGGTTGTAAAAGTAGAGAAAGCGCCTCTCGAGGAAAAAAGTTAAAATAATGCACCTGATAAAATGACATTTGTCACAAATGCGACGAAAGAAAATTTAGCAATGCGGTAATTAAAAATTGTTTTTTTAGTCCAAAATTGGAATTATTTACAATTATTAACCATCCGGTAAGTAGAAATTGTGTTTACAGTTCAAAATTGGAATTGACGACCGTGTGCTCTAGCGGAAAAAGAAAGAACCCTAGGCTCTGCATAAATTTGACATATCTTGTTGATTTTGTGTAGCATTTATCCAAATTTGTTGTCCAAAATTACAAACGTCCTTTTCTGAATTTGATTATTCTTTTAATTTAAATTACAATGGATTCCGGTTCCGAAAATGAAATTATAAAATCTCGAGATCATTGTGGGGTGCCGCAATGCAACAATTATAAAACGGAAAGGATATCGATGTATAATCTACCTAATACCATAGATACACACAAAAATTATCGCGATAATCTTCGATCACGATTTCGAATGACGTTTTCGTGATCGCGATCTGCAAATTATGGTGACACATAAAAATCCGATTAAAAATAAAATTTTTAGTTATAAACGATATTTGTATCGTGTCAAACTTTCATTTTACAAGATAATGTCAATAAATTTATACAAGTTATTAAAAATGACGTAATTGTTATCCCATTTAAATTTTCATTGTTTTATTTTTGTACATATTTCATGATTATCTTGTTTCTACAACTAGATTTTGAAATCGAGTTATCTATCCTGATTTGCCAAAATCGTGCAGTGACAGATTGGACAATTAACTAGATAATGTAGAATATGCGATTATCTAGTTTGTGTGTATCTATAGTATAAAGCAAATAAATTATAATACCCTATAAAGGACATAATGACACTTTTCCATAGTAAACTTGCGGTCAATGATATTGGCAGATTTATCGATAATGCAGTATTATTTAATACGTGAAACATAGTTCGGGATAACTTCTAAAAATGTCAGCTTTAACAATTTTTATTTTTTGGTAAATAAATCAAAAATAAAATTAATTTTTTTTATAATTCATGTCTAGTTGTAAGTTTTATTCGTGTTTTTTTCTTTTGTTTATATTTTTGTTTCGATACAACAAAAAAAAAATTTAATAAAAACTACTAGTGCCATCTTAAGATTTAATCTATCTATCGCCGTTTTTTGACAGCGAAGACCTTTATAGGTATGTATTATAATTTATTTGACCTAAAGTGGTATGAAAAATTGAGCAATGTTCAATTTTAAAATTTTGCCTTAGGCCTGTATTACATTATCTCTATTCTACGTCGTAGAAATGGATCAATATATTTTTACGATAGTGTAATATGGATATGTTGCCACATTTCTGAGTTATATTATTTCTACGATCGTAGTTAGCCTCATGAAGCTAACTATTGCAATATCTCTCTGACAGCTCATAAAAATGACAGAATACGAGAAATGAGCATGAAAATAATCAAAATCTTAATTTCGGAATACGAGAGCAACGAAATATTATTTAATACGCTTCATGCAAATTACAAAAATCGCGGCTAAGGTTTACATATTCGACGCGAAATGAAATTCAGCGCCAATTTTTAAAAAGCAGATTTTTTTTAACTAGCGCATACAAAATAGCCGTCTTCCAATGGGCAAAATTTGCTACTTCGAAGTACTTGCGAGTAGAAACCCAATGGAACGAGAAATTGAGTAGCACAAGTAAAACACAGCCTTCTGTTTAGTTGTTTTTTTGTCTTTTGTAAAGTTGTTTATTATAGTAATGGCGATATTTAAAATTAGATTCAAAATATGACACAAAAAAATGGACATGTAATAAAAGGAAAGCATTGATATTTACCGCATTGATATTTAAACACATTTTCCTTAAAATTGTATCATCAACAACAAAATAATTTTGTATTAATTTTGACATTTTACATCATCAAAAATTAAAAAAACTCGAACGTAATAAAAAACTCTCGAAAAATATCGAAAAAGGTCTAAAAGCCATCTATTGGAATTTTCGCAACTAAAATCCACTAGCGCAAATTTTATGCGTAACTACTTCTGTTTTCTACACCATCGTATGAGCATGGGTAGTTGTGAGTAGATACAAGTACTTGCGAGTAGTTTGCTTTCGCCAATGGAAGACGCTTAGATTCATAGTGTAATATAGAAAAATGATTTGTATCATTTCTGTTGTAGTAGTTTTACGTACTTAAATGTTGTTATTATTCTGCGACGTAGAATGATAATGTAATACAGGCCTTAAGCCCGTCTCATGAAATTAAAAATGTGAGATCTCACGTCAGTAATACCAATTTTTTCTTTTTTTTTTATTAATTGCACTTTAGTGTTTTGCTAATTTTTGGCATTTTTAAATACTTTTTTTATGATTTTTACATTTATACGTAATATAAACACCGATAACATCACAAGAAAAGTTTTAAAAATGTCGAGAATTAACAAAACACAAAAAGTAAAATAATTAAAAAAAAAAAAAATTTGGTAACACTGTCGTGAGATCTCACATTTTTAATTTCATGAGACCGGCCTTAAAGACATTTCAAAATGGCCGATATTTAACCAATCAACGCGCAGAATTATTTTGCCTTAAAGCTGAATTCACCAGATTTGTCCATTGAGCTCGTCAAGAAAATGACAACTTGACGGAGTTAAAAACCGAGTTAAAAATATGTTATCTTGCTTTTTTTTTTTAGAAATTTCAGAATTATCAAAACCTAGGGTGGGATTCCATAAGGTGATAAGTGATAGTCACCTATCACTTTTTCAAAATTGACATTCCGTATGGTGATTATCACCACAATTATCACCTTTTGGTGATCACTTTTTGGTGATTGTGTTTTAGCTATCACTTTCATTATCACCAACCAGAGAACAACCTACAAAAAAGTATTTTATGATTTATTTATAGAAAATGGGTTATTTATGAATATTTCATTATTTTCTTAATATTATATATTTAAATTTAAAGCAAAACAAATCACAAAAATGTTAATAAAAAACAAGTTTTAACGCAAACGGTCCTTAAATAAAATCAGTTGAGTGGCATAGGGTATTTTAAATTTTGAATATTTAATTTTAATGTTTAATAAAATTATAGCCGAGCTACCAAGCCTAATGTCATTTTCGATTACTATTTTTTTATTATGTCGAGTTTAGTTTTTTTTTGCACCGAGTTTAGTTTTTTATGGTCAATCGTAAACGACATAAATAAATATTTCTACCAAGTTATTATTTTACTAAAAAAAAAGAATTGTCCGTCGTTTAAGATATGGTTAAGTCTGTCTCTCAACTGTTCCACCCCACGCGGATATGCCGAATGAGGTACATTATTAATTTATTATTATTATTATATGTTCAATTTTATTTCGACCCAGTCAAATTAACATTTCTACTAATCGTTGTTAAAAGCCTTAAAAATTTTAATTTCGGTTACATTTAAAAAGTTAAAATTTTATTGACTTTTTAAGTGTTTTTGTTGCCCGATACATCACGTTTAGTACTTTTAGTACAATTTTTTAGTGATCACTTTATAAAATACCAATTTAGGTGGTGATCACCCCTGTGGTGATCACTTTTTGCTATCACCAAAATAATAATCACCGATCACCTTCTGGAATCTCACCCCTAAAATAAGAATGGAAAAAGAAAAACAATGTTGGTATGCCTGAAATTTTGTGTCCAGCGAGATAACATATTTTTAACTCGGTTTTTTAACTCCGTCAAGTTGTCATTTTCTTGGCGAGCTCAATGGACAAATCTGGTGAATTCAGCTTGAAGGCAAAAATTGAACATGTATCACTCCTTTACTCGGACGATTTCAAGCCGGTCTCATGAAATTAAAAATGTGGATCTTACGAGTTTACGACAGTGCTACCAATTTTTTTTTTAACTAATTTTACTTTTTGTTTTGTTAATTTTTGAGGCCGGTCTCATGAAATTAAAAATGTGAGATCTCACAACAGTGTTACCAATTTTTTTTTTTACTAATTTTACTTTTTGTGTTTTGTTAATTTTTAAAACTTTTCTTGGGATGTTATCGATGTTTATACTACGTATAAATGTAAACATCAAAAAATAAGTTTTAGAAAAGTTCAAAAATTAGCCAAACACAAAAAGTAAAATACAGTAAAAAAAATTGGTAACAACAGTAAAAAAGTTGGTATCACTGTCTAACACAGTATAAAAATTTGGTATCACTGTCGTTGAGAAGTCATATTTTATGTGGTTTTCCAGTTACACAAAAAAAAAACCGAGGCAAAACCGGGTTAGTGTTTTGACGTTTCAACTGGAACAGCAAAAAATGCGGTTTCCGTAATTATGTTTACGTATTAATTGTCAAATAATTTTAACAATTCTACGTTAATTTTGCAATGAAAGATTTTTCTCGTGTTAATTTATTTAATTATATTTAGTTTTTATTTAAATGACGTTTGAAATGTAATTGGGTTAGTAATCGCCCCGAAAAATTTTACCGGGCGACGAATGACAGCTCATGTCGCCCCGTTTTCGCCCGGGTTTTTTTTAATCTGTCAAATTTGTTGCAGCTGGAAAGCCCGTCTCATGAAATTAAAAATGTGAGATTTCACGACAGTAATACCAATTTTTTTTTTTTTTTTCTAATTTTACTTTTTGTGTTTTGTTAATTTTTAAAACTTTTCTTGTGATGTTATCGGTGTTTATATTACGTATAAATGTAAAAATCATAAAAACAGTTTTGAAAAATGCCAAAAATTAGCAAAACACAAAAAGTAAAATTGATAGAAAAAAAAAATTGGTAACTCTGTCGTGAGATCTCACATTTTTAATTTCATGAGACGTTCCGAAAATCACATTAATTTCATGAGACTGGCTTTGGCTTACTGTTTTCAGTCAGATTACTTGCGCCTCAAGCTCAACGTATCGTGGTAAATCTTCTAATCAAACTAAACCCCAGTCAAGCCGCGCTGAATAAAAGAACAATAGTACATCTGGCACCACTATTTTTGTACTAATTGTGCTGAATAAAAAAATAAAAAAACTAACAAAAATCCAAGTCCTGCCATCTATCTTGCCCTGATAAAGGGAAGAAAAACCAGAACATGTGTCAAAATTATAAATTTAATTTGTTATAAAATTCAAGGAGTTGTTTTATTTTCTAATAAAAATTACTACATTCATCTAATAAATTATATCAATTCAATTTAATAATTTAGTGCATTAAAAATAATAAAAAGTTTGAAATATATAAATTATTAGAAAAGAGAAAAACAAAAAAAAAAAGTTCATTTCAATTCCGATTTTTTTTGGCGTAAACAAACGCGCGGGGCGCTGTACGCGCTTAGTCGCTTCTTAACATGGCTGGTAGGAATTTTGATCAACCCAGGTATGTCGAAAAATTAAAAAGAAATTCCCAATAAAATGAATTATAAAATGAATTTTATGTCGGCTAAATGAAAAAATTTACGATTTATCGTGTAAAAATTGTATAATTAGGTATATTACGAGAGTAATTCATAATTTTAATCGTGTGTTTGTGATCTTTTTTTTTTTTTTTTGATTTGTTATACACGGGAAAAAGCATGGTAAAATTTTAAGAGTTTGCGTGATTTTATTTGTAAATTTAGTGTTTATGACCCTTAATATTTGTGAATACCGACATTGAATAATGTTTCCAACACTAAAATGCAATGCTTTTTCTATAATAAATGTTTTCATTTGAATATTTATATTTTTGGTTAGGAAATAATATAAAATAAAAAAATTTGCTGTGTATGAAATGTATGTATGTATGCGGGAGATGTGCCGATGAAATGACACCATGTATGTCATATTTTAGTGCTTGGAAACATTTTTCTGTTTTTTTTTTTGATGAGTTGAATGATTTCATTTTTCTCCATTTTAGGGATTTTGGGGGTAAAGTAAAAAAACAATTACCAACGGAACCACCATTCATTGCTTACGTTGGAAATCTACCACAAGGATTGGTACAAGGAGACGTGAGTAAGATATTCGAACAGTACCAAGTGAAAAATGTACGGTTGGTCAAAGATAAAGAGACGGATTCTTTCCGTGGATTTGGTTACGTTGAGTTTCATACGCTAGAAAATTTGCAAGAAGTCCTAGATCTGGACGGTCGTATACAGTTAGACAATCAACAATCTCCATTAAAAATCGATGTTGCCGAAAGGAAGAAGGATAACAATAAGTAAGGCATTATCGAATTTATCTCTCTCTATTCATAATGTGCTATCAATTCTTTGTGTGAAATGTGAAATTTTAAAAATTTAATCATATCGGTTAATCACATATTTTAAAATGTACATTATTAATTACATAATGCGAATTATTTTCTTTCTGACTACATAAAATTGATTTTTAGATAGGAAGTAACGTAATCTATTAAAATACAAACATGCAACAAAGAATTGATAGAAACTGTACGATCCATAAGCAATGCTACAGGAACATGAATTACCATAAAAAACTTTTGTATTAATAAATTCAATTTTAGAGGGGCTTTCCAAAAGCGTGGTGGCCCACCAAATCAACCAATGAATCGTAGCGGGAATAACAATTATAATAAACCAGGTGGTAATAGAGATAATCATCAGATGGGCGGTGGAGGAGGTGGCGGTGGAGGTTTTAACAGTTTTGGTCGAAACGATTTTGATAGAAATCGTGGTGGTAGAACAGGCGGCGGCGGTGGTTTCACTGGTAATATATTTACTTTATAAATGCTCGATTCAGCCTTAATGGTATAAGGTCATAGTGTGTAGGGGCAATATTAACTTAAATAAATGTCTTTTAAAAATTAAAGATCGTGGGCCAAATCGTGGTCGGTATGGCCCCTTTAGCGAGGAAGATCGTAACGATTGGAATCGAGAATCAGATAATAACAGAGGAAATAGCCGTGGAGGATATGAGCGAGGCGGTCGAGAAGGAAGTTACGGTAGTGGTGGCGGTGGTGGTGGTGGTAGTGAGCGTTATGCAAATTATAACAGACGGGGAAATGAATTTGAAAGAAGAAATGACGATCATAATAAACCCCCACCACCTTCTGGCCCACCAGCAGCAACCAGTAATTCACAAGCAACATATATTATTTAATTGATAGTTTCATTGCCATTTTTTTTTTTTTGCTTTCAATAGGTGACGTTGAACGTCCAAGAATCAAACTCTTACCCCGCACGGTTAAGGATCCAATAAATGCTTTAGCCGAAACTTCACAAGCAGCATTGATATTTGGTAATGCAAAGCCGCGCGAAGAAAAATTGAAAGATATAGAGAAGGATGAAAAGTCTTCTTAAGTATAAAAAAAAAATTAAACATTTTAATGAAAAAAAATTATTTTTCCTTTATTTCTTACGTTCATCTTGTGACATTTATATGAGAGAATTAAAAAAAATTATACGAGAGATATATAAAAATTGGTTTTCTCTTTCCCCAAATGATAATTATAGCGAAAAATAAAATTAATTAAAAGTATACTTAAGTGTATTTTCGAAAACGAGGACTTTGTTCATGTTTTGTTTAATTAATTTACAAAAAGAAAAGAAAATAATAAAAATAATAATATATATTTTATTACTGAAATTAATTAATTAATTAAAATATATATAAATATATTTATATTAAATAAAAAACAAATAATAATTTAATATTAATTGTATTTACATTTATCTTAATACATAAGTTTAAAAAAGAATATAATAATTAAAAATAGAAAATAAAAATCTTTAATATTTTCCTTTCTTCGTAAATTCTAAAAACAAAGAAAAAAAACAATTTTATATAGTATATTATTGTTAAAAATTTTTATTTTCTGATTTTGTTGAATTTTAAAATTATTATTTTTGTCTTTTAATTTTTTTTAAAAATATTTAATGCTTTAGTTATATAAAAATTTGTTGTTTTACAAAAAGATTGAATGAAATTTTTTTATCGATTTTGAGTCCACCTAATTTTTAATTTTTTTACTAATTAAAATTAAACGTAAATTATGAGTAAAATATTTGATTTAAAAAAAAAAAAAGATGCTCTCTTTTGGTTGATTGATGTCCTAAATCCTAATTATAAATAATAATACATATTTTGAAAACTTTTTAATTTGTTTTGTTTTGTTGTATAATAGAATATTATTGTCGGATTGAGTGGGTTGTTTTGCCTTTTTATTATTTTTTTAAAATTAATTTGTGTATGTATATGTATATACATATAATCTATTTCTGTGTCGAATGTATTAATTAATAATTAGGTGGGCTCGATTAAATAAAAAACATTATTTATATATTTTAATCCAAAAAAATGTAAATAATAAATTAATATTAAACTTAAAAAAATGAATATTTTTTTTGGGCTTGTTTTAGTTATCATCTGTGTTTCAAATTATTTTTTTTTTAATAATACTATATTTACCTATAAGTCAAAATTAAAAACAAAAAATTACATACATAAAACTATTTTTGCAATAAAAATGTATAATAAACAAAAAAAAAATATATAAATATGTAATATTAAAAAAAATTAATGAAAATAAGCAGGTTTTACTGTGAAAATAAAACATAATGTAAATTTAATTAAATTAATTTAATTAAACAAAAAAAAACAAAAAAACAGGATATATATTTTTATGTAAAAATTTTAACAAAAAATAAAATTTACAAAAAAATTACATAAAAAATGCTTAAAAAAATGCAAAAAAAAAACAAAATATTCTTAAAATAAATTAAAAAACAAAAAAGATTAAAATGAAATATTAAAATTATTATTAAAGTAATAAATAAATATATTAAATTACATACAATTATTTTTAGGATATAAATAAAATACAAAACAAAAACTGTAAGGAATAAACTAAAGATAAAATAAAAATTTTTATTTTTTCGTAAAAAAGAAAATAAGAATTAAAAAAAAAAATGTTTTACAGCAGGCTTTTTGGCGTTAAATTAATAAAACAAACATACGATTCAATATGGTTTTTATTTAAAATCTATTGTTGTTTTATTGTTGTAGTTAATGCCGGTTTATTAATTAAGAACTGCGTGCGCCGCGCTTGGCGTGTGCTGTCTTTTATTCTTTCCAAATTTTACAAATAAGATTTTGCCCATTTTAATTCAGATCAAGTGAATTGTATTTTAGACATAAAGATCGCATTAGTTTTAATGAATGAATCGTTCTATAAATTCATTTAATTCTACAAAACAGGAAAATTCAAAAACCAAATCAAACAAAATAATTTTACGAACTAGAGAACACTCAACGAAATATTTATAATGCCACTTTTCAAGGTTCTATCACAGATAAGAATAGACAGATGTGGATCTTGTATGGGCCATATTTACATTCTAAATTTCAATACCAAATTCCAATCTAATCCTTTTAGAGCAGGACGTATGTATATATTATAAAATAAAATTTTGTTTGAAGTTGGTATTGTTTGCTTTGATATAATCAAAATAGCCATGCCATGTTTGCTTTGATATAATCATAATAAAGAGACAGAAATGTACGTCCTGCTCTAAAAGGATTGGATTGGAATTTGGTATTGAAATTTTGGAATGTAAATATAGCCCATACAAGACTCATATCTGTCTATTCTTATCTGTGGTTCTATCACAGAATAATAAACAACTGTATTCTGGGGTTCTATTTTGAATGTATTTGACGAATAACGGATTTTGTTTCCATTGTTTTAAACATGAAATGCCGTGTTCAAAACAAACATATATTTAGTTCATTTTCTCTCGTAATGTATGTGGTTAGTAAAATTAGGAAATCAATAAGATATAATTATAGTGACGATTAATTAATAATATAATAATAATTTATATTAAAACATAGAGGATAATAAAAGTAAAACCATAAACATTGATAATAGTTAAAGCATAATGTAGGTTTTATTGGTAATTTCGTTAAATATAAATGAAACTGATTTTGTTTTTAGACAATATCCCACGTGGCGGCCCTCCCGGGGCGCAGTGGTTAAGCTACTGCGTTTGGATCGGAAGGCAACGGGTTCGAATCCCAATCGGGGAGGGATGCAAAAGGGATTTTTCATCATCTGATTACGATCGGTAATGACGATGAATACATCTATGACCCCCTGTTGAAACACATACCCTTCACATGTGATGCTATCATCCTAAAGAAAATACACATACAATCCAGTGGCCTAATGCCGACCCACTGGATATACATCAGGTAGCGGCATTTATCAGGGACATAATAAGACCTACATTACAGTTAAGAACCTCTAGGGACGCACAATAGACCTCAATGGTCGCAGTGGTCTGAGCTGCAAAGACACCCACTCTACATTAACAAAAAAAAATCCCACACGGCTAAGAGTTATCACAAGAAGAAAAGGGGAAAATTAGCGCTTTTCGCCAGGTAGGATTTTCCGCCCGGGAAATTGTAAGAAAATTAAAACGAAATCGAACACGGTCGTTCTTAATTTGTATCCCCCCGGCAGAAAAGGGAGATATTTAGATGTGCAGTTGATTCTTCAATGAGCGCCGGTGAAATTCGTGACTATCTGAAACAACAAATCGTCGTCGGATACAACAAATTTTACACCAAGATAAGCACTTGGCATACCAGAAAAGGAAGAAGTTTCCTAGTCTTTCGCCACGTCACAAACGAGCTCGTCTAGATTTTACCGAAAAATATCAATTTTGGGAAAATAAGTGGCAATCCGTTGTATTTAGCGACGAAAGAAATCTAATTTAGATGGCCCGATGGCTGTCAATATCATTGGCAGGATATTCGATGAAATTTAGAAACAAGAAAGTCCAGAAATTTTGGAGGCGGCAGCCTGATGGTATGGAGTGCTTTCGGATATTACAGCAAGTCCCCAATCTACTTCATTTCTTGTAAAATGCTGAAAAGTACGTAGAGATTTTAGATGATGCACTGATAAATTATGCTGACGATATGGCTGGTACAAATTGGACTTCTCAACAAGACAATGCCGATCAGTCCCGATCTTAACCCCATAGAAAATGTATGGG
Source organism: Tipula helvola (assembly GCA_963556165.1). Taxonomy (NCBI): domain Eukaryota; kingdom Metazoa; phylum Arthropoda; class Insecta; order Diptera; family Tipulidae; genus Tipula; species Tipula helvola. The sequence continues at coordinate 371,987,735 of OY744481.1, forward strand.
CACAAATTACACAACGGGTTTACAGTGTAGTAATTATATCGGCTGGTACTAACAAAGGATATTGGCGAGGCTGAAGTGCCTCTTTTAATCCTGTGGAATAATTGCCACAAATCTTAGTTTTTCCGCTTTGTTTGGAAGCTACCACAGTTGAAGCTGCCCAGTCTGAGAAATCGACTGGTAAAATGATTCCGCATCAGTTCTTCTTCAATTTCAGCTAATGCTTTGAAAGGCACCGGTCGCTTTGGCCTAAAAACTGACCTCGCGCCTTCGTTTAGATTTAAATGTGCTTTGATTTTTGTGCACACTTCTGGCTCATCGGAAAATTGTCACATCTATTTTACTTGAAACAACTTCCCCGTTTATCCTGATTCCATGCATTGACGCACTTTTTGCTTAAATCGTTGTCAACTGCCAATGTATCCGACCTTCCTAATTTCTCCCAGGTCGGTTGTGAAATGGTGTAATACGCCTCCTATTGGCACAATCCACTTTGTTGACTTGCGCAAAAATAGCTTTGTTCTGATGTTGAGTTGTATTTGGCATTTTTGATGACGCCTTTTACTTCTGTGCTTGCACCTTTTTTTCAACATACGCTCAATAACCTTCCTTGTGCCCTATTTTGTGACATTTGAAACACATGTGCGTATCAAAATCGCAATTAAACTGTAAAAGTGCATCTGTTCGCATGACCTGATCTGTTTATAATGTTTACGTGCAATACCGGTTGGAAAGAGATCAACCAAAGATAGTCTGACGGGCACTAAAAATAGGTGGCTATAATCACGAAAGGAATATTAAGTGTGCAAGTAGAAACTCGTTTTTTTTTATGATGAATGCCTTCGCGATTTTGGTTTCATTTTGGCATTGTTTGCCGTCTTTCAGGCGTAATTTGATATTATTTGTCCATTTTTCGGATCCTGGCAAATGACTAATTTTTTCCAATGAGCCCCTAATTAGCACAAATTCGTTTAATGGTAAAATAAGTTTCATTCTTAAATTTCAATATTTCCTTCATACTGACAATTTAGTTTTAATAATACGTTGCACTATGTGGCACTACTTATGTGGCATTGAACCCAGGCACTCTTCCGAGCTAAATACCGCAGCTCTAACTACTGTGCGGTTCTGTCGATTAGTTTAAATTGATTTTGAGCTAAGAATTTATCGCAACGGTGACACACAATTTTTTATGGTTCGTAAAACACGGAAATATGCAGTTAATTGTTCTATTCGGAGAAATAATTGAAAGCATAATGTGTCTTGGATAATTCAATAAAGTGTCAATACCCCTATTGACTGATTTTTTTCCTTCATTTTATGAATGAAAATTGTCGAAATGTATATTTTGTGGAAAGCACAAATTTGTTCGGTGTGTTTACCAATGGAAAATACTAAGTTAATTGATTTTAATTATCTGGTTTCCGTTGCAAAACAGGTTTGATTATTGCATTTTTTTTTCGTGATTCAGGGGCGAAATATGCAAATTATTTTCCCAGCTTTTCGGCTCCTGGACTAGCGCTAATTTTTGCCAATGAGCAATTCGGTTCTAACTACATATATGAGATGTTTCGTTCTTAAATTCATTCTTAGAGTCATTTTATTGATTGAAATTGGGCAGTCTATAAAGAGAACAGCTTGGCATGATGCAATGAATCAAGGAAGTCTTTTTTTAGGCTCAGGTATATCAATATCATTCTTTCAGGTTGGAATTGTGATCGTTCGTTTCATTTTACCTCAGCGTTCTCTACTAGCAGTCGTATGTAGTCATTGTGAAATGGACAATGAGGCGATAGTTGTCGTTGGATGCTGAACTGTTGCTAATACTTTACTTTCTTCTGCGGAGTCAGTAGCTGTGGTAGGCAGTAATACAATTTTGTTAGAGTTCATTTCAAGTAGAAAAGGAATTTCCTAAGATCTTAGATAGTTCTTTCTTCAAGTCAAATAATGCTGAAGAGCCACCACATGATTATTTACCCACAAATATCTTTGATATGATTTCATCAAAATAAAATATGTTCTAAAAAGAGAATTTTATTTAATTTTGATTATTCAAATAATAATTCGCAACAATGATAAGATAAGGTACGCAATACCAATACTGATAGTTAACCGCTTAGCACACAAATTTACAAGTAAAACAATAAAATTTAGTACACCTAAGGCTTTTGAGTTTGACGAGTATATTTTCATGCTCGACTAATAAATTAATTTGTTCTCTACCGCCAGTTACTAAAATAGATTAGATAACCCGATTTATAATACATATTTATTAAATATTATTCTGTAATTTAGTGAGCGTTGGTAGTGATGAACGATGTTGTGGGAAACCTACATAAATAAATTATAACTTAAGTGATTGAGGTTCGGCAAAAGTGTAAATCAATAAACGCAGCTTGTATAAAATGACAGAATTGCGTGAGACGATATTTCGAATGAGTGGGGGTAGTTAAACAAAATTAATTAATTAGAAGTGCTTGATTATAAACAATCAATAATATATTTTTTAGCTCTTACTCTACTAATGTCATCGGGGATGCACACCGGATGGACAACATTCAAAATAAATATAGCGGAATCATGGATGCAAAATATATCATTCCTTCTATTAGTTGTAACACACACCAGTTGGTTTATTGGAACAATCATTGGATTAAGCCTTTCGCTGCTATTGCTTCGACATCTGGGAACCAAACGACTAGAACAACTCTCAATTAGTTTATTTTTGTTGAACGGTATCTCGCTAACGATATTTTCAGATACGGCTGAAGTTATGACCACAGCTCAAATAATCGGAGGCATTGGATCTGGAATCAATTTAATTAATTTTATAACATTAATTAGTGAAATCACATTAAAACCGTATCGTGGTCGAATGGCCTATTTGGGCATGATATTATTCTTATCGGGTCTGCTAATATTTTTGTTTATCAATTCATATCTCTACTATCAAAACGATGTGTTATTTTTTGTCGGCGTTCTAACAATTATCGATTCATGCATTTCATTAGGTTTTAACGTTACCGGAACTAAAATTAATCCATCATATGTATATTTTAAGAATGGTAATAAGATTGATGATAACAGTAAAGCTCAATTAATTGAATTGGTATCGGACGAGAATCACGTGTCTGAATTAAATATTTATTTTAACGCAACCGAGACGCCGAGTGATATACGAAAGCAACGCGTCTGCATAATACTAATCAATTTAATTAACGTTTTAGTTTACAATTACATGATTAATTATGTTGTCTTGTATGTATTGTACATATCAAGTTCAAGTCATTACGAATGGATAACACCGACATTGTTTATTCTCCGGATTTGCGGTACGACAGTAGGATACTTTAAAATTGATGTATGGGGCAGAAGACCATTTATACTCGTCTCTGGTTTGGGAATTTTTTCGGCAATATTATTTGCAACAATTTCCTATATACTGGTTCATGACCATGAATACAGTGATTATTTTTGGATACCCGGTACTTTTTTTATAATTGTACAACTATTTTATGGACTCAATTCCGGGCTGCAAATAACATTGGGATCGGAAATATTTCCGTTCGAAGATAGGCTACGGCTTATTGTGATTGTTGAAATCATTAAAAATTGTTTACTAATTGGATTCATATTTTTAAGATTTTATTTAACCAGAGCAATGTTTTTGACATCCGTACAAATTGCGATGTTTGTTGCAGCTTTTGGAACACTGGTGGCAACCATTTTGTTGTATATTATTATGCCGGAATTGAAAAATTTATCGCTTCAAGAATGTGTTGATTCATTTAAAATTAAAATAAAACGAAATTATTGCATCTGGGCGAAAAGTTAAAGCCATGTTGGGCGCCAATTTATGTTACGCAAGAGTACTCTTCTTTTAAAAATAAGATTATTATTTTAAGGCTAGGTATATATACTTAAACATCGGGTACCTATATTGTGATATACATATTTTTAAAATTTAAGTGTAAACATTTGAAATTATAATAAATAACGGAATTATGTACAGAAAACTAATTTTGAAGAATCGATTCGATGTCGCTGATACGAATGATCTCTAATTTGCAGATCATCGAATCAAGCGATTTGTCCTAGAAATTTCATTTCGGTTTAGTGGTCCTATGGAATAAGTATCAATTTACCAATACATATAATCGAAGTGAGGTTAAATTCTGATAACTTCCTGCCATTAAACTGTCTCTAACATTTAACAGTCAACACACCTGCATGATCTAAAGGTGCAACTAGTTTCCGCGTCTGGCTGACTCAAGGATCTAATTTGAAGAAAGATCATATTTCTCAAGTTTTGTTCAATACTATATATTCGCCTAAACTTTGAAAAAAGAAAGTTGTGGTTCACTAAAGTGAAATGTGCCGGAAAGACATAGACCTGCATTTGCCAATGCAGACAGTTCTAAGTGAAATTGTTGAAATGATTGCATTGAATTTGTCTATTTATTATAAGATTCAATAGTTTAGTGATAGAAACCAGCCACGTTTTAAGTCACAGAGCTCACGGAGCTAGCATATACTACCGGTCTTTGGTATATCCTATCGGGTGTTGTGCTCTGCAGAATAGTCCTTGAAATGACTTGATTTTTTATTTCAGCTAGTCGACTACATTTTTATTTAGAGTAAAATATTGTCTAATATTGTGGATTCAACAACAAAACAATAATTTCTCATAGACACTGGGGCCGAAAATTTCCGTCGTAACACCAACCGAGCGAGAAGAACTCACCAAATCGGATTTAAAATTATTTGCTGCCAACTCCACATCCATAGGAACCTTTGGTACTAAAAACCTAATTTTGAGCTTAGGGTTTACGACGACCGCTCGTTTGGAAATTCGTGATCGCCAACGTTATGTAAAATTGACTTCCTTATCAATCTCTGGAATTTCAATCGCATTACCATCCTACCAAATAACCGTTGTCAAGCTGGATGGAATCAATCCACGAATTCAAACCTAATACAGGGATTCAAGCCAGGATTTCACGAAATATCGTTGCTCAATACGATCAAACATAGCGTGAGCGTCACCCTTAAAATTGAGACTGAGAGATTACCATGTTCTGCGAAGGTTCGACGTCTTAATATATAGAGAAAATGCAGATCGCTAGGAAAGAAATCGACCTCTGGGTGAACCAAGGAGTTTGCCGAGCGTCGAAGAGTAATTGGGCGAGTCCTATCTACCTCACCAAGAAAAAAGATGGTGGTTGACTTGATCGGTCTATCCAATACCATTCGTCAGGAATTTTAACCATCAACTAGAAGGATGAAAAATATTTTCGAAAATTGACCTCATTCGAGCGTATCATCAGATATCAATCAACGAAGCGAACATCGAAAAAAACAACCATCTGTACAACGTTTGGATTGTTCGAGTTCCCGCGCATTACGTTCGGATTACGGAACGCGGCTCAAACGTTCCAACGGTTAATACATTCAATTTTTCGCAACACAAAGTTCATCTTCCCGTACATCGATGACATCATAGTATTTCAACGGCTACAGGACGCCGGTCTGGTAGTCAACGTAAATAAATGTGTTTTCGGCCCAGAACAAATCAGCTTCCTAGATTTTGACATCACGGCCGCCAGCATCAAACTGACTTAAACTAGAGTGGAAACACTAGTAAACCTCACACGGCTAACCACAACCAAAAGCATAGAACGATTTTTAGGTATGGTGAACTAATACCGCATATTTCTTCCAAACGCGGCTCAAGAACAAGCAATACTATACGAGTTCATTAAGGGACGGAAGAAAAATGGCAACAACTTACTCATCTGTTGGTTTTTCATAAACTATGGAAGCTGGTTACCACCAGCCAGGCATACAAAAAAACTGGACATTTTCGTCTTCAAAGACCTCAAGAACTGTTCACATGTTCTAATCCGTACAGACGCTGTGCGTAAAGCACTGTAACCTCTGTACGAAGGTCCGTACCGTAGTCCATCGAGCGGAAAAATATTATACCATAATAACAAAAGGTGTTTTGAAACCCTGTTTTATCGAAAACGAAGAACAAGATAACTATGGAAACAACGATCAGCTGAGAAACAAGGCTCCAAATGAAATCACCAACACTGCAAATCAACAGACACTGATAACAAAGACATCAGATAGCTCAATAGTCGAAAATGGCAGCAATTCTGTAAAAAAGAGTAACGTTTAATTTGAACCACTCACCCACCAAGACAACAACTATGTCAGCTCGATCAGGGTGCACCATTAGAAGAAGAAGACCTCCACAGTGTGATGACACCAACGCATGAATACAAACGTGCTTAAGCCGAATTTTGTTATTTCATATAAAAACCTTCATATAAAAAAAAATTTCATTTGGTACTGCTGAGGTTAACAATTCAATATTACCACAATAATAGAATTGGCACACAATAACAAAAAATGGCGTAGTATCGTGTATCACCTAAAAACCTAAATTCTATTCGACTTTTAACGCAAAGTGGCTGACATCTGGTGAACGGGTTTACAACTTAGCCAATGGTGGTCAACCGGTAAATAAATGCATAATTAGACATGTTTCTTAGTGAATTTATTTCAAAATAATCGTTTTTTTGCAATTAAAAAATTAAATTCATTTAGGAACGTAATTAATTTATCAATAATATTCGAATTTAAATATAAATGCGGTAAATAATTAACCGATTACCACCATCCGCTCGTAAAAATCGTGGCGCCTCTTGCGGCGCTTTAAAGGCGAATAAATGTTCGAGTTGATAGCTCAGTTTATACCAATTTAATAAAGAAAAAAATCAACGATATTCAGCTAACTATATTTCAAAGTGCGGTGTAATATTTCGGAGTTTTATGACACAAGAAGGCAACAAAATTCGGCATTAGTGCACCAACGCATCAACAGTGTTCATCCCTTGGCAAATTAGTTCATTCTTTCGCCACTAAGAAATAAAAAGAGAAAGATGAACTTGTTGAGAATATGAGATGGCATGAGCAAAAATGCAATTATGTATTGACGATTGGAGCATCACGGATTCCACCTAGTGGAACATTTTTAAATTGAGATACCTGATAATTTGATGTTCGAAATTGTTGTAAATAATTCCAATTTTGATCTGTAAACACAATTTTTACTTATCGGATTGCTAATAGTTGTAAATAATTCCAATTTTGGACTATAAAAACAATTTTTAATTACCGCATTGCTAAATTTTCTTTCGTCGCATTTGTGACAAATGTCATTTTATCAGGTGCATCATTTTAACTATTGTCCTCGAGAGGCGCTTTCTTTACTTTTACAATCGTCAATAAAGTCTTTACCCTGTTTTTCCAGTATTAGCCGCACCCTTTAATAAGCCACGGCTTCTTAGAATTTTTTCTCTGCAAACATGTTTTGTTAATCTCTATTAAGCCGCATGCATTTTAGTATTCGCAATTTCCACCAACTGGAAAACGCCGTTAATTTCAATGGCCGTGCCCGAGTATCGTGTTAAATATTCACACGTACTAATTTTTGGCATAAAACACACTCATCCAAATTATTACAGTCGTCCCTATTGACGATTGTAAAAGTAAAGAAAGCGCCTCTCGAGGACAATAGTTAAAATGATGCACCTGATAAAATGACATTTGTCACAAATGCGACGAAAGAAAATTTAGCAATGCGGTAATTAAAAATTGTTTTTATAGTCCAACATTGGAATTATTTACAATTATTAGCAATCCGATAAGTAAAAATTGTGTTTACAAATCAAAATTGGAATTATTTACAACAATTTCGAACGTCAAATTATCAGGCAGCTCAGTTTAAAAATATTCCACTAGGTGGAATCCGTGATGCTCCAATCGTCAATACATTTTGACCAGAAATGGGTAATATGCCAAAATATCTGACTTTTTGACAATTTTTTTCAAAAATAGGTCAAAAGCCTTAAATTATGGTCAAAAACTGTCGAAAAGTGTCAAAAACTGTCTAAAAGTGTCAAAAAACTGGCTAAAAGTATCAAAAATCGTCAGGAAGTGTTAAAAGCTGTGCGTGTTATATTGGGAAAAAGTAATCAAAATATTCTTATTGTTTTGTGAGCAAGTTTTTGAAATATGCTGGTAAATTTCGAAAATGTTCAAACTGGTCAAACAATTCTGAACGTAAATAAAGCTAAAATTTTACATTTTTCAATTTTTCTCACTGTCAAAAAGTCATGTCAAAAAATGTCGAAAACACAGGTTTTAAAAGAATATCAAGAACTCGCGTTAAAAAGTGTCGAAAACTGTGTCATAAATACTAGTTTTCGACACTATACCCATCTCTGATTTTGACAGATCCATGTGAAATATTTTAGTAGTACATACTATAGTACATGTGATTTGAAATAAGCAACAGCAAAACAAGAGGTAGAACACACTTAGAACTTTTTATAAATACACTTGGGGCATAATTTTTTCGATGGTAAAATTCAATTATTTATGAACAATTCCTGTAACTGTTTGTCTAGGCATTCCCTCATTCCCATTACTGCTCCCACCATTCTATGGCTCGTCCCAATGGCAACGGCAAGCCACAATAAAAAAGCCATGAGTTCTAACTCAAGGTTGCCATCCATGCGTTTTGCGTGGTAAAAACCTAAATTCTTAGGTGTTTCTTCGTTTCCTCATTATTAAACCATAATAATTGTCCAATAGTCGGGTTGTGGGATCGCAGATTATAAATGTAGTCGCTTGAATTTACCAATAATATTAATGTAGTATGCGATTTTTGAAACATTTTTACAATACTACAATAATTTATAATAATTTTTGCATACCTCGGAATTTTGTTGGAAACCTAAAGTAAGCCGTCTAGAATTATGACGCCTTTGAACAAAAAGCCAGTAATATGATAATACAGTGAAAATCCGGTAAGCCGGAAATCACATAACGCGGAAACTCACAAAACACGGAAAATTGACAAAATTAAAATCCCCTCCAATTAAATTTAGTGCAATAATGTACCTATAAGCCGAAAACTCCTATGTCGCATACGGAAAACATTTTTGTAGTACAAAAATTGGTATAAAAACTCCATTAAGCCGAAAAATTTACATAATAAAAATGGAATATGAAACAAAAAAAATTGCACGAAATAGAGAAACGCATGAATATGACATATGTACATACATATATTTCCCTGCAAACACGACGGCCGTTTTACAGCCACTCGACAAGCTTAAATCTATAAATTGAATTGATGGATTTTCACTGATACAAATATTATTGTTTTGCTATTATTATTTTCCATTTGATTTTATTTAAAAAAAAAATAGGCGGTATTATCACAATATTCGGGCACGGCTTATGAAAACTTTGATATTTTTGTGTGATAAATGAGTGCGTTTAGTGCCAAAGGTGATAAAAATATGATATTTTTAATCATTTTGCCCGATTGAACACTAGGCTTATGCATAAATCGCATTTACCAATATTGGGCATTAAAGTTGTTTTTCAACATATATGTAATGGAATTAGTATTGGTCGTATGTGGAAATATCTTAAATATCATGAAACCATGTAAATATTTCCAAATTAGTATCGTTTGAATATGATTGGTTGTTTTAATAAGGGCGTGTTCAATCTGGTAAAAGTGGTAAACAAATCATGGTATTTTATCCCACCCTAACTTCATTCCATAATACTGTACGTCAAACGGATTGAACAACCAAAATTGAGAAAAAATGATAAATTGATTTTAAATGTCACATTTTGTTTTAAATCGCTTTGTAAAATTCAATAAAGTGGTTTTGTCGTCAGGTTAATTTTTTCTATAAATTATTTTCATATTGAAACTATTGTATATGTGGTTTATAACCAAATATTGGAGACAAAAATAATTTTAGCTTGGGTTTCGTTGTGTTTGTGTTCTCAGACAAAAACTCGAAATTTAAATTATTATTTGTTTATTTAAATAGGTGACTGTTTAAATACCATATAAATATCTTTAAAAATCAAATTTAATTTAATTTAAGCAACGAAAATATCATATAATTCAAAAAACCAAGAAAAAAGTTGGTTTTTCGATGTGGTAAATGAGTGCGTTTAATGGCAAAGTAGTAAAATACCATGGTTTTTTCCATTTTTGCCCGATTAAACACTACGAAACTCAATCTGTAACGTCAAATAATACAGCTATTTAACTTCCAAAAATATTTCGCTTGTCGTAATTCGTGATGCTTCAATCGTCAATAAAATTTTTTATTTTTTTTGGGTCAGAAAGGGGTAAAAAAAATAAAAAATTTATTGCTACACAATTTTTCTAGCACTCTCGAAATGTCTCGTTTTCACGCGATGAGTCTAGTACTAAAAATACCCCAAAGCAAACAACAGATAAAAATCCATCACAAGTAAAACAAAAAAGAAAAAAGTACGCGATATATTTGTGTGGTGTTAAAAAAATTTCACAACAATTTCATTTTCAATATTTTGTATTTCAACAAATCAAAAAAAAAAGTTATTTACCAGTAACTAGTTTACAATTAAAAACAATTTTCATGTAATTCAACATGATATGTGTGCTAAATAAATAGTTTTTCATAATTTTTTTTAGTTTTTGTTTTTTTTTTTTTTTTGGTAAACTTGTGTTTTGAGTTTATGGACTGACTCAGAAAAAACGAAAAAAAAAAAAATTTAGTGTCAATTTACAAAACACAGAAAAAAAAATTTTGTTTTTTTGTTTTCCAATTTTTTAATGCCTATATAATTTATATTTTCCAAATAATAAAAGTTTCATCATTGTTTAATAATAATATTGGTGTTGTTAACTTTATGGTGGACAAATTAATAAAAAAAATAGTACACATATATGTAATATTTTTACGGCGGAGAAGTACACATAAAAAAATTCTACTCAAAGGTTTGTTTATATTTTTGTTGTTTTTGTTTTTTTGTCATTTTCGTCATTTTTTTTTCTTTTCCTCCGTCTTCTTGACTTTGCTTAATGCATTTTTTGTTGTATCTTCTCGCAACATAATAAATACATAGCTAAGTAGAGCTATACATACTATATTTACGTGATACGGAAATTTCGGAATGAGTTTTTTTTTTTGACTTGATCACTTTTAAATTGGCAAAATAATGTTACACGACGTTTTCAATTTAATTATGCGAACAACATTTTGGTTTTGGATATTTAGGAAGTGAAAATACTTAGAAATTCTCGAATTTTAAAATATCACGTGGCTGTCGCATGGACGAAGAAATTTTTGTTGTTGTTTTTATTTTTTACCGTCGTCTGGCGTAAATAAATTTTTTTTTCTTTTTAATTTCTTATTAGCTATTATTGTGTTGTGTTATAATCTCATTCACTGTATTTCTGTTAATAAAAATTTGTAAACATTTTCTTATAATAAATTTATCGGTAATTATTTTTGGGGACATGAGAAAAATTTTATTTTGTTTTTGTTTGAGTGAGTGAATGCGATGAATGAGAATGACGGATGTGCACAAGTCTGGAAAATGGGACTTATGGTTTTGTTTTTCATTGGTTGAATGAGAAAATGAAAATATTTCAAACGGATACAGATGGACAGAATAGTACCAGAACCAGTTTTACAAGATTGTAAAATGAGGAGAAATGTGTTTCATGCTTTTATTTTATTACGTCTCTACTCGTCAATGACGTCATTAATGCAAATTTAAATATGTATGTACATACGTGAAAAGTTGGAATAACTTCTACACTACAGGCCACTTCCAAATTAATCTACTGGGTTTAGCGATTCTCAGCCTTGGTATTCGTATTAAAAGAAAGTGATCAAATTAGAATAAAAACCAACTTCTTGCTTATTTTACAAAGGTGTTCGCAGGAAAATTGTGAGCGCATTACAAAGTTAAAAATTTGTAATCTCAAGACAGTGATACCAATTTTTTTTTTTTTTTGTTGCTTTGGGATCATACATTTTTAATTTTGTTATAAAGGGTGTTCCAATTTGAGGTTAATTTTTAATAAAACACAAATTATAAGTTTCAAATGCTAGTACAAAGTTTCGGTTTTGTAATGGAAAATAATGTCTTATAATTGTAAGTGACCTCCTGCTGCTGTACGACAAGCTACCGTCCTTTCACCAAAATTTTCGATGACATTCTGGCCTAACTGCGGCTTAATTTCTTGAATACATACAATAAACAATATTCTTTAGGTCATCAATTATTTGTGGATTGTTGGCATAGTTTTCAAAAATCCCAATAGGAAAAATCTAGGGGTGTTAGATAGCAAGATTTAGGCGGCCAATTGTTGTTCCCTTTTCGATAAATTATTTGATTACTTTGTTTCTGTTGCTGTTTGACATGTGATGTGTCACCGTCTGAAACGACTCTGGACATCCATAACTTCCAATACTACATACGTCAAACAAAAAATTCGTAATCATATTCCGATAAATACATAAACTTAAGTCAAAGACTTAAATTAATGTTAAGCCGACTTAATACGTTTGATGAGCGATTACAGAAATTAGAGAACAGCACTAAGGGAGCCATCCCTAAACAGAAAAATGGCAAATGATATTAGAATATTATGTTATAATTTCAGGTCGCAGAAAAATCTATATATGCGGAACCTCTACGGAAACGCACTTCACTAGACAATCAATCATTAAATTTAAAAATTATCAAATATATCACACTAACCACTCTGAAAACACTGCTAGAGGAGGTAGTTCTGTTATAATTAGAAATAGTATTCATCACTAAGAAGAGTTAAAATATGAAACAGAAGAAGTACAAGCAACTGCTGTTATGTCAAAACCAAAAATAGTTCCATTTGTATTGCTGGTGTTTATTGCCCACCGAAGCACTCATTGAAAGAAAAATATATCTCGAATTGCTCAGTAAACTAGGAAAACGGTTTGTACTTGCGAGGAAACTTTAAAGCAAAAAATGTCCACTGGGGCCCCATATTAACAACGACTAAGGGTAAAGAACTCCTAAAAGCTATTAGGAAATGCAGTTGTGAAGCCCTCTCAACTGAAAAACCAACCTACTGGCCAACTGTTCCAAACAAAGTACCAGATTTGATTGATTTCTTCATAATAAAGAACATATCTGTAATTTATGTACAAGTAGATGAAAGCCAACTTTGATCATTCACGATACTTCTAACGTTAAGTGAAAAAATCATTTAGAAAGAAAGAAGACAAAGAAGTTCATAAATTTGTAAACGATATACAGAAATCAGCTTGGGAAAATGCCCCTGAAATTATAAAGCAAAACCCCTATGGGAATTAGGAAATTCCTAGCAGATAAAAGAAGAGCGAGAAGAGTATGGCAACAAACAAGGCCAAGATAAAACTAATTTGAACAATCTAACTCAACAATTAAGAAGAGAGGTCAAAGAATTGAAAGATGAATCAATCAGCAACTATTTAAGAAAATTAACTAATGATAGCAGTACTGATTATTATCTATGGAAAGCAACCAAAAGAATTAACAGACCAATAATGCAGAATCATCTATTAAGAATAACAGGCGAGAAATGGGCTAGAATTAATAAGGACAAAGCTCGAGAATTGGCTGAGCACCTCGAAGAAATACTCCAGCCACATGAAGACCAAACGTTGCAAGCCGAGATAATAACTGAAGAAAGAAACTGCAAGAAAGTAAAGAAATTTCACCGACAACACCAAAAGAAGTCAAGCGTGAGATTATTATTATTACTTGAGGGCCATGTGGGGGCTCAAGCCACCCCGCACTGCGACCTAAAAGATCTTTTGTGCATAAGCCCTACTTAATTATCCGTCCAGTCAATATTCAGGCTCTTAATGAACCTTATAATACTGCCGACCGGTACGTGATACATACTATCTGGGCTCATTGCTCTCCCTCCTAGATGTAATAACATTTACTTCTGCTAGAAGAGCGGTAGCATTGGGACTCAAGGACTTCGAGAGGGCAGACCCACTCCCGTATATTCCTATCCGTGCCTTGTCTACCGTTTTGATTTTACTCTTGCGAGTTGCTGGGACATACTATCTGGGCTCATTGCTCTCCCTCCTAGATGTTTACTGTTGGAAGTACTTCTACACGTGATACATACTATCCGGGCTCATTGCTCTCCCTCCTAGATGTCTACTGTAGGAAATACTTCTACACGCGTTACATACTATCTGGGCTCATTGCTCTCCCTTCTAGATGTAATAACATTTACTTCTGCTAGAAAAGCGGTAGCATTGGGACTCAAGGACTTTGAGAGGGCAGACCCACTCCCGTGTATTCCTTCCCGTGCCTCGTCTACCGTTTTTATTTGACTCTTGCGAGTTGCTGGGAATAAAAAGTCGCCTGTAGATCACCCAGGTTTACTACAGGAAGGCTAAATAAAACTGGAGGGTGCCTGGTATCCAGAGTCCGCATATATAGACTGATTAACCTATCAGCCATTCATCCATCGGCATATGCTGTTCCACCTTAGATTAGGGATTTTTTGTCAAGGTTTTCTCCTTTAGCGCCGTACTTTAGCCTGTCACAAAAGTCTATATTCAGCCTAATGGTTACAGTTACCGGTGGTTGCCACGAGGAGGCAGTACGTACACTTGCGCCTACTGGAAGGATACGGAGCCCCTTCCAATAGACGCCAAACCACCAAGCGTGAGATAAAAGCTAATATGAATACGAAAAAAAGCTCCTAGTTACGATCTTATTAATGCAGCATTTAGAATCAAATGTGTACCAAGCTTGTGGAAAATTGCAGAAGTAATTATGATCCCAAAACTTGGGAAGCCACCACACTCAATTTCATCTTATAGGCCAATTTCACTATTGCCAGGTCATGTCCAAACTCTTTGAGAAGCTATTGGTAAAAAGGTTAAATCCGATAATCGAGAGTAAAAACTTTATCCCAAATCATCAGTTCGGTTTTCGTAACCAACACTCAACAATTGATTAAGTTCATATAATAACCAGTATAATTGAGAAAGCACTAGAGGAGAAAAAAGTCTGTTCAACGATATTTTTAGACGTTGCACAAGCGTTTGATAGAGTGAGACATGAAGGACTTAACCACAAGTTAAGAAATCTTCTACCAACACAATTTGCTAAAATATTTGAATCTTACTTGAAAGACAGATTCTTCAGGATTAAGTTAGATGATACCTTAAATGGACAAAAAGATAGCGAATAAAACTAAATTAAACAGATGATTCGAACATATTCCGATAACCATAAATCGGGAAATAGTACCGTATGCGAATACAGCTAAGTATTTTGGCATGACTCTAGATGCTAAACAACGATGGAAAGCTCACGTCAAGAAGAAAAGTGAAGAACTAAGACTTAAAAGAAAGATGTATTGGCCGATGTGAAGGAACTCTTATTTATCAACATACAATAAGCTGCTTCTTTATAAGCAAATATTGAAACCGATTTGGACTTAGGGTATTCAGCTTTGGGGTTGTACCAAAATAATTTTTAACATAATTTTTCCCTTCCTAAAATGTTAGCAACTTAGATAAATAGATAACGAATGTGTTGTAGATCTTACAAATTTTAGTCTATCGATGGCTACGATCGCTTTATATATCCGGTGAGATTGATGCTCGCCCTCTATATCCCTAATCAAATATCGGTCGTTTCCTCTAGACTTAATGACTTCAAATTTCCCTTTGGATTTCCCTAACACCTTTCTGAAATTTCCATAAGCATCCCATTAAATTGGCGCTGCTGAATTTTACGTTGGGTGCTACAATAAATCCGCTACAATAACGTTTTCCTTCTCTACTCCTAGTTCTGTATTGGCTTCTTCAATCTCATCAGTTAACGGGCTACCGTTTAAGCTTCTGAAGGTATGTTGGAACACGAGCTCCGCTGGTGTTTTTCTTGTCACCCTCTTGTAATACCTAAGCACTGAGTGCTGTAAATTTCGCCATCGCTTGCTTGGTGCATCAGATTTATGGTAAAGAGAAGTGGTCCTTGATTGTCTTGCTGTTGAGCCGCCTGAAGTCGATACACATTCGAACATTGCCATTTTCGGCATCCTTTAGGTCTTAACTAAATATATCCCGTTCTGTTTAAGCTAATTGATAAGACTTGTAATAAATTGGTATGTCGTCCTTCAACACTACATCCATTTCTGCTTTATTTGTTTTTTCATCCTGCGTCAGATGTAATCGAATGTCGATATTGATTAAGCATAATCAACAATCGATCCTGATCCTCGCCGCAAAATTCGGTCGTTACTTTTTCTTTTGATAAATGTACATAGCTTTACGTTCGGATTTATTTTTAGCATTTAACTGCTCACTTTGTTTACAGACTTCTCGTCGGGCCACAGTTTTGTGTTTGTTGACGGTCACATGATTATCGGATATGTTTAATACAAGAATTCTTGCGTTCCCATATATACTCTGTTCCGGTCATCCTGTTGTACAGGACACTGCGGCTTCGGGTATAACCTTTGTAGGATCTTGTTTCGAGCAACTTCAATATCGTCTGTACGTGATGATCGTCCCTCCGCGCAGCCTTCACTATTTAAACCACCTCCTTCTGAATAGCCGTGTTCACTGGTGCTCTGGACAGCGCGTCTAATTCGGAATCGTCGTATAATCTTTTCGAGCTATCCTTCTTGAATTATTCGTTCCCTCAACCATTCACTAAACTGCTCCCTGACTATCTCCAATTTCATCTTGATTACGTCACTTACTGCCTTTTCCACCATAGCGACTACCTCTTGTATCAGATGCTTTTTTTCAACGTGGTAAACTATAGATCAACTGGCAACTTATCGACTACTTCCGTTACTGCCATCAATTCTGGCACGAAGCTTCGTATCATGGTCTCATTCGGAGTATTATTATTATTATTATTACTTGAGGGCCATGTGGGGGCTCAAGCCACCCCGCACTGCGACCTAAAAGATCTTTTGTGCATAAGCCCTACTTAATTATCCGTCCAGTCAATATTCAGGCTCTTAATGAACCTGATAATACTGCCTAACGGTACGTGATACATACTATCTGGGCTCATTGCTCTCCCTCCTAGATGTTTTAATTATCCGTCCAGCCAATATTCAGGCTCTTAATGAACCTGATAATACTGCCGACCGGTACGTGATACATACTATCTGGGCTCATTGCTCTCCCTCCTAGATGTAATAACATTTACTTCTGCTAGAAGAGCGGTAGCATTGGGACTCAAGGACATCGAGAGGGCAGACCCACTCCCGTATATTCCTATCCGTGCCTCGTCTACCGTTTTGATTTTACTCTTGCGAGTTGCTGGGACATACTATCTGGGCTCATTGCTCTCCCTCCTAGATGTTTACTGTTGGAAGTACTTCTACACGTGATACATACTATCTGGGCTCATTGCTCTCCCTCCTAGATGTCTACTGTAGGAAATACTTCTACACGCGTTACATACTATCTGGGCTCATTGCTCTCCCTCCTAGATGTAATAACATTTACTTCTGCTAGAAAAGCGGTAGCATTGGGACTCAAGGACTTTGAGAGGGCAGACCCACTCCCGTGTATTCCTTCCCGTGCCTCGTCTACCGTTTTGATTTGACTCTTGCGAGTTGCTGGGAATAAAAAAGTCGCCTGTAGGTCACCCAGGTTTACTACAGGAAGGCTAAATAAAACTGGAGGGTGCCTGGTATCCAGAGTCCGCATATATAGACTAATTAACCTATCAGCCATTCATCCATCGGCATATGCTGTTCCACCTTAGATTAGGGATTTTTTTTCAAGGTTTTCTCCTTTAGCGCCGTACTTTAGCCTGTCACAAAAGTCTATATTCAGCCTAATGGTTACAGTTACCGGTGGTTGCCACGAGGAGGCAGTACGTACACTTGCGCCTACTGGAAGGATACGGAGCCCCTTTCAATAGACGCCAAACCACCCTCATTCGGAGTAAAAATGGTGATTGTTCGTTTTAGCAGCTCTTGTCCCAAGACAACGTCTGCCGGCAACAATCATCCTCCACTATGTAAAGTGTTGTCCAGAACGAATCATTATCCACTTCCATCTTTATCTTATTTGAGCCAACTATCTTCAATTGTCTTGTTCTCCTGCTTCTGAATGTTGTTATTTCGCAGTTAATCTCAAAGCTTTCTATTTCCATCATTTTTGTAGCTGAAATGAAATTCAAGTCATTGCCACTATCAACCATTGCATATAACTTCACTCCATCAACTACATCTCCCTTGTCCCCTCTCGCCCCACCTGTTCTTTGGGGTTCCACCCCGAATAGGGTGCTTTGTTCTTGGCCTGATGACGTAATACTTTACCCTCGTCTCCTCGGCTCTCCAACGTCCCGTTAACTTCATTATCGGCTGGATATTCTTTATATTCTCGTAGCAAACTAATTTCTTCCTGAATGTGTTAATTGTGGTAGCACCACACAGAACGGCTTTATTAGGTCCATAATCCGCAATCCCTTCGTGCTGCCATTTGCCGTGGATTATTGCGCTCGTATAAGTTGGTTTGAACTCCTTAACCAAGAATGTTTTCGGCTTTCCCCACGTTGATATATGTACATATGTATGTGCTGTGGTATGCCTTCTTTGCGTTGCCGTTCAGTAGCCTCTTCGCATTTGTTGTCATCTGCGTATCCGACCAACTGTAAGTTATTGATGTTGGTCGAATATTTAGATGACAACATATGTGAAGAGGCTACTGGAGGCAACAAGTTATTGCTGCCCTTGGGGTCTATAAGGAAACCAAGTGGAGAGACAACCACAACCAGGGAGGAGACTCTGGAATGTCTAGTGAGAGGTCACTTCCCAGAATGTATTATACTAAGGGATCAGGAGGAATCTAACGCAAGTAGTGTACATCCGTATCTGGTTTCAAAGGGGGCTCAGAAGTTCTCGAGGCAGTTTTTTACGCCGGAACAGATAAGCTGGGCAGTCAAATCTTTTGGTCCTTTCCAATCACCGGGAGGGGACTGCATATATCCTGCCTTTTTACAACAAGGCCTGCAGACTTTGCTGCCTTATCTTACTATACTCTTTTGAGCCAGTTACAGCTTGGAATATGTTCCAAAACGCTGGAGAGAGGTTCAGGTGATTTTTATCCCAAAAGCGGGAAAAAGATCCTCAGAGGAGATTAGGTGTTATAAACCTATTAGCCTCACATCATTTCTACTGAAAACCATGGAGAAAATTCTGGGATTTTGTATTAGATCCAACTCCCTCCAAAGATACCCTTTGGACTCTAGGCAGTACGCCTACCAAGCAGGAAAATCAACAGAAACAGCTCTACACGAACTGACATTGGAAATCGAAGATACGCTCCGGAATAAAGAATTATTACTATGCTCCTTCATTGATATCCAGGGAGCTTTTGATAATACTAGTTTCGAGGTAATTCAGGAACAATCACTAACAAGGGGCATAGACCCCTCCACCGTAAGGTGGATAATAAACATGCTGAAAAACAGGAGGATTACGGCCTCCTTTGGAGACAAAACCATCGCCATAGCGGCCACCAGGGGTTGCCTCCAGGGAGGTGTCTCGCAAATAAGTAGGGGAAAGAATGCAACAAGCCCTAGAGGTAGTAAATGATTGGTGCACGGAGGTGGGCCTTACGGTAAATCCTAACAAGGTCAACTGCACTCTCTTTACTAACCGGATGAAAACTGTCCTCCCGCCGATAGCCCTGGGGTGGGGGGGGGGGGAGGTAACTCTCCGACTGTCGAAGGAGGTTAATTATCTGGGTGTCGTACTTGATCAGAAATTGACATGGAATCCCCACTTAAATCATATCAAAAACAAGGCCAATAAGGCCTAGTTCACCTGCCAAAGAATGATTGGCAAACCGTGGAGTCTGAGCCCACAAATGTTGGTTTGGCTCTACCGGGCCGTCATAAGACCTATAATCTCTTACGCGGCGTTTGTGTGGTGGCCAAAGACGGAGCAGACTGGTGCACGCAGAATACTGGACAAGATCCAGAGGTTAATTTGTGTGGGTGCAACTGGAGCAATGAGGACTTGTCCAACAGCTGCCCTTGTGAGAATACTGGGGCTCTCACCACTGCACCTACACATTAAAAAAGTAGCCGGTTCAAGAGGTCTGAGCCTAAAAATTATTGCTAAAATTAAAACCATAAGGCCAGGATACAAAAGTGTGCTAAATAAATTAAATAGGAGGAATTGATCCAACCATCAGATTTGATGGTAAGGGCAATCGACTGTCGGAGGAATTTTACCATTCGGCTGCCGGATAGGGCACTGGTAGAGAATATTATCTCCTCCCTCCCCCGCCATGCTTCTGTATGGTATACGGATGGGTCAAAGACAGGCGGGGGTACCGGTGCAGGGATAGTTGGGCCCGACCGAGAACTATGCATACCACTGGGTAGCACCCCCACAGTTTTTCAGGCAGAGACCCTTGCTATTGAGGTATGTGTGCTTCAATGTCTCAAAAAGAAATATAAGAAGACCGAGATCTATATAATCTCAGACAGCCAGGCAGTTCTGCTAGCCTTAGGAGCTTCAGTGTTCAACTCGAAATTGATCTGGAGCTGCTACCATGTACCCTTTCTCAATGCGTACACAATCCAGTGGCCTAATGCCGACCCACTGGATATGCATCAGGTAGCGGCGTTTAATGTTTATCAAGGACATAAACCTACATTTTAATTAAGAATCTCTAGGGATGCACAATAGGCTTTAATGGTCGCAGTGTTCTGGGCTACAAACACCCACCCTAATTTAAAAAAAGAAAAAAAAGTTATTGTTGCTGCGTCCGCCAAGTCCTGGATTCACTTTTCTAGCAAGTAATCCCCTTCCGGAAAATTTTATCATTGACCCTTCGATTTATTGGAATGAAAATATGCATCGCTCTGTTTCTAACGTATTTGAGTTCAACGGAGCTTCCACCAAAACGGGCGATAGGGACGGTGTTGCAGGTATTGCTGTTAATTTCATCTCCCGTTTTAAAAGCTCATTTAAATTCCAGCTTTCCCTTTAGCAAAGCAGCTTCTCGAGCTTCTGTGTCCCTCCTATTGTGGTCTTTATAGTTGAATTGAGATTGGCCATCTCCTGGGACCAATAATCTGGCATCTATCGAAAAGTCGTTGCATCCCTTCGTCAGTTTGCTCTTCTTCGGTACCATGTGTATTCCGGTTGCCTCTATCATTTTCTGTATCCGTGAATGTTGATCTGGCATCTTTTTCTACCATCTTCTGGATCGCGAAATTTACCTTTCGTCTTAGGTTGTTTTGTTGACCCCGTACACCGAATTTAGTTAGGTAGAAGTATCGA
This sequence comes from Tipula helvola, assembly GCA_963556165.1. Taxonomy (NCBI): domain Eukaryota; kingdom Metazoa; phylum Arthropoda; class Insecta; order Diptera; family Tipulidae; genus Tipula; species Tipula helvola. Next base: position 372,008,943 of record OY744481.1, read on the forward strand.
AAAGCCCCTGCCCGACTTCGACCTGAACCCTCAAGTGACGTTTTTGTTAGAAATGTAATGCCCACAAGAACCGTTATGACGTCAACTTCTAATCCTTTTTTTAAATCTACGTACACAATTTGACAAACACCCTATTCATACACAGTTATCTCGATAACTGAGTCTCTTCTATCAACTCCCTAAAAGTATTTTTATTTTATTTTTATGAAGTTCTGCTTGTGAATTTCTTCCTTAAACTTTTTCGGACAAATACGCAACAGTACACATTAGTACCAAAACCTTAGAGGGAAACCTCATCGTCCAGTCCATTTCACAAACGCGTACTCCAGGGGAAAAAGTGTTTTGCAACTTATTGCGCTTTGGCTTGGACAGGCTCTACCGAACACTTGCCATACAAATATTTGTAGGATACTCATAAGGCTCCCATGTTAGAGTCCGCAACCATTCATCATAAACGGTTTTGGGTTAGATCGAGTGCAGCCGATGAGTCTTCAGTGCGGTAGCTTAACTAAAAGGCGAGTATTACAATGTTTCATCGCTAATGAGTCATTATAGTCAAATTTACTTGTAAAGTTGCGCTTCTTACCTTGTATCTATAATTGCAGTTGGTCATTAATGAACCGTAAATTGTAGAATTTATAATGTTGCTTTAAGAACTAAACTTGTCCAGAGGCAACAGAAAATTAATTATCTTGAAGAGGAAATATTTTTTTTTTGTTTATGTTTGCATAACTATTATTTTGTTTAACATAAAGTAGAATCGCAACATTTTATGTATCATTTCAGATAATTGGTCGCGTTTGTCGGATTTATTAATTTTTTTATGTGATGGAAAGGTTTTAGGGTATAGTGTACATAATTAGCAATAAAAAAATATTGTAAAAGTTTAAAAGTAATTAAAAACAAAAACAATTAAAGAATGTCTTTAGTGATTTCTTTTAAACATAATTTTCTACATATCTGATAATTATGTGGCCTACCAATTGTTTAGGTTATACTAACTACTTAATTGGTTTTTAATGAGCTTCTATATTACATAGGCAATATATGTAAGTGTCTCGTTTGTTTTATTGATGACCAACTGTTAAATCCACAAAAAGAAACTCGCAACACAACTAAATGATTGGCGAGTGTCAGTTTAACCCTTATATTTGTGGAAATGAATTGGCTGAACTTCATATTATTACTATATCATAAATTATATTCTCAACCGATGCTAAATGAAACCGTAATCATCGCTAATGTGTATAGCTAATTACTAATTAGCAACCCTCAAAATAAAATTATAGGAAAGGCGTCATATACATAACTGCAGACGGTGATGGGGGAGGTTTGGTTCGCTGTTACATTTTTCTCTTAAACAAGTGAAAATTCAGTGTGTTAAATAAACAGCGACAACCTTAAGTTTCAACAACATCTTCGAAAGTTCTAAAATTTTCGAGAAATATTTATCACAACAAATTTGAATTGGACTGGTCTGAAACCTGAAACGGTTGTGTTAACATAATTAAAAGGCCATTTCTGAATAGGACAAACTAAATATGTATACTCAATACCGCAACGAACCATAAATGAATCAAAACGATTACAACAAACTCAAAAGAGTACAGAATATCAAGATCAACACAATGATATAATTTGCAAACAAAATTAGGTTCGTTTGGTTTGTTTAACATCTTCATGCACCTTTTGAATTTATATCACGAAGTAACTTCTAAATTACCCTTCCAAGTGTTAGATTGTATTTTCAATTGTTTAGACTGCAAAGGACAATGAATTTGTTTTCCTTGTCAATTAAAATTTCATCAAAATCGGATAAGAAATTGCCAAGTTCCTTCCTAATCGGCCATATTCCAGAAGTTTATCTAAAGATCATTTTAGAATCCCATTTCAAGGGACAACATTTTTGGTCCAGTCGATATTCGTTTAAGTGAGATTTCTCTGTATTAATGTGTATTCGTGTGTATCTAAAATTTTGTAAATTTTTTTTAGTGGCGACCGACAAATTTTCGTTACATCGGTTTTACACCCATTCTAAAATGCTACTTATAAAAGTTTCACTTCAATAAATAATTTAGAAAAAATTTAATATTTGGTTGGGAAACCCTTTTGCTTCAAAACTATACTTTATCTCCTGCGTCAAGTTGGGCTGGCATTATATTCTTACAATATATTCTTTTCATAAATATTCTCTGTTTGTCGGTTTCCTTAGTGAGACTTCTCATTTAATATTTCCCCATAGATTCTAGTCTTTTTTATATTTGGGGTACTGAAGTGATAATGCAATCGTAGCGGAAGACCTTTTAATCATCTAAATTCCGATCGAGTATTTCGATATATTTATTTAGGGACATCCATAATTTCATCGATTTTGACGATAGGCCAACTTCCCGAGAAGTAAAGCCTCCCCAAATCATTTTTTTGGCATACTAAGGGTTAAGCTTCTGGTTTGGGGCATGTTTTACCTAAAGTCTCCCATCACCTCCAACCATATTGGATTTACCCTCATCCCATTAAATTATTAAATTTCAAAATGCCCTAGGGTTTGCTAAATGCTCTTTAACAAAAGCAATTCTTGTGGCTTTCCCGCTGCTTAATTGTGCTTTGTGAATGCCTCCACTGTAATTCCGTCGAAAACCGGACAACCCAAGCGATATATGTAGGTGAAAATCGAGCCGACTTGTAAAGAGCATCGAAATACGCTGGCTAGAAGTAGCAGGCCACTTTCGTCTTAACTCATTTAGATCAATGTTTTAATCGATTTTTTAACATAATTTAAAAGATAAACGAAAGCAGTGGCTCGGGTCCGCTAAACAATCTCATTACCCTCAATATTACAAAAGGCAGGTACCAACATGATCGTTACTACGTTGCTTGAAGAAAGAAGATGAATAAAGTTATCAACTCAAATTTAATCCACTAATCTAATCGAATCGATTAAATAAATTAATTCGATTAACTTAGCAATAGGGTGCTTCTGTTTTTGAAGGTTTGTTGTAACGGATACTATGTATATCATTTAGATTCTTTGGGCGAAACAACAAAATCTTGATAATATGAGCAACGTTTAACATTTAATTTAATTTTATCATTTTTTGTAGGCTTATTTACATAAAGATATGAAATATTTAGTTTCTCGGGGGTTCCCCTTTGAATAACAAAACATAAAAAAATTCAACAAAATGATTTAGTTATCATAATCAAATAAACTTCGTTTCAACATTAAACAAACTTAACCAATTTGTTTAGTGTAATTGAACACTCACAGGAAACTCTCACAGGAAACAAGGCCACAGTAAAAAAAATCTTTTTCGATGTGAATGCCTTTTGAACCAACACTAGCTGGAAACTTGATTGAAACCTAAATCATTGCGAAATTGGATCAGGGGTTGATCGATACGTTGATAAAAATTTCAGCAAAGCGAATTGATTGTTTTTCTGCTTCGATATTATTTTGGAAAATGACATTTTGAATGTTCTAACAAAACGCTCAGCTTGACCGTTAGCTAGAAGAAATGGCGCGGTCGTCAAATGGGTGTTTGAATTAGTTTGCAAAATTCATCGAACTCGTTAGATACGAGCTGTGATTCATTGTCCGATATAATGGTTTCAGGCAAACCTTCTACTGAAAATATTTTTTGTAGAGCCAAACTTGGTTTTTGATGTACATATTTACATTATTCCACGGTGTACGGGTCTTCGAAAAAAAAATCAACACAATTAGCCACATTTTGTTGAAAAATGTCCAGCAAAGCCTATATCTATTCTTTCCCAGCGCTTTTCTGGGACTGACCAACTGAAAAAATTCCTCTTCGGATCCCTGGAGACAACTTGACATGTTTGACAACTTTTTGCTAGTTGTTTGATACTTTTATCGATGTTTGGGAACCAGCAGTATCGTTTCATTCTTGTGACTCGGTACGGTTTGTTGGAGCAAATGCGGTATGTCAACTCTGGTGTAATTTTTGTGAAGTAAACCAATTTTTTTCTGAAACGAAAATGAAAATTTACGATCAAAATATGGTTGAAAATCAGATTTTTCCTGTTTTGAGAGCGTTTCAAGGCATTCGTTTTCAATAAAATAGGGAATTTTCGATAAAATTTGTTCTTTTGATGTAGATTTTTCGATTGATTTGGCAAATGTTGACGTTTTCCGATATAACTCGATTTGCAAATATGCATCTGTCAAATCAACTTTTGTAAAAAATCTGCCGCCTTGTAATTTTTGAAAAAGTTCTTCGATTCGCGGAATTGGATAACGATCGATCTCAATTTGCAGGTTTACGGTAACTAAACCGACTAAACTTCACTGATTTTAAAAGATTTTGCTCGACCAGCCTGTCGATCTCTTCTCGAACTTGTTTGACGTACGCTAAAGGTATGTTTTACGGTTTGAAAAATTTCGAGTGTGCATCCAACTTCAGAATTATTTCAGTTTTGAAGGTTTTGCAGAGACCTAAAGTCGATGAGGGCAGAAGCAAAATAGTCGCCATAGCAATGATTTGTAAACCACTATGTATGGCTGATTATTGATGTTAGCCACAGACCCCAAACAACACAAGCATAAGATGGCAGAGGTAGTTCAAGTGATTTGTAAACAAGCATCAACAGCTTGAGGGTCAATCCTCATGATTTCTCAAATGCCTTTCCATGATTTCTCAGTTGCTTTACGTTAATTCTATAAACCGGCAATTCTTCAATATTTCTGCGTTAAATCTGATGATTAAAGCAAGATCATCAGCTACGTCAAGCTAATCCTCAACAATACGAGATCTAAGCATATAGATCTGATACAAATGACAATAGTTTATTCTATGCCAAACCTTAAGCAGACATTGGTAACTGTAGAAAAGGAAGTGCTGTCGACGACACCTGTAAAATCCAAGGAAGTACCCAAGATAAGCTCATTATTATTTAGTGACCTCTCAATCCTTGTAACAAGTTCATGTAGAGCAGTTTCACAAGTTCGAAGGTAAGAATTTAAATGTTTTCTTATGTCTTTGTGTTCTCAAATGTCTTTTACCTTAAAAAGAACCGATGAATGAGCTGTCCGAAATTGATCTGTGGCAATTTTTCCAAAAATTTTGGCTTTCACCTCCTTAAAACTAAGATATACAATGCTTTAAATACCGAAAAATACACGACTTGGCCTAAGGCCTTTTAATGGCCCCTATAAAAACGATTTAAGAAGCCACCGTTAAACAAACTGACTAGTTGACAATTGATGCTATAGATTAAATGTAAGTCGCAAATCATTTTGTTTTATCATCCCCAAACGATTCCTATGTTGGCAAGAAGAGTGCCTTCTGGATTTGATAAGCCTCAGGTAGTTTTGTTTAAGAAGTCTCCCCAGCTTAATTTTTTTGCTTTTCCTATACGCTATATTGACTCGACTTCGACAATTTTTTCACAAAACCAAAGCACGATGTATCCAATAAATCCCTGGTAATATAACATAAAAGTTTTGTTTTTTAACAATACGAATTTTTCAGAATCTTTATGCCTGAGCTCCTCGAATAGGCGGCACCTGAAACAAATCTCCAGAAACCATAATGTTGATGGCACCGAATGGTTCATTTTCCTTCTTTTTCAGTTGTCGGAATCTAGAAACGATCATACACAACATGTCGTATGGAACCATAGAAATCTCATCAATGAACAGGAATTTGATGTCCTTCCACTGATTTCGCAAGACGTTCAAATAATTACCAGTGAGTGGTGCCAAATTGTCTACCATTTTTCCGTCTATTTCAACTGGTAATTTAAATAAAGTGTGCTACGTTGTTTTACCAACAAATCGTGCCGCTAAACCGGTCAATGCGCCAACTTTTACTGCAGCGATTGACCTGTTCTGTTTTTGCCAACTCCAGTTCCTCCGGTGACTTCATCTCATTTTCATGAAGATTGAAAGCTTGTGCCTGATTGAATGCAGTTTCAAGTTGACTGTCTCTTGCACGATGTATTTCGAGGTACGCATTTGTTTGTCCCAATTGGTCTTCTCGACCAAGAAAAGCGTTGCGTGCATTGTTATGCTTACCAATTAATTCATCCACTAAGTAAAATGTACGGGCAGGCTAAAGAAATAATTTTCCGGATCCGTCATGATTTGAAAGAATGGCACTCGTACAATAAATAGCTGGAACATTTCTAAATACCTTTTTAGAGTTGTTTGCCTACAACACAAGAGTCTTCGTCTTGTTGGTGCCTCTTCTTTTTCTGCATTAATGCTTTCTTCGACTATCTGCTTGATTATCCGCAAATCTCAGCACTTGATATCATTGGTCAGGGTTTCTTGTATTCAAGAACAAACACTTTCTTGAACTTGAACCAAGTGGTAGACTCGATAAATACATTTTGATGCAGAAACTCATTACTCTTTCAAAATTCGCATACATGATTTGAAGGGCTTTCTTGGAATGTGTGTCATCGCGACGAATTTGATGAACTTGAGCTACACCTTTGTTTACATCTATTGGTACCGTCTTTGAAATATACTTGGCGATGTAGATGTAGTGGACAATAGATTCATTTGATCCGTATTGACCCATTTTTCATTCGTTAATCATTTTAAAAGTGTAAAATCGCCTTCCATTTGTTGGCATGGCTCGCGTGGAAAAGATTATCGACGTGTCTCAGAGTGGAACTTTTGATATGTATGAGTATGGCGATGAATTTGGTTGTGTTTGATGAGTTTTCTTTAATTTGAATGTTCTTCTTTGCTTGGCAAGCAGAATTAGATCACTTGGTCGGACTGCCACGGTTCTGCAACCCAATTCATGTCCAAAAATTGATGACTTCCACCAAGAAGATTGTCATTTCGTTTGATCTGTTTCATGAAAGCATCGATACAGCGGAAAAAGTGTCGGCTCAACACAACAGGCTACGATTCAATTAAACGCTGCACTTCATTAAGATTTAATTTGCTAGGATCTTCATCGGGTCTGCCATCTGTAATCAAAAAAGCTTTGTGCATATTAAGCCAATTCAAATCATTAAAGCTCAAAGTAATAAATCAAGTTGGAGGACCAGGATAACGAATAAATGCCATCAATTCGTTGTGAGCTGTTCACCAATATGGTACCGATAGGGGTCCGTGAGAACAACTTGTCCTCGTGTATCTCTACCACATGCATTGATCGTCGATTGCACTCGATGATATACAAACGAGAGTGCATAAAACAAATATGTACTCTGTTCTTGCAAAACGAGTATCCGAGCCTAAAATTCGCTGTTGGAAATAATCCAATGGTGTAATATTTACTGGGCGTTCAAGCCATTGTTGCCATATGGAAAGAGATGGAATCATGAAAATTTCTCGGCTTTCAACTCTCGATTCACATTGACAATATTGTCCTTAGTTTTGCAAACAATTTCGTTGATGTTTTTACTTTCCTCAAATTCATCATTAATATCTGGCTGCTCGTGATCAGTTGGTGCCATTACAGGAGCTTTCGTTCTGGTTCATTTTCGGTAGGAATTTCTTGACGACAACGTTTATGGCATTAATTGAAAATTGTGTACCGGCATTGAAATACACAGTTTAGAGGATAATTCGAATAAATTCGTTAATATTATCGCATTTGATATTATGTACAGGCTAGTCCATTTTGTATTTCCCCTTTTTCCCTTTGGTCCGCATGAATGGAAATTGGTGAAATAAAACTTGTTATTATAATCCATGAGACCACATGCACTGCCAGCAACAATCAAAGTTACTAATTCGATCGTTTTCCCTGTCGCATAAATTGCCATTGTGCCTTACAACATCAAGATTTCTGATCTCCAAATAGCCGCGATTATCAATTGGAAAGGCATCTGGTTAATTTCTAGTTTCCCAATCAATCCAATCGTAAAATCCATCGCCTTCAATCACGTTTTGATTTATAACATTTGTGTCCGATTGGCTCGGTGGTAGAATGGCAGCACGAATTAAATTTGCCACGACCATGGTGAAATATTGGTGTTCAGCAAGTCTGAATTGAAAAATTTCTTCATTTTTATGATTCCAGGAAGCACGTACGATTAGCGATAAATTATTAATTCACATGTAGGCACTGAGAATTGAATCATCAAGAGCTTGGTCATCAGGTTCGTTTGGTCGTTCTGGATGCACGCGGAATACCCCACATCGAATACCTTGAAAAGGGGAAAATGATAAACGGAAAATATTACGCAGTCTTATTGGACCGATTTCACGACGATTCACAGAAAAAACGACCACAATTGGCGAAGAAAAATTTCTTTTCTTTCATGGGTGATTGCAGAAACAAACACATATTTTAAGAGTTGCCTAAGTCCTATTTTTTAAAGGGATCGGGTTGAACTAAGTACATCTATCGAGCTAAAATAAAATGAGCTTTGGTCAAAAACCATTGCCTTTTTTATTTTATCACGTACTGCCCTTGTATGTACATACATTAGTATTCGTAAATTTTTCTGATAGTTGGTCTACTTTCTATAGTACGTTGTTTGTTTCCGCCAGCGTTATTTAAAAATCAATTAAAATTTTTGGGAAACAAAAAGACTTCACAAAACCATTTTTTTTTATTTAACAGGATTTTATTGGAAAGGTATATTCCTCCACTAAAGGTCGTATTAAATAATAAAGATAAACAAAAGAACTCTTGGTTTGTATAAATTAATTTTTGGTTAGTGCGCATACTATTTCACCAAAAAATACTAAAAGTACCAGCAACAACAATTTGTTAAAACCGTTCGATGTTGAGAGGCCGAATGTCGGAAGGCCGAACGTCGAAAGGCCGAATGTCGAAAGGTCGAATTTCGAATGTGTTGAAAGGCCGAATGCCGAAAAGTCTAATAGATCGAAAGGCCGAATGTCTAAAGGCCGAATAGGTCAAAAGGCCGAATGTCGAAAGACCGAATTTTCATTAAATTTCCTTAATTACTATTAATTACTTAGTTAATTGATCGGAGATCACTACATTTGCCTGAAAAAAAAAATACAAAAATTTTCAAATCCAGAATAGCTGAAAATTAATAATCCAGAAAAATAAAATCCCGAAAAAAAAAATCTAGAAATTAGCGGAAAAGCAATCCAGAAAAAATATTTTGTTTAAAATTTAAATAAATGAAAAAAATTCAATTTTTTAAGCATTTTAAGATTTTTGACATCACTTGAAACATTTGTGGTACAACTAGCAGTTGAAGCGATATGAGCCATACGATTCCTTTGATCTGTGTCTGAAAGGTTGACGAAGCTATTTCCATTATCGTAAATATTAAGAACTTTACGGAAAAAATCCGATAGACATTTTATAAATCGATGGTGATGGTTCAAAGTAAAAGTCACTAACTGCATTTTCCTCGAAAAGAGATAAGTACAATAGTACATGTATGACTAATGAAGGAAATATAGAAAATAATTTTACAAGACTAAAGTTTAGTAAATTATAAAGTCATACATGTACTTATATTATTTTCGACGAAAATGCAGTTAGTGACTTTTACCTTTGAACCATCGAAACTTTAATTTTAATTTGGTCTGGACTTTGTAATTGCGTTTCTGGATTTTTGTTTTTCTGAATTTTTTTGTTTCTGGATTTTTTTTTCTGGACTTTTTTCTGGGGGGATTTTCAGTTTCTGTATTATTTTTTTCTAGATAAGGTAGCCAACCCATCCCTTATTGGCCTGAAAAAAAAAAATCCGGAAATTTTAAAATCCCGATAGTTGAAAAGTAAAAATCCAGAAAAATAAAATCCCGAAAAAAAATCTTGAAATTACCGGAAAAGCAATCCAGAAAAAATATTTTGTTTAAAATCAATTAAAAAAAATCAATTTTATTGGCATTTTTAGACTTAAGTCCTCACTTGAAACATTTGTGGTACATCTATCAGTAGAAGCGATACGAGCGATACAATTCCTTTGATCTGTGTCTGAAAGGTTGACGAAGCATTTACGAAGCATTAAATCCATAAGTCGCTCTAATACATCCGTCGATACCATACTAACCCAACGAATTAAGCTAACCACAAAATAACTTGAAACATTTGTGGTAGAACTATCAGTAGAAGCGATAAGAGTGATACGATTCCTTTGATCTGTGTCTGAAAGGTTGACGAAGCAATTTCCATTATCATAAATACAGCAAAACCTCCTACTTTTGACACATCTCTATTTTGGAAACTCCTCTATTTTGGACACTTTCATTCAGTCCCTTGAAAAAATGCTCCTTTTCCTATATATATTGGGCAACCTTTATATATTGAAAATTGGACAACAAAAGTAATCAGACAGCGAAAATGTTGAATTAACTATGAAATTAATCTGAATTCAAAATGAAAATGTTGATGTACACGTCATTAATTTTTTATTAAAAAAAGAAGAAATTTTCCTTATATTGGACACCTCCATAAATTGGACAGTCCCTTCGCTGTCCAATATATAGAGGTTTCACTGTATTAAGAACTTTACGTAAAACCTCAAATTTGATAGACATTTTATAAATTTTAATTATAATTTCGTCCGCACTTTGATAATTATGTTTTGGATTTTAGTTTTCTGGATTTTTATTTTTTTGAATTTTTTTTTCGGGATTTTCAGTTTCGGTATTATTTTTTTCTAGATAATGTAGCCAACCCTACAAATATATTGGCACCTTTGTTGATTATTACAAGTTGCATACGACGTGGCATAGAATTTATCAGCTTTTTAATCACCTCCTGATCAATTTTGGCCCATTCGGTCTTTACAGCTTCTTTTAGTTGCCGAACAGTATCGAACTGATGACCATTTTTGAAAACACGTTCCGATAATATTGCCCAAAGGTTCTCGATCGAGTTAAGATCTGGATTGCAGGAGGGCCAGCAAAACTGCTTGGTTAGTTTAGCCTAATGAATAGGGGCATTATTTTGTTGAAATAACCAATATGTACCACCAATTTCGTCTCCATAGCTGATTAGTAAATCTTCCAACAATTCCACATACCTTGTGGCATTCATTATTGTTGAGATAATGCATATAGGTTTGTTTTTTTCATAATATCCCTTAACCCCCCAAATCATCAAAACGATCCACCACCAAAATTACGAGACATTCGTTCTTGCTTTTTTGCACGTGTGTCATACCAATACTTCTGCGACCCATCGGGACTATCGAGATTGAACTTCTTCTCATCTGAGAAAACAACCCGGATCCACTCCTCTTCCCAAAATTGGTGTTTCTCCGCAAAATCTAACCTCGCACGTTTGTGGTGAATTTTCAGTCGTGGTTTTGCAACTCTTTTCGTATATTCCAAGTTACAATCAGCTTTAAAAATTTGCTGAACTCGTCTTGCAGTCACGTTAAGATTGAGAGATGCCAATCTTTTTATCTCTCGAACGTTCCTTGTAGAGATAACTGGTTTTGTTCCTGTACATTTCTTTTGGCCGTATTGTTCTCTCAATTTCAGTAAATCCTTATTCGGGCTGCTATTTCCCTGGTTGTCATTCCAGATTCCCGATATGCCAAAATTTGCCCTTGCTCCTTATCCGTCGACTCTTTAGACTGGGTTCACACGGCATTGTTCTGCACGTTTTTTTTGCAGTAAAAATCATATCGAATACACAGTCGAATCAACTTTAACGTATTCGGTTTGCAGTGGCACATATTATCTGTCTCTTTCACATGGCCCGATACCACACATCTTTTATCGAATAGTAACGCTAAATCGTCTACTTTTGAGGTGTCTTTTGGAGGGAATCCGCGTGTTTCAAGTTTATTATTACAAAATGGCTGACGAATCTTCTATAGAGAATTTTTTTCATCGTTTCTTTCCCTACAACTTTTCAAATGTGTTAGTACGCACTAATTCGTCATTTATAGGATAAACCCAAAACCTTCTGTTACGTAGACAGCGAAGCCGTGGGCGTCTTCGATATCAGTATAAAAGTACAACTAAGCCGGAATCCATCATAGCCGTATGAAAACTGCGGCTATTCGTTTTTAGACGAATACAAATTTACCGTGTGAACATCCCGCTGATTGTACGTTTAAAATCGAATACTGTAAAAAACGTGCAGTATAATGCCGTGTGAACCCAGCCTTACCTCAACCCATTTTAGTTTTTTTCACGAATATCGTTCAAATCACACTTAATTATTTAAAAGTCACAATTACACCTAAAACAAAATTATAATTGTAGATATTTAATTCTTTACATGATACAACAACAGTCAACCACGTTTGGTCTTATGATTATTTCGCACTGCAATTTTATTCAATTACTACTAATGCCGAGCACAGACGAAATTTAAAATGACGATTTTTACAGTTTTTAAAACCAAATGATAGAACATTAATTATTTTATTTTTATGAAATAAATGTGGTTACTTTGTTTGGTCCTATCATTATTTCGTAAAGTGTATTTCTTAATGTAAAATGATTTAAATAAATTGAAAATACGTGCTAATAAATCCTGTATTTGTAGCATATTAATGTGATCAAATTTTGTTGGAAAAAAAAATTATTTATTCTTCTTTTTTTATTATAATTAATTAATTAGGGAGAGTCTCCGGTTGTAGGCACACTCCGGTTGTGGGCATCCCTGCATAACTTTTGACAGAATGCAAATATGGCTGATTTGACTTTTGTCTTACTTGTGTTTTAACAGTACGCAGTTTTCTAGCTAATATCGAAGTGAATGGACGACCTTGTTCATTTGCTGCGATCACATTATGTAAAGAAAAAGTTCCAAGTTATGTAAAGAAAAATCAACGCAATTATAATTTTTCAATATTTTAAAAGTGCGATAAATCAAAGTGAATAAGCTCAAACAGGTGAGTGTTATCGATATGTCTACAGTATTTTTGTTGTGATTTGGGATGCCTCATCGATTTATATCAAAATCATGACGCATCACATTTGTTTTTGGTTACTCCGAGAATGGTCGTGATTTCCGGTTGTGGGCACTTAAATGTAACCGGTTGTAGGCACTCTCTTTTTTCATTTAAAGCGTCCGTCTCCCCTACCTCCCCCCTCCCCCCCTAAAGAAGAGTAAAAAAAGAAGTCAACCCGTCGGCCAAACGCTTTAAAAAAAAATAACGCTCCATCATCTGATGATGGTATCGACTTTGCATCATCTGTTTGAAGCTTCTGCCATCGAAGTTGACTGAAGTTGAATAATTTTTTAAAAAGCTTTTTTTTGTTATGTTTGCTACTGAAGGCCTTTAAAATTAATAAACCGAGAAATTCTTTCAAATTAGGTGCGTTTTCCTTAAATTATTCCCATTTTCAGCGAATTTTCGAAGGGTGCCCACAACCGGTTACGATTTATTTGTTTGCCAAAAAAGATGACTTAACAAAATTGGTCGTGAAATTTTTATTGTTGAAGGAATCAATGTAGTTGCTTTAGCAAACAGTTAGCTAATGCCTATAGCTTTCCATTGATATTCATATCTCCGCATAATATGGAATCAAAGGAAAATTATGGGTCAAAAACAAAACTGTGCCCACAACCGGAGACTCTCCCTTACATATACATATGACAAAAAAAACTTAAGAAGATTTTATTATTTTACAAAAATTTTGATAAAAATATAAATTTTTGTTTTCACAAAAAGATGAAAAATTAAAATCAATTTCTAGTCCAGTCATTGACGGTAAAAATAGGTCATTACCTCTGAATTCTTACGGACAATACCGATTTTCGTGAAATTTGGGCAGTAAGTAGAGAATAGCCCAAAAAACAAAAATGATGTAGTGCCGAAGTGTGCTTTTGCCCTGGGGGTGGATGCCACCCCTTCAAGGGGATGGAAATTAGTACACTCAAAATAACCACAGAATTGGATAGAGGGATGAAATCAATATTTTTCGAGTTATTCGCGATTGAAAATGTTAATTTTTCAACTAAAAAATGCATGTTTGAGAGCAATCCGAAAATTTCCCCGAAAAACGCGATTGGTTTTTACGATAACTTCCTTAATTTTAAATACATCTAAATGTTCTAAAAACCATTTTATAGGGAATTTCAAGGGCTATAAGGTTGAACTTCCTTGAACCCTGCGTTTTTGAAATTTTTGAGGTTAAAGAGTTCGGGGAAGGTTGTCCTCGCACTCAAATGCGGTCTTAAAACGGTGATATCTCGATTAATTTTCATCCTAGAGAAATAAAAAATTAACAAAATTTTCTGCAAAAAAAACCTTAATTTTTGTACTTTCGCATTTTGTACGTATCTTCTTTAGTTTTTGAGTTATTGTGATGAAATGAAATTTTTTAAAAAATTTGAAAAATCATTTCAAAATTGAATCAAACTTCTTTTCAAATCTAGACATTCTAAATCATTCATACTTCTAGAACCTATTGTTAGTACCTTAATAAAATACATTGTAAATGGATTACGTTTAATTTCAATTCTTGCGGTTAAGCCATTTATTTCATTGCTGATTTTTCTCCGGAAAAACGAGATCACCATTTTAATTTTATCATAACTCTGTAAGTTTTTATGCTAACGACCTTTACTAAAGCTAATTTTAAAGGTCTTTTCAAGTACTTAAAACAATAATAACTAGTTTTTCTTAAAACAATAATAACTATCAACGAGCCACAACTCGGTTCGCATTGCATCTAAATAAATAAAAATAAATCAATCAATTTGTTATTTTATAAGCCTTATTTTGGTCCTGCTAGATTTTTTGATGAAACGTAAGGTTTTCGAGTTATTCGTGAAAAAATCGCTCTAAACATGCATTTTTGAGATGAAAAATCAACATTTTCAATCGCGAATAACTCGAAAAATATTGATTTATCGGCAAAACTTTATATGATATGTTTTGCTTAGAATTCATCCCTCTATCGATTTCTGTGGGAATTTTGGGTGTACAATTCAGACCGAAAAAACGTCACTGACTGGACTATTCGACACAAACGGCCTTTCGACATTCGGCTTTTCGTCCTATTCTGCCTTTCGACATTCGGCCTTTCGACATTCGGCCTTACGACCAATTCGGCCTTTCGATCTATTCGGCCTTTCAACACATTCGGCCTTTCGAAATTCGGCCTTTCGATCAATTCGGCCTTTCGACATTCGGCTTTTCGACCTATTCGGTCTTTCAACAAATTCGGCCTTTCGACCTATTCGGCCTTTCGAAATTCGACATTCGGCCTTTCGACTTTCGGCCTTTCGACATTCGGCCTTTCACCCTATTCCATTAAAACTTTGTTTGGCTATTTTCGTTACAAATGACCTCTTCTATTACCGTACCTTGTATTTGTTGAAAATTTGTAAAATTTCCGATGCATTAAAATAAAACTTGCATACCTCTTGCTGTGGCAAGGCTAATTGAAACCGGAGCTTTGTGCTAGTGACCATAATATCTTATGGCCAGTCATTCCTCGGCACAAGTGTCTCTCCTTACTTCTGTATATCCGTTATATTCCGCTAGACAATGCCATTTCGGGAAGGATAACGATCTCGAAACGGGAGAAACTATGTGTTGTGCATCACGGTTCCTTGATCTGGTACATAATTTGATTATAATTTAGGGCAACATGTTCTATCAGAAAATTGCTTGAAAAACAATTTTCAAGCAATACGAATTATTTCTTCAAAAAAATTAGATTGACAAATTAAAGCGTAATGTTTTTTATTATCTAGTATCCCTAATTAACCTTTCCCAGACCCCCCCAAATTGGAAATATGGCACTGATCAGATTTTGGAATGTTATTGGATTTGCCAAAACAAAAAAAAAACAAAAACATGTTTATTTTCGTAAATAAATTAAAACGCGCGAGCCTTATCAAAAGTAGCCGCACTTTGTTCATTCAATATTAGTCTAAAAATATAAATTTACTTGTTTTCAATTTCCTATCAATTTGACGATACGTACCTACTACACACTCAGGTGACGCCGATTTGTAATCTTGGATAATTTTTGTTATTCCTGGAATTTTTGATGTACGCGGAGCGCGATAACACAAAAAAATAAAAATAAAAAATTTCGGTATGTAAGTCAAACGCAGTTGAAGGCGAAATAATAACAATGATATGAAGAAAATCGTGTATCATGATTCATCAAAAAAAAAAAAAAAAAAAAATAAAAATTTGACGAAAATAAAAAAAATAAAAAATTAAAATTACAGCCACCAAAAAATAAAATTCGCGCGTTTATACACTAATAAAATAAATAATTGCGATTGGGTTAGATGTGTGTGCTGATAAATGTTTTAACCGTACAAATAACAAATAGTACGTGAGTTTTATTAAATGGGCTGTCGTGTTGAACAAAGCATTTTTATTTTTTTATTTTTTATTTATTAGAATTGCAAAATTATGTATTAGTTTTCGGTATAGGTAATAAACTAATAGTAATAATAAATAAAAATGGGGTTGAAACAACATGTAAAAAATGTAATTTTTTCACGTGTAAACACTATGTACACACAAACACGACTTAAATTTATTAATTCATTCATTAAAAATATATTCAGCATATTTTTTTCAATTTTCATATATGAATTCTTGCAAACAAATTGTAAATTATCTTATCTAGTTTTTATTACTATTATTATTATTATTTTTTTTTCTTCAAGTCATTATTATTTTTATGTTTTTGGACTTGTTGTTTGTGAACTTGGAGTCAGCTCAAATTCTTTAAAAAAAAAAAACGAAAAAAAAATTATATTTGATTTCACAAAATAAGGAAAAATATGTGTTCTAAAAATGGTCAATATTTTGTTTATTTATACAGAATAATAAACAAATATCGAGTAATAAGCGTGTGCGATAGAAAGCTTGTTTCAAAATAAAATATAGGGTGTTATATACAAGCCGTTCAGCACACAAGAAGCACGTTCTTGAGAAATTTGGCTTTACTACAGACACAAGTTCTATTACCTCAACAGAAATCTATCAAAAATGCCGAATACATCCGGATTAGAATACTAGAATTTTTAATTAACTTGTTTAATCTAAAAATCTAATATTTTAGATCGTAAAATGGAATAATTAATGCGTGTAATCAATAAATAAATAAATAAATACAGAAAGATTAATTATAAAACAATTACGTCACTTGATCTGTTTCATTCATAACATTAAAAAAAAAAAAAACTTTCAATATTTTTCTCATTAAACCTAAAAATAAAAAAAAGCAAATAAAACATAAGTTTAAGTATGTATAATGTATACACAATAAATTTCTTAGAAAAACCACTTACCCAAGAAGACAAAAATATATATTCATACACAATACAAAAGTCACATTTAATGCAAATTACAAAATCTATAATACGTTTTTAACAATTTACATTTAACACTAAAAAAATAAAAAATCTTTGGAATTGAATACACTTTCCAATTAATTTTGCGCAATTATTCAAATGGTTCAATTTAATTGGAAAATTTTATTGTCTGTCTTCTTAATTTGTCAGCCGATATCAATCAAGTAGGGTTAAATATCACAATTTTTTTTTTTTTTTGTATTATACTGATTCCTTTCATATATATGACCCCTATTTCATATTTTTATATTCGCCTAACGAATCATTTTTTTATGTTGTGGATTTACCCAACAGAACAAGGCAGGCAACCGCGGCTTATTAAAAGAGACACCGCAAAGATAACTCGAGAAAGCGTAATAGTCCATAAATCGCGCTTGTAACATTTGAAAAAATGAATTTAACGAAACAAAAGTATTCCGTTGTGTAGACAAAAGAGTCTCATATCGTGAAACATTCGAAGTTGTTGTGGGAGAAAATATGTAGCCAGTATACGCTAGCCGGAACAATTAAAAATTATCAAAAAATTGAGCAACCACCTACCCAGTAAAAATATCAACAAAAAAACAATAGTTTAGAAAAATTTAGAAAAAGACACGGTCAAGAAAAACATTAGATACAATTTTTTCGAGATTAAAATAAAATACATCGAATTAAAATAAATATTGTTTTAATTCCAAAGTGGTGACCCGCCGACGTGATCTAAACTCGCGAAAGGGATAAATAAGTAAAATATTCAAATGGGTGTCGATGACGAAGATAACTTAGAGGATCCCACCGCCTCCATACACACAATCGACAATGATCGACAGTCTAAACAGCACGCAACTGTATTTTGTAAGCCTAGAATTCTGGTTCCAAGCCAGCAACGTTATCAGTGATAATAAAAAATATTATTCGGTAACGGCACAAATTCCGCTCAGTGATCTGGGAACCCTCCAAACGGAAATCGGTCAAGTTCCTGAAAAAGCTAAGTACGAGCACGAATTTTACTCGGATTCGCAGCAAAAAAGATTCCGAGAAGCGATTAACGCCGTACAACTTGGTGATACAAAACCGACGCAGTTATATCAAAAATTAAAGCATTTGGCATCCGATTCGTTAACGGAAACGGCACTCATTGACCTCTGGGCCGCGCGACTTCCCAAAATGGCGCACGCTGCAGCATCGACAGAAATCAGTGTGCTACAAAAGTTGTCTATTCAAATGGCGGAGCTTGAACGAAAATTCGACAATTTCCGCGGTCGCAGTAATTCAGCGAACGCTAGTAGACCACGTGCGCGTTCCAATTCCCATTCGGAGCATCCAAATTGTTGGTACCATTGGAAGTTTGGCGCTCGAGCAACCTGTTGCCGCAAGCCGTGCCAGTTTGACGCCACGGAAGCCGCAAAGTCAAATAGTAAATGAAGCCAACAGCCTGCATCCGATTTAGGTAACGAACAGCCCAAATCCAAATTCATTAACCGTCTGAAAATTTACGACAATGCTACGAACATTGGATTTTTGATTGATACAGGTGCCGACGTATCAGTCATCCCACGCAGTCGGGCAGCAGGCTATTGTAAACCATCGGAAATTACATTGTTCGCAGCAATCGGCACCGAAATCAAAACATTTGGAACTACCACACTGAAGGCAAACGTTTTCGCAGACGTAACAACCCCAATCATCGGTGCAGATTTGATTACAAACTACGGGTTGTTAATCGATTTGAATGAAAAAAAAAATAATCGACCAGCTGATTGGCCTGAATTTAAATTGTATGCGCATTACCGTCGACGAGACGACCGAATACAAAACGTACCAGTTGGATTCGAATTACGCTGGTCCGCTGGGAAGAGTTCAAGCATATTATGATGTTTCCATTGCCAGGAAGGGAAATTTCTACCGCTATTGTACATCGAATTATCACGACAGGCCATCTTGTATATACTCGGCCTGGAGGCCAGTAGCCCGAGAAACTTTAAAAAGCACGAAAGGAATTCGAATTATTGATAAAAGCCGGAATTTGTCGACCATCAAGCAGTAGTTGGGCGAGCCCGCTTCACATGGTGAAGAAGCCCAATAGATCATGGCGGCCGTGCGGTGATTATCGCGCTTTAAACGCCATCACAGTTCCGGACCACTACCCCATTCCGTATGTGCACGATTTTGTTAGCAATTTGCAAGGAAAGATCATATTTTCAAAGATTGACTTGCAAAAGGCTTTCCATCGGACTCCAGTCGCGGAAGAGGACATTGAAAAAACGACTATTACAACGCCGTTCGGACTCTTTGAGTTTAAATGTATGACGTTTGGTCTACGAAACGCGGCATAAACCTCGAGTTTGTATTTGCGTAATCGACGATTTGTGCATTGCCTCGACAACGCCCGAAGAGCACCAGGAACATTTGCGAATCGTTTTTAGACGATTGGAACAAACAAGTTAACAATAAATGTTGCCAAATGCGAATTCGGCCGGCAGGAGATTCATTTCCTTGGACGTCGTGTGTCATCCGAAGGACTTTTGCCCAACAAAATCGAAGCCATCAAATCATTTCCACTTCCGAGAATGGTAAATCAACTAAAGAGTTTTTTGGCCTCACTCAACTATTATCGCAAGTTTTTACCAAACGCCATGGAAACTCAAGTCAAATTATTGGAAATGATTCCCGAAAATAAAAAGAATGATGGAACGTTGTTAGCGTGGACAGACGAAGCAAGGAATGCATTCGAGAAGTGCAAACTCGATTTGACGCTTCCGACATCGCAGACACAGATCAAAGAGGGTTTTCGCCCTTATCGCTTCTTCTGATAGTACCACAAATGTTAAAACAGCAACTTTTGTAAATATAACAATTTGTTAATGTAATTTTAATATCCGTTGTATACCTTAGAGGGGGCTACCACCCAAACCCTCGGTTTTCCAGAATTTATACAATGCTTCCTGTTTGTATACCAATTACAAGTCAAACTATTGCTCACAATGTAAAGTAATTAAATTTGTTTTTGATTGATTGATTGATACGGATGTACGACCAAGCCTTAACAAGATTCCTGGATACGCCGGGTTCACCGAATTGTTAGTCACAAGGCAACACTATCAGCGTTCCTCATTAGTGCTGCAGGTTTTTTCTGAAAAGCTGTGACGATTTTTTTCCATCGGCGGTTGTGAGGGGGGAGGGGCGAGATTTCGTTCCATCATCATGTTCACATGCGGTCACCCAAATTTGTACTAACTTCCCTGTAGCTAGTGTTGCTTGACGTTGTTGTTAAAGTTGGGCGTCTCTGCTGACTCTCCTAATCGCTCCCTCACAACGTAAAGCGATTAAATTTGTGTCGAAAAATGTATATCCGATATTTTTTGCAATGAGAATTTTTGTTTGCGATGATAGTTGCATGACATGTGACTTTATATTTCATCATAAATTTTTTTCTCTGTGAAATATTTATGCTCCGATATTTTGAATAGATATACACTCCCGAGCAACTGAATCGACTAAAACCTTAAGCGCTCACATAAGGGCGATTTTTGTTAGAACGGTCAAACCGATTTTCATAAGACATTATTTTTTTGAAAGCCTGATATTTTTGCTTTAAAATGACACTATTTTCATGAAAATTGGTTTAGTACTTTTTTTTGTAATGAATTTTGAATGAAAACGCAACCAAAATTGATGATTAAGCAAAAAATATTGGGGGTGTTTAAAATTAAATTACAACAAAAAACTCAAGCAAAACAAAAATAATTTTATTGGTTAATAATAAGTATGCCCCCCCCCCCTTGTGTCTACAACGGTTCGCATGCGATTCCCTATTGATCTGATTAAGGTTTTGACAAATACTTGGGGATCGCACCCCACTCCTCCTCTAACGCAATCTTCAGGTCACTGATGTTAGATGGTACCGGATTTCTAGCTCGGACCCTCCGTTTTAGTTCGTCCCATAAATGCTCAATTGGATTCATGTCTGGACTGAGTGCTGGCCACCTCATCGTCTCGAGTCCGACCTCATCCAAGAACTGTCGAGTGGTTCGAGCTGTGTGATACCGGGCATTGTCATGCATCAATATGAAATCTTCCCCTATATATCCTGCATAGGGTACTACATGATCCAAGAGAATGCCCTCGATATATCGTTCAGCGGTCAGACCTCCTTCACGGCTTCCACCAGGTACGAAAAAGAGATCTGTTTTTCCCTCAAATGATATGGCAGCCCACACCATACACGAACCGCCGCCGTATGAGACTGTTTCAGCAAAACAGCACTGCGAAAATCGCTCTCCTGGACGCCGGTAGACCCGGTCTCTCATATCACTACCATGCAGACATATTCTGCACTCGTCAGTAAATAGAACGGACGTCCATTGCTCGATGTTCCAATTGATGTGTTCGCAAGCAAATTCGAGTCGCTGTTTGCGGTGGCGAGTTGTCAATTTTGGGCCTCTAGCGGGCCGTCTTGGAGTGAGGTTGGCTTCCTTTAAGCGTCTTCTTACTGTCCATTGACTAACAGCTACATCTCGAACTTGTCTTAGCTCCTGCTGCACATCGACGCCCGTGAGATGGCGATTTCGCAGTGAAGTTAGGTCGATAAATCGATCGCCCCTCTCTGATGTACACCGAAACCGGCTGGTTTGTGGTCTTCGATTGAAGGTACCAGTTTCCTGAAACCTTCTGAATACTCTTGAGACAGCAGATTGGCTCATGTTAAGCTGACGAGCGACTTCTTGTTGATTGCGTCCTTCTTGCAATAAAGCAACAACTTGTGCGGATTTTTCTGGAGTGGTACCATGATTTTAAGGAAACAATGAATTAAACTGGTAGAGATGTGTTCAGGTCAACGTCTGACTCATAAGTGACGACAAATATCGGTCAACATGGCATTATACAGGAGATTGCATCACGCCAATTGTTTTCACCGAAACATCGCATTTTGCTAAGACTGCTTTAATTTGAAAAGTACTGTATGGATTTTAATGATAAAGGTATCCTTGAAAAGATAAAATACTAGGTTGTCAAAAGAAGGTTGTTTTTCGAAAATCGATCCAGCCATTTTAAAAAAATATACGTTTTGATGGTCTAGTCGATTCAGTTGCTCGGGAGTGTAGTTACACAGTGTTTGTTTAATATTTCATCCTAAACCAACATGGATGACAACGTGCTGATTTTGGGGGACTTCAATTTACTTATAAGGTCAAATCCCATACCATGCAATGGTCTTATTAATATACATTAACTGTCGAAACCTCGTGTATTGATTCCATCTTATCTTATGGATTTATCCAGGATGCCCCTAAATACATTGGTAAATTGTTGGATTTAGTTTTTACAAATTCGATAAATTTATGTACGGTAATTGAAGCATCGATTCCATAAATTGAACTCTTACTGTCTAATCCAATTAAAAATAATTTTGTGTCTCTATTTTATGATTTTAAACGTGCAGATTTTGATTGTCTGATTTCATATTTCACATCAATTGACTGGAATACGTGGCTCTCATCTATAATGACTTAGATTATGATGTCCAACTATTTTATAACATTTTGTTTAATGGTATTGACAGATTCGTTCCAATTTCTATTATGAAGAATAATGTTGCTGGCAATAATTCTGTGGATATAGCCAACTTGATAAAGGAACATTTACAGATACAACATATGATAGTATAATTACCACCTCAGGTATACCTTGTTTGTATCACTCCAGAGGATATTATTTCAGTTTAAAGATGGCTGCGGTCCAGATTGTGTTCTTTCAAGCTTTCTAAAAAACTGAGTTATGAGTTGGCTTTTCCTTTGTCAATATTATTGAATGGATCACTGTCGTCGGGTATATCTTCAAGTCCGATAATAGGAACGATGCCTGTAATTGTAGGGTCATTTCTATACCGTCAGCTATCCCTAAATTATTCGAATCAATTGTCTGTGACCACATGCATTTCGGACTGAAGTCATTTATAATTGACGAAGAACATGAATTTGTCCGTGGTAAAGCTACTGTGACGAACTTAATAGAATTTTCGAAACGTGCTTTGAAGGCATAACTTGACGTCATTTATACTGACTGTAGCAAAACATTTGACTCGATCAACCATGTTATTGTATTCGAAAAATTAAAATCGTTTGGCATTGCTCATAATTTGATAAAATGAATTGATTCGTACCTTACTGAACGCGTTCATTATGCTGATGACCTAAAAATATTCTCCCCTATAAATAATGCGAAGGATGCAATTAATCTACAGAAGGACATTGATGCAATTAGCCATTGGTGTGAAAATACTCGGTTATTTTTGAATATCAATAAATGTAAAGTTATGTCATTTACCCGCTCATTGTCGTATGTAATACATGACTATAGCATTAATAATATTATCTTGTCACGAATAACTGAAGTAAGATATCTTGGAGTTATGTTTACGCAAACCTTTTCATTGATTCGGCATATTGATTTGATAATAGCAAAAGCATGTTCTATTTTGGGATTTCTTAAAAGAATCATGAAAGAGTTCAATAACCCAAAGGTTTTTATTTGCTATACCAGTCTCTTGTCCGTTTGCAACTTGAATAAGCGCCATGTGTATGGTCTCCTTACTATGCTAGTCATATTAGTAGAATCGAAACGGTATGTGTTGAAACCACACCAATTTGATTATCGTAAGGCACGGTGGGAGAACGTTAGGGACCTGCCTCTTTTTGCCGATAGATGTAAAACTTTAAAGCTTGAGCCACTTGAAATTCGGCGCCAGCATGCTGGTGCCATTTTCATTTCCGATCTTCTAAATAGCAGTATCAAGAGCTAATTCTTATTAATGAATCTTAGATTATATGCTCCGGAAAGGAGTTTAAGATCTCGATCCCTTTTGAAAACTGAACTTCATAGGAGTAATTAAGGAGACAAAGGGCTTTTGAATCTGATATCTAAGTTATATAATGATTTGAGTAAGCTTTTTGATTTCAATATGAGTAAATGTGAGATCAGACGATGATTGAAATTTGATTATTTGAATAAATGATAACTTTTTGATTGTGCAATGTAAAATTAAAAATTGTACTGGCACTTCTGGTTCCAATTTAATTTTCTATTAATAAAAGTATCATTCTTTGGGAGCAGGCTTGGCCATTCCAGAACAAAAATACGATTCTTTCTTCTGAAAAGTTCAATTTTCTGTCCTCTGTCTCCTAACCATTTATGTTAAACATTTAAAATCAGCTGATCATATTTTATTGAAACATTGTTAGATCATCTTACGATCATGCATTTTTTTTTTCTCTATAAAAGCAACAATCATAAATATATTTTTAAAAATACAACAAAAAAGAAACTCATAATTTTTGAAGAAAACAGTAAAAAAAATTCACTTGATCTTGGATTCCTAGACGATGTTGAAAATAATAGTCAATTTTACGATCGTGCATATTTAAAGAAATTATAACTGTTGACTAACTTTATAAATCTCATTCATAAATTACATTTTAAGATGTTTTACTTTTTTCGTTTTTTATTTCTTTTTGTTAAAATAAAATATTTTGTCTACGAAAAATATACGTAAATAAAATTGAAAATGTATTTTGCAAAACAGCAACTGAATACGCGAAAAGGTGCAGCAGTTTCATATCTCTAGACCCATATTGTCGTAATAGTAATATAATAGGAATAACATAATAGTGTTTTAGCAATAATAATCGGACACTAATACACACATCCAGACACAATACATAAATTATAATTAGAAGTTTTATATTTGGTGTCATATGATTAGAAGTGTGTTGTTTTTCTGTTTTTTTTTTTCCTGTGTTTTGTCTATCCAATCTACCAAACAGTACGATATGTTACATGAGAAATTAGACGATAATAAACTTGTCCGTCGGTGAATTTTAATTATTTTTAGTCTATTTGTAAATGAAAAAAAAAAAAAAAAAAAAATCAGAAGAAAAAAATTCAGACGATCATTTGAGTGGCGATGTCTTGGTTTTTTCTGTCATTCAAATCAGCGCATATAGTGAAACATTTTTGTATACATACTTTGGTACATGTATACAAATTTTCAAATTATAAAACAAGTGTGGAAACACATTTATTAGGTGAAATATTGTGCACATTTTATATATGGTCGCGACAACCCATTTCTTCTTAAGTCGATAGACACAACACACCACCCACAGATTCTTTTAAAATGAGACGTTTTATCACATGATTTCACTTACATGTATTTTTATTTATATACACATTTTGTTGTGTTATGATATGCGATTAATTCACTCAATGCAAATGAAGTTTAAATTGAGGCCTACATAATACTCATTTCGTTGACTGTAAATAAAAACTAAGTTGTTCCAAAAGAATAACTACAGTGCACACTATATAACAAAATTTCTGCAAAAAGCCTATATCCAATAAAGAATTAATTAAGAAATTACCGAATTGTTCAAAAATTCGCTTTTTCATCAGACACGCAAATATAAACGTACGTCAGAGATAATAATAATACCGAAAAAATTCGCGTTGGACGAAAGTACATCAATTAAAAAATTTTAAATTAGAATCGTTACAACAAGCAATAAAGGTGTAATCCATAGTGAAAAGCGTGCTTTTTTTGTAGCTATAATTAGAAGCTTAAGGTTCGAAAAGTGTCATGACCTTCCAAATGGTGGAACAGAAATCTTTCCAACCTTCGAAAACAAGCTAGAGCAGCGGTTCTCCCGAACCAACTAGTATAAAACTTGAAACTTGAAGCAGACTTTGAAATCTGTAAAGTATTTTTTATAAAATTAAAGAAATCAAAAATGACAATGTTATGTCGAAGATAGGAAATATTCTTGAAAAGTGCTTTGTAAATCATTCATCTGGAAACTTTTCAACAACAGTATTAACGAAAGATTTACAATTTTCAAATGCAACAAGATTCATCTGTATGTAAAGAATGGTAAATGGTATAAAAAGCTGTTAATTTGCAAATTCCCAGGAAAAGTTTCGTCGTACAGACGAGTATAAGCTTGCTACCAATTATGTCTAAATTGTTTTAAAAACTAATACTTAAGCGTCTAAAGAATGTATTGTTGGAAAAGAAGCTGAGACCATCAGTTTGGATTAAGGCTAGAACACTGAACGATAGAACAAATAAACAGAATATAACAGATAAAACAGCAGCCTTTCAGAAAATTGTAAAAGTGAGCTTGTACCTTTCCTAGTTTACCCAGCAGAGGGGCTTAAAAGTTGATAAAACATGTTCTACAGTTTGACCACCAGAGGGCCGCAAATCTAAAACTAATGAATTTTCATTGATTAGGTATTATTTTATAGCTTATGCACTAATGATTTAAATAAATGTAAATTCTGAAACGTCTGGTTTGCAGTTTGGCCCACCAGAAGGCTACAAAATTGAAAATAACTGATTTATCTAACTAAAAGTTGTCAAAAATGGTTAGATCTAACAATGGATGGAATTTTGATTTAGAATTTTATAGCTAATAAACAACTGTTTCAAATGAGGACAAGTTCTAAAATCGTTAAATCGTCCAAGGTCATACCAAGGTCAAGGTTTTAACTTTGAAATTAATGTTTGAACACATTCTAGCCATCCTCTTAATAGTACCTCCAGCACCATCTGGTGGTTCCTCACTGTGGCTTGTGGCAAAGAAGTTCCATTCACAGTCACTATTGAAATCATGTTGATGGAAATTGATATTGGCAAAGTTTACGTGTTTTTAAATTGCGATATAGCTCCATCCGAAAAATCATAAATTTTGTTTGAAGCTGGATAATCCGATTCATTAATTTAGTCTGAAATAACTTCCGGTGTAATCGCTCTCCGATATTAATGCTTGGAAAAGTATGCTCTTTTCACCTGCTGAAGATTTGTAGTATTCCACGATTGGAAGTAAAGTTGCTTGTTGGATGTGATAGTACGCTGCTTGTATTTCATATTCTCCAACTTGCGGATTATTTTTTACATGTTTTAGATAACTCAATTGTTTTTTAGTGATATAACTAAACTTTGACTTTCACAAAATTTCATCAATTGAAGACGTAATCTTTTCCAATTTGACTTGGGCATCCAATTTCTGTTCAAAATATGAATACCGGTATTTCGGTATTACATGATGTCAAAACCGGGATACCAGTATTAACACTGTTCGTTTATTGCAACATGAAGCCTTTCTTGCATTCTTAACGATAATAATTTCCTTTCGAACGTGGGGCTTCACTGTCAACATTAGTTTCTGATGTTGAGTATGTACAATAGCTTTATCTGGAGCTGAGATTGAAGAAAGCCGCTGTGTAAGATGGACAGATTAAAGTTGACATCCGAGCCAAGCTGATGATTTGACGTCGATCAGAGCTTTTAAGATGCAATTTCTGAATTTATAAATCCGCCCTACCATAAAAATTAAGCTGTTCCATCTTGTTTTTGTATCTAAGATTACAGATAGCTCTGCCGAATTCAATTTTAACGTAAGCTTGTAGGCTATCATTTTTGATCGGGGATCGACGCAACAACTTTACAATATTCCTAATTTTGTTTAATTATTGGAACCAAATTATTGGCAACGTCGTTTGAGGCTGCAGAGCTATGAAGAATGAGCAGTCAAACCAAATCCGCTTCGTTAGATTCATATACAAATTCATCAACTGTTGTCGTTGTTGTATACAAAACGTCGACAACAACCAACTGAATCGCATGCGCCAAACAAAGGTGCTGCTCGATAGTCATCAAACGGAAAACTTTCATCATAACAGAAGCCCCATCGGTAGTAATGCAAATTATATCACGGTCAAATTTCAAATTGCGTTCGTTCAGTTTGCTTTCAATAAGTTTGATATACGCTTCTGCCGGAAGAGATCTATGAATGCGAGCTAAACACAAATTCCAAAATCTGTTTCGGGAATGGGCATTTGCATTCATAAAACGCCTATTCTTTATGAACGATCACTCATCAAATATAAGGCTGAATTGACCTTCCTCAAACGTCAAATGATGTAAATTTACAGCCGAAGGCGTACGGCAAGTGTCTTGTTGATATCTTGTTTTATGTGTTTTAGGCAAAAATAATAATTTATTACGGTACATTTAACTTTAGCAACATTTTATATTAATTTCATGTTTCCCTAAACGATAATTCTTATTTATTTGACCTACAGCGATAATTCTCAGTTTATTACACTACGGCTTCGCTACGGCTTCGATGAATTTAGTGTCAAAATTTTTGGAAGAAAATATCAGATTCCTTTTAGGTGGAGGACTGTCAGTTTTTTTTTTCACTATTGTTTGTCGAACTTCTGTTGCGTATTTCATAAGCATTTGACGAATGGTTTCGGCTGAGTGTGGAACTTCGAAACCTCTTGGAATAAGTGATTTTCTTAGCTCAATTGAAGTTATATAACTTTGAATGGAAATCCATTAATATCCCTAATTTTTACTAAAGCTTTAACCAAGGTATCGTCGTATTTCTTAAAATAGCTAGACATTTTTGTTTTTGTTTCAGGAATAGGCAATTGTGTTTGTGAAGTGCCGGCAATATTTGCTGCAGAAGTCGGAGTTGCGATTGCTCCAATTAAGTTTCGCTTCAATATATTTATATTGTAAAACGTCCTTAAATGGGTTTGTAGTAATCCACCACGAGTAGATGGTCCAGCTGATTTAATTTCTTTGTCACATGTTTTACAATTGGAGACCGCTCGACTCTTGTCGCGTAAAAAATAATGCCAAACTGGGATCTTGCCGAGAATTCGATTTCAACAATATCAAATTTTTTTTTGTTATCAGACATGGCTGTCTAACGTTTGAAAGTTTCCAATTACCTGGAAGGGGGTTTCATAGTACAAACTTACATCACAAATTCACAAGCACCAAAGTACAACTTTCAATTTATAACAACACAGCCTAAAACACTCAATTTTTAAATTTAAACCAGATTTTCCAGTATGAATATTGGACGAATAATCACTAAACATTTAAATACCGAAATACCGGTATTGATCGCTCAATACCGGTACTGAAAAACGGTCCGGTATTCCTGTATTTCGATTGCCGGTATACCGGTATTGGATGATCTAGTACGTATTATAATCAGCCTTCCATAGCTGTATGTTACATTATCCACCCTCTCGGCTTCTGCAGCATATTTTAGTTGTTTTAGGAAACTATCGATAAGCATATGTATTGCAGTTTTAGTCCACATCAAATTTTCACAGGATACTTTTTTAGCAGCTCTCTCTCGCTTTATCTCTCTCTCTTTCTCTCTCTCTCTCTCTCTCTCTCTCTCTCTCTCTCTCTCTCTCTCTCTCTCTCTCTCTCTCTCTCTCTCTCTCTCTCTCTCTCTCTCTCTCTCTCTCTCTCTCTCTTTTCTCTCTCTCTCTCTCTCTCTCTCTCTCTCTCTCTCTTCATTCTTAATAACTGGATCATTTCGTAAGATCTTTGTAATAACTGGACATAACAAATTGTTGTTTTAATGAAAGCTGCCAAATTATGTCTCCTTGATTAAATTCTTTGATTTTATTACATATTATGTGTTTTGTTGGCTGCAACTTAGACATAATTCTTGACACTAACCAATGCTCAGATATTAAAGAGTGCAGGAGAGCACGCGATTTTCGTTGTGTTATTGCGGGAACCGGAACGCTCAGAACATTTGCATAAGTGATTTTTACTATTTTATCCAGTTGCTTATGGCTATAATCTGGTTCTGAGTGCATGTGCTTTTTGAGAGGTAATCCCACCAAACTAATTAAAGACATGATTCAGTGAAACTATCTTGATACGCCGCTTGAAGAAATTCTTGTGGCGGTTTTGTGATTTTCTAAATTAAAAAGATTACAGTTTTAGACAGAAATGCCTTTTCAGAAGGAAGCCAATCAAAAAACTTTAAAGGCATTCAAATAAAAATTTCGACTGAAATCCCTTTTGAAAAGGAATTCCAGGCAAAATTGTTCTCCGGAATACAGTGAAAAAACGGAGAGTGTCAGTCATAAAATTTCCCATACAATTTTATGACTAATATTGTCTAAACAGGGAATTCAGTCCAAAAAAAGGTGTTTCGGTAAGAAAACTGTCAACAACCATCCTGAAAGACATTTTCTTCATACATTTTTGGAGTGGAATATCTTTTGGTTGTGTTTTTTTTTTTTTTTTTTACGAAATGACTTCATACAGCTGTACATCGGCTGTGGACGTTTTTTCCGTAAATCATCGTGAAATCAGTCATGTTTATCGTTTTCCCCTTTTCAACGTAGCCGATGTGGATTATATCGGGTGCATCCATAAAAACCTTTGCCTTCTTCGGCGCCGATTCGTCCGTATAATATTGGATGTTTCATCCATAGTTACGAATCGACGCAAAAACCGGTTAGTATTACGATTAAACAGCACCAAATTTTCCTATGAAGTTGTCGTTCGATTATGTTTCAGATCAAATGTAAGCAAACGCGGCACTTAATGCATGGATAGCTTTTTCATACCCAGTTGAACTCTCCGATCATCAAATAACATGTCATGAATTTTATCGACCATTTCTGGTGTGGTGACCTCAATTGGACGCCCCAAATGTTCTGCATCATTAGTACTTGCACGACCATAACGAAATTCAGCAAACCACTTCTGAATCATTCCAGACGATTGTGAAGAGTCCCCATAGTGTATCAACACACGAAATTCACTTTTTCCATTTTTTTTGAAAATTCACGAGGTTAGATTTCAAATGTTATAAAAACTGAACTATCTGACAGACCTGACTGGAATTTCCGGAGCCCATTTTTAAAACCATCCTTATGTTACGAATATCACATAAGTGGGTGTTCCATTTTAGCTGACACATAATTTAATTAACGGTTATCAAGAACGTGAGTGTTTGGGTCAAAATTCCTGTGGAATTAAACTGGCACAATATTCAGTATCTGTGGTAAACATTTTAGGTCAATCCGTATATTGGGATTGATACTAAAGGTGCTTAAGTTTACGGCCTAATTTGTTTGAAACATATCTTAATGGCCGTGGGGAATGTTAAATGTCGGAAATACATTTCTAAGGAATCAATCTGATATAGGGAGATATGTGATACAAAATTTAAGACCGTCAGTATATTGTGATTTTAGGTTTTAGGTATTACCCTAAACGTAACATAGTAAATATTCATGGAAGAATCACCTGGAGTGCAAACTTCAAAAGACTACTGCTACCTTTTGGCAATATAGAAGAGCCTTCGGGAATACTTGGTGTTTATCTCGATGTTGTGTTTCATCTATAAAGCTCTGGTTCTACCTACCAATGCTATCACACGCTTCTATATTGTGGTGGCCGAAGGTTAATCCAAAATCTTCTATTGTAAAACTTAACAGTCTACAGAATATTGCTGGTAGGGCTATTACTGGAGCGATGTCTTCAACTCCTCTTCTTGATATGAAAGCTATTGTGTATTTGCCACAACGTGTGGGGCGTCGAACTTTTTCGTTAAAGTTTAGATAAATTCTTAATAAATATATTTCTCTAAATATGTGCTTAATTCGTTAGATAATCCCTTATCCATTTTGCGTTGTCTTTAAAGAGGGATCAGTTAAGAGTCTTGGTCGCCACCCTTTCAGGTCATGGCCGTTTTAAGGTTCACTTATATACATCGCATGAGGCTGGCTTAGAACGCGTTCATTTCGTGTGCAGTTGTCCGGTTTTGGATATAGTCAGATCCCAATTGCTTAACTCGAAATATATTAATTTAGATCAATTATCCTCTATTCCTTAGTTCAAGCTCATTAAGTTTATTAAGGCCGCAGAAAGTGTTTCTGAATTATGATAGAATCCCCGGGTTGCATCATGGGTTCTTTTGCGGCATTGATTGCGGAACCTAGATGGGTTCCAATCAATTTTAATAATAATAATATTGCGATTGGCTTTGGCGCTATAGGAATACATGTGTTGTATCCCATTTTAGTTACTGAGGGAATACAATTGAAGAAGGTTTATGTCAGAAGATTGACATCCAAGTCAATGGTCATGGCAATGCATAGTTTAGCTTTTTAGATTTTTATCAATTTTTGATTTGAAACCTGCATAGTTGGTTGTTGGAGATTAGTCGTAGCTCGTAGGTCGTAGCACGTCAACCTAAATTTTAACTAATCGCACTTTACTGCACAGACTAGCTGATCGAGTTTACCTAAACTGGGTTTGCTAAATCTCAGTGTTGCTGATTTGTTAGCGTTTTTAAATAATGTCTACAAGGAATTGATAATGGCCAACTAGTAACTGGAATTTTTATAGACATAACTAAAGCATTTGTGCGCAACACATTATGTACAAAAGCCTCGAGTTGCGTCATTAATGCGTTCTGGAAAAAAACGACGCAACTCGAGATGCGTTATCTCGAAATGCTATTTTTTTATTTCACTTCGCAAATATTGTATTATTCAGTATATATATATATATATGTACATAAACTGTTTTGCCTCACA
The DNA here is from genome assembly GCA_963556165.1 of Tipula helvola. Taxonomy (NCBI): domain Eukaryota; kingdom Metazoa; phylum Arthropoda; class Insecta; order Diptera; family Tipulidae; genus Tipula; species Tipula helvola. Next base: position 372,041,576 of record OY744481.1, read on the forward strand.
AAAAAAGAAAAAACAAAAACTCGAGTTGCGTCGAAAAAAATGACGCAAGTCGAAACGACGCAAGTCGAAACGATGCAACTCGAGGCTTTAGTGTATTGTAAATTTTATGTGAGGCTGGTGTGGGTTGATTGGGATGTAGGCGTAGGTGTGCATGTGGGTTACTCAGTGTAACTCAACCCACATCTACACTCAAATGCACACACCACACGAATTCACCGCCACATCCATACACAAACAACGCCCACGCCTTCGGGACGTCTTCACTCACATACACACACACATGCAAGTAAATTTAATTTCAAACATACTCGAATAATCACGAAAATGTCGAGCAACGTAAGTGTTTCGAAAAACATCCCAAATCATTAGTAGGCGTCTAGTCTAACATCAAGCAAACTCATTTTCATGCAAGACTCGAATAATTTCGAAAATCTCGAGAAATTATAGAAATTGATCAAATCATGAAATCTATCCGGATTGAAAATTTTTGAGATTCCCATAAATTTTAAATCCATCCGAAAGACCAATGAAATTGTATCAAGGAGTTAGGAGTAGACGCTCATTGTCACTTGCCAATTTTTGTATAATTTTTGGTCTAAAGCAAATTTCGGTCCAATACGACTGATATCGCACAGTGCCAAACAATGTCTGTAATTTAAAGAACAATCGCTTTTGGACAGCATGAGATTAAGTGAATTATAATGGTTACTTTGTCGATTTTTCTTTTGATGTGAAATTTCTTATAAAAACAGGTGGATGCACTATTTAATGTAAATGGGTAATAAAGTTCATTCTGCATTCAAAGTTAAATTTTAAATTTTTTAATAGCCCGAGTTTAATTCATCACCAAAGAAATTTTTTTATATAATTATCACAATTTCTCCTCAATTACTTTTGTTATTATTGTTGTTGATTTTGAATGACAAACCAACAACACATCGTCACTACTCACAAAAAAAAAACATTTTATTTTTATGTTTTCTGATCTTTTGCAAATAAACTAAAAATATATTATAATTAAAATTCACCGAGACTGACAAATTTATTATCGCATCTTCTAATTTTCTCATCAAACTGTATAATACGATATTATATATGCTCAGATGTACAAATGTCTGTATAGCTCGGGGTATTACATATATAAAGAGTCGTCGTAGTACAGACAAAACATATAAAAATATACAAACAACTTAATCACATGATTCCACCAAATAAATTCTAATTATAATCTATAATGTAATATATGGTCAGTTATTGTGTGTCGCGCTAAATATTTACAAATAATTGCACCTATAAAATTTGCGTAACTGATAAATTTTTATTGAAATTATGAATGGTGATTGGTTTTTGGAAGGAATTTTTTAATTCAATTTTCAAAAGAAACGAAGTTAATCTTATCGACCTTTAGTAAGTGATTCATTCAAGATTTTGTTTTGCGATATTTATTATTATTCTTGCTGACATGATGATTTATTCAATGAAATTGATAACATTATTTGATTGTTTTTATGTAAGTAAATAATCAATTTTTCGTCGAAAACATTAAATTCCAATTTGAGCCTAACTGACAAGTTGTTTAAGCTCAATTACTTAAAAATCATTTTCTATGTTTTCAAACAGTATCGGGTAGAAAACATTATCTGCAATGAATATTAGTCTCGCTTGTGATGGTTTTGCAGTTTTTTATCAAACCTCCAGTTACGCTTAGTTTCAGAATTGTATTTCATAAAATATTTTAGGCCACCGCTTATTGTATTGATTGAATTATTCGATTTTAGACTTAACTCTAATTCAAGTATTCAAAATATTTATGCGGCTCTGGTACTTTAGTTTTTTAAATCACATTCAATCTTTCCATATAAATGTTGTTCAATTGGGACTAGGGCTTTATTCCAGTCTGTCACCTCCAAATTCATAACTTTCTTTAATTTAATAAATTTGTTGCTTAAACAAATTTCGAAAAATCTAGTTTTCACAACAAATTGTAATGTCCAGACTATCTAAGAGGATAGAGTGAAAAGCTGTGAACCTAGCGAAATTTTGAAAAAATTATTGAATTAACTGTGAAAGTTAAATAACAGTTGAGCTAAGTTTAACAAAATGATAGAGAAACACGATTAATATTCAAACTCTTGTCTAATATCCAATATACACGAAACCTCGACTCAATACAAAACTCTTATCAAATACAGAGCTTCGAACCGGAATTGAACCCGAACATTAAATCGTATTCGGATTTTATTCCAAATTGTAACCGATTTAATAAAAAAAAAAATTAAACCGGAATCGTAACCGGAACGATCCGTAAGTTTGTTCAAATAAATCGGATATTTTGGTATACAAATTGGGATACAATGAACGCCCAAGCCATTTGATCCAGCAACAACTATTTTAGCTTTACCAGCGATACAGGTAACGGAAGTTTTCAGCCTTGAAAATGATTAGAAACATTTTTTTTTTATTAATCGGTAAACTAAACCGGAACAAAAAATATTATCCAAAACCGGATCAGAAAACCAAAACGAAAAATATTTGTGAGGTGAATGCGCAAACCATAGAAACGATAAAAATATCGGTTCGATGCTCGTTCGAAATAGGGAGAATCTCACCGTACCGAAATCGGAAAATTTCCTTTGCCAATGGGCCATATTGTAGTAAAAATTGCTGACCTCACAACCGAATCAAAGAAATTAATTAAACGTTATGGTTTTACAAAATTGTCATTTCGCTGAACGTGGTTTGGCGTTTTCAGGAACAGCAGAGGAAGGATAAAATCCTTCTTATCTGACCAAACCCAATTAATTATTGGTTGTAGCAGATTTATCACACATTGAACGCTTTTTAACCTTTTTCAGGATAGGCAAAAAATCTTTCTTTTTCCTTTCGATGAGCAAACAACGCTCAAAAAATTGTAGGCTAATCGGATGCCGCGTTAGAACTGCCACTAGGTTGAAGTATTGGCCTCTCATTTCATATGTATGTAGCCAATGTTCTAAAGTCGACCCCATTGAATTCAAATTTTTGAGATTTATCGTGTTTCGTGTTACTTTTACAAAAAAATCGGATACGATTTTTTTTAAGCTTTTTGACCTTCGGTTGTCCCGTTATTATGGCATTGAAATAACACAACATTTTTTAAAAAAGTAAAAAAATCCAACCACAGATATTATGTGTACCGAATGAAATTTGTGATTTGTACATGAAGAATTAAAACTAAACGGCAATATATAATCATTATTTTTCTGTACTTGTTCTATTGCACATATTGTACAGTTTTTAAATAATCGTATTCATTCAAATTTTTTGTTCATTTTACGGCAAACATTCACCTTTTCATAATCCCATTTATTATGTATGGATGTGATCTAAGCCGCATTGGCAAACTGCTTGCCAAACCACATGTTTTTTTGCCAAATTTTTCAACAGCTATGGCAGTAATTGCTCCGTCCAGTTCTTTACCTTTCTTTTTGATGTAATATTGGGGACCTGGAAGTGTCGAGAAATCCATTTTGACGTAGGTCTCGTCGTTCATTACGAAACAAGAATCTTTTCTTTCGTTCAACCATTTGTTGTGTTTCTTTGCTCGATCGATCCCTCTATTAAATAGTTCAATACTTCTTTTGGGGATTTTACGGACATACAGTAGATTATTTCTGGTTTTAGCTCGTTCCACAATCGATTTGGTTGTTTTGGTTTTTCTGGCCAAATCTCGCACAGACATCGAGGGATGTTTCGAAATGACTCTTACAATTTTCTGATCCAACATTTTATTTGGAGCACCTGATTTTTCTCCGGATCCGGGCTTGCGTGATACAGAAAGATTGATTTGACATTTTTTTTTACATTTGTTACCGTATTATTGGAAACACCGGCCAATTTACCAATTTTTTTATTGGTATACTCGGGATGATCATTGCACAATCTAATTATTAAATCACATTTTTCTCCTTATGATGCGTCCATTTCGAAACAAATAAAACAAATGCCCAATTTGACGTTTATTCATTTTTTTAAATTGTTTTTCTACAAAATAACGGTACCAGTTTTTTTCTTTTGCGTAGTAACCTATGAGATAATATAAATTTGGGAATCACAAATTTCATTCGGTACACATAATATTCTAAAATTATCAAATTTCGTTGAAATTTTTTTTGAGACTTTTCTCATCAAAAAAGAAGAAATCTATCAAAGTACGCAATGTTCTTAGTGCTACCAAGTATATTTCATTGTTCAACATTTTTGAAATCTGAAAGACACTATGTTATCGACTGTAGTACAGTTACCTTTTACCTTTTTCAGCTTCAAACCAAATTGTTGAAATCCTGTCAAAAATGACCAAATATTTGGTTGGCTCAAAACCACTTTTGTCGATGTCTTCAAAGTCCCTGAGTCTAGAAAAGCGAAACAAAAAAATGTCCGTACGTCTGTCTGTACACGGTGTGCGGGAAGCCGAAAAAGTTGCAGCATGCTTTACAGATCACCAATAATCGCCTCCGATTATGAACTTAAAACCAAGCGATTTGAATAATGTCACATAGTTTTCTTTAGTCAGATTATAATGTAATGCAATATACTAATTTTTTTTTTTTTTTTTTTTTTTCGCTGGCGCTACATCCCATGGAGGGATTTGGCCGCTTCATTTTTGAAGTTTCGTAATCATTTTTACAACGGATAATGAGTGATTAGTTCATTGATCCTTACATTAAACCAGCCGTGATTTTTTCATCACCCGCCGGGAATCGAACCCGGGACCTCCGGAGCTTAAAGCAAGCATGCTAACAACTGTGCCACCGGGGCGGCAATATACTAATTACCTTTTGATTATTTAATCGAACATTAATGGTGGCTACTTACATAATTTCTTTTTCAATTTTTACTCCTTTGTAATGTTTGATGTTTTCCATCACAAATATGGATGAGCATCCTCTCGTTTTTCCTACTGGTTGGATGGCGTGGTAGCACTGGGGCAGAATCATGAAATCCGTATAGTAAATTTTAGCGAAATAGAGATTCTGAAATTATGAATATATCTATCTTTTCTATATTAGAAAAATTTCTAACTCTGGAATTTGTTTTGCAACAGCCCATTTGCGATTCTGAATGTGTTATTCAACTTCATAGATTAGTACATCATAGAAGTGATTTCATTCACTTGTTGTATATTTAAAGCGTCCACGCTTTTTTTTCTTGTTTTAGCCCCTTAAGTTTAAGGCCTCTATATTCCTTTGGATTTTTTCAAGAATAGGGCTTTGGCCGTCTTCCTTGTTACTTACTGCTTCCCGTTTTTGTACATTCTGTATGTTTTGGCCAACTATTGCACATGTTTGTGATAATTGTACCACTGGGTTTTCGGACATTGTCCTATTCAAAGTTTCAAGTTTCAATATCTGTTGTATTAATTTTCCAAAATGTTATTATTCAGTGCTACAACTCTGTATTCTTTTGTAGTCACCGATTTCATTAATCATTGAATAGTACCATATTCAGGTACGCCAATAATGTTGATTGGTGCTGGTGACTTTTCCTTAATTTTGGTAGGTTGGTTTTCCTGATTGATTATATTTAGCTGATTTTAATTTAATACACCTGATTTTGAAGTTCGGTTTGAAGCTTCAATTTCAGGAGAAGAGGCTTTATTCTAAAACCAAGTGTCGGAAAAATAAGGCCTTTCATTCAAAATTCTAAGGCTTTAAAAAATAAAGTTAGTATTTCACCAAATTTTCTGTTAATCTCTTTAGATGTTACGTAGTTATTTACCAGTGTTGACAGCCAAATATGTAATAAATATTGTCAGCCAAAATTGGAGAAAAATTCAAAATCAAAATTAACGAAAGTCCAGCTTCTTACCGCTTTACATATCTAACTTGAGACCTGTACTCATGTATGTCCTAAATGCGTGGTGACCAGCTCTAGACAAAGTAACATACAAGAATAAGACAGAGAAGGTGGAAAGAATGGTATGCTTATAAGCGGTGCATGGAGGTCAACACCTACATGCATCTTAGAGGTTTTGTTCCACCTTCCGGTCAGCATCGAAAATCCTACTGTGGTAATTAAATGATTGTAGAAATTTAGTTTGAAAGAAACTTAAGGCTCCAGGAATTCCAGTCAAAAACAGAAAAGAATTTCAGTCAAAAATTAAAAAGCAACTCAGTCAAAATAGTTTTAGACTGAAATGCCTTTTCAGAAGGAAGTTCAATCAAAACTATTTTGGCTTGAATTCCTTTCGCATCTTTTGAAAAGGTGATTCAGTCAAACAATTAAAAATGAATTCCAGGCAAAATTGTTCTCCGGGAATTAAGTCAAAACCATTCAGTCAAAAAACGAAAGGAGTTTCAGTCATAAAATTTCAGTTTGACTGTGTTTTAGTCACAAATTTTTGGATTGGAATACCTTTTGTTTGGTTTATTTTATTAGTCTTGATCGTGTTACAATTGAACGTGACCAATTGATCGTAGACACAATTAATTGATCGTGGAAAGAATTGATCGTGGATACAATTGATCGTATGGACGTATTTATTTGCAATTACAAAATCTTGCAATTATTTTTCTTTTTAGTAAAGAAAAATTCTCCCCCTCGGAGGGCTAAACAGGGGGGAGCGCAGCGACCTCCCACGTGCACGTGAGAGTTACTGAAGCCGTTAGCCTCTACAATTCTTACTTAAATTAGTCGGAATAGGGTCGAAAGTCCGAATGTCGAAAGGCCGAACGCCGAATGTGTCGAAAGGCCGAATGTGTCGAAAGGCCGAATTTCGAAAGGCCGAATATGTCGAAGGGCCGAATGTGCCGAAAGGCCGAATGTCGAAAGAACGAATGTGTCGAAAGACCGAATGTGTCGAAAGGCCGAATATGTCGAAGGGCCGAATGTGTCGAAAGGCTGAATTTCGAAAGGCCGAATATGTCAAAGGGCCGAATGTGCGAAAGGCCGAATGTCGAAAGGCCGAATGTGTCGAAAGGCCGAATGTGTGGAAAGGCCGAATTTCGAAAGGCCGAATATGTCGAAGGGCCGAATGTGCCGAAAGGCCGAACGTGTCGAAAGACCGAATGTGTCGAAAGGCCGAATGTCGAAAGGCCAAATTTCGAAAGGCCGAATATGTCGAAGGGCCGAATGTGTCGAAAGGCTGAATTTCGAAAGGCCGAATATGTCGTAGGGCCGAATGTGCGAAAGGCCGAACGTGTCGAAATACCGAATGTCGAAAGGCCGAATTTCGAAAGGCCGAATGTGTCGAAAGGTCGAGATTGTGTTTAATTGATTTTAATTGATTGAAATTGATCTTAATATTTCATCTTTTTATGAATGAAAATTTTCAAAATTGATATTTTTATAAAACCAAAATTTATATTTTTATCAAAAATTGTATATAAAAATGTTTAATAGCAAATCACCTTAAATATTAAAATCTTCTTACGTTCTTTTTGTCATATAATTGGGATCACTACATTTGCCCGAAAAAAAAACCTAGAAATTACCGGAAAAGCAATAAAGAAAAAAATCCAGAAAAAATATTTTGTTAGAAATAAATGAAAAAATTCAATTTTATAGGTATTTTTAGACTTTTGACATTACTTGAAACATTTATGGTACATCTATCAGTAGAAGCGATATGAGCGAAACGATTCCTTTGATCTATGTCTAAAAGGTTAACGAAGCAATTTCCATTATCGTAAATATTAAAAACTTTATATAAACATTTTATAAATTTTAATTTAGTCCGGACTTTGATAAGTGTGATTCTGGATTTTATAGTTTTCTGGATTTTTGATTTTTTTGAAGAAAAAAAGTCCGGGACTAAATATGGCGGTGTAAACTACCTCACTGGTATAATAAAACCCTACATGCAATATTAAAACTATAAAATAAAATGTAAACTGACCTTACTTCATTACTTTCCAATAATTTTTCCAAGATTTCCTTTCTAGTTGTTTGACTGAACCTCCTTCAGTCACAAAACCAAAAGAAATTCCAGTAAAAAATGTTTTGACTTGAATGCCTTTTTTGTTTTTTGTTTGAACTTCCTTCTGAAAAGGCATAAATGTCTTAAACTATTTTGGCTGAGTTACCTTTTAATTTTTGACTGAAATGATTTTGACTGGGCACCGAAGCCAACATATTGGTCTACGAAAGCATTTCAGTCAAAAAACCAACCAAACAAAAGGTATTCCAGTCCAAAAATTTGTGACTAATACTTTTCAAGCAGGTCGTTCAGTCCAAAAACACAGAGGGTATTTCAGTCAAACTGTTTTTTGACCGAAATACCTTTTTTTTAGACTGAAATGTTCTTGACTAGAATTCCCTAAGCCATAATTTTAAACGAAAATTTGGCCAAATTTTAGAGAAATATTCATTAATTAATTGAATTTTGAAATTTGTCTGAATTTCGTGTAAACACGATTGGTTTATCTTTGCTCCACACATTTTTTAAATTTTTTTTAAAAACACTTGTTAAATATTTCGCAAAATTCAGGAGGCCATCATCAGGAGTATCTACTAAACTGTAAAAATAAAAATGTAGTTATTATTATATAGTTGGAAAAAGCAAGAAATGAAACAAAAATATACAAATAAAAAATGTGGGAGTGGTAAACAATAAAAATGGTGAGAGCAATAAACATTAAAAATTAAAAGGGAGTGAGTTAAACACAGATATATGATTATTGATTAGTCAATGGCCGAATAACAAAATTCCAGATGTTGTTGTTGTTTTTTTATTTTATTTTTTTAATTTTATTTTATTATAACCCGACGTATTAGTCATTTTATGGGATGGTATGAGTATGGGAATAAAACAGTGCGGGGTCGGTAATTGGTGAGAAACGGATTTCTCTCTGTTCGTTGAGGATATTTTGGTTAAGAAATATAGCTTTTCGGATTTCGTAAGATTCTAAGTTGTGTATTAAGTGTGTTTCGCCAAGTGCCTACGGCAGAAAGTGTAAAAAGTATTATCTTTGCTCGTTAAATCGTGGTTTTAGTTGAGCACAAACTAGCCTTATGTTTTATATTTTTAATTTTTGTATTGCACAATTTTGTGCGATGCACGCATGATTAAAACATCAACCTATACTGATTAAAAAACCGGTTTTCTCGTGGTGCCGAATAATCGTGCTATCTTCTAGCACTGAAAACCCTGTTTAACATTTATCTGTTGCCATAATTTTTCTTAATTTAAGTAAATTTAGTGGTCAGAATGTTTGGGCGATACGTACAAATCCGAATTTTTTGATACTGTGCTCATTTACATCCCATCCACCTGTGTTTCGCTTCAGTCTGTTTAATAAACAAACTGTAATAGAAATATGTATATAGGCAGTTTGAATAGAGCCAACAAATTAAATTTACTTCCGATTATTATAAATCATTTTATTTGCAAAATTTATATTATGACGTAGGTACAACAAAACAATACCACTTTAAACTGCTTACCATTTTAGTTACTTATTTATTATTAAACTAATCAGTATTATACACGCCTTAATTAAATGTATCGCGCATTACTTTCGTAAACAAAACACTAATAATTTCATTCATACCAATGAAATTAGCGTTAATTATTGTTTTTCGTTGAAAAATGAAAATTAACACATTTGGTAAATGCAGGTTTGAATTTTGTAAACAATTCTTTTACTTAATAATCATGTCAATTTTCTTTCCCCCATCCCCCCTTCTCTGGTTGGTTGTGATAATTGTAATTCAATGCAGTATTACGCTACATTAAAGTATGCACATAAAAATACATAATATATGTGTACGATCAAAATACGATGGAAACTATTATTTTTATCAATTTATACTCGAAATAAATTGTAATTGTTTTAATTATTTATTAAATTAAATTTAATCAATGAGTAATCATCAACATCTCTTTTGTCATAATTTTATTTTTCTGTTAATTTGTGAAGGCACCGCGCGGCACCACATACTCAACTATACATAAACTCACTACATACATATATCATAAATAAATAAAAATTAGTAAGAGAATGAATGCAATGGTTGAAAAACAACTATGATTCAATTAGTTTGGGTTGGATTTCACATATAGATATAAACAACAGTATATTTGAAACAAACAAATAAACAACACGTCATGCAATGGGAATTGCATAAAACTTAAGTGTTCGTATACCTCTTACACAAAAAAAAAAAAAAAAAAAAAATGCAGCACACACATGAAGTTTTGTGATCTGGAAGGCGTTTATTTGTTTGTCTTTTATGTGTATCTTGTGTAATAAATAAGTCGCGTATAAAAAAATTATTGACGCATTCATTTTCCAAATCTCTCCTAATACGTCGTATTTGTGAAAATTGTAAAATTGGCGGAAACGTGAAAAATTATTTTATTATTAAATTTTGTAATTATTAGCGCACTATATTTAACGCTGTTAAAAGTATAACAAAACAAAATACGTATTCTCATATTTTACGGTACACTGACGCAAATTAATTGTCACTAAATCATTTAACGACGTTCATTTGAATGCGTCGTATATTTATATATATGTACATACATATTTACAGAGATAGTAAATATTTAAGTTAAAGAGTTTCAGTTTTTGTATCGTACTTAAATATAATCATGATTTGCAATGCTGTTTAATTTGCAATCATTGTCTTCCTAAAAAACAAGCGCCTGTCAATATAAACATTAAGTTGTTTGCACTTTATGTCAATAACAATTTTCGTATTACCTACACAATATTACTATACACAAGCATTCAGTAAGAAAAACATGTGTATCATTTACATTTGGTTTTCTTCATATTTCCTTATTCATTTGAGATAAAAGAAGATTAGTGACAAATAGAGTATTTTCCTAATTTTTTTGTTGGAAAAACGCAATTTGCCTCAAATGAGTCTGCCTGGTTTGTGTGGATCGCCGTCAATATTCATATATAGTGCGTTTTATTTCCATACCTAAATTTAAATTTGACGCACTATTTAATGGAAATCGATGATATGAATAGGATAGTACATGAATTAAGATAATTTGAATGAAGCCAATTCGAATCAACTGTAAAATGTAAAAATATAAAGGGCTGAAACCTCATAAGGTGATCAGAACTTCACTCAATTCAACTCCCAAATCAATCCCTCACTGAACCTCTTTAGACAATCTTCAGCTCAACCTCCAACTCAATCGCAATCACCAAATTAACCGCCAACCCAACCCTCAACTCAATCACCAAATCAACATTCAAATAAACCCTTAACCTAACCCCAAATGAACCCTTAAATAATTCCTCAACCGAGCACTCACTTAACAGCAATGCAAGCTAACTAAACCCTAACTCAACTATAGCTCAACTTAGCTAGAACCAAATTTCAACCGGCTGCTCAACTAACACTCAATGGTCAACCCAATCCCAAAATCAACTTTATTCATCAGCTACACTAAACCCTAAACTCGACCTCAAATTAATCTCTAACCGAACTTCTCACTCAAATCCAGCAACTCAATTTCATGAAGAAACAACTCAATTTTAACTCAAACCCTATTCACCATCATACCATAATAGCAACGTACAATCTTAATCTTAAACAATCATTTCATTATATTATTATACTATTATACCATCATATTAAACCATCACACCAATCATACCAACGTACCATAGTAACGTCGAAACATACACCATCGTACCATTATACCGCGATTAGATGGTATATCTTACCATCAATCCAGCAAACCTTCATACCATCATAACATCATATAATCATAAGGTCACGATATCATCATTCCATTCAACCGCCATACCATTATACCATCCTACCGTCATACCATCGTACCACCAACCGGCATACCTTCATAACATCATACCACCACCATAGTATCATCAAACCATCATTCTACCATACCACTATACCATAGTACCATTATACCATTGTATTATCAATACAGGTTTTACACTTCAAATTGTACCTTTAACATTTCAAATTAAACCTTTAGCAAATTGTATGAATGCCCAATTACGACGGAGCTTGGCTATTCGTACCTGATGGAGGCCATAGAGGAGGTCTGACCGCTGAACGATATATCGAGGATATTCTCTTGGATCATGTAGTGCCCTATGCAGGATATAAGGGGAAGATTTCATATTTATACATGATAATACCCTGTATCACACAGATCGAACCACTGGGCCGTTCATGGATGAGATTTGACTCGAGACGATGAGGTGGCCAGCCATCAGTCCAGAAATGAATCCAATTGAGCATTTATGGGACAAACTAAAACGAAGGGTCCGAGCCAGAAATCCGGTACCATCTAACATCAATTACCTCAAGATTGCGTTGGATGGGGAGTAGGATGCGATCCCCCAAGTCTTTGTCAAAACCTAAATAAGGTCAATGGTGAACCGCATGCAAACCGTTGTAAACGCAGGGAGGCAATACTAAGTATTAACGAATAAAATTGTTCTTGTTTTCCTTGAATTTTTTGTTGTAATTTAAATTTAAATACCCCCAATATTTTTTCATAATCATTAATCATCAATTTTGGTTACGTTTTCATTCAATATTCATTATAAAAAAAAAGTACTGAGCCAATTTTCATGAAAATAGTGTCATTTTAAAGTAAAAATATTGTCTTGTAAAAATCGGTTAAGCCGTTTAAAAAAAAAATCGCCTTTTTGTGAGCGCTGAAGGTTTGAGTCAATTTCGTTGCTCGCTAGTATATATCAATATAGTTTCTATTGGCGATTGGAAAAGTACAAAATGCGATACCTACCTGAAATAAAATAAAGTTTCTCACCCAGTACCTTGTCCATAAGAAATACATAGAAAACGTATCTATCGGAAATAAAACAAACTGTCGTGCCCACTGTCTAAAATCACGTCTCCAGCCGTCAATAATAGCCGTAGCCGCATTTCTTGACGCATAGTGTTCCGGATCAGATCAAAGTTTACATTGCGGATGACTATGCGTCAAGAAATGCGGCTAATGTTGCCTGTGTAGGTTTCTGTGAATCATGCGGCTGCTGATGTTGCTTTGAGACAGCGCAAACGTACTATTTCAATAGCTAAACGATCAAGATTATCTCCGTAATAAAGTTTCGGTTAGAAACTTTTCTTGCCAATCCTTCACTTTTGGTTATGTTTTCTGAGTATTTAGATCGACACTTTCGTGTAAAACATGAAGAAATACTCCGAACTAAAGAAAATATCAGGCTGAAGTGTTCTGGGGCCAACTCCATATACTTTATACGCGAGACGTACGGATGATACTGCAATCTTGACAATTGGGAGGAGACAACACGTAAATTACAGGATCCGCTCGAAACGCGACAGATAAATAAAACATTTATTCTACCATTAGGCTTCAATTAGCTAATTTCGTGCAAATTTATCATCTGGTTTATGGATTTTTTAGCCTGAGCACATCGGTCGTGAACGTGTTAAAGTTTCGATTTTGATAAAATTCTATATGTGAGATGGAAATGGGATTTTTAAATGATTTTTGATGAGGTCTAGAATTTCGCCAATTTGGATGGAACTTGGATATAACTCAAACGATTAAGACGAAATTCGGTATTCACGATATAAATGGGATTCTTGGCAATTTCTTAACCGATTTTGATAAAGTTCGACCTGCGGGATGGAAAAAGAATTTTTAAATGATTTTTAATGAAGTTTTGGGATATGACCAATTAGGATGGAACTTGGTTATTACTGAACCGATTATGATGAAATTCGACAATTACGATGTAAAAGGGATTCTAAAGCTATTTTTTGTGAAGTTCTGGAATTTGGCCAACTGGGATGAAACTTGGCTGCTTCTTAACCGATTTTGCTGAAATTCAAAATGTGGGATGGAAGTGGGATTCTTAAATGATTTTTTAAATGAAGTTCTGGAATTTGGCCGATTATGATCTAAACTTGGCTGTTTATTAACCGAGTTTGATCAAATTCAATATATGAAGTTCTGGAATTTGGCCGATTAGGATGGAACTTGAATATGACTCAAATGATTAAGACGAAATTTGATATTTGCGATGCAAATGGAGTTAATAAATGATTTTTTGATATAGTTCTGGAATATAGCCAATAAAAATGGAACTTGGCTACTTTTAACCGATTATGATGGAAATGGGATTATAAAAAGGATTTTTAATGAAGTTCTGGAATATGGCCAGTTAGGATGTAACTTCGCTATTACTCAACCGATTAAGTTGAAATTCGATATTTAACATGTATTCGACATTTACGATCTTACATGATTTTTTGATAAAATTCTGGAACATAGCCAGTTAGAATGGAACTTGGCTATTTATTAATCGATTATTATGTCTTTTGACATTTACAATGGATTCGGATTATAAAAAGGTTTTCTGCGAGGTTCTGGAATATGGCCAATTATCACGAAACTTATGAAAGATGCAAATAGGGATCTTAAAATATTTTTAGATCAGGTCAAGTACGATCGGATTGATAGATTATTTTAATAATAAAAGAGCCACGTACAGAATGTATGGTAACAGCGAGAAGGCAGCCAATCGGGGACGTTATTTCAGGAGACACACAGTACGATAAAGTCAAAGAGTTTAAATATGTAGGATTACTGGTCACTAAGCAAAATTCTGTTTCTGTAGATATTTTATCGAGGATCGTAGCAGGTTATTAGGCCTATGTGAATGCAAAATATTTATGTTTTGCATTCACACAGATTTCCTTATTTTCATTTTTTTTTTTAAGATTCCAGCTTAACCTTTTCCCTTACGATTTATCAAAGAAACGTGCGTGTGCAGACTATTTAATTTTGCAGGCAAAAAATAGGGTATTTCTTACATATTTTGGTGAAATTGAACACGTACAATAGAAATTTGATTCTAAATTAATTTTTGTAATTCCAGGACCGTACACTACTATTAGAATGTTTAATGCGACGCAGCACGTGCCCGTTACGCATTTAGCTTTTTTTTATTCCATTTACATCCGTTATCAAAAATAATATATTAACAGATGATGGGCGACCATAGCGAGCAGATGTTGGCGTGGATTAGTGAGCTTAGCCCTTCCTTCGTCCTTCCAATTTTTGTATTATTTAGATCATTCTATGGGCATTGCATCCTCCCAACAATATTCCAAAAGCCTTCTTCTGACCCTCTGAGAAGAGATTTGTGTCATTTCGGCTTCAATGAGGTTGAGAGCTAGCTCAGAAGGGGGTTTATTCCTTGATGCAAGTGACATTCTGGGCAATTGTCATTCATCACGTGGCGTAGTATTCTATTATGTACATACTTTTATTGTTTTTGTTTTTTTACGTGAATGTATTGCAAAGAAAATCTTTACGCATCTATCACTTTGGAATCCGGTCATCTAAAGATCTTAGCCATACCACGTTTTTCTTATCTGATCAAGATCTATAAGTCTGTCTTTGTTTCATAAAAAACGAATAAATACTTACTTTTCGAATTAATATTTGTTAACAGGACAGCGATTTTGGTCGCAAAATGAGGATAGAGGATTGAGAATTTTGTATATGAACATTTTGTAAATCAAATTTGTCGGTTTTTGGTGGAATATTTTTGAAATATTTGTTGAAAATTTAGTCACAAATTCGACAGTTGTTTTATGGTAATAAAGTCAAATATTTCTCGATATTTTCTGAATAATTAGTGGTTTGTTTAACTGTGGAACTAATTATGAACTATTTGTTGAAATTATAACCACAAATTCGAAAGTTTTTTTATAATATCCCTTAATTATCAACAATTTTGTGGATATTTGCTGGTTTATTGATGCAATTATGCGTAAGAAAATTTTTTATCACCCTACTTAAATAATTTTGTAAAAAATACTCCATTGTATGGTTTATTTGATATTTTTATTATTATTTATTTCTAAAAAAATATCTACCAAAAATGTAGAAATATCAAAATGCCTCCCGAACTTTAACCCGAGCCGACAGTCAGTACAAACTGTCTCGACTTTAAAAAATGAAAACTTTCCTTGAGTTTTCTATGTGGTAGTTTGGTTTCGTACAGATAAGCTTGCACAAACAAAAAGTTCGGTCTACTCATCAGGTACTCAGGTAGCTACGACCAAACACAAACTACAAAAATAAAATTCCAACTTCATACATTAAGTATGTGGCAAGAGCGTAGTGACTTAGCGAATTATAAATTCACCAAATCAAAAATGATCAAAGTCTTTTTTTTTTTTTGGGAGTAAAATGAACATATATTTTGTCACAAAATACCCGCATAAATATGTTCCAAATTGTCAACTTTTTTTTTGACAAAAAGGAACTTACATTTTGTGACAAATTGGTTTAAAATTTTGTGATCACTAAAAAAACGACCATTCGACACCACTACAATTTACCAATACTATTGCCTTCCGGTAATCCTCAAATCAATCCTCATTTTGCGACGAAAATCGCTGTACAGCTTTGCTAATAATTTTAAGATATACAGGGAGCACAATTAACCCATTGTCAGTATTCCCTCAAATTTAGAATAAAAATTAAATGAATGTCCTAGCTGAATTATAAGAAAACCCGTATACATTTTAAAAGCTGCGTAACTGCACATTGTATGAAATTTAATACACTTTGATGTATCGCTCTGCCCAGACATTATTTTATTCGATTAATAATACAACGCCAATAAAATTGATTTGTTGTTAATTATCCCAGTTTACTCCATTAATTGAAAACAATATTTTCAGTGTTCATGGTGGGGCAGTGTCACTGAACTAATAAACGCCATAGTATTCAAAAATTACGCGAAAACTAGTAAGTTTCAATCAAAAATACAATTTAGTGGAATAACAGTAGGTTTATGTTTAGATTATTTTCAAACGAATATTTTAATTTTATGTATGAATTTTCATTTAGTTTTTAGCTTTTAAGGGTTAATCCATTTAGAAAAATTTCCTTATAGTAACAATCATTTTCAATAATACTGTAAAAGAACAATTTCGCATAGCTCCTTCGTCGGTTACTTTTTTTTTTGTAAGTGATAGTTGTTAAAAAACACTGACGAAGGAATTATTCGACATCGATCTGCTATAAAGTATTATTATAAATGATTGTTACAATAAGGAAGTTTAGTTAATTTAATTTTAGTTTAGCCGATAAGCATTTTAGCAAACTTCCTAAAATTTTGTTCACAATCTGATTTATTTTATTTTCTACCGTAAAATAGGTTTACCTAAAGACGCAATGTACCAACAATTCACACTGATTCCAAAACCACAATTCCTTCCATTATTCTCTTAACAGTAAATAATTTTTCTTTACTTTAATCTTCTAATATAACATCTTATAATATCTGTATATATATCTAAAAATGGATAAATTCGTAATTTGATAAACAATTTTACAATAACAGCTAAAAAATTAGCAATATTGTCAGATTATTTCTTGATTGTAACAAATTATAGTTTACACACACACATACACACACACATGGAGAGTATTTGCCCCACTTAAACATCACCAAACCAAATATGTTTAGTTTAAAACAAAATATACAATTATATTGTGACAATAATTCAACGCCAAATATTGGCTAAAATTACACATATTCATTCCTAATCGCAATTTACGTCATTCTGTGAATTTTACGCTCATATCTAATCTAACATAAAGTACATTGTATAGCAGCGCCCTGTACGAAACGCGTTACATTTTCAGTTGAAAAATAAAAAATTTTATTGTTGTTTTTAATTTACTGACAAGTAGTTGTAACGTAAATAAACATAGAAAAATAAAACTCAGACACAAATTCATTCATTCAACAAAATGTGTAAAAATAAAAATGTATGTATGATATAAAAATAACAAATTAAACCAACTAATTATCACTATCAACTGTATACAAAAAAAAAAAAAAAAAAAAATTGTATTGATAACACAACGTTAGTGTAGATTTGTAATACTACTCGTAATATAACTAAGCAACAACCCCCGCGCGTGCAAACACCAGTTTAGGTAATAGTGTGCGGCGATGAGCAACACAGTCAACCGTAAATAGTATTATTTTGCAATCAAAACAATTTTGTCGATTAGAAAAAGCTCGATTACAGAAAATATGTTTGAATTGTGTGTACAGTTTACAGTGGTGACAAAAACTATTCGGTGTTTATTAATAAAACGTTTTTTTTTTTTGTTTTTTTGCAGATTGCTGTTTTTCACATTTGGATACACATTTTCTTTTTAACATTTGAGAAGTGATCAAAGTTTGAGAGGTAAACCGTAATCATTTTTAAATATCGTAAAAGTATAGACGACATGTCGTCCGAGGGGGGAATAGCAAATCCTCAGGCAACCGTAATCAAAGAAGGATGGCTTTATAAACGTGGTGAACATATAAAAAATTGGCGTGCACGCTATTTTATATTACGTGATGATGGTACACTAATGGGTTTTAAATCACGTTTTGAACCAGCCTCACCAACTGAACCCATAAATAATTTTACGGTACGCGATTGTCAAATTATGCCCGTTGATCGGCCAAAACCATTTACATTTATAATACGTGGCCTACAATTGACAACCGTTATTGAACGAACATTTCATGTAGAAAGTGATCAAGAAAGACAGGAATGGATGGATGCGATACGTTATGTTGCTAGCCGATTAACAGAAATTGGTGAAACGGGACAGCAAAATCAAACGGCAAATGAAAATGATATTGATATGTTGATTATGGCGGGTGGTGAATTATCGCAAGCGTTTTCAGTTCAAGGTACATCAACGGGGCGGATAAGTGGGCGAAGGAAAGTCGTAAGTAGATATTTTATTTAATAATATTAACGTAAACTATGTAGGAAATCTTTTCATTTTCATTACGATTGTCTTTTATTTTTGACACAGTCAAATATTATTCGTCTTTTCCGTAGTTAATAATATTTTGAATTTTAGTCTTTGCATAGAAATAAAGAAAATGAGAAAAATTTGGCAACATTTGAAGAAATTAACATCATTTCAATCAAGAAACAAAGAAGCACCTTACTGGTGACATGCGATTTTGAAGATAAGGTGGTAATATATGCGGGTCTGTGAAATTGAACGTAAGGTAATTCGACCTACCTAATTCTGAAAGAAAATAGGAAATTAATCCTGTTTTTTCGCGATCGAATATCATTTTATTCTAGAGCTTCGACCTTTATGTAGGTGGAATTTCCTTTTTTTTAGTTTGTATTGAATTTCCTAATAAAAATTAAGATTCACATAATTTTTATGAGTTATAAAATTAACCTCATTTTATAGGAATTTACAACTCTACGCGCGCTCCCGACTTTAGCTAAACAAATGAATGTGGACAACACTATTTAGGACTAATTTACAAATTTTGTCGGTTGTATCAAAAAACATTTTTAAGACTGAGAGAATATTCAGTAGTTGAAATTCCAATCGGAGAATTTAGATCTTATAAAATGAGGGTTTTAAGTTTTCCTAACTGCAAAATTTTTCAAATCTGTAGTAACAATATAGACATTTTAACAAATTCTTCAATGTAATTTTTTCGAGAAAGTTTTCACTAATTTAACAAAGTCTTTCAATTTATTATTGTCCGTTGAATATAATCTGTAGTTTTCAAAAATTCTAAGCTTAAACTTTCCGAACCAAATAAAAAAAATCTGAATATTTTAAAAGATCCTCAACTTGGCAAATAATATTCCCAAAGAAATTAGAATTGTTAATATGTAGCCAAAACGTCCAATAGAGAGAGTTAAAATTAATTCAATTTAATTATTTTCAGCATGATTGGGTTAGGCATTGCAGCCAAGCAATATATTAAAAATAAGATCTTGTAATAATCGACTAATATAACCAGAAAATTTCGGCCCTAAGCCAAAAAATTACAACTCTACAAATACAAAAAGAATGTATTTTTGGTAGTTTCAAGCCCAGTGTCAAACCTGTTCTACGCGCAACCAAATTCTCCAAATCTTACAAAATATGTATGTTAAAAATTTTCGCAATTCTTTTATCATTAGTAGTGATAACTATCGGTAAAAAAGTTTTACATTAGCTTTTAGCTACACCTGCATGAGGCCCCGCGAAAGATCACAGGAATTAAACTCGTAAAAAATGGGTCTAAACTCGCAAAATTTGTATGAAGTTTCCGACTTTAATTCGCCACAAGCGGGACTAAAACTGGTAAAAAAATTGTTTTCCGAGTTTAAATCAATTTTTTTTTTTGCGTAATAAACTCAAAAACGTGCAACGGCTCCGTGAGGTCGTAGGAATTAAACTCGTAAAAAAATTCAACACTGAGTTTAATTTCATTTTTTCAGCGCCGCGGGTATTAAACTCGTAAATACATAGATTTTATAGCGGACACCTAATTCGGTTTGTATATCTTTTAATTTCGTGCAGGCGCCTAGTGAATGATTTAAACGCCTTGCAATTTTTCTACTTACCGCTATTAAATCAATTATGGAACTTTGCGATTTAATACCGTTCAATATTATTAATTGGAATGTGTGACTAAAACACGAAATGCCATTAATTCCTGCTTCATTACACCCCTTAACCATGTTGGTACCGTTGTCTCGGGACCACTAAGTGAATGTTTGGAAATGTTTATTCCATATTTGTAATATTGCAAGAAATTCTTTAATCCTCTGACCTGTATGAGTACTAGAAAAATTTTACAATTCAGAACTACAGGATTAATTTATTATCATTAAGTTATTATCAATCGAATGCACCGTCAAATTAATAAAACATTCGTTTGTATGGCTGCATGCCCATATATCAGATGCTAAGGAAATATGTTTAGCATTTTCAATCAATTTGTTAATATATTTTACTACTCGATCATAGATCTCGTAAATATATTTTCTGAAAAATATTTTCGTTTAAGCAAGTTGTACTGAGGAAGTGAGGCAGCTCAGAGTTTCGCGCATTACCCTTTTAAACCCTATATTTTCGACGAATGAGTATGGCTATAGTTATCCAACGCGATCCTTTTAGTTAGTGTTTGGGCTTGCTTCTCCTTTTTTAATTTCAGTATAATTCATATAGAAATAATTATGAATTCGTTTAATATGATTAACCAAAGATGTTGACGTTGCAGTTCTGCATATGCCTCCTCGCGATATTTTTTTCACATGTGTTACAAGCAAGCAGTGCTGCCAGATCGACAGATTTGTCTGTTTTTGACAGATTTTTGATCTTAAAACAGGAAATCAGATTTCATTCAATATTTGCCAGATTTTTCATGAAATCCCTGTTATTAACAGATTTCTCAAAAAAAATTAATTTTGTTTTAGATTATATCCCTTTCCGGTCCAAAAAAGAAAATTTTTCTTGTTAACTAAAGGTCAAGTGTAACATTGTGATGGTTACGATCAAAGCCCGATGGTTTTTGTTACTATTTTTTACTTTTTGTTTAACCCTCGTTGTTAACTTTCTTGACCGGACCGGAAAGGGATATTATGATTTCCACTAAAACCTAAAATATGAAAATTGGGCTGATCTAAATGGTACGGTTTGTGGAGACTATTTCGATTTATATTCGACTGCAATGCCAGTGAGAGCGCATCCTTTCCCAAATTGAAAATGTTTATACAAGCTATTTTAACAATTCCAGTAGCAACAGCTAATGTTGAGCGAATTTTTTCGCAGATAAATTTAAACAACAATAAAATTCGCAATATCTTGCTGCCGTCTACTTTAAGTGGAATTTTATACACGAAAGATTTTATGAAGAAAAATCAACAGGATTGCACCAATTTTAATCCAAATCGAAATACAGTAGGTATAAACAATTTAATTCTGCATTGTATTAGGATTTAGTTATTTCATAAAATGATGTTAATTTAGGCTGCGGACCAATAGTCGGGTAAAAGTCAACTTTTACCTTAAGTTTCAGTAAATTAATTTATTTTTCAAAACTGTTAAAGGCAGTCTGATCGATAAATGTGTGCAAAAACTAAATGTGTGTAAATGACCCGTCTATTGGCCCGCAGTCCGCAGACCCTTGGCCTATAATAAAATAGACAAGCTTATTTAATTTTTTGTGGTATTGAAATTTTTGTGACATATAATTCGAGTTTATGTATGACTGAAATTTATTAAATAAACGTAAACTTTATAAAACATTGTTTAATTTTTTTTTTTTTTTTTTTTTTATCAATTTTTTTAATTGGATGCAGAGCGGACTTATTAACGGTCCTAGCTAATTAATTTCATTATCGATTTTCTCAAGTTGTTAATGTGTTTCATAATATTTTCGTAAAACAGATTTTTATGGTGAAAAACAGATTTTTTGTAGGAAATCTACAGATAAAAATAAAAATCATCTGGCAGCACTGCAAGCAAGTAACATTTTTTTCCGGTAATTTTAATAATGATTCGGCATTCGGCCGAATCGTGTCGGAAATACAGAATCTTACCGAATCTCAAAAAAACCCTGCTGAAAAACCCCTGCTGATTCGGCACAACCGAATGTTCGGCCGATCGCTAGTTTAATTCCATAATTTTTCGAGTTTACTTTAATTTGTTTTGCTTACAAATTCGGAAAAATAATGGTTTCTCGAAATAAAAGGCCGCAGGAATTAAACTCGTAAAAAAATGGGATTGCACAATTTGTATGAAGTTTCCGACTTTAATTACCCAAAACAACTGGAATTAAAGTTGAAAAATATTCATGGAAAAGTGAAATAAAATTCGTAAAAAGAATTTTTTCCGAGTTTAATTCCATTTTTTTGCGTAATAAACTAAAAAACGTACGACGGCTCCGCGAAATAAGATCGCAGGGATCAAACTCGTAAAAAACTAGAATTAAACTCGTACAATTTGTATGGAGTTTCTGACCCGAGTTTAGTTCGATTGGTTTGCGTAATAAACTCGGAAACATTTAATGGTTCTGCGAAATAAGGCTGCAGGAAGTAAACTTACTTGTCGTAAGGTCGTAACAAACTTTGTTTCTGAGTTTAATTCCATCATTTTTCCAAGTTTACTTCCATTGTTTTGCGTAATAAACTCAAAATCGTATAACAGCTCCGTTAAATAAGGTCATAGGAATTATATTCGTAAAAAACTGGAATTTAACTGGCAAAATTTGTATGAAGTTTGCCATTTTAATTCACAGAATAAATTAAATTAAACTCATAAAAATATTCGTTTCTGAGCTTAATTCCATTTTTTCCGTAATAAACTCGGAAATATATAATGGCTCCGCGATATAAAAGTCCGCAGGTATTAAACTTTTAAAAAATTGGAATTTATTTCGAAAAATTTGTATGGAGTTTCCAATCTTAATTCGCAGAACAAGTGGAATTAAACTCGTAATAAAAATTAGTTTTAAAGTGTAATTCCATAACTTTTCCGTATTTAGGTTACTTTTTTACGTAATAAACTCGGAAACATTTAATGAATCCGCGAAATACGGTCGCAGGAAGTATATTCGTAAAAAACTGGAATTAAACAATGGAGTTTGCGATTTTAATTCGTAGAACAAGTGGAATTAAAGTCGAAAAATGAAAAATCATTTCCGAGTTTAATTCCATAATTTTTCCGATTTTGCTTTCATTTTTTGCGTAATAAACTCGGAAAAATATGAACCGTTTATTTTGAAAGTGGAATAAGTCGTATCATCATTGATAATGTTAAGCATTTAATTAACCCTGATCGTTCTACTACTACTAATTTAATATGTCTAATTTTATTTTTACTAACGATAAGGGCGGACAAGTGGACTGTATTTATACTGATTTTGAAAAGACGTTTGACACAGTATCCCACCGAATTTTAATTAGGAAATGTGCTAATATGGGTCTCTCCGGGCAAATTATGAGCTGGTTACAATCATATCTTTTGGGACGTACACAACAGGTCAAATTCAATGGATTTTGTCACGGATCATTGTTGCTAAGTTGGGGGTGCCTCAGGGTTCCACCCTTGGCCCCCTTTTATTTCTTATTTTAATCAACGATTTGCCAACCCGTTCTGTCTACACGATACTTACTTTACGCTGATGATCTGACAATTTTCACCAATATGACACCGCTGACTGTTTTAGACAAGATGACTGTTTTAGATTTGCAAAATCTTTCATTGTGTAATATCAGTAAATGTGTTGTAATTTCATATACACACAAACTTAACTATGTACATTAATTTTCCATACAACATTAATGATACTGTTTTAGTTAGGGTTTTCGAAATCACTGATCTGGGTGTAATATTCATATAGCAGCCGTCTGTGCTAAAGCACATAGATTACTTGGGTTTATTTTTAGACGTGGTAAAGAGTTTCGTGATCCCAATGTTTTTATTACGTTATTTAAAGGCTTAGTGCGTAGTTGTTTAGAGTATTGTAGTAAAATTTGGAGCCCTTACTACGAACCTTATAAGGCTCAAATTGAGAGGGTGCAGCGGAAATTTACCATTTTTTTAATATATAAGTGCATGCCTTTCAGTAGTCGTCCTAGCTATGAAGTTAGGCTTAAAATATTTGAACTTCAATCGCTTGAGACCAGAAGGCTTCTGCTTGATGAAACATTCCTTTATAAATTAATTAACAACTTATGCGAAGCGTCCTCGTTATCATGTCTGAATTTCTATGCACCCTTTCATAGAGTTAGAAGCGCAATGTTATTTATTCCGACCTTTTCAAGAACCAATCTTGGCTTTTGCGAACCCTTTATCAAGATTACAGTCAAATCATACTGAGTTTTTCCTTGATTGCGATTTATTTTTGCTTTCACTAAGTCAGTTTAGATCTGCGATACTCAGCACTGTTTCAACGTTTGGTTCTTAATCGCGGGTTTAGTGGATGTTCAATATACATATGTGCGTATGTGTGCTTCTTCATGAATTGGATCTACTGTTTCTTAATGAGGGTTGACTGGCTTTATGTGAAAGCATATACCATTCATGCACTTTTGTTAATTTCTGTTTTATTTGATTATTATTAATATTGTAATTGTATTTGATTAAGTTTTTGTTTCCTAAAATTGATTTATTGTAAAACTTTTTTGTGCCTAAATTCTACTGTACTAACTATTAGTCCCTCAAAATTTTGTTTTTTTGTTGCTTTCAATGTAAACTTTGATAAATCACTTGGTGTCATGAGATGCGGCTAATTTTAATAACTATAAAGAAATCGAAATTTTAAAAATTGCCGTAAAATTCGATAATTTTAAATTGAAATTTTTGAGTAACTGACAGTTTTTTCATCAAAGCTGAACAATTGGAAGTCTGCCTGCCTATAACGAAATTCAAGAAACTTATAAAATTGAGATTTAGGTAAATATAAATGTTGATTTTTTTGTTTTCGTTACGTTTTTCCGTTTTGAAACGTACATATACCATCTGATCAAATTTGACCCGGACTGGTAAAAAGAGCAATAGTTTTATGTATTTGAATACAAATCTTTATTATCGCCTTCAAAATAGGCTTCTTTTGAGCCAATACAAGCATGCCAACGGTTAATTCATTTTTCACAAACACATCTTATAGGCAACGGCCGGGATGGCCTTTAGTTCCTTCAGCGAATTTCTTTTTATGGCTTCAATCGAATCATGGTGCGTTCCCCGGAGCGGATATTTGAGTTTCGGAAACAGGAAAAAGTCACAGGGAGCCAAATCTGGCGAGTACGGTAGCTGAGCCATGACGTTTGTTTTGTGTTTGGCCAAAAATTCAGTCGCAATCAGGCTGGAATGTGACGGCGCATTATCATGGTGAAAAATCCATGAATTTTTTGCCCAAAAATCCGACCATTTACGACGAATTGCTTCACGTAGGCACCTCAAAACGGCCAAGTAGTATGCTTTATTGACTGTCTGGAACGAATTTATAGTGAACCACACCACGGTAATCGAGTGACCAAGTGGTTCAATTTTTTTCCATAGGCAAAAATCGCCAGACAAACTTTTCGCGTCGTAAACAAATCGTCGGATTAGTTCTTTAGTGTTCTATCTCACATTTTGACGATTTTTAGTTTTCAACGATTTGTTACGTTTTGAAACGAGCTCTTTCAAATGTATTAGTCGGTGTTGCTCTACGTCTTCTAGTTTTCGAGATAATAAGTTCATTTTTGTTCTATCTACACTAATCTAAGTTTAAAATTAGAATACTAAAGTGTAGTTAGAACACTAAAGAACTAATCCGACGAAATGGCTACCAAATTCACACTAATCACACGTATTCTGCTCAAACGTCACACGAATGTATTTATATGTATAAATAAAGCCCCAATATTTGGGGTATTTACATATGTCCGACGAAAAAAACATACGTACAAAATAATCAAATATTTTCTTTCTAATTTTAAAAGTGCAATAGAAAATCTCCATTTTCCAAATTTAAAACAAAAATGTCTAAAGGAGCAAATTCACGCAAAGTTGTGAAATTGGATGAATTTGACAGCGTACCGAAATAACCACTTGGTACGAGATTCTGCAACAGACGAGAGAGAAACTTGGCTTATACCTTAAATTGTTTTGGTTTCATGAATTAACAATTTAGAAACAAGCAGGATCTGTCGCTCTGCCGGAAAACCAATTAATGATCCTAATTCTAAAAAGAAAATTATATTCACTAAAAAATGCTTCCTAAAAATAAGGGCTTGCGTCCCGGGAAGTTAAATATTCCAGTTTCCCGGGAAGGTTCCGAATATTTCCCGAGATTGTAAAATCATTACAAGACTCCTCTAAATTAATCAGAAAGTCGCCGGTGATGGGTACAACGCTATAAAAAATAAAGGCATATTATAGAGTTAAAGAGAGTGTAAAGAACTGAATATTATGTTAGATAGCAATATCTGCTGGCTTGGCTGGAGTATTTTAGATTTAGAGAGTACGTTGGAAAACGGTTCCTTAGTAAAAATAGCACTGCAGGAATTGAAAATTTACGAAATGTGTGATGAACGGGTATTGAGCAATGCCGTACAGCCAAAAATTGTTCTTAAAACGCTGAAGATACCTTCAGACACTCAAAGCTGTAGCGGCTTCAGTCAGCACTATTGTTAACAAATTTAAAAGAACAGGCAAATATTATTGACCACAGACGTTAAAACTTCTAAAAGAAATATTAGCCATTACAAGAAATGAAGATATTGCCTCGTTAATAAAATTCGTCCAAGATCCAGAGTTGGGGCAAAGGAAATTATGGATAACGCATTTGAGATGAGCTCAAAATCAGGAATGACCTATATGTGGTAGGACTTAACAACGAAGCAAAAGGAAGCAAACAAAGAAATAGAATTCAGTCAAAAGAAGAGCTGGACGTACATAGTCTATCTACAGAATTCAACTAAACTATGGCAGTGCGTTTGTACCCAAAAACCTGGCACAAAGAAAAGTAAAGTGTAAGAGACTATTCACACCAAGCGCGAATTGCGAATGCGAGTAAACAATTTTTATAAATTTATGATACAAAAAACACTTATATTCAAAATGTTTGTCTATTTATAAGATAAGTACGACGTTTCCAATTACATTAAATTTAATTAGGCCCGAAAATTAGTTAACAATTAGAGAAAAGCGAAATTCGCGTGAAAAATGACAACCTTTACACGAATTTCATTTTTCTCTAATTTTGAAATAATTTTCGGGGTTAATTAAATTTAATTTGATTGGCAACATTATAGTAATCTTATAAGTAGACAAACATTTTGGGTTTATCTGTTATTTATATGAACATTTTATAAAAATTGGTTACTCGCATTCGCAATTCGCACTTGGTGTGAATAGTCCCTTAAGTTCTAGCGGACAACCACCGAAAATGAAAGAAATTTCCTATTAGCGGGTGGGTTTCTAATGAAAACTAAATCGCTATTGGGTGAATTCAGATCCGCAAACTATAGGCATAATGTTCAGTAAAATTAACGCTGATAGTTTAAATATAATTTTTTCCTCCAGTAGATTTCCCATGTTGGGAAAACGGAATCCACCGATTAAGTGATTAAACCAATACATCCTTATTTAATTTGGTTTGCTTTCAATTTCTCGACCTAAAATCTAAAATTGTTTGACTTTTAATATTACATACATCGTAAGATATTGGATAAAAAACTTGTCTTGTCTCGAATCCTGGGAATCAGAAAATCACAATCCCGTTTCCCGGGAATGTAAAAGGTCCGGAAATGAGCGAGCCATACTAAGAATAAAAATTCTGTTCGAGCTTGTTTTCTATACTTCATATAATTAGCCTTTATCAGAGCAACATGTAGTTTGTGCATCTACATTCAGCTCGGTCTACTACATCTGTTGGTTTAGGAGTGTGTTTGAAAAGTATATAAAGGGCAATCAAAGTATAAATAGCGTAAATTTGTCAGTTTTACTACTTCAGTTTTCAAGTGTAGCAAGCTATGTAAGGCTCCGAAATAGAATTGGGATCGATAAAGTCACTCAATTTTTAGGATTGTGACCATTTGGGTTGAGGATTTTAATTGATTTGACCCAATAAAAAGCCATGTTTTGAAAAATACTGAAATACTGATAAAACGGTAGTTAATATTGTCTGTTGTCGTTAGTCATTCTAATATGTAATAAATAAGTTAAAAGATTATTTTAATGACTTGTCTAGGTGTCATGGACGTCTTGAAATTACAATAAAAAATTGTATCTTTTGAATAGCGAAAGTTTCTTTGAATTTTTGTGGCTCGTTTTTATTTTTGTTTTCTCAGAACCATCTCAATTTGAAAGCTGATTGGTTTTCTGTAGAGTTTTGCTGAAATTATGGAATTGTTTTAGAACTTATAAATTCATGTTCGTCCATGAGCCATTTTTTCTTGCTTGAATGGAAGCTGGAATAAAAGTTTTTTTTTTAGCAAAAAGTTGTGTTTCATCATCACGGGAAGTTCTCTTTTTTCCATGGTATCAAAAAATATCAAACCTGTTGGTTTTCATCGATGGCTGTCAAAACAAAATTAAATGTCATATCGGCTTTAAATTTGGGGAAAAGTTGTAGTAATAATCAATTGAATTTAAAAAAAAAATGTCAACAAAAACAAATTATTTTAATTACCACTACAGAGCAAAATTTCTCTTCAGATAAGTCAGTAGCTCTATTTTTTAACCGAAAATAAAGCATAGCAAACGAACGGCCAAATCACTTCAAATAATTCAGCCATGGAGGCATCACATTGCATTGTGAGTATTTTGATTTTTGACATACATTTTGCGTAATAATTTTTTTAGTAAATAGAAATTTTTATCAAATTTATTTTTTAATTATTATTAATTAATTAAGTGTCCATTTTCTCTATTCGGTAAAAAATCGCACTAGTCTAGTTAACCACCTACAAATATTAGGTGAGTAATTCTGATATTATTCTCTCACTCAATCACGACGAAAACCTTATAACAACATTTGAAAGCGACGACTTGAAGTCATCCGCCAAGTAATTTGCAAGTGAGAACTATAATTGGGGCATAAATTGTTGGTGGCTGAGATATATCAACGGCTTAGCAAATTTTAGATTTTACTACATAGGATAATTTGGAAGCTATGGTTGGCCTCGATTTGACAAACAAAAAAGTCTTCAAGTTCAAGTAAAAAATTTTAAATTCGACATTTGATCTCATTTTTGCTGTTCGATGGTCGGTGGCATTCGTAAGTTTCTGAGTCTCAATATTTCTTCAGCGAGTAAACATTGTGGCCAATGCTGCTTTTGATCGAAGAATTCTTCGAAATTTTGTGCGTCTTTTGCATGACATCGAACTAGCCAGCTTCCTTTAGGGTTCCAGTGGAGTTCTTGATTGGAGAAGTCGTCTGTTGGTTTATTTAAACTCTTAAAATGTGAGCAATCCGCCTTCACTTTGCACTTCCTTTGAATAGGATTTTCCAAGTTTCGCATCCATTTACTGTGTTTAGCACCCTATCTGCGCGATGATTTTTGTACAATAAGCTGCCCAAATAACAAAACTTCTGAAGCTCGTATTTTTTAGCCGTCATTCGAAAGGTTACAAAGAAAGGTGATCGTTAGCAACGATCTTCAAACCAACTAGCCTAACGTGTATTTTTTGAATCAGTTTAATTTTCACAACATATTGCCTACTGATTCTCAGTTTAGACCCATATCGTGGGCTTAGTTTAGCGGTTGGATTCCAGTACAAAGAGTTATTTTCTTCCCGAGCGACTTACTCTGTTGGATCATAAGAAGCATCAGGTTTTTCAGAATAGAAGAAAGATTCGTCGGTAGATATTCGTTTTCCCTGACTCCAGGGCACCTTATGGCATTATTATCGAGAATTTTTATGGGTTACTTTTGAAATTTTCTTGATAATTTGGTAAGTTTAGTAGCAATGACGAGCGAACGTTGATTGTTTCAACCTCATTCGTTGCTTACAATAAGAAGCATACGGATTATGATTGGATACCGCTGTTTAACACTTATTGAAACATTTAATCGTCTATTCTGCCCCACTGTGTAAAATGAGTATTCCAAACAATAAAGAAACGATTCATTCCAAATTTACTTCTAATTAGTAGTTTTAAGCTCTATTAATATTTTATTAATTATTTAAAATTATTCCAAAAATTTATTAATCATTATTTATTGTGTGTTTCATTTCAGACCTTAGAAAATTTTGAATTCTTAAAAGTTCTTGGCAAAGGTACATTTGGTAAAGTAATTTTATGCCGTGAAAAAGCAACCGCACGTTTATACGCAATCAAAATATTAAAAAAAGAAGTTATAATACAGAAGGATGAAGTAGCTCACACATTAACAGAAAATCGTGTATTAAGAACAACAAATCATCCGTTTTTAATTGTAAGTAAAATATTGTGGGACAAGATGAAGATTCTTTTTTACTAAGCTTCCAAATTTTTTTTTTTTTTTTTTTTAGTCATTAAAATATTCATTCCAAACAGCTGACAGATTATGTTTTGTTATGGAATATGTAAATGGTGGCGAATTATTTTTTCATTTAAGTAGAGAACGTGTATTTTCAGAAGAGAGAACGAGATTTTATGGTGCTGAAATTATATCTGCCCTTGGGTTAGTATTTCCTAGATCCTAGTCAAAATTATGTGGTAACAATTTTCACAATTTTTATTTCTTGTTACGATTTTTTAGTTACCTACATTCAATAGGAATTATTTATCGTGATATCAAATTAGAAAATTTACTACTTGACAAGGATGGGCATATAAAAATAGCCGATTTTGGTTTATGTAAAGAGGATATCACATATGGTAGAACAACAAAAACATTTTGTGGTACACCAGAATATTTAGCACCTGAAGTTTTAGAGGATAATGATTATGGACGGGCGGTTGATTGGTGGGGAACGGGTGTCGTTATGTATGAAATGGTAAGTAATGCCGAAAATTGCATTGTAAATTGTTTCGATATTAATAAAACATTTTTTTTTTTGTTTTACCAGATCTGTGGTCGATTACCATTTTACAATCGTGATCATGATATTTTATTTACATTAATTTTAGTAGAAGAGGTTAAGTTTCCTAGAAATATTTCAGTAGAAGCAAGAAGTTTATTAAGTGGTTTACTACATAAAGCACCCGCTGAGCGGTTAGGTGGAGGACCAGATGATGTAAAAGATATTCAGCAGCATGCATTCTTCTCGTGTATAAATTGGCAAGATTTAGTACAGAAAAGAGTTAGTATTTTTATCAGCTAATAATTGTCATGTCGGTTCAAATAGTTAATTGGTTATCATTTTTTAGATTCCACCACCATTCAAGCCTCAAGTAACGTCAGACACCGATACAAGATATTTTGACAGTGAATTTACGGGTGAAAGTGTCGAATTAACACCACCCGATCAAGCTGGCCCACTGGGCGCAATACAAGAAGAACCCTTTCCACAATTTAGTTACCAAGATTTAGCATCAACTTTAGGTACATCATCACATATAAGTTCTGGATCGGCTGGTCTTACATCAATGCAGTAGAAATTAATTTACAATGAACGTACTACACAACAAAAGAATTATTTATAAAAATAAAAAAATAGTTTATGCATTACTTGAAATTTTCACACAAAGATGGTAAGTCAAATATTATTTTAATTTTATTTTATTTTCTATTTTTTTTAAATGTAGGAATCGGAGAGCAATGCAATTAAAATAAAACTATAAATATGTATATTTAAATTGAGAAACAATATTTTTAGTACTCCTGTAGTACTCCATCAATCTTTAAAAAATGTACAATGCATTTTCCTTTGGTTAAAAATTCTGCGGCATAATTGCGGGGCGTTGCTTGCAACTTGCTGTGTTTATTATTTCTGAGTTAAGTGATCGCCTTAAATTTAATTTTTGGTCATAAAAGAAATTTATTAAATTCCAAAACTAAACAATTTCAAGAAGGTACATACAAAAGGCATGTCAGTGAAATAGTATTCTGACCGAAAAACCTTGGATTGATGTTTCTTTTTTAAAGGAGTTTTCGTTTTTTGTCTGTAATCTCGGAGAACAATTTTGCCTGTATATAAAATGTGTATACAGTGTTGGCTAGGACCACACAAAAAATGTTTCCATCGAAAATAGAAAAATGTCATTTTAATTAAAACACATTAGAAAATGTGAAAAAAAATCTTAGACAATAAACCTAAGCTAAGGGAATTCCCACATCTTTTCATGAAACATATCGCTCTATAAGAAAATATCCTGGGCAATTCCACATTTTTAAGTAAATTCGACACGTTCGTTTACAACTATGAATGGTGACCCCGCGGTGACCCCTTTGAATTTGAATGAATTAAACATTTTCATGGATGCGAAGTAATATACGAACAATTCGAAGAGAATTTATTATTCGTAGAAGAGACAATACACAATACCAAGTACTTTGAAAGTATTGAGATTTATATTCAGACATACATATCAGTATCATGTCCGCGGTTAATAAAAAAGGTGTTTCGGTCAGAAAACTGTTTGACTACATAATGTGTCTGTCCTCCGGCTATATCCTTAACCATAAACCGATCGCTGCCTAAAATTGTATAAGTGCAATATGGCCCACTATACTTACAGCTTAAGACTAGTCCCCACAGTGACTAGATCCCCCCTGACCATTACAGTATCACTCGTTTGGTATATATTATCTTCTCTTCCCTTGTCGTACTACTGTTTCTATCTATCCTGGTCTTTTATTATCATTTTGATGGTGCAAGAACCAGCCTCTAAAAATTTACCAGCTTCCATGTTTATCACATTTATCTCGCATGTTAATGGATTCTATTTGGCGCATAACGAAAAATTATATTGGATGGTGTAATTTTGGTATCATATAACATCCAACAGTTTCTGATCCCAATAATTGTATGCTATTCCACTCGAAAAAGTTCTCAAATGCATAAAGATCATTTCGTTTCCAACCTCGATCTTAACCCTTCTTGCGACGCAACTTTTACTTGTTGAATGTTGAAGTTTTACATATTTCCAGAAAGGGTTTTTCCATAATAGAACCTACTCTATCCGATATTATCCGTCAGGACTTGAATATTCGGACTAACAATCTAAGATAACATCATTCGTTCGATTTTATAGCAACAATCATAACTCGTAGTTTTTCTCGTTCATTATAACTCAATCGATATGGACCAAAAATAGTCGGATCATCTATCATCTGGCTTTAATCTATATCGCTCCCATTTTTACCACATTTACCAATACTACACTTGGGTGCAAAAAATTCGCACATTGATAAATTTTCACCAAAATATCAAAAAATCCAATTTTGCTTAATTTTCTTAAATGCAGATTCAAAGTATAATCACATGTAACTTCACATCTAACTTCCACGAAAGTAAAATGCATACAGTAGCAACTAACCTCTAAAAATAATTCAATAAAAACAATACAATAGCATACCCCGAATTCGGTCGTTCGGAATTGTCATTCACATATCAACGCTTAGCCTGAACGGTCTTACATCGATTATGTCTTCATCCGAAACAAGACAATGAATACCACACCAGAGGTAGCCGCTCAAGTGGTTGCACTAATTGATGTGGGGCAGAACCAAAGTGAAGTGGCTCCACACCTAAATTTGAGCCGATTCTCCGTTCGTCGAGTGTGGCAGAGATATTAAGAAACTGGTGGCTTCAGACGGCAACAAGGATCTGGCCGAGCTCGTGCTACAACACAGTGTGATGACCGCTTTCTTGTGACTATGTACTTCGTTGCGAAATCGTTATTTGAATGCGGTTCAACTGGAACAGCGTCTCCAAGAAGTTCGTGAATCCGAAGTCAGTCGGTGGATAGTTAGAAGACAACTTCAAGAAGGTAATCTGACTGCACACAGACCAGCAAACGGGTCAAAATTGACCCCAGCCTACCGGTGAGCCCGCCTTCAGTTCGCACGAGAGCATTTGAATTGGACAGAAGAACAATGGAGAATAGTCATGTTCTCTGACGAGTGCAGGATGTGTTTACATGGCAACGATGGGCGAGGAAGAGTGTATAGAAGAACAGGAAAGCGTTTTGCACAATGTTGCATTGAAGAACGAGTCTCATATGGCAGTGGATCGTGCATATTCTGGAGAGGCATCATGTCATTGGAGGCGAAGACAGATCTTGTGTGCATCTCCGGAGCGAATACTGGCCGTCGATCAAGAGGATTTACTTCTCAACGGTACATTGAGGAAGTACTCGAGGGCTAAGTCGTACTTTTTTCCGGTTTTATTGGTGAAAACTTCGTGTTAATGCAGGATAATGCGAGACCACATACGGCTGGTATAGTTTACCAGTACCTTCAAGACGTGGATGTGCCTGTTATGGAGTGGCCAGCTCGAAGCCCGGACCTCAATCCCATCGAACATTTATGGGACGAATCTCTAGGACCTGCAACAGGCGATCGCAGAGGAATGGGAGGCGATACCTCAAGATTTGGTGAAATCGATGAAACATCGAATGTAAGCTGTCATTCGGGCTAGGGGAGGGAATACTTATTAATTAATAAAAATGTTTTTTTGCTGATTTCCATGTTTTAATTCGATGTTTACCACTAATTTTCATGCTAATAAATTCACAAAAGACTTGTACTTCAGATGTTGACCCCAATAATCACTTTGTTATAGACTTTGAATCTGCATTTAAGAAAATTAAACAAACATTGGATTTTTTGATATTTTTGAAATTTTGATGAAAATTTATCAATGTGCGAATTTTTTGTACCCAAGTGTACTAACTTGTTTATGTTGGCGTACAAACTTCCGCTCTTTTAAGTACAGGTCTCTTTTTAACATTGATAGGATTATTAGCAAAGTTCGGGAATGGAATTATCGAATGCAATTATACAATTCGGTTATTCTCCATTTTCTTGTAATAAGTACTAAGTATTCCTTGGAGTTTATCGCCAAATGATACTTTTTGCCTTGATTCCCTTTGTTAAGCTGTTTCTAACAAACGTGTTCTTGCTTAATTTTATAATTTAGCGTTTTAACATTTCTACCGCTATACTAGGCTGAATATTCAACTCAAGATCAAAAATAAACTTGACTCAGACAGATGACAGCTTAACGAAAAATGGCGAGCGAAATAGTTCATCGTTTAAAGCGCTGTTGCATATATTGAGCTATTGCTTTAGGAGAGGGTATTGATGACTTAATAATTTTTCATAGAGCTCGGGGCGGTAAGGTACGGTGAACTGACATGGGTGATATTTCAAACTCGGCTGAAAGGTAACAACACAGTGATCGGGGAAGCTAATTTGAAAGGGTGCGTCATCTGAAAATATTTTCAGATGACGGGTGCGTCATCTGAAAATATTTTGAGAAGATGAAGTGAGCGGGGGCCTGTCACAAACCTGGAATTCTGCATTAGTAGAAGCAGAACTCTCGCAGGCGAGGCCATCAGCTGTCTCGTTTCCCACAATTTCACTATGACCTGGCACCCAAACAAGTGTTACCTTATTTGAGCTTGCCAGATGCTTAATAACCTTCAGACATCCCATGCCAGCCTTGACTCAATGGTAAAAGGCCTAAAAGCCTTTAAGGCTGCAATGTAAACTTTTGCATCGTTTAGGCCTTTTGCTATGCCTATCCTAGCACAAAGTTCTATAGCATGCACTTCTGCTTGAAAAACGGTAGCATTGGTACCCAAGGACTTCGAGAGAGGTGTCCCACTCCCGTATATTTCTACTCCCGCCCCGTTTTCCGTTTTTGATCCATTTGTAAACCATACCATTGACCTCAAAAGATGGTCCTCCTGTTCTCCACAATTCCCGGTTAGGTAATCTAACACAAAATGGTTTGTGGAAATCCAGTTTAGCTGGCATACAGTCGGAAGGCATTCCTATAGTAGGCTCTGTCTGAAATTCCTTGAGAATTTTCAGATGACCCACCATATTGCCTGGTTTGATATTACCCTCCGCCTGCATCTTAAGGGTCAAAATATCAGGATCCTTTTTAACATGCAGATGCAATGGAGTTAGTTCTAGGAGTGCCTCCATTGCTGCGGTAAACAATCGACTCAGATATTTGGAATGCTTCTCTCTCTCCGGCATTATTACTCCTTGAAGAGTTGTGCCGTTTGTACATGTTCTTCATTTCCTGTGATTTATACCAAATACCATCTTGATTTTGTTGACAAGATTTTAATTGTTCGTTCTAATGAGAGTCCCATCGATTTGGTTCAGCAACCTTATTCGAGAAATTTAATGGTTTGTTCGAATTTCGATCCCGCATTTACAGATATTTTTACATCTCTTCCTGGACCACAGATAATAGGTACATAATATGATTGTTGTTTCAAATGTAGGAATCAAAATTTAAAAAAAAAAAATCGGAGGACCTAAGTCATTTAGTATTCCTCAGTCTTCTTCAGCCATTGTTGCTGACGGCTACAAGTTTTTATGTGCATTTGAAGTTAAATGCATCCATCAGCGACAATGACTGAAGAAGTCTCGAGAATTCCCAAATGATTGTTATATCAGGCGATACCCAACATTTTGTCTTCTTCCTTGGAAGATGATGGTAGCCCCTCCCTCCCCCTCGTTTGGGAGGATTTTTCAAACATTTTTGCATTAAGAAGTTATTCGTGTTGTGGTTTGGTTTCAGGGTTAAAATAAGAAAGTAATAAATGGCTAACATCTTACTGGTGATACCACCATCATATATGGTAATAAGTCGTTGATCAGTGGTGTGGGAATCCATTGATAGAAATCACTGTATTTAACAGAGATTTAATTTGAATTTTTGTATATCGGACAAACCAGTCATTTTCTAACCCTCGAGTAACCCCTCGGTTCCAGTTCGAAATAGATCGAAACTAGTGGATACAACAGCTGACCCTCCAATTTTTGTTAGATCAGCAGGGATACTGCGTAAACCGTGTGGATGCCTTGCCACACGAAAGCTTTAACATGATTAAATAATGTTCAGTATCATTCGGTTCAGTGACATGCCGTAGTTATTGCTATTTTGTGATTGTACATTTTTTGGCCCTATACGTGTCTTACATTCTATTCAGGGACCACTGGATTTGTCAGTTAATACGAAAATGACAGGAAAAACCCGGATTGGAATATTTTTTTTCTGCAGACGATGCTCACTCGTGTTCAGCTCGCCAGGATTGGATTGGCTTACATATTTTTACCAAGAACATTTTGAGAACCGATCTCATTTTTTAATTGAACAGTGTTTATAGATAGAGCTTGAATAAGCTGAACAATCCATGAAGGTGAATCAACAACCGCATCGAAAGGATGAACTGTAATTAATTAAAGAGGGGCTCCAACAATGAATGAAATCCTAATTTGTACTCGGTAACAAATTGAAGAGATTGAACAAATTCTCTAAAACGCGTGATAGTAAACTTAAGTGTAATATACTCGAACATTCTATGCCAGATAACAATCACGTATGCAATATCTGCACAAAAGTCAGCTAGACCGATCTCAACCCTTAAGGGAAATATGGAAATATCCCAACAATTGTTAAGTAGCTTGCAATTGGCTAATTTTTGATTTAACAGAAGAACAGTACAATTTATCGAGAATTGGCTATTAGATAGAAGCGCTGGAATTAAGTAACAACGACGTTTTGCGAATTCATGCCAAGCTTCAATAATAAGAGCTATAGACAACGCAAGAACTGTGTACTATATTTGAACCGAAGTGAATCAGTTGCAGTGGGTAATGTATTTTGCGCAATCATATCGTAAGTTTTACTCGAACGTTAAATTAAAAACTACGTAGGCTTTACTCCAAAATCGAGCATAGAGGAATGAAGCACCAAATCCGTGCAAGGTAAAAAGTTGTGGTGACCCAAGTGGTGACCCAAGCGTCCATTACACGTTTGAATATTCATCACTTTAATATATCTGCATCGTGTTATCCGGAGATGTTTTGTGTTGTGTTTGGTATCTTCTTGGCATTGCTCTCTAAACTACAAACAACTCGTTTAACTGTTTCATATTTTTTTTTTTTCATTACAGTATTTTATTCTCAAAATCCAACAACATCAATTCAAAATAATGTTGTTGAATATTGATAATTTGTTAACAACAAAGCGCGTGGGGCGATGAATTTTGAATGAAATTATTAAATCAACCCCTAAATACATACAAACCAACAACATGCCAATCTCACTTTGAAAATAAACAAAAACAAAAAAAAAAACTAAAAAAAAATATGAAAAATTGTTATTATATATTATTATTATTTTTTTTAATTTATATATACAACAAAAAAAAAAATAAATAAACATAAGTAGGTAATAAGTCAGCTTAAGATGAAAAAAACTATAAATAATTTTAGCTTAAGAAATTTATTATAAATTAAAATTAATAAAAAAAAAGTATATAAATAAAACAAATTGAATGATACGACACAATAATGACTAAAAACCCATAAAAACCAATTTAAAACAAACAAAATAATATTATTATATTAATAGTAATTAAAAAGAAACATAATGAAAAAAATACATGAAATTCATAAATAAATAATTAAGGCCTACAGTTCTCATCGAGTTAAAAATAAAAAAAAAAAAGAAATAATAATAATTAAACCCAAAATGTAATATCGCTTGATATCAATTTATTATTATATTTATTTATATATAGAAAAAAAACAACAACAGTAAACTAAATAATTAATTTAAAAAAAACAACAAAAAAATTGTTTATTTTTAACTATAAAATTACAATAAATAAAAATTATTATAATTTAAACAAAAAAAAAAAATGTTTTGCTTTACTATTTTTGTAACTGACATCTACTAAAAATAATCTTGTAAAATTCAACAGCCTTTATTAATTGTTTATATCCCTTTCCATCCATAGGTCTTGGAGCAGTCCGCCGTTTCTAGGAGGTAAATTATACTTTGGGAACCAATGCAAAGTGGTAAGATTGGCCTGGTGACCCCCAAAACCAGAACTCTCATTTTTGATTTGCATTACACTCACTTCAGCTTGGAAAATCATAGCATGTCCGACAAAATAGATGAAAAAAGTTTATTTATGAACACGGATTCTATTGGGCTAAAATTTAGAAATCGAGCCAAGACCTAAAGCTTTAATGGGGGGACCGAATACCGATTTAACATTAACCATAAGTGGTTTTTAAGAAGAGTATCAAATTGATTAGTTAAAGAAAATTGAACTACCCAATTTCCGTGAAAAATTTAGCAATCAATTGGGTAAAAACTAGCAAAGATTGAAAGAAAGCCTGACTCGTGCTCTGTAGATGATGTAAACAGAGTTGAGCGTACAATCACAAGCTCTTTGTTCGCCTCAAAAGAGTAATTTGCCATGACCGATTAAAGACCGAACCACTAAAAGGAACCACTAAAAGGAAACAAGTGCAACAAATAAGAAAATTATGTCGAGAAGAGAATCTGACCCAGAAATAAGAAGCTAAAGTAATGCTGAACGCTAGAGTTTCGCATACAAGTTTTCAGTAAAGGGATAATAAAACGTTGGAGATACGCAGAACCTTGGTAAGTAATCATAGCACTTCGACTACTTGCTCGGAAGATAACTCTAAATGCTTACATAACATCCTGTTTTCTAATGTCAATGGAAGAGGTAAACGCGCCAGGTCGAAGTGATCCAAAGAGCGTTCATTAGTTTTATGAATAGCTGTCTGAATAAAGTTATCTTCCCTACAGGATATAAGAATGGCAAAGTCATTATCATAAGAAAGGGCAGTGAACGAGATCAATCTTGCTGCCGCTAGTCTTGGGTAAGTTACTTGAGAAATTGATTATTGGTGAGTTATTGGATACATTTCAAGGTAATAGTAAATAAAATAACAAACAGGTTGGGTTCAGATCGGGGCCTCCACAGGGAATATTGTGGTGACCTTGGTCACTGCTTAACAGAAGCAAAAGAACGTTCTAGGAGTACTCCTAGACGAATGTGGAGGTTTTGTTAATCAGTGGTGACCCACTACAATTAGACCGTTAAATAGGATTAATCGTCGTTGAAATTTTTATTCTATAATCAACAACTATTTCTCTGACAAATTGCAACTATTGTTACGAACCATGGCGCACTACACAAAAGTGTAAATAAGATGTTAGACCACCTCTGGTGTCTGTTTGGGTCTGAGAATCAAGATAGTGAAAACAGTTAAATGGCTAGAAGTTCATTTTGTTGAAAGGTGTTATCTCTTACGTTAATAAGGTGGTAAAAAATCTTCTTTGCACTAAAACTAAAGAAAGTGGCAACGCAACCTCTCCATGATATATGCCAGTGTTGTTGTAGCGTTTGTGACATGCACTTTGCATGTAGCAAAGGTGGGTGAGCAGGCAGAAAGATTTGCCATCACCAAGGAACTCCAGCTAACGAGCGCTCAAAAGAGAATACTATTTGAAATAACAATGGCATACAAAATGGTGTTAATGTCAATCTTAGTACTAAGCTTACCCTTTACGCAAATATTAACAGGTCAATGGAAAATGCACAAAATAACAGCGTCAATTCTTGAGAATGTGGCCATGAACATGAGAAAATATACCATGTGATTTATGATAGAGACTAGAAAGAAGCTTATTACAATTAACAGGGCCAATGGGCCGGTTATAAACTGACCCTGATGATGCCCCTAAACTTAGACGCTTTTAAAGAATTCTGCGAAACAGAACTAAGAGACAAGTAGACTAAAAAAGACTACTGCGTTGAAGCATTTTAAGCTTTAACGTAACGTAACAGCGATTTTCATTCTCATTTGTTGGCAGATTACATCTTCGAATCGGGAAATTGAAACTGCAAGAGAGATACTACAAAAATATACGTTGACGCTTAAGTGAATGGTAACGTATGCCACCTTTTTCTTCTCCTTCCGCTGGCGTTACATACCATGAAGAGATTTGGCCGCCTCAACGATGTTCCTCCGAATAGTTTGATCCGCCGCAAGAGAACGGCAGGCACGGTGAACGAGTGTGTCTCATCGGGTGTCTTGTAATTTTTTATCTGCGATATTTCGTTCTGCACTTCATGATGAAGGAGGTGGTGGTGTCATCTCGACGTTAATATCGCATTGAAGCAAGATAGGTGGTTGCTCATAATATGGTGTCTGTCTATTTAGAAGTGAGGAGAAATAATTCCGACACACTTGAGGGCGGTTTTAGTGTTATATTTTATTCACCGGATTCGTTGCGAATAGCGCTGCTACATGGATGAAAATCCGTAGCTATTTATTTCAGGCAACCTTATCTACCTCTCAGTCTAGAATTTTGGATGTTGCGTGCCTGTTGCTTATGCCATTCTCGTTTCTTCCATCTGCATAGTCGATTGGAGATTTTCCTCGTAGTCATGTAGGCGTTATGGGATTGTCTTGTTCTTTGCGATAGATTTCGTTATTGTGAGCGATCTTTCTGGTTGTCCGGATAACTTGGTTGTTCAGTGCTGCAATGTTCCAACGAGTGTTGCGCTGGAAACGATGAGAAGATGTGGTAGATAGTCGAAATTTTAATCCAGCAACTACCAGGAAGTGGCCAGTATCAATGTTAGCTCCATGTTTAGTTCTAATGTCTTTAAGGCTAGAAAAATGCATTTTGGACAAGAGGATGTGGTCACCGACCAAACGGCTCAGTGATTAAAGCTGCGGCGTTTGGATCGGGAGGTACTGGGTTCGAATCCTGATAAGGGCTGTGCATGCAAAAGGGATTTTTCATCATCTGATAACGATCGGTGATGACGATGAACACAACTATGACCACCTGTTGAGAGTGCAGAATCCATGGGCCGACCCACCTTTCATGTCAGCACTATAGCCGGGTCTATAGCCGTACGTCCTCGATTTGGCTATGACTGCGTAAAGTAGGACGGTAAAAGTTAACTGCGAAAGAATTGGGAGTACCTTGAGCCCCAGAAAAGATTGCATAGAATAAAACGAAAAAAAAAAAAGTGGATGTGGTCGATTTGGTTAACCGATGGCCCGTCGTTTGATTTCCATGTGGCTTTGTGAATACGCTTATGTGGCAAGTATGTGCTAGCAATCACCAAGTTGTACAGTAAAGCTAGCTCCCCGTTATTGTTTGATGTAGGGTGCAAGGAGTTCGGGCCGATGGTGCTACGACATACCTGCACTGCCAATTTGAGCGTTGAGGTCGCCCAAAACAATTTTAATGTCATGTTGCGGAATTTTGCTCAGGACGGTTTCGAGGTGGTCGTAGGAAGTGTCTGATCAGGTTCTCTTCGATGAAGTGATAACCAAGAAACCTGAACAGGCATGAAGACAGTTACAAATTGACGAAATCGGATGCTAATCAAGAAACCGACGCCCAATTCATGTTTTTTCATGTTATTACTGTGACAGAGAGTTAGTCCGTAGCGACTATAATCGATGATGCCGTTGTCGATTTAGTCTTATTTCCTGCAGCGCTATGAGGTCGAGTTTATACGTAGATGCTTGTTCGAATAGTTGATGGAGGCTCTCCGGGCGGTTTATTGGCTGAGTATGTTCCATGTACCAAATTTAAAATCGTTATCCGTATATCGTGTCTGACGAGGTCGTTATTGTAAATCCAAAAATAACCGAGGCTCATATGTTAAGATTTCGTAACAAAATTGTTTTACAGGTTGGGCTGTTAATCCAACGCTAGCCCTTTGTAGGAAGGCCACAGCCCTCACACTTTAGCCTACTCTTTTAACAGAGTAGTTTCTAGTGGCTGCCACGAAGAGATAGTGTGAGCACTTGCTGAAGTTGTATGCAGTTACGGCACATGAAGCGAGCCTTGCGTTTATCCCTCTGCATAAACAATAGCCTGACCACTATTATATGCTACATTCAGTACATAAATTATTAATGCTTGGAGCAGATATCACTAAAAATTCTATTATTCGAATCGGTGAAATGTCAGAAGAAGTACATCAAGCTCGAAATAAAGATTTCAGAAGATACTGTAAAAATAATATACTAAAGACCGAGACTCGATATAAACGAATGGTAATTTCCTCTGATCGGTTAGATCAGGACGATGTAGGCGACGGTATGAGCACAATTTAAACCTTGTTATGGATCCAATAGCCAGAAATTGCTGAAATGAATTTTGTATCCGTATATTTTCAAAACACTGATGTTCTCGCATTTTCACTCGCATCCTCACGCACACTATCAATATTCTCGCTTGAGCGTACGCTGCCTGTCGCAACGCTTTGCATCTGTAACAACACGACTTTGAAGAAATACTGCAGATAAACGTCTCAGTGTTCTCTCATATTTTGACCGAAATTCTCTTTGAATGTAGACAAACGCCTCTTTTGGCATATATCGTCCCATAACAAAATGTAGTCTGCACTTCATAAAACATGGATCGGAATGAGAAATATTAAGAAATACGAAAATGGCGCTATTTATTTTGATCGTTCACTTAATAACTATATATGGCCCACTTTCTAGTAAGTATCTATGTATATGAACGCGACTCTTAAATCTCATTTTACGACCAAAATCCATGCTGGCACGTGATTTAACTGACAGTATACACTAGTAGGTTGCCCTCATTGGTGTTGTTTCCGGGTGAAAACATTGGAAACTGTCTAATAGTTGCTGGAGAGTTGATTTTGATGAAAGTCTCGCCGGTGACGTATAGTGGGTAGTGGAATAAGGTCGTAAAAAATCTTTGCCTAGAAACGAGTAGCAAGAGAAACATGGGATCTGAAATCGGACACTTTCCTTAAAACACAAATGTTAATGGGACTAGGGAAAATTACATGATAGATATAGAACAATAAGAGATAAGCTGACGTCAATTATAAGAGCTGACTGTCTCGCTTGTTTTAATGATGCCATAATACGCCTTTGTCCGGTCTTTTGTCCAAATAATCTTTGATTGTCTCTGCCCAGTTGACGGACTCACTACCTTCCTTACTGTTTCTTTGATTGCTTATCATTTGCGATTCACATTTATATCTGTGTAACATATAGGCCTATTTCCTTGAAACACAACATGTGGATCCAATCAACAAAGACAGTTATTTTACTTGAGCAGAGAAGGTCACAACGAATTGTGTTATACTAGGCCTAGTCGATAATTC
This sequence comes from Tipula helvola, assembly GCA_963556165.1. NCBI lineage: Eukaryota > Metazoa > Arthropoda > Insecta > Diptera > Tipulidae > Tipula > Tipula helvola. The sequence goes on from OY744481.1 coordinate 372,085,945, forward strand.
ACAGGGCGAGGACGTGGGTGCGCAAAGCATACATATTTTCCTTTGCATCTTGTCTTGGATATTGTTTCCCGATAAATAGATCTGTTAAACTATAAAAATAATGGCAGCCGGTTTAATTAATCTGATGTTCCAATCATCCTTATGTAGAATACGGCAAAACTGTCTAACGACCAAGTTCCTCTTTACTTTTAGTAGTGAGCAAGTGGCAGAATCTCATCTTTAGTCACACGTTTTTAGTATTGGGACTTATTCGGAGGCTTTTTAATCCGCTTTTATACTCCTCCTTCTCCTCATATATATCTTCGGAATCTGATTTTAATAGCCGCGAGTTTACAATACAATACGTAACTAATTAGTAAACAAAATTTCTGTGTAACTGCGGCTGTTAAACAAATTCAACTTTAAGCACATGTAAACCCATCTTCAAAATTGTATTTGATAAAAACGAAATGTGCTTGAATATTTTAGTACTGAAAATCGCACGTACTAAATTTCTAATTTGAATGTTTCGTTCTAAAAATAGTGTCAATAAAATCGAGATTTTTCGAGAGTTGTAAATTTTTTACACCTTAAATTTAATAAACAGTTTTATTTTATGCTTATAATTGAAATAAAACTAAAAAATATTAATCATTAAAGAAATTAATTTAACCTTGTTCTATTTAATTTTTTAAATGTTTAGTACCAAATAATATTTTGCGATAATACTGTTAGTGACATCTGTTGAAAGTTTTAGAGAACTCTTGAAATTGTAAATTTAGTTCAGACACAAAATAATTGCAGTACTTTTTTCCAATTATATTTTATACTGTGCTCAATGCGCATGTATATTTTGACTCTCGGCGGTATGTTAACTGTTAATTTTAAATTGATAAATTGCAGACAATTACCGGATGTTTGAAAGCTTGTGGGATATGGCCTCAGGATCATCCAACATAGTGGGTAATTCTGAAAGAAAGCCAATCCACAGATGCTTTACAAAAAACTTAAATAACGCTCGCTCTATTATAATAGGCAGGCGATTGGCATATGTATTTTGAAAATCTTTTGAGCATTACATTTCCGGTAGAAGGAACATTTATCGTTGCAGCAAAGTTTCAAATCGAAAGGGTTAATCTATTTAATTACCACATCTTACCTACCTTCTGACATCTTCTGTCCTTCGGAAAATCTGGTTATTGCAAACTGGCGCATTACTGTAAAGTACGAGGGTGGTTGAATAAATGATTTGCAGCTCAAGACATTTTTGGATTAGGATATTTTAATAAGATTTGAGACTACCATAGTCTTTCGTTTTTAATTCAAAAACCGCCAAACGGCTTAATCATTTTCATTCAACTGTAAGCCATGAATATTGGAGAAAAACCTTATTTATATGTATGTAGCATGGACCTTACCCTCCATCAGAATGAGTCACAAGCTCCATATATGTAGACACCCTGATGTTACTAATTGGAGAAAATCTATTTGTACTCGGTTGCAATCCAAAATTTAAGGTTATAGATTTTTTCTTGCGATGAGGTATTGAAATTCATACAGAAACAAAGACGAGCTGGTCTATGTACTCGGTTTGGCATAAATTAACAAGAATCCTACTTACTTTATGTTTCCTTACTTTATGATATTGGCGATTTAAATGGTCATATTAGGCAACAGTTATATTCGTGTGGCTATCATCTAGGCTAAATTGTCGGTCGTTCCTCTTCGTAGTGGTTACTGGGCTAACAAAATCGGTAAACTATATATACCAGTACCATGCGAGGTTATTAGTTCACACAATTTTAAAATACGTAAATTTTAATGATGAGAAAGCTTAAAACTTTTCGATTTCCACCAGTTCCCTCAGAGCCAGGTCGAATAAATTAATATGGGTCGAAAGCGCTCCGCGGCACTGGTTTTGTATCGACTCCAATTAAAAAAAAATACTTATGATGGCTGGTACATATTGAATATTGTTACACATCAACACGTGGCTCAACTGGTATTTTAGGTAATCCCACTAAAACTACTTATGCTGCTATTGCAACGACCTACTTATGCTGAAACCGAATTTAGCTTGAAATTATTTATTTTATTTAAATTCTCCACTGCCGTAATATTTGTGTAGATTTTTTGGAAGATGTATTTAATAGCCTTGGCGTACCTAGCATATTTGTGTAAGAACAACGAGTAATGGAATTTAAAACCCTTACCTAATTGGAATTAATCCATTTTGCAAAATATCTATTTCAGTTTCTCGATGCGTCCACATAAAAACTGCTCTTTTAACACGAAGGGATTTTTTTTCTAGGTAGAAGCCTTCAAACCTCGTTTCTTTCAAGCCTCTACTCAAATTAAACATACCATTTTATATTTCATAATTTTATTTAGGTATTTAAATTTTAAACATTAAAAGTGGTTGCCGTCTGGTTTCAAGAAATACATCGCAATCATTGTTTGATGAGCTTCTAGGATTTCAACTGATTTTGGTGGAGCTTTTATGATGACTTTGGCTAGTGAATCACGACATTTCAAGTACAAATTACTATAACTTTGAACAATTTGATAATCAATAGAATACGTAAAACCGGGCCGCAAGCAGATTGATGAACCCAAATTTATTACTAATCCATAAAGAGTTGAGTCAAAGTTTCTTTCAAAATTATGAATATTAATATGAATCGGTGTTTGGTTTATTCCATCTAATTCAGAATTTTGGCTTGAAATTGTGATTTTAATACATTTAAAGCTATGATCTGACCAAGAACCGTAGAGCTGAGTGTTACACTTGCCAATAATAAATTCAGACATGATCAATTCAGAACGAACTAAAAACTTTGTTCGCAACGATTTTGCTATAAAGACCGATTTTGTTATATCGACAGATTTTGTTCCAGCGACCTGTAAATCTCGCAAATTCCGAAAGCTCGTACGAGGCGTACAACTCCATATTTCTTCACAATCAGGTCCGTATATTTTAGAGCAACCAATATTTGCAATATCACTATCCGTTAATAAAGCTGAATAATTAGCTTGAATATCCCGCAGCTCATCGTTCGACAGGGTTGGAAAACGTATTAAACGAATCAATTTATTACATTTTTGACGACAGTCGGTAAATTGTATTCCGTTTTGACTGCAATGGTGTTCCATCCAACGGACCAAAACTTTGATGATTTCCATTTCGGGTAAGCTAATTTCATCAATTTTTAAAATTTCTTCAAAAATTTCTTGACGAGTTGTTACAAATGCATTTGAAGACAATATCTCTGTTACATTTTTAATAGCACCTATAATGCTAAACGTACCAAACACAGTGATTTGGTCATTTGCAAAATCACAAAGGTTTGCCAATTTTAAAAAGTCACACTCAAATGAATTTTGTATATAATTGACTAGACTTATTATTTTGTATTCTATTGCCAATTTCATTAATTCAAAACAATTTTGGTCACTGATATCGCAGTTATCAGTGTAAATAAATCGTATGAATTGGTAAAAAGTGTCATATCCATAATCACTAATCGGAATTTCTTTCTTTTCACCCATATTTTGCTCCAACTGCTGTTGAAAAACACTGCTTCGCTTCATTAACTCAAATGAGTGAGCAAAAATCATTTTGCCATCGACGATAAACTTGATGTCCGATAGAAAATTTAAATTGAACAATCTGAGCGGTATTTCTTTCAGCCCGTAAGGCACATGACTATTTTCAAATTCAATCTTTTTATATTTTTGCACAACATTGACTAATCCGGATACTTTGTACTCTTTTGCTAAATTCAACAATGCATCGCAATTTTCTTCAGTCAGAAAATCTTCGCAATTGTGGTCAGTGTAAATAAATCGTATGAACTGATAGAATACATCGTAATCATAATCCGTAATCGGAATTAGTTTTTTTTCACCGCGCGTTGGCTCTAATTGCTTTAAGAAAATTATACTTCGCTTCATTAACTCTAAGGAGTGAGCATAAATTTTTTTGTTGTCAACGATAAATGTAACATCCGATAAGAATTGTACATTAAAAAGTTGCTGCGATATTTGCTCCATTGCAAATGGCACCTTGTTGATTACAAATTCCATTTCTGAAGAAATTTTGTTTGGAATACAATATATGTAGTAATTAAATTTGAGTATACATATAAGTTACCTGAATTTTAGTTTTCTTAACTTTATTTGATATCTGGATTTGGCTGAAGCTTTGTTTTTTTTTTTTTTTTTTTTTTTATTTCATTTGCTTAGGCCTGAATACTATTTTATCCACACGACCTATTGGTATACATAACAATATTAAAATTTTATACAAGTGAAGTTATTTTTTTTTTTTTTTGTTCTATAAATTATAACAGTTTTATCTTTTTATCTTTCATGAATGGTTGAACAAAATATAGTTCTTAAAATTCTTATGGTTAGTAGGGTTTCTTATTTTAACATAAATATTTTTATAAACCGTAGTCTATTTCTTTTAGGTAATCACAAATTATTTTATAGTTTTTAATATTTTCTGATTTTAGGATATCTATTAGTTTATTATGTTGTATTAGTGTGTATTTTTGGCGTATTTGATTGAATTTTTTACACTTCTCCACTATGTGTTCGTTGTCTTCTATAGTGTTGCATATGTCACATAGGTTGTTTTCCTCAATTCCCACTGTGTTTTTAAATTTTTTATTTTTTGCGTGTCCTGTCCTCAATCTGTTTATTTGTCTGATGTTGTATGGGCTCATCTGGGCTTTGTGGTACCATGGTTTTGCTGGTGGTATGTTATTTATTTGCTTATTGTATTTCCCTATTTCTGTTGTCCAATTATTGTATTTTATCTTCCATTTCTGTCTTATTTCTTCTTCTATTATTTGATGGGCATCTTCTATAGTTATTAAATTTTCTATTGTTTCATTTGATTCTTCTATTGCTTCTTTTGCTAATTTATCTGCTTTCTCATTCCCCACTATCCCCATGTGGCTTGGTATCCATTGTATTTTGATCTGTGTGTTCTCATTTTCTGCTGCTTTATCTAGTATTTCCTTTTCATAGTATTTGTACTTTCCCTCTTTTATTACTTTATTTAGAGACGAGCAACTGCTTTTTGAATCTGTAAATATGACAATTTTTGTGAATTCACGCTGTATTGCTTTCTCTATTGCTATTTTTATTGCCAGTGTTTCTATGGTTTTTATAGTTGCTTTATTCTTTACGTTTATTTTAAGTTGCTCGTCTAGGTTTTTAATGTATATTCCAATTCCTCCCTTTCCATCTTTTAGTGCTCCATCCGTGTAAATTTGTTGATATCCTTTATATTTGTTTAGTAACTCTATGTAGAGTGACATTATTTCTATTTGGTTCATGTTTGATTTCTCACTTTTTTTTTTGATTTCTTCCTGTATTTCTATATTTTTTGTCTTTCTTATTATTCTGTTTTCTGGGTGCGCTATTTTTTCTAGAAAGTTAGTTTCGACATACAGCTTCCTTAGTTTTTCCATTATTTGATTATTTTTGATTTTCTCGGCTGTAACGCTGTTTTTGTTTATGTTGTTTGCTATGTACTTCAATGATGTTAGTTTATTATCTAGCTCCGCTGGTAGTGTGGCTGTTTCTGCTAGTAGTGTTGGTATTGGCGTCGTTTTTAGCATTCCTGTGCAAATTCTTAAGTTCTTATTGATTATTTGCTGTTTTATTTTGGTACAGTTTTTTATTTTTGTTGTAGTTATTGTGTCTGCAAATTTGGTCCTTGTTTGTATGATTGCTTTGTAAACGTTCGTTATCATTTGTGGATGGGCTCCTCCATTTTTATGAGTTATGGCTTTCAGCAGATTTGTTGCACTTCCTATTTCCTTTTCTAAATATTTGTAGTGTGGTAGTAGTGATATTTTATTCGTGAATGTTACTCCCAATAGTTTTATTTCTTTTTCTTCCGATAATCTGATATGGTTTATTTTTACATCTTGTCCTGTGGGTTTATTCTTGTATAGCCTCATGAATGTACTTTTCTCCGGATTTATTTTTAGTTCTATCTTCCTTAGTTCTTCGTTTAGCTTACTTAAGATTTTGTTGCTTGTTGCTATTGCTGCTCGTTCATTCTTTTCTTTCACTAAAATGGCTACATCGTCTGCAAATTGATATATTGATATCTCTGCTTTTTGAAGTTTATGTATTTCTTTGGTGTATATATTGAAGAGACATGGGCTCAGACAACTTCCTTGCGGGATTCCCTTATTCGTGATTTGTTTTATTGTATTTGTTCCATTATCTAATATTATTGTTCTGTTTGTTAAAAACTGATATATCCAATTAATTATATGTTTTGGTGTATCTATTTCCTTTAGTTTCTGTATTAGTATATCTTTTCGAACATTATCGAAAGCTTTTGATATATCGGTGGTTATTAATATTTGTACTTTTTTCTTGGCTTTTTCTGCTTCTATTTCACTGAATAAATTCACGAAATAATCCATTATATTATATCCTTTTCTAAATCCATATGAATTTGCTGGTAGTACTTTTTTATCTAATATGTGTTTGTTTAACTCCTCCAATATGGATTTATTAAATATTTTTGATATTGTGTTATGTAGGCAAATTGGTCTGTAGCTTCCTGTTTCGAATTCATCTTTGTTGGGTTTTTTGATTGGAATCACTTTTGTTTTTTTCCATTTTTCTGGATATATTTGGCTTATATATATTTCGTTTAGGTATTTCACTATATTCTTTATTATATTCGGGTTGATTTCTATTATATTTTTTAGCGTTTTATAAGAAATTTTGTTTTCTCCTGGTGCTGTATTTTGTTTTTGTTTTAATGTTTCTATTATTATTTTATCATTAAATTTATACTGCTTCACGCTTGTTGTTTCCATTGGTAGTCTTGTTTCTTCAATAGATTCTGGGAAGTTTTCGTTTAGAAATTTTTTTGCCATATCATAATCCTCCAACAGGTTGAAGCCGTTTCCTCTTTTATTTTTTAATTTATTTATTTTATTCCATAATTGTTTTGTATTTATGTTTGGATTTATGCTTGTTACAAAATTCTCCCATGATTTCCTTTTGGCTGATTTAATTTCCCTTTTCAAAATTGCAATTGATCTTAATAGTTCCGTGGCCGTGTATAGGTCCTTTTGTCTATTGTATATTTTTTGCTTTTGTTTTTTTATGTTCCATAGCCTTTGTAGTTGTTCATTCCACCATGTTTTTGGGTTATTTCTATGATTACACGTTACTATTCTTGTGTTTTGCATTATTATTTCTTCTAATATCGTTTCTATGTTTTTTTGTTCGTTGTTCTCTATTTCCTCTATGTTTGTTGTTTCCTGAATTACCTTTTTCCAGTCTATGATCTCTTTCCTTGTAAATCTATTTATGTTGATGTTTATTATTATTGGTAAATGATCCGATCCGACGTTTTCCTCTATGCAGTCCCATGACACTTTGTTGAATATATCCTGGGTACATAGGGTTATATCCAGTGTTGACGTTGTGTGGTTCCTTAGGTTTAGCCTTGTTGGTTTTCCATTATTTAGCAATTGTAGACTGCTATTTGATATTATTTCGGCTATTTTTTTCCCTGTGCTGCTTTCTCTTATTGCTTGTCCCCACATGTTGCTGTGCTCGTTTATGTCTCCTGCTATTATTGTGTTCTCGCTGTTTTCCATTTTATCTATGATTTTTTGAAATTCTTCTATTTCCGTGTTTCTATTACCGTTTGGTGGGTTATAGAATGTTATTATGTTTAAATTGTTATTTAGAACTTTTATTTTAATTTGTATTATTTCAATGTGTGTTAGGTTTAAATTTGTATCTACTTGTTTTACTCCTACTTTTTTATGAACTAGAAAGCCTACTCCTCCGTATCCATCCTCTCTATTTCTTGTGATTAATTTGTAGTTTTGTATCTGTGGTTTGTTATCTAGGTGTGTCCATGTTTCATTTAATATGGCTATGTCCACTTTTTGTTTGTTCATAAATACTTCAAGAAGATTTATGTTGCTTCTAAGGCTTCTTATGTTTAGCTGCATGATTTTGAAGTTGTTTTCCATTTTATTTTATTTTGAGATTATTGATCGCCTCCTTCACTTCCATTGTGAACACATCTGGAGACTCAATTGTCGTATTGCACATCTTTGTGATTTTACTTAACGCTTCTTGTAGTTGGTCAATTTTCATTCTTTGTTCCTTTATAATTCCTTCGTTTCTATTTGCCCTTTCGATCCATGCGTTAGGTGTTGTGTTGTTGTTCTTTGATATATTTGGATAGATCTGTAGGTCCAATTCTTTACTTATATTTTTTTGTTTAGGGTACAATGCGTTCATTGCTTCTCTATATGTTGTTTTATGTTTTATTATATGCATTTTAATTTGGTTTTGTTTTTTCTTTTCTGGGCAGTTTTTTGAATTTGTGAAGTGCTCTTCTCCTTCGCAGAATCTACATTCTGGTTTTTCTTGACAGTTGTGTGGATTTTCTTGTGTCATTGGCTTTGCACATTTACTACATCTTTTAATTTGTGATCTGCAAATTTTTTTAAAGTGTCCGTAGCCAAGGCACGCTGAGCAAAATTTGATTTTTGGTATGTACATCCCTGTTTTTATTTTAACTCCGTAGAACGATACTTGTTTCGGTAGTTCGCTTGCTCTTATTTCAATTCTTGTAATGTTTGTGTTTTTTAATTCTTTTTTTTCTCTATCCCATGTTTGCAGGGTCTCTATATGGGTTATTGGATAATCACAGGTCAGGTTTGCTTTTATTTCTTCCATCGTGAACTCCCCCGCCAATCCTCTGATGACTCCTTCCACGTGTGTATAATTTTTCGGTATGAAGCAAGTGTACCCTTTTTCCATTAGTGTTATGTGTACTGGATTGTCTTTTCTCACGCATTTGTTCGCTTTATCATACGAATCGAATTCCACTCTCGCTAGTTTATTGCTAACTTCGGTTATGTTTATTATTTTCACTTGGTTTTGTATAAACACTCTTGACAGAATCACACACAGCATATTTTTTGGTGTTCTAGCCTTTACTAACACGTAGAATGGTCCTTTATCGTTATTTAGGTACTTATTTTCTGGTCTAGTTGGCTGATCTTTTGTTTCGTTGTTAATATTTTTACCCTCATCCATTTTCTCGATCTTATTATTTTCGCTTTTTCCTGTTTTAATATTGTTATGTCTAGCCATTTTACTTTCCGTTTCACCGTCACTGTTATTATTAATTAATTTTCTTTTTTGTTTTATTTCCTTTTCTTCATATCCCATGAAATCTGCATCTGATGTTCTTCTTTCATTTATTAAATTGTTTGGTCGGCTTGGGCCGCCATTTTGATTTTCTGTTTTATTTTCTATTTTTGGTTTTTTGATTTTCTTCACAAACTTTTTTATTTTATTGTCTCTTTTTATTTTTGGAATTTTATTTCCTTTTTTTTTTTTGAATTTTCTGATTTTTCACCACTTTTCACTTTCCCACTCACTGCTTAAAAAACTCCTTTTTTCACAATATACGTGTTTCCACTTATACGGTCACAAGGCGAATGGAAGCTTTGTTATTTGTCTACAAGTTTTGCGCCTGTCAAATAATTCTGCTGTGCTGTCAGTACTGCCAAGCCTCTTGTGTTTTTCCCCTTTTTATATATTGTTCGTGTGACGATTATTCCTATGCCGAGTTTATGTACATCTTCAGAACCTTTGAAACACGTAAAAATGTTGGAATTTTTGAATTTTCTAGTTTGAAAAAAAAAAAAAAAAAAAAAAATTAAATTTTTTTTCTTATTTTGACAGAAATTAAATTTAATTTTGTTATTCCATATCATAATATCTTGTTAATAAATTTTCTGTCAAAAAAATGCTGGTGTACAAGTTCTTAAGCAATCAAAAAACTCGGTACAAAATCTTACGAATGTGTGATGATATGATATGAAATACAATTCAAATAGATATCTCTGTTGTTCGTTTACGGTAAGAATGTCAAAATAATAAATGTATGTATTGTCGATTGTAAAAGTAGAGAAAGCTCCTCTCGAGGAAAAAAGTTGAAATAATGCACCTGATAAAATGACATTTGTCACAAATGCGCCGAAAGAAAATTTAGCAATGCGGTAATTAAAAATTGTTTTTAAGTCCAAAATTGAAATTATTTACTATTTAGCACAATCGAAAAGAGACCATAGTAAATTTATAGTAAAATTTGTTTTTGATATGTTGGTAAAAAATCTACTAAAATTACCTTGCCCATACAAAACGTTAAAATATATAAAATCCAATATCGAAAAAATTCGAACACGCATTTTCATGGATAATAAATCGCTTGCCATTTAAAACATATTTTTTGTATTTAATTCGATATAAAGTTAATTTTTCGTCACATAAATCCGGTCATTAAGATTAAAAATGCCAAAATAATAAAAACAACGACATAAAAATTTACTATAAATTTACTAACCATGTTCGGAAAAAGATTGACAAATTGTATCTTCGAATTTTACTACAAATTTACTTTGGTCTTTTTCAGTGCTGAGATGTTCTAACATCACTTTCGATTCGTTTTCGATAGTATTTTGTCTTCTGTAACAAGAACAAAATTGTACGCTATTTTCTTCTTTCATCACAATTTTTCTAATACCACTGACAGACTAGGGATTAGCTAAGCGCGATTAGTGAAACGAGATTAGCTAATCCACCACAAATCCATATGAGTTGACACACTAGGGATTAGTTTCTTGCAGAGAAATAAAATATTATTATGGTGATTCGCTGAAATATAGCTGGTAAATCAGTTGGCCTCATTTTTTAATTCAATATTTCTAAGATTTATACATTAAAACACATTAGATTTTCTATTTCCTCAAAATTTATTCAGCACAAATTTTTTAAGATGTCATTGATTTTATAACTTCTATCGTAAATTCACGCCACTTGCATTTTCAGCAATGTTTAAATAATTATTTCACATTGTAGTGCCACTTGTACCATCTCTAAACCCAATACAACGAGATAAGCTCGAAAATTTTCAAGGATTAGTGCACTAATCTCGATTAGTGACTAATCCTCAAATAAAACGAGATTAGCTAATCTTCAACTTGACACACTACAGCTAATCTCGAAAAAATCACTAATCGCGCTTAGCTAATCCCTAGTCTGTCAAGGGTATAATGCGATCTCAGCCTTCTGTATACTTTTCCTTTTCTTCACATCGATAAAATATCGCAAACAAAATTTTTTGTGATAAAGAGTGATGAATGAAAGTAGAAATAGAATGCGTTTTATGCGAGCATGCTGAGATCGCAATAGAAAAAGCTTAATTCAAAAGTCGAAATAGTATACAATTTTATTCTTGAAAAGAGAGACATGAATACTATCGAACATCGAAAAAAGTGATGTTAGAACATCTCAGCACAGATTGCTATTAGCATGTTCAGTGCTGAGATGTTCTAACATCACTTTTTTCGATGTTCGATAGTATTCATGTCTCTCTTTTCAAGAATAAAATTGTATACTATTTCGACTTTTGAATTAAGCTTTTTCTATTGCGATCTCAGCATGCTCGCATAAAACGCATTCTATTTCTACTTTCATTCATCACTCTTTAGCACAAAAAATTTTGTTTGCGATATTTTATCGATGTGAAGAAAAGGAAAAGTATACAGAAGGCTGAGATCGCATTAGAAAAATTGTGATGAAAGAAGAAAATAGCGTACAATTTTGTTCTTGTTACAGGAGACAAAATACTATCGAAAACGAATCGAAAGTGATGTTAGAACATCTCAGCACTGGTAAATAAAAATTGTGTTGACAGCTCAAAATTGGAATTGTTTACAACAATTTTAAACGTCAAATTATCAGGTAGCTCAGTTTAAAATTTCCCACTAGGTGGAATCCGTGATGCTCCAATCGTCAATAGAAAATTATTAAAATAAGAAAATTAAAGCGGCTTAAAATTAAAAATAGGACGATGTAGAACTGGCTACAAAGTCCGAGTTCGGCCAACTTAAATTTGGTTGGTTGAGTCAGTTTGTATATTGAGTTAAACATGTAAACTAATTTAGTTGAACACGTTAGTTGATGTTTTCATACTGTTAAGAGGCAAAAGGTTTTATACATTTTCGAAGTGATAATATTTAGGCCCGATTGTATGAACGCGGATAGACGATATAACCTCGGATTTATAGTCGTTTGCATTGTATGAACAACCCAGCAATTTTTTTGTCTTTGGTATGTTACCATTCCTTTTATTTCCCACCGATAGGAGCGCTTTAAATTACATTACGTTTGTGTCTCTAGTAACATACTGAAGACAACCGCAAGACATGTTGCCTAAGAAATTTGTCTCTTTTTAACCAGTGTAATTTCATATTATTTTCTCTATCCCAGACAAGCACAAGACTTGTTACCAAAGACAAAAAATTTGCTGGGTAGTGTACAAAATGGTGAAGCTACATAGTAAATTGTTGTGTGGCTAACTTCATCATGTCAAAAATACGGGAGGAAAAAAAATCGTTTAGTCCACGTAATGTCGTATATATATATACTCTATAATATATGGTTATATCCTCTGTTTCTATCTTCTCTTTTCGGTGGATAGAACAGAGGATACAAAATGTTGTTGTTGTTTTTTTTTTGACATTTTAAAATGTTAACAGTTTGTTATCGTGTTATAGTGACGATAACATTGATTAATTAATAATTATACTTAAGAGATAAGATGGAGTCAAATAATAATCCACCGATTAAACGTATGAAAAAGGAAAAATATGAAAATTTATTTTCAATTACATAAACGTCAAAGAAAAAAGTATTACCATTCAAATAAAAACTGCTCTAAAACTGCAATAAAACAGAGGATAGAAAAATATTTTAAATTGTTCATACAATAGGAAAAAAATAAAATTCTCGGATAAAGATATATCTGTACTCTCGGATTTTATTTTTTCTATCCTCGTTCATACAATCGGGCCAAAATGTCATAAAAATCAGACCATTTTTTATTCGTTAGGGTGAAGGAAAATTCTATTTGGACGGATAAAATAATTTCTCTGTGATTTAGTGATGTGAATATACTCCTAACAATTTACTACATAATTATAAAGACAAATTACAGTTTAAGGCAAAATTTCCAAAATGTCTACTTAAATTAAACGAAACGGTTTATTTTAAAGTATATTATTGTCTCATGACGTTATTTTGAATATTGTTTCAACATTTCAACCTGGTATTGATATCTGGAAAATTAATATTGTTTTTCATAAATAAATAAAAACTATAGTTCTTAATATTAAATTCAGTGCATTTACAAAATATTCCCTCAACAAGAAATTTAAAAAATTATATTTTTAAAAGCAAAACAAAAAAATAAACAAAAATAATTCGGCCCTTCGACCCATTCGGCCCTTCGACATTCGGCCCTTCGACCCATTCGGCCCTTCGACATTCGGCCCTTCGACCAATTCGGCCCTTCGACATTCGGCCCTTTGATATCTGTAGTGTTCCATTGGAAACAATTTGCTACTTGCAAGTACTTGTGAGTAGATGTCCAATGGAACGCAAATTTTCGTGATAGTAGTAAAACATAACCTCAATTTAAATAAAATTGGTAGATTTTGATAAAAAACACGTTGCTCCATAATAATAATTAATAATAATAAGTAATAAAACATTAAACAACAAAATAATTAAAATATTTTTGCTATTTAAAAATTGCCGTGACGTATCACAAACATAAACAAAATTTTTTTTTTTAACCCTAATCCAACCAGCATATTTTTGTTTTCAGTAAATTCAAATTTTAATCAAATAACTTAATAAATTTTTGCAAAGAATGCCAAGTCCGTTGTATGCAAATGATTCAAAATAAAATACATACAAGTTTATAACTAAATTAACATTATTTCGAAAATCAACGCATTTATCAAATGAGCCAATAGGCACACCTTGGTTGATTAGGGTTAAAAGAAATGACATTCCCCGCAAGCAAAATGGGTATAGAGTCATCTATTAGAATTTTGTAAACTGAAATTCATCTGCCGTAAATTTTGTGCGTAACTACTTCTCAACTACACCATCGTTTGAGCATGAGTAGTTGCGAGTAGATACAAGTACTTGTGAGTAGTTTACTCAGGCCAATGGAACACAGCAATCATTCCAAAGTTTCAGTCAGATCACTTTAAGTCATTTACACCTACTCTCCACCTGCTATTAACATCCCGTTATACCATTAAAATTCGAACAGTTGGTAGTGGAGACACGAAATTGCAACGACCTGCCAGATGTCATACAATCATTTGCTGCCAAGAAGGCATTTATAAGTGCGTTTTTTTATTCGCTATCTGGAGCTGCTATCGAGAGCCGTCATCTGAAAATAGCTCCGGATAGCGGCTCCATATAAATAGATAGAGCTAAATATTTTTTATTTCACGTTTTCATTTATGAATTGAATAAAAATTGTATTTTGACGTTAAATAAATGTAATTTACCAATAAATAGCACGTCAAATTTAAATTTGGATGAAGAAAATTGACTGCTCTGCATAGCAGCTATTGGGAGCGAATAAAAAAACGCAGCTTATTATTATTATTATTACTTGAGGGCCATGTGGGCGTTCAAGCCACCCCGCACTGCGACCTAAAAGATCTTTTGTGCATGGACAAATATTCAGGCTCTTAATGAACCTGACAAGTGACAATACTGCCGGCCGATATATGATGCATACTATCCGGGCTCATTACTCTCCCTCCTAGATGTTGTAACCTTTTGCAGAAAATGGCTGGGCAATGGCATAGAATATGTTCCGCTGATTCCGCTTCCAGGTCGCAGAGCGGCATCTATCTGCCGAACTTGGGCCCATTTTCTTAAGGTGATACCTTAAGGGGATGTGACCTGTGAGGAAGCCAGTAAGCATCAACTCAGGTTTCCTAAGTACAAGACATTCCTTGGCCCTGGCTGACGAAGGTGAAATGAATTCCTTCGCCTGTCGCAAACCTGGAATTCTGCGCCAGTAAAAGGACTTGTCCCCCAGCGTTTAATCGCTGCACTAAGCTGGCCCTTAGTGACGCCGCAGAAGGGCTCTGGTCCAATGAATGGAGAGGCAGGCCATCAGCTGCCTCATTTTCCACAATTAGAGTGTGAACTGCCACCCAAACAAGTGTTACCTTATTTGAGCTTGCCAGCAACTTAATAACCTTCAGACAATCCCATACCAGCCTTAACTCAATGGTAAAAGGCCTAAGAGCCTTTAAGGCCGATTGGCTGTCTGATACAATATAAACCTTTGCGTCGTTTAGGCCTTTAGATATGCCTATCCTAGCACAAAGTTCTATAGCATGCATTTCTGCTTGAAAAACGGTAGCATTGGTACCCAAGGACTTCGAGAGTGATGTTCCACTCCCGTGTATTCCTACCCCCGCCCCATCTTCCGTTTTTGATCCATCTGTAAACCACACCATTGACCCTTGCTCAAATGATCCACAACTCCCGGTTCGGTAATCTAACACAAAATGGTTTGTAGAAACCCAGTTTGGCTAGCATACAGTCGGAAGGCATTCCTATAGCGGGGTCTATCTGAAACTCCTTGAGGATTTCCAGATGGCCCACCATATTGCCTGGTTTGATGTTACCTTCCGCCTGCATCTTAAGGGCCATAGTAGCAGCATCCTTTTTACATGCAGATGCAATTGAGTTAGTCCTAGCAGTGTCTCCATTGCTGCGGTTGGACATATTTTCATTGAGCCCGAACCCCAATGCAGGTCATACGCTAAACCTTATTCAATAAAGTTTGCGCTGTCCTTTGTTCAGTTTTAGGTCACCACATTAGCGATGCGTAGGTGACCATAGGCCTAATGATAGTTAGAAATGACCAGTAGATCATTTTGGGTTGTAGTCCCCAAGTACGTCCATAGAGTCTCTGACAGGCCCAAAAAGATTTTGTGATGGCTCTATTTTGAATTTTTTGTAAATGTTGTTCCCAGTTCAGTTTATTACCGTTTAACGAGGGAGCTATAAGCTAGAGCTTTCTCCTCCCCGTAAAAGGGACAATGACAGTTTTATTTGGATTGACACTGAGTCCTCCCTGGTCACACCACTGCCATATTAAATTGAGTGCATTTTGCATGAGATTAGAGACGATCCCATCAAACTTGCCTCTAATCATGATAGCCACGTCATCCGCATAGCCCTGGACATCAAACCCATGGCTACTCAGGAGGACTAGTAGTCTATCAATAACCAATGACCATAAAAGATGAGACAGTACGCCTCTTTGGGGACAGCTCTTTACGGCCCTGATGGTTACTGACTCACATAATCTGGCTGTAATATCGCAATATTTTAGCATAGAGCGAATCCACCTAGTTATAGAAGGCGGAACTCCCTTCTCCATAGCTGCTATCTCTATTAAACCATAGGAGGTATTATCAAAAGCTCCCTCAATGTCCACAAAGGCACACAGGGCAATTTCCTTAAAATCCACCGTTATTTACAAGGATTTCATTTCTTATTTGATGATTCAGGATTTTTTCCATCGTCTTCAATAGAAACGATGTGAGGCTAATAGGCCGGTAAGCTTTGGGCTGGGTGTCCAGACGACCCCTTCCCTTTGGTATAAAGACCACATTTACTTTCCTCCATAGTTTCGGAATATAGTTAAAAGCATAACTTGCCCGAAACAACTGGACCAAGCTGGGGAGTATTTCCTCAATACCTTTTTGAAGTAAAGCTGGAAATATACCATCCCCTCCAGCAGATTTGAACGGTTTGAAAGAGCCAATGGCCCATCTCACCTTGCTGGGTGTGAACACTTTTCCAGAGAGGCTCCAGATCCTACTGTGGGGTGAATAGGCTACCTCACTTGAAGGGTCATGCGGGTCCTCCTGGGCACCTACCACTGTTGAGTCCGGAAAGTGGGTACCTAATAGTAGCTCCAAGGTTTCCTTCCGGTTTTCAGTGAACCTCCCGTTTTGCTTCTGAAGAAGCCCTAAACCATTTGAGTGATCCCTAGAAAGGACTTTCTGGAGACGAGCTGCAGAGGGTAATTCATTGATTCCCTCACAGAAGTTTCTCCAGGTAGCCCTTTTGGATCTTCTTAATTCCAGATTATATTCCGTTGAAGCCATCCTATACTCGCCCCATTCCTCGGTGCGTTTAGCCTTATTGAATAACCTTCTCGATTTTTCCTCAGCTTAATCAGCGCCCTGTTCCACCAAGGGACCAACTTAATGGACTCTCTTCGCTTAACCGGGCAGCTGTTTTCGTAAGCCAAGTGTATAGATTTATGCAGCTGGTTTGAACAGAATTCCAAGCCCTCTGGAGACTCTATGTTCCCTATAACCGAGGGCATTCCTGATTCAAGTGAAACTCTATAAGAGTTCCAATCGGTCAGTTTCGGAATTCTAATCTCCTGCCGCTGCATGGTCTCGGCCGCCAAATCGAATCTAATGTGCAAGTGATCCGATAAGGAGGCCTCTTCAGACACATACCAGTTTTTAACTAAATGGTTAAAATGCGGGTCAAATTTAGGACCTCCTCCTAATCGCATTTATAAAAGTAGGTTTCCTTCCCCTATTGACAATATTTACATTATTTGTTATTAAATACTCAAAAAGGTACTCACCCCTATTATTGATGTTTGCGCTGGCAATGAGCTATGAGCCGCCTAACTTCGAGCGAAGGTGTCATCTCTGAGTCTCCAGGAAAGTATATATGCGGAGGCCATTATAACCTCCTGTTTTCCTCTTTCCCCCAGAACCTCCACCATTACCGCAACTAAGTCCCTGGAGATGAACTCTGAAATGGGAATAAAATTAATTTGCGAGCTGGCCAAAATGGCCGCTCTTGGACTCTCAGTTCCGTTATGATAAATCAACTTACCCACTTGCTTTTTTTTTTTTTTTTTTTTTTTTTTTTTTTTTTTCGCTGGCGCTACATCCCATGGAGGGATTTGGCCGCTTCATTTTTTTTTTTTTTTGAAGTTTCGTAATCATTTTTACAACGGATAATGAGTGATTAGTTCATTGATCCTTACATTAAACCAGCCGTGATTTTTTCATCACCCGCCGGGAATCGAACCCGGGACCTCCGGAGCTTAAAGCAAGGCCCACTTGCTTTGGTATACCTTTAATTTGGTTACCTATTGCCCATGGCTACTGTATTAGAGCCATGCCAATTTTCTGGCAGATAAACCTACGACAAAGGACGTCCGAAGACGCCTTTGCATGATGCAGATTTATCTGTAGGCAGGTTATGTGTGTCTTCATCCAAGCGACGTCTGCTGAAGGCCTGGATTAGCCTCCTTACTCGCACCGCCAATGCTCTCTATCTTGCTACTGTTGTCCATAGCTAACTGAGAGCCACCAGGCCTCACCAGTGGCTTGCGCGGGGCGACCCCTCGCGGGACCATTCCCTGTCCAACCGCTGACGCCTTCCTCTCTCTTACCCTCCTTCTCCTCGCCTGCCTCCTGGAAAGGGCCGCCACACCAGTGATTTTAGCCACAGGTGTGGCCACGATAGCCGCCACAGGTGCGGCCACGATAACCGCCACAGGTGCCGCCACGATCGCCTCCACAGGTGCAGCCACGATAGTCTCCACAGGCTTGACCACTTGGGGCCCGCCCGCAGAACCTGGCTTTCCATCACCCCTGGCTCCTCTTGGGGTGCAGTTGGACAATCCCAAACTTAAAATTGACTTTAAAGTCAAATCGTTTGAGCTTCTCGACCGAAGAGTGGTCCATGTGCAAAAGGCTGAAGTGCCTTTCGCCTCTCTACTGACCACTGTCCAGTTGATCGCCTGCATACCCTCGTCTTGGCTTCTGATAAACCCCAGAAGCTTGTCCGTGGGCAGTTCGGCACTGTTTGGGAAGGTACCAAACACGATCCTAACTCGAGGCAGGTTTCCCGCCTCAGCCACAATCAGTTCTGCACCCTCCCTCCCATGGCTTGATAGTGCCTATGGTCTCCCTGAGCTACTGTATAGTGGCCGGGTCGGCGCAGGTCTCTACCAGCCAACCAAGCCGAAGCTGTCTGCCAAGGAACTTAGGTTTAAGCTCCCTGGCCTCCTGCTCCAGCACCTTATCCAACATTTCTCCTGGATAGCTTTAAGCTGCTCTCCAGTGAGGGCAACCTCAGGAAAACCAGAGGGCAAGATCCCAATAATCTCTGACTCCGCAGCCTGCCTGAAGCTAACTCAAGACCGGACCGCAGAACCCGAGGCCACCAGGACATGTTCTTCTCTCCTGGCCTTTTTCTATGCCGGTGAAGTGTCGTCATCAGAGCGGTCTCTCTTCGACGGTTGGGCCGTCGTAGGAGCGCAAGTCTCCTTCCGTGGCCACACCGCCAGAAGCCTTGTCTCTCTATCGGGCGCTTTCCGTGTTCCGCGCTTTCCATGTCCACATTTTCACGTGAGGAGCCGCGGCAGGTTTGTTGATGATGTCAACCTGACACTTCCGCTACTCCCCGACGTCCGCACTTTCCCCCTGTTTCCACAGAGGAGATTCCCCCACCTGCGGGAGCTAAACCTTCATCTCCTGAGGTCTCCATATCGGAATTGAGAACTAAATTCTCAAGCTGCACACGGAGCTCCCCATTCGATGGCCCACCCATCGAAGATTCCATAGTGGAAAGAGGGCCGAAGTCCTCGAAAACCACTGCAGAATTTTCGCTGGTCCGTGACGCTTTAGGAGCGTTACGATCCTTATTTTTTTTATTATTATCAGGCATTTTATTCCCACGAGTATTTGGTAAATGATGGTCACCTGTGGGACACCCAGCTACCACAGGATAGCTAAATAAAACTGGAGGGCGCCTGGTATCCAGAGGCCGCATATTTGGGACTGATTAACCTATCGGGGGGTAGTACGTACACTTGCGAATTGTGGCAAGGTTAACTCTAATACAATCGTACTCATCCCGCCAGCTGCGTAAAACATGACCGGAACAGCTCACGTGATAAGCACCCTACTGGAGGTTACGGAGCTGATCTAATCAACTGATCCCCCCTGCAGGCGCTAAATCGCCGCCAAGAAGGGTTAGAATTAGAATTAGTGTTGTAGGGCCATGTGGGCGTTTAGCCACCACACAATGCGACCTAAAAGATCTTTTGTGCTCCAAGCCCTGCTTAATCATCCGCCCAGTCAATATTCCATCCAAATCACCTTGATTGTATGTTTCTTGGCTGTATTCAAAAACATGGCTACCAGTTTCGAATGGAACTTTTCTAATTTGTAGTTAGAATCTACTAGAGTTTTGTTACCTGTGACGTGAAGGGTTTTTCCAAAAAAAAATTTTGTCACAAAAAAAAAAAAATTTTTTTTAAGATATTTTAAATCCATATGTACTTAAAAATGCGACAGCCAAAAAAGAATCATTAAAATACGTATGCCGATTTTTTTGCAACAATTGACTACTTATGCTGCTATTGCAAAGGCCTATTTACGCTGAAAGTGAATTTAACTTGCAATTAGTTTATTTTATTTATATTCTCCTCTGCCGTAATATTTAGGAGTGTAGATTTTTTGGAAGATATATTAGTAGGGGTATATTAAAACCAGGGCTGCGGAGTCGGTAAAATAATTCTTCGACTCCGACTCCGATGTATAAAAATTGACCATCCGACTCCGACTCCAACTCCAACTTGTACATGTAATCAAAATATTATAAAATTCAACTATACTGCTCGTATTCAAATTCTACCAACATTTGGAGTATTACATAATTTAAACATAACAAGAAATAAAAATCAAAGTAAAGAATAATTAAAGAAATAAAAGAGAAAGAAAAATGTCTACAATTTAAATTAATTACAAACTTGTTTTTAAAATTAGTATGGCCTCAAGAATATTAAGATTCATACTTCTGTGGATTTTTTCCACTTTCTCCAAGCCATCAAAAAAATAAATTCTGAATTCTTGTAATCCTAAGTCGTTTCGATTTCTCATGGTCTTCTAAAAATTTTTAGAATTCATGTTTTTTCTTCTACTTCTTCAACAGGGTTTTCTTGGTGGTTAGTAGATGAAGATTACGGCTTCTGACACGAAGACTGTGAGCTTTCCGGTAATATTAAAAAATTATTTTAAACCATTGCCAAATTACATAGCGCCGGTTTGCTCTCTTTTGTCGATCATCACTTAATAATACTCTAACCTTGGGTCGACATAAATTTTCGTAATAAATTCGACATAAATTTTCGTAATAAATATCTCGTTATCAAGCAGAACAATTTTTCGATATGTTAACGATGATTTTGTGTGGCGAGGATTTTTAAGGTTTTTCCTAAGTGAAACATTACGCTACGCCATCCTATATAAAATTGACCTGGGGTTAAATATACTGAATGGAGTATTTTTCTAACTAAGGGTAAGGTGCATTTTAGGAGAGAAAGAAAATATGAAATGCGGAGTCGGAGTCGGCCAGTATTTTTCCGACTCCAACTCCGCTAAAATAGTCCGACTCCGACTCCAACTCCGCAGCCCTGATTAAAACTGTTTGAGCCTTGCCTTGGCGTAAGAACAACGAATAATGGAATTTAAAATCCTTACCTATTTGGAATTAATCCCTTGTGCAAAACATCTATTTCAGTTCCTCGATGCGTAGCCACATGAAAATTATGCTTTCTTAACTCGAAGCGAATTTTTTTTAGGTAGCCGCCTTCAAACTTTGTTCCTTTCATTTCAAGCCTCTACTCAAATTAAACAATCGAATATTTTATTTTATATTTCATAATTTTATTTAGGTATTTAAATTTTAAACATTAAAAGTGGTTGCCGTCTGGTTTCAAGAAATACATCGCAATCATTGATTGATGAGCTTCTAGGATTTCAACTGATTTTGGTGGAGCTTTTATGATGACTTTGGCTTGTGAATCACGACATTTCAAGTACAAATTACTATAACTTTGAACAATTTGATAATCAATAGAATACGTAAAACCGGGCCGCAAGCAGATTGATGAACCCAAATTTATTACTAATCCATAAAGATTTGAGTCAAAGTTTCTTTCAAAATTATGAATATTAATATGAATCGGTGTTTGGTTTATTCCATCTAATTCAGAATTTTGGCTTGAAATTGTGATTTTAATACATTTAAAGCTATGATCTGACCAAGAACCGTAGAGCTGAGTGTTACACTTGCCAATAATAAATTCAGTCATGATCAATTCAGAACGAACCAAAAGCTTTGTTCGAAACGATTTTGTTATATAGAACGATTTTGTTGTATCGACCGATTTTGTTACAGTGACCCTTTCTTCTCCTAAGGCTCGAAAACTCGTACGAGGCGTACATCTCCATATTACTTCATAATCTGCTCCGTAAATTTTATAGCCACCAATATTTGCAATATCACTATCAGTTAATAAAGCTGGACAACTAGCTCGAATATCCAGCAGCTCATCATTTGATAGAGTTGGAAAACGTATTAAACGAATCAATTTATTAAATTTTTGACGACAGTCGGTAAATTGTATTCCATTTTGACTGCAATGTTGCTTCATCCAACGGAAGAAAGCTTTGATTATTTCTATTTCGGATACGAAAGTTTCATCAAATTTTACAATTTGTTCAAGAATTTCTTGACGGATGTTTATAAATGCATTTGAAGCCAGTATCTCTTTTAAATTTTTATTAGTACCTAAAATGCTAAACGCACCAAATACAGTAATTTGGTCATTTGCAAAATCACAAAGGTTTGCCAATTTTAAAAAATCATAATTAAATGAATTTTGCATATAATTGACTAAATTTATTATTTTATATTCTATCGCCAATTTCATTAATTCAAAACAATTTTGGTCACTGATATCGCAGTTATCAGTGTAAATAAATCGTATGAATTGGTAAAAAGTGTTATATCCATAATCACTAATCGGAATTTCTTTCTTTTCACCCATAGTTTTCTCCAACTGCTGTTGAAAAACACTGCTCCGCTTCATCAACTCTAATGAGTGAGCATAAATCGTTTTGCCATCGACGATAAACGTGATGTCAGATATTAAATTTATATTGAACAATTCGAGCAGTATTTCTTTCATTCCGTCAGGTACGTGGCTATTTTCAAATTCAATCTTTTTATATTTTTGCACAACATTGACTAATCCGGATACTTTGTACTCTTTTGCTAAATTCAACAATGTATCGCAATTTTCTTCATTTAGAAAATCTTCGCAAATGTTATCGGTGTAAATGTACCGTATGAACTGATAGAATACATCGTAACCATAATCCGTAATCGGAATTAGTTTTTTTTCACCGCGCGTTGGCTCTAATTGCTTTAAGAAAATTATACTTCGCTTCATCAACTCTAAGGAGTGAGCATAAATTTGTTTGTTGTCAACGATAAATGTAACATCCGATAAGAATTGTACATTAAAAAGATGCTGAGATATTTGCTCCATTGCAAATGGCACCTTGTTGATTACAAATTCCATTTCTGAAGAAATTTAATTTACAATTAGGACCTTAACAATTAAATTTGAATAAATGAGTTACCTGAATTTTATTTGATATCTGGATTTGGCTAAACTTTAAACAACTTTTGCGCCTGCGATAATGCTAATATGTATGTATTACATTCAAGTGCCAAATAAATTCATTAGTGTTTTCCCCCTTTTTATATGTAAGTACTTTTGTGTGACGATTATTCCTATGCCGAGTTTATATACAGTGTACATCTTCAGCACAGTACAATCTTCAGCACGTTTGATTTGAACTAGAAATTCGCCAGCAAAAAAATGTTAGAATTTTTTAATTTTCTAGTTTGTACTAACGTGTACCAACGTTACAAATTAAAACAACACAATTTCTGAGTACTTTGTTTTTTTTTGACAGAAAATAAATTTAATTTTGTTTTAATTAGCATGTTCGGAAAAAGACCAAAGTAAATTTGTAGTAAAATTCGAAGATAAAATTTGTCAATCTTCTTCCGAACATGGGTAGTAAATTTTTAGTAAATTTTTATGTTGTTGTTTTTATTATTTTGACATTTTTGATCTTTAAGCCGGATTTATGTGACGAAAAATTAACTTTATATCGAATTAAATACAAAAAAATATGTTTTATACCGGTTTCACACCGTAGGTAGTATAATAGCAAAATAGTATAATACTATTTTACTATCTACCATAGTCGATTTCACACCGTATAAAATATTAATAAAAAAACGAAAATTAAAAACAAATAATGACTAAAGTATAATTACGCAATATACAAAAATGTTCCTAGACTAATTTATTAAAAATACACTGTCATAAATTTTCCTTTTACAATAAAAAAAATAAAATATAATAGCTATTAAAATTTGATAGCTATCAAATCGAAATATTATATTTTATTTTTGCTATTATACTATCAAAACATCAGTTTCACACCGGATAGCAAAATAGTATTATACTATTTTGCTATTATACTATCTACGGTGTGAAATCGGTATTAAATGACGAGTGATTTATTATCCATGAAAATGCGTGTTCGAATTTTTTCGATATTGAATTTTATATATTTTAACTATTTGTATGGGCAAGGTAAATTTTTTACCAACATAACAAAAATAAATTTTACTAAAAATTTACTATGGTCTCTTTTCGAATGTGCTAAATAAGGTACAAATTATATCATATCTTGTCAAACAAAAGTAATTATTAATCAATTTTCTGTCAAAAAAAGCAAAATGGACAAACAATTGACGATTGGAAATACAGAGAAAGCACTACCTATCGGAGAAAAATAAAACAGTAACTACAATACAAAATTAACATCAGCGCTTGCAAAACGACTAAAATATGGCATAGCGGATTTTTTTTGCAGCGAAACTACAATAAATAATTTGTCTAAAATCACGTCTCCAATCGTCAATTATAATTTTGTACTGTTGGTACAAGTTCTTAAGAATTCAGTATAAATTCGTAAAAACTCAGTACAAAATCGAATGCGTGTGGTATGAAACGCAACATAAGTAGATGTCTCTGTCGTGTGTTTAAGAATGTGAAAATAATAAATATTTACATACATATATGGAAAATCGAGGGCTTGCTTATTAAATAAAAAACAAATTTAAATTAATTGAGAATTTAAAAATTGTGCACGGATACAAAAACTAAATATGTATAAAGTACATGTATAAATCTATGTACGATTTTTGCCAGACAGACAGATTAGTAGGGGTTAGCTAAGCACGATTAGTGATTTTTTTTCGAGATTAGCTGTAGTGTGTCAAGTTGAATATTAGCTAATCTCGTTTGATTAATCGAGATTAGTGCCTTTGAAAATTTTGAAGTTTATCTCGTTGTATTGGGTTTTAACATTGCTGAAAGTACAAGCGGCGTGAGTTTATGATAGAAAGTTATTTCAGTGACATCTTATACCTTTGACAAACTAGAGATTAGCTAAGCGCGATTAGTGAAACGAGATTATCTAGTCCACCACAAATCCATTTGCGTTGACAGAGGGATTAGTTTCTTAGACAGAAGTAAAATACTGTTATGGTGGATCGCTGAAATGTGGCTAGTAAATCAGCTTGAATAATTTTTTAATTCAATATTTCTAATACCCTTGACAGACTAGGAATTAGCTAAGCGCGATTAGTGATTTTTTCGAGATTAGCTGTAGTGTGTCAAGTTGAAGATTAGCTAATCTCGTTTTATTTGAGGATTAGTCACTAATCGAGATTAGTGCACTAATACCATTGACAGACTAGGGATTAGCTAAGCGCGATTAGTGATTTTTTCGAGATTAGCTGTAGTGTGTCAAGTTGAAGATTAGCTAATCTCGTTTTATTTGAGGATTAGTCACTAATCGAGATTAGTGCACTAATCCTTGAAAATTTTCGAGCTTATCTCGTTGTATTAGGTTTAGTGTTGGTACAAGTAGCACTACAATGTGAAATAATTATTTAAACATTGCTGAAAATGCAAGTGGCGTGAATTTACGTTAGAAGTTATAAAATCAATGACATCTTAAAAAATTTGTGCTGAATAAATTTCGAGGAAAAAGAAAATCTAGTGCGTTTTAATGCATAAATCTTAGAAATATTGAATTAAAAAATGAGTCCAGCTGATTTACTAGCTATATTTCAGCGAATCACCGTAATAATATTTTATTTCCCTGCTAGAAACTAATCCCTAGTCTGTCAACGCATATGGATTTGTGGTGGATTAGGTAATCTCGTTTCACTAATCGCGCTTAGCTAATCCCTAGTCTGTCAGTGGTATAATCCTTGAAAATTTTCGAGTTTATCTCGTTGTATTGGGTTTAGTGATGGTACAGTGGCACTACAATGTGAAATAATTATTTAAACATAGCTGAAAATGCAAGTGGCGTGAATTTACGATAGAAGTTATAAAATCAATGACATCTTAAAAAATTTGTGCTGAATAAATTTTGAGGAAAAAGAAAATCTAGTGTGTTTTAATGTATAAATCTTAGAAATATTGAATTAAAAAATGAGTTCAGCTGATTTACTAGCTATATTTCAGCGAATCACCATAAAAATATTTTATTTCTCTGCAAGAAACTAATCCCTAGTGTGTCAACTCATATGGATTTGTGGTGGATTAGCTAATCTCGTTTCACTAATCGCGCTTAGCTAATCCCTAGTCTGTCAGTGGTATAATACCACTGACAGACTAGGGATTAGCTAAGCGCGATTAGTGAAACGAGATTAGCTAGTCCACCACAAATCCATATGCGTTGACAGACTAGGGATTAGATTCTTGCAGAGAAATAAAATATTATGGTGATTCGCTGAAATATAGCTAGTAAATCAGCTGGACTCATTTTTTAATTCAATATTTCTAAGATTTATACATTAAAACGGCTCCGGGAATTTCAGTCAAAAACATTTCAGTCAAAAACAAAAAGGAATTTCAGTCAAAAATTAAAAGGCAACTCAGTCAAAATAATTTTAGACTGAAATGTCTTTTCAGAAGGAGGTTCAATCAAAAAACTAAAAAGGCATTCAAGTCAAAACTATTTTGACTAGAATTCCTTTCGCATTTATGACCGGAATACCTTTTGAGAAGGTGATGCAGTCAAATAATTAAAAAGGAATTCCAGGCAAAATTGTTATCCGGGAATTCAGCCAAAAACTATTCAGTCAAAAAACAAAAGGCATTTCAGTCATAAAATTTCCCATACAAATATTATGACTAAAACTCCTTTTAAAAAGGAACTTCAGTCCAAAAAAAAGGTATTTCGGTCAGAAAACAGTTTGACTGAAATACCCTTTGTGTTTTTGGACTGAACGACGTTCTTGAAAAGAATTTTAGTCACAAATTTTTGGACTGGAATACCTTTTGTTTGGTTAGTTTTTTTGACTGAAATGCCTTCGTAGCCCTATATGTTGGCTCCGGCGCTCCAGTCAAAAGTATTTCAGTCAAAAACGGAAAGGAGTTTCAGCAGAGCCTTCTAGAGTATAGAGCCATAATCATTATGACGTATTTTTTTGAAGCTTTTTTAGTGGTATAACTTTTCACTGATTTCCATAGGAATCCATAGTAAAAATGGTGTTTTTTAGCTTCAAGTTTTCATTAAAAAAACCAAAAATGTTACAAAATTTGTATACAAAAGTGTTCTACATATATTTAGCAACAATATACAGGAAGGGTTTATTGGTATTAAGTAAATATTAATTGCAGAAATATTAAAATTAAATTATTTCTAAAATATATTTTTCGGACTTTCATTTTGAAAAATACATCAAAGTTGGCTCTGACGAATTAAAATAATACTTGCTACATTTATCTTTAGTTTTACTAGTGTACGTTAGATGTCTCAGATTTATACAGAAAAATACGAAAAAAATTGTTTAATTACAAAATTATGACACGTTCTTAATATTTTGAGAATTTGTTTTGCTTTTCCTACAATTTTTGAACTTAAATTTCCCCAAGTGGCGATTTTTGGTACGGTTTTTCAAAATGTTTACTGCCCACTGCCATCTATGTATATTGGATAAATGCACACGATTTGTAGTAAGCTTTTCTTTTTAATTTGACCAGAATGCTGTTGTTATGAACTTTTTTTTATATTTTGGTTTAAATAAATCAATTATTACAAGAAAATGAAAACGATTTACTTAAACGAGATTTATATATGTTGAAATTCAAACATTTATGAAAATATTTCAGAAATCATAATTAAGAATTTGCAACGTTTTCATTTACAAATTTGTCTTCGGAAAAAAAGTGATTTCCCATATGTTTTATGCGTTTTACTATGAAAATTTTGATTTTTTCCTCGTTTCTAATTCCCTTATAAAAGCTTCGTTTTTTAGATTATGGCTTGTATAATCAAGGTTGCTTTGGTTTCAGTCAAAAATTAAAAGGCAACTCAGTCAAAATAATTTTAGACTGAAATGCCTTTTCAGAAGGAAGTTCAATCAAAAAACTAAAAAGGCATTCAAGTCAAACTTTTTTGACTGAAATTCCTTTTGCATTTGTGCGACTGAAATACCTTTTGAGAAGGTATTTCAGTCAAACAATTAAAAAGGAATTCCAGACAAAATTGTTCTTGGGGAATATAGTCAAAAATAATTCAGTCAAAAAACGAAAGGAGTTTCAGTCATAAAATTTCCCATACAAATATTATTTCTAAAACTTCTTTTATAAAGGAACTTTAATCGAAAAAAAGGTATTTCGGTCAGAAAACAGTTTGACTGAAATGCCCTTTGTGCATTTGGACTGAATTGACGATTGGAGCATCACGGATTCCACCTAGTGGAAAATTTTTAAACTGAGGTACCTGATAATTTGACGTTCGAAATTATTGTAAACAATTCCAATTTTGAACTGTAAACACAATTTTTACTTACCGGATTGCTAATAATTGTAAATAATTCCAATTTTGGAATATAAAAACAATTTTTAATTACCGCATTGTTAAATTTTCTTTTGTCGCATTTGTGACAAATGTCATTTTATCAGGTGCATCATTTTAACTATTGTCCTCGAGAGGCGCTTTCTCTACTTTTACAATCGTCAATAACCTTTTTGAAAAGTGTTTTAGTCACAAATTTTTGGACTGGAATACCTTTTGTTTGGTTTATTTTATTAGTCGCATCGTAAACAATTGATCGTGGATACAATTGATCGTATGGACAATTGATCGTATGAACTATTGATCGTGGATCAGTTGATCGTGTGGACAATTGATCGTGTGGTCAATTGATCGTATGGACAAATTAATCGTGGATCCTTGGTCAATTCCACGTATTTATATGCAATTACAAAATCTTGCTTAACAAAATAGTGCAATTATTTTCTTTTTAGTATGTGTCATTAATAGATTATATATAATCCGCTCCTAAGTGCGCAGTGCGACATGTTTATTGATACCGGCTCCTACGTCCCTCGAAATTCAAATCTAAAGCCCCTCGGAGGGTTAAGCGGGGGGGACCGCAGCGACGAGAGTTAACGAAGCCGTTAGCCTATACAATTCTAAGTTAAATTAGTCGGAATAGTCGAAAGGCCGAATGTGTCGAAAGGCCGAATGTGTCGAAAAACCAAATAGATCGAAAGGCCGAATGTCGAAAGGTCGATTGTGTCGAAAGGCTGAATGTTAAAGTTGTTTGTATAGAAATTGATTTTAATATTTCATCTTTTTATGAATGAAAATTTTCAAAATTTATATTTTTATGAAAACCAAAATTTATATTTTTATCAAAATTTGTATATAAAAATGTTTAATAGTAAATCACCTTAAATATTAAAATCTTCTTACGTTTTTTTTATCATATACAGTAGAGCGTCGATTATTCGACCTAATTGGGACCGTGGATTGTTCGGATAATCAAACATATAAGTATGTAAAAAAACACATATTTTGTAAGAAATGCGTACACATTTTAATATACGTACAATGTACATATTACAAATTCAGCTACACAAAATAGCCATAAATTTTTTCTCAATGAGATTAGTTCGACTTTTTTGAAGGGAATCGCGTAATCGATTCAAAAGCAGAAGTAGGATAGGGCAGCTATCTTCTAGTTGCTTGAACCATGCCTAGTTTTCGTTTTTAAACAATCTTCGTTATCGTATCCATCTTCATCACCGATAATTATCGCCTCGGACACACGCTATAATTTCATCATCGTTGAAAATTTGAAAACCAGCATCGTTATTGTTGTTTTAGAGAACTTGTGCATCCTCTGTATCACAATCGCAAAATCCTGGGATTTTCTGAAGCATATTATAAGAGAATTTAATTCATTTACGCATGCATGATGAGTTTCTTCGCAGGCTTCTTCGTTTTCCTCACTTGTCCCTGTATTGTTCAACACTTTATTTCACGCCAGTTTAAGGTTATCTTTTGATAAGCTATCCCAGGCATCTAATATCATATCACTGCAGTCTTTTAAATCAATTTGTTTTTAAACGCCACCACACTTTCTTCATTGTCTTTCTTCCACTGGTCCATTGGTTGAAGCAGTGCTGTTACGCTTGGCGGCAAAAAAAATTACATTGAAATTCTTGTGAACCGCATTTAATATTTCTGCTCGCGGATGAGATGGTGCATTATCGAGGATGCGGAGACAAAGTACTCAAACTTTGTTTTTTTCGTCGAAATATTTTTGTACATTTTGGATAAATTCGTTTTTATACCAATCCATAAAAACTTCACAATCCATCCAAGCACTTCTCTTTAAACGGAAGGAAATAAACCAAACGCAGTGTTCGGTTAATTGACGTTTCGGATAATTGACGTTCGGATAATCGACGCTCTACTGTAATTAAAAATTAATTAAGGGTTGGCTACCTTATCTAGAAAAAAAAAATACAGAAACTGAAAATCCCGAAAAAAAAATCCAGAAACAAAAAACTCAGAAAAACAAAAATGCAGAACTAAAATCTAGAAACTTAATTATCAAAGTGCGGACCAAATTATAATTAAAATTTATAAAATGTCTATCAAATTTGAGTTTTCCGTAAATTCTTAATATTTATGATAATAGAAATTAATTCGTCAACCTGTCAGACACAGATCAAAGAAATCGTATCGCTCATATCGCTTCTACTGATAGTCTAAAAATGATGTTGGCCACGTATCACTGTTTTTCAAAAGACTGTTTACAAAAGACTG
The DNA here is from genome assembly GCA_963556165.1 of Tipula helvola. Taxonomy (NCBI): domain Eukaryota; kingdom Metazoa; phylum Arthropoda; class Insecta; order Diptera; family Tipulidae; genus Tipula; species Tipula helvola. The sequence continues at coordinate 372,116,964 of OY744481.1, forward strand.
TTTCTAAAATCTTTTCTCCAAAATGTTGTTTCACAAAATACATAATAATGTTTTTATTATAGATTTTACTTTAAAATAAAATGACATCGACTAATTTAACTTCGAATTGTAGAGGCTAATGGCTTCGGTAACTCTCACCTTCTTTGACCTCCGAGGGGATTTAGATTTGAACTTCGGGGGACGTAGGAGCCGGGATCAGCAAACATGACGCACTGCATGCCGCACTTAGGAGCAGATTATATAGAATTTATTACTAACACCTACTAAAAAGAAAAATAATTGCACTATTTTGTTAAGCAAGATTTTATAATTGCACGATTTTAAAATGCAATATTTTTTTTATCAATCCCAGAAAAACCATTCACTAAATATTCATTATTTCACTATAAAATAATCAAAATAATTATTTCGGAAAACAATTTATACGGTAAGAATTCAAAAAACAAGATTGATTTTTTTTTCTAGGTTTTTTTTCGGAATTTTTTTTCTGGATTTTTTCTTTTCAACTATTCTGGATTTTAAAATTTCTGGATTTTCTTTTTTTTAGGCAAATGTAAGGACCCCATTAATTAATTATAATAATAAAAAAAAAATAAATAAATAAATTAATTTTTTCGACAAAATTTGATCACATTAATACTACATGCACAGGATTTATTAGCACGTATTTTCAATTTATTTAAATTATTTTACATTAAGAAATAAATTCAATGGTTTTAAATATTCATTTCAATCAATTAAGTGAAGGAAACTTTCATGAACATTCGGCCTCTCGACATTCGGCTTTCGACTTTCGCCCTTTTGACCCATTCGGCCTTTCGTCATTCGGCCTTTCGACACATTCGGTTTTTCGACATTCGGCCTTTCGACATCTTTGGCCATTCGACGTTCGGCCTTTCGAGATTCGACCTTCCGACATTCTGCCTTCCGATATTCGGCCTTTCAACATCGAACGATCAGTCACTAAACCAAAAGAAATTCCAGTAAAAAATGTTTTGGCTATTATGCCTTTTTAGTTTTTTGATTGAACTTCCTTCTGAAAAGGCATTTCAGTCTAAAATTATTTTGACTGAGTTGCCTTTTAATTTTTGACTGAAACTCCTTTTTGTTTTTGACTGAAATGCTTTTGACTGGAGCGCCGGAGCTAACATATAGGGCTACGAAGGTATTTCAGTCAAAAAAACTCACCAAACAAAAGGTATTCCAGTCAAAAAATTTGTGACTAAAATTCTTTTTAAGAAGGTCGTTCAGTCCAAAAACACAAAGGGCATTTCAGTCAAACTGTTTTCTGACCGAAATACCTTTTTTTTTGGACTGAAGTTCCTTTTTAAAAGGAGTTTTAGTCATAATATTTGTATGGGAAATTTTATGACTGAAATGCCTTTTGGTTTTTGACTGAAATGTTTTTGACTAGAATTCCCGGAGCCCATTAAAACACACTAGATTTTCTTTTTCCTCGAAATTTATTCAGCACAAATTTTTTAAGATGTCATTGATTTTATAACTTCTATCGTAAATTCACGCCACTTGCATTTTCAGCAATGTTTAAATAATTATTTCACATTGTAGTGCCACTTGTACCATCACTAAACCCAATACAACGAGATAAGCTCGAAAATTTTCAAGGATTAGTGCACTAATCTCGATTAGTCACTAATCCTCAAATAAAACGAGATTAGCTAATCTTCAACTTGACACACTACAGCTAATCTCGAAAAAATCACTAATCGCGCTTAGCTAATCCCTAGTCTGTCAAGGGTATAACGTGGAACAGCATATGTCGATGGATAGATGGCTGATACGTTAATCAGTCCAAAATATGCGGACTCTGGATAACAGACACCCTCTAGATCACTCCCTCCTGAGTGATCTACAGGCGACTTTCCATTCCCAGCAACTCGTAAGAGTAAAAACAAAATGGAAGAAGGAGCAGGGGTAGGAATATGTGGAAGTGGGACTGTGCTCTCGAAGTCTTTGGGTACCAATGCTACCGTCTTTCTAGCGGAAGTGCATGCTACAGTAAACATCTAGGAGGGAGAGGATTGAGCCCAGATAATATGTATCGTGTACGGAATATTGAACTGCCGGAATATTGGCTGGACGGATAATTAAGCAGGGTCAAAGCACAAAAGATCTTTTAGATAGTGATTCAAGATGGCTGAACGCCCTCATGGCCCTTCAACAATAATAATAAAAAACTAAAACATAAATAAAACACAAACAAAACATTTTTTTGTGTGATATGTACAACAGAATGTACACAACATCATCTTCGTTTTGAAATTTGTTTCGAACACATACATATAAAATACTTTTTAAAATGTAAACAAAACTTTATATAGATGTACATTGTACAGTATACATTTGTGACAGATATTTCGTTAAAATAAAAAAATTCGGGGTAGGCTGTGTCTTCTACACGGCCGTAGGTGTTTTCCGTGATAACGTTTATAAGAGGTACGAGAAATGGCACGATGTATGGGTTTGTTAAAATAAATTTCTTTATTATTAGCATCATGAAATGAGAGTACAGTGATTGTTTGCAAACGATTAAGTACTGGGCGATGGTATGAGAAGTACGATATGAAGCGCAGGGTCTCAGCGGAGATGTGCCTGATGAATGTGAATTCCGCAGACTAGTGCCTCCCAAAGTCGCCGAGGCTAGTGTGATGAATACGCAGTCTAGGTCAAATATATTTTATATCAGAGTCCACACTGACATTTGACCTGTCAGATCAGGCATTCCCCCTTTATAGTGCTATCTAGCATTGTAAATCGCCACTTTGTAAATCTAAATTTTAATTAAAATTTATGTGAAAATTAATTATTTTAATTTATAATAAGTTATCTGCCACAGTTTCTTTACGCACAAATTGACACCAGAATTACTCCGGTCAGATAAGTGATTTTCATGGTTGGTTGTAAATCACTGTTTTGTACTTTGTAATTTAAATTAGAATTATTGTGTAGATTAATTATTTTAATATAAAATAAATTATCTGCCACAGTATTATTAAGCACAAATTAATAACCGAATTGCTCCGATCTGATGAGGCATTCTCTTGCTATAGTCCCCTCAATCTCTATAAATCCCTATTTTGTAGTTTGAATTTTTTATTAAAATTTATGTGGAGATTAATTAATTTAATTTAAAATTAATTAGCTACCACTGGTTTTTTACGCAAAAATTGACACCATCGGATCTCCGATCAGATGAGCCGTTCTCTCGCTACACTGGTTGAAGCATTTAAATCGGCCGAAATCAGAGGTTCGCGGCGCGGGTTTCTGTGCCACCCGATGACGTCATTGCGATAATATTATGCGTGACACATAAACCCGAAGGACCAATCTAAGCAATCATATCTTTAAATTAAAGGTAGTGCTTATAGTTGATGAGTAATTGCCCCCGACCAAGGGCTAAATTTCGGGTAAGTTTTCTGAACATGCGGTGTAAAACGTTATCACGTCAAAAAGTTTAAAAATTCCAAATTTTCGTAAACTACATAAATTTAAAACTAAAACTAAACGTACTTAAACCTGAATCTAAAACCTATATCTTAACCTAAATCTGAACCTTAAACCTAAACATAAACTCTTAAACTCTTATAGCGTTGCCACTTGCCAGACTGCGGTTTAATAAATCCGATTTAACTAAACTGGTTCAGGTACACTATGAAACAAAACGCGATTAGCAAACATCAGAGTTGACACACTGGCTAAACTCGAGAAACTCACTAAATCCGATTTATTAAATCGCGCTATTAGACTCTTAAACTTAAACTTAACCTTAAGTTAAATCTTAAACTTAAACTTAAGTTTAAAACTTAAGCGTAAACTGTAATCTAAGCTTAAACATGAGCTTTAACTTAAACTTAAGCTTATACTTAAAGTTAAATTTAAACTTAAGTTTAAACTTATACTTAAGCTTAAACTTTAACCTAATACTAAGCTTAAACTTTAACTTAAGCTTAAGCAGAAATTTATGCGAAAATGTAAGCTTAAACTTAAAGTTAAAATAAACTTTAAGCTTAAATTAAAGCTTAAGCCTTCACTTAAATGTTAGCTTAAGCTTAATCTTAAATTAAAACAAACTTTAGCTTAAGTTTATCTTTAACTTAAACTCAAATTTAAATTTAAACTTAAACTTAAACTTAAACTTAAACTTAACTTAAACTTAAGCTTAAGCTCAAACTTAAATTAACTAAACTATTATTCATTTTTATTTTATTTTCATTTAAAATTAAACTTAAACTGGTACTGATACTGATACTGATACCAAAAATGAAATTAAAAGTGAAAGCGAAAATGAAAATGCAAATGCACTCATCATCTGAAAGTACAATGCAGTCCTGTAATTCCTTTGAATAATTGTGCTCTGCGGTCTTCACTTTTAGGCCATCGAGATTTTTGGAGGCAAACAAGTTCCTTGGCGTACTATTTCATGTTTGTGCTAAGTTCCGCAAATGCACCTGGTTTTCATCCAAGCACGTTTCCATTCGCGTCCGCGTAAATTAGCAGGGATTCGTTGTTATTTTGACAGTATCCAGGTTTTTTCCTAGAGAGCATTCGAGAGACTCTTTAGTTTTTTCTGCAATTAGGATTGATCTTATCAAAAAATCTCTCAGAATTCTGAAGGAGAACGATTTAAAAATAATTTTAGCTAAGATACCCTTAGATATTAGGGGATCAGGAGTTGTTATTTTCCAAATATTTTGTTGAAGATATAACTGTTTGATAGCCCATAAAATATGAAGAAAATTCATTAGAAATATTCAAAATTCCAAAAAAAAAAAAAACTTCAAAGCTGCAATTTATTTATATATCTATTTGCTCCCCTCTAAATACGCATCGCATATTTTCACCACTGAACATCAAATTTTTATTGTTGTATATATGTGCCAACGATTTATTTGAAGTACTTGCGAGTGAGTACATAGACAAATAAATAACAACATTTTTGGGGTGGAATTTCCATTTCACAAAAAACGAAGAAAACGGAAAATAAATTAAAAGGAAATTTAATAATCTCAGTTTATTGGCTTTCTTGTAAATTTACTGTTTGCTGCTGCCTTTATGCTATTTATATAAATCAATGACTAGAATCAAATCACTGCATGCAGTCAATAAAACTTGTGTACATAAATACATAAAATATGTTTTCTATATTCGTTGATATACATACAAGAGATTAATAGAATGTACCATATAGTGCGGGAGTTTTATATTTCTGTAGCATGTAATTAAATTCATTCGGTTCTACATCGCGATATTGGGTCTAATGAAAGCTGTAAATAAATTAGGGGAATATCGTTATTTATTGGTTATTGTGCGGAAATATAAAATGAGAGCCGATCATTATACACAACCAAACATTTGATCGACCATTCCCTTTGGTAATAATAATCTTAGAAATAGGTGGCGGCAAGTGAAAATTAGGTTACTCCCGCTTCCAAAGTTCCAGTTTGGATACTTTTCAAATTTAATACTTAACTATCCGAAATACGCCTTTTGAATTTTATTTTTTGATCGCCGTGAATATAAACCACTCGCAATTGAAAGTTCCGATGCAAAAATGTTACAAAGTAGCCTACTGGTAGACAGTAGTAGACTAGTAGACATTTATTTGACCTCATTTATTTTCAAATTTTATGTTTCAAGAACATAAACAATTTTTTTTAATATACCAAAGAAACCTTTACGTTTGATATCATAAAAAATGAGTGTAGCATCTTGTATTCGGTTGAAATAAAATAATTCTAATAAAATCAGCGCAATAAAAACGTCAAAATTAATTAAAAGTTGATTAGATAGTAAAATATTTTATAGAAGGTATGTATAGAGCAATAGAGGGACTAATCTTCAAGGTAAAGCTGGGAGATTGATAATTTGTAAACATTTTTAGATTTAACAGCAACATTTTCCATTGTATTTCAAACTGTTCGTACCTAAGAATTCAAGTGGCTTCAAAGCAATAAATTTATAAAAAAATTATGAGAACTTGGCAAATTGAAGATTATCGGCAAAATTATGATAATCAGTTTAGAGTCGGCTAGAGCGTTTGGATCATGAGGTAAGCTCAATATAGGTGCGATGTGGTACATTATCATTTGATTATGATCGAAAGCAGTGGAGGGAGCTCGAGAACCAGAACGGATAACAATGATTGAACACAATCAAACGTGACCCACTTTTTGGGTCTCAAATCCGCTTACAAGTGTCTCTCCGTTCTTGAAAGCTGACACGCAAGTTCCTACAATGTTTCAAGTTTCATGCCTGCGTGATGAATCCTGTTTTATTTGTACAAAATTTTTGAATATTTCTAGTGATGTACGACTTGCATTGTCTTGGGTTTAAAGAAAACTCTGCTCTTAATGGGACAAACGGAGCATATACTTTTCTGAGAAAGCTCTCATATATCGAGCAATATTTATGATATCATAATTCTAGACACATTAGAACAGTTTTATCATGGAAAATTCCATAGTATGATTTTCCGCTATCAACTAACTTATTCTACTCCATCCTAACTGTCACCGTAACCGTATTATGGGCGTGGTAGAGTTGTCTCTAGTGGATTGGTGTTGTTGTAAACTGCATCAATGAATATCGTGGTGATCACCGGCCGGCGCGACGTTAGCACTCAGTGCCTACCTTGCCCAGGTCTTCTAGAATGATCTTTAGACACGAAAGCTTTCTGCAATGAATTGTTAACTAAAGTCTTCTTCGGCTAATCACGGACCACGGTTTGGACAAATCCTTCCCAATGATCAAATTAGTTAAAATTTGAACAGCAATGGAGAATTTGTCATCAACGACTAAGGATCCGTATCTTCTTAAGCGATCAGAATGTTGCAGCATGACAATTTTGGAAAAGTTGGTCAAATTGAAATTCTTATTGTTTTCTTGAACATCATTGCTCCTATAAGTGTTCTGCCTTATGCAAGAAGCAGTCGCGCAGATACGATCGGTGAAGCAAAACTGTCAAAGAACAATTTAAAATTATTCCTAGAAAGTACAAATTTCTGTTTGGGCTTCAATGGTATCATATTTTGACTAGGTTTTGATGGACGAAGCACAAAATGGATTAGACTGAATCCAAACCCACAAAATAGGGAAAGCATCATCAAACGAGGTCAGTAGAAGAAACTTTATGAACCAAAACATTTCCTGAATCTGTTTGGCCAGTTGTCTGCATCGAACAAAGTGGCATTTTTTAAGTCTCAGTCTAAAGAGAATCCTGCGTATTACACCCCGAGATGATGGTGCCGGAAAGGTGCATCATTTCAATTTCTGGTGGAATGGTCCCAAGTGGTTCCAAAATATCGAAAATTTGAGTACGGGGAAGATGAAATGAAATGCGTGAACCAATTATGAAGCCAACACCCAGTGATCCGGATCATATCAAAATTTATATGTGAAGCAACAATAACATTTGAACCAACATTGGTTTTGGATCGCAAATGTTAATCTAACAGCTATTAAAATAAAAGTGAACAATAATTTTGTTTTCTTACGGTGACATCTAGGAATGAGTAGAATCAGTTAGTTGATAGCGGAAAGTTCTGCCACGTTCTACTATGGAATTTTCCATGATAAAAACTGTTCTAATGTATCCAGACTATTTGTACCGAAACAATCATGAAATTTCGAAAAGTTTTGGTTTGAGTATTAATAGTGCGTTTTTTTATTCGCTATCCGGAGCTGCTATCGAGAGCTGTCATATAACAATAGCTCCGGATTATTTAAAAATTATAATTTGACGGTAAATAAATTTTATTTTCCAATAAATAGCACGTAAATATAAATTTAGGTATAGAAAATTGACTGCTCCGCATAGCAGCTATCGGGAGCAAATAAAAAAACGCTAAGGAGCGAGCCAATTCGAATACGAACATTAAGTTTTTGGTAAGCGATAGATCGTGATATTTGTTCATTTTTGTACCGCAATTGTCGCTAGTGTGAATTATCTTTTCCATCACAAATGAGATAATTTACACTAGCGCACCTAGCGTAAATGATGGCGAAATTGATATTTAGTACAAGTGCTAAACATGGTCTATAGATCGTGATATTTGTTCATTTTAGGACCACAATTGTCGCTAGTGTGAATTATCTTTTCCATAACAAATGAGATAATTTACACTAGCGCACCTAGCGTAAATGATGGCGAAGTTGATGTTTAGTACAAGTACTAAACATGATCTATAAGTCAAGATTAAAAAGGAAATTAAAAAGTGATTTAAAAAGTGTTTTAGTGTGAAATAAAAGTTATAAGTGAACAGTGGAATTGTTAACCACGATGGCTTAGCAGATTTGCGATTGCCGATGAAGAAAATTATTATGAAAAAATTAGGATCTGCAAGCAAATTGTCAGCCTACTGCACTTCAATTGTACAGTAATCTGTACTTAATTGTAATCCATCCACATTCAATCTAATTACAAAGGACTCACAAAGTCGCAATTACGAGAAATCGCGTTTATGTAACCATTACGAAAACTCGAATGTACATAATACCGTTTTCCCACAATTTCAGCAACAATTCTCGAAACTTGTATATTGCTAACGGTATTATATGTTAGTATTATGTTACTGACTAGGTACATTGGGATTTTCGAGATTTTGCCTGAATTTCACAGGTTGAGTTTAGTAAGTGTAAAGTTAGTTGAAACACACTTGTTTAGGGTGAAATTAGAACTGTCTCTTTTATTATATTGATTAGTCTATTACATGACATGATAACCCTATCACCAATAGTGAGTAATGCTCATATGATTACATTATTACATTCATATGTTACATCCCCCTTTTTTTTTGTAAATAAATTATAAATTCATTTTAATTATTGGTTTGACTACCCTACCCTATCTGGTAACGATGGGTAGCTTGGTCGTTGCTTCCGTAAATTCCATAGGTGATGTTCCTTTTGTATTATGATGAGCTACAACCTTCGGAACTTCTCCATTGTCTTGACTCCCGTAACTCCTTGACATAGACTCGTTACTTTCTTTTCTTACCTGGGTATGGTTAGTATCGTTAATCATTTCTGGAATACGTTTCGGATCTGTACTACGATTAACATTGTTGAAACTTTCATTTGATGTTATTTGTTCTCTCGTTTTATTAATGTGATCCGTGTGGCGCCGATATGTATTACCATTTTCCGTTTGAACTATGAACGATCTCTGATTATTTGTTTCTTCCGCGATTACTCCTGGAACCCAATCACGATCACCTCGTTTAATTCTAACCTTGTCACCTGCATTCAATGGTTCCGCGACTCGTCGCATACCATTTTTGAATTTTTCTTATTGTTGTTAACTTTTGCGTTATATCCGGAATAATTTTCGGCTTTTACATTTCCGGAAGTCCTACTATTATCGTTCTTGCAGCTCTACTCAATAACCTTTGATTTGGCGATGCTAGACTTATCTCACTTGCATTTTTTATCATCTCTTCTGCTATTTGCACATAGCGTTCTACAAGGCCGTTGCCTTGTGGGTGGTTTGGACTACTCGTAGCATGGTTGATCGACCAATCATTCGCGAACTTCTTAAACTCTGTCGCAGAACATTATCCGTCTCTAGCTTTGCTGGTATTCCATGCGTGGAAAAACAGATTTTCAAAATTTCTATAACTTCGTTTGCCGTACACATTTTTAATTCTTTAAACTCAAAATAACTTGAGTAGCTATCGACTATGAGTATATGATCTTTATCAATACAGTGAAATATATCGACTCCCACTGCTTCAAATGGAAGACTTGGAATTTCCTTGTTAATACCTGGTTCTTTCATCTTTAATCTCTGCATCGACTGACAAATTGAACATGTTTTCACATATGACGTTATATCTCTTATCGTTCCTCTCTAATACAGAATTTCCCTGGCACGACTTAGCCACTTTTGTATTCCAAAATGCCATCGTTGTATGTTATACAACATTTTCGGTATTTGTACCTTTGGTGCTACCAGCTTCATTCCTTTGAACACTAAACCGATCCCTTAGCTTGATGAAGTTTTGATACGACTCATTCCTGCCAATAATAAGAGGGGTTAACATTTCGGAACCTTTCAACAAATCGAAGAATCCGAATGTTGATTTACATAGATGACATTTTTCGTAATCCTTGAAATAATTTGCAAATTTGATACTTTCGAGATTATTGTTGAAGATTATTCAAAATTTACGAGATTAGGTACCCGTTGATTTCACACACGTGTTGTTACAGATTATTAAAAATTGTTTCAAATGTTCGTAGATTTTGCGAGATTATTTCTAAGTTACTTAATAGTTTCTATTTGTTTATTACACACATACATAGATAAGTAACATCCTCACATTATTTTCAACCGGCGAATATTATTATAAGATTCACTTCAAGATAATTAGCTAATGTATAGACTTAAACAAGATGTAATTTAATTCTTGATTACAAAAGAGAGCTTATGCCTATACCGCAAATATCGCTTTAATAACGTTTTGGTCGAAGAGACGGAAACAACTGCGTTTCTTCATTCGTTATATTCTCACTTGCATGCTCAATCGAAATTGCTTTTTGTTTCACCATGTATACAAATAAACGTTAAACTTTACTAACATTTTGTGGTTATAATACAATGTGACACATAAAGAAAGAGATGAAAATACTGTACTAAAGTCGCATCCACACGAGGTGTGAAATGTACACTTATGTGCGCGTATTCGCTTATTTAGCGAATGTAAGCGGTTAAGCGAGCATGACATTCGTTGAAAACCATCCACACGACGTTTACATTCGCTAAATGCGCGCATTAGTGTACATTTCACACGCCGTGTGGATGCGGGGCTTAAGGTTATGAAAAAGTAACATAACGCTGATTAAGAAAATCATCGCTAACAAGCAAATGTCTGATAACAAAAGATCATCAGCCTAAATGAGGTTCAAAAGGCCGAATGGGTTGGAAGGCCGAATGTCGGAATGCCGAATGTCGAATGGCCGAATGTGTCGAAAGGCTGAATGTCAAAAAGCAGAATGGGTCGGAAGGCCGAATGTCGAAAGGCCGAGTGTCAAAAAGCCAAATGTCGAAAAACCGAATGGTTCAAATGGCCGACACACATTTGTGGTATACATCTATCAGGAGAAGCGATATCCTTTGATCTGTATCTGCAAGGTTGACGAAGCAATTTCCACTATCGTAAATATTAAGTACTTTACAGTAAAAGTCAAATTCATTTTATAAATTTTAATTTTAATTTGATCCGCACTTTGATAATTGTGTTTCTGGATTTTAGTTTTCTGGATTTTTGGTTTTCTGAATTTTTTTTGTTTCTGAATTTTTTTTCGGGATTTTCAGTTTCTGTATTATTTTTTTCTACAATAGACAAGGTAGCCAACCCCTTTTTTTATTATAATTAATTAATATTTAATTACAGTAGCGAGAATGGAAAGTGCAACACAAACATTTTTCAAGTAAAATTGTAATAACTCCCTTATCGTTTTCGTATTAGGCTGATTTTTTTTTTAGGTATAAATGCAATCGTTTTTCACATTATGTTTGACTTTCACAATAATTATTCGCAAGAGAAGTTTACTAAAATTTAAATTTGTTGAAAATTAAAAAATACACGCAATTGACTACGGCTCTTCAAAATCGAATTGTGGCATATTTTGGGATACCTAAAATGTCATCGAGGCAGATTGCTGTTGAGATTGGATGCAGTTACTCGAGTGTGAGCCACTTTTTAAAATAAGAAAAATCATTCTATCGATGAACTGGAACGCAAAAAGAGAACCTGTCTAAAAAGAAAGACAACTGCACGAGAAAATTCAAAAATAACCATAATGTCAACTGCTAATCGCTTTAAAGCTGCTATGCATATTCGTGCTGAGTTCAAGGCGAACATCTGCGAAGAAATCGGAATTCATACTATTCGTAACCGGCTCCGGGAACAAGGATATATGGCCAGGTCCTCTGCAAAAAAACCGTTTAGAATGGGCTCCGAGTCGCGTTGATTGGAGTCTACAGCAGTGGCAAATATAGCAAAATTTAATCTTTTTTGGATGGGATGGAATCCAGTACGGCAGGCGCAAATCTGACGAACGTCTGACCGATCAGTGCCTGAAAGGGTAATGAAGCATCCAGCCGTCCAAATAATTTGGGGATGTTTTTCTTATCATGGATTTGGAGAAATGGCCTTTATTAAAGGAACAATGCAGAAGACTACAAACAAATTTTAAAGACCATTTGTTTCCTTAAATTGAAATGCATTTTTTGAGTGTTGAGTCTATGATTTTTCAGGATGACTCCTCCTCTTGTAATCGAGCGAAATCGGTGAGCAACATTTTATTTGGTTAGTTAATTTTAGTTTAGTTCGGTCACACCGAATAAGACTGTAAATTCACCGGATTTGAACCCCATTGAAAACCTTTAACACATAATGGGGATGAAAACCAATAAACAGATGCCGACATCATCCAAAAATCTCAATTCAATAATAGAATAATCGTGCCATAACGGACTGATTCTTTAGTATCTGCAAGATTTAATTGATTTCATGCCAACCACAATTGCTATTTTAAATGCCAACAAAAGCGGGCCAACCAAATATTAGAAATACGTTTTATTACGTCATTAAGACTTTCTTTGTACTATAAAAAGAAAAACAAATACAATAAAATGTGACTTAACAGTTTTTACCGGTTCTTGAATCTCAAATTTAGTTTTATCGGAAAAGGTTTAAAAACAATTAAACAATTTAACATCAAATTATATTTGTCCATAAAATGTGTCTTATACTACAAAGAACAACTTCTACAACAATTTTTTTTTTAACTAGCGTAATACATAGTTGCAAGATAGGTACATCTTTTCGTGTGTTTTTATTGGTGTTGCACTTTCCATTCTCGGTACTGTATATGACAAAAAACGTATGCAGATTTTTATATTTAAGGCGAGTTACTCTTAAACATACAAAAATTTTGATACAAATATAAATTTTGGTTTTCATAAAAATAAAATTTTTGAAAATTTTCATTCATAAAAAGATGAAAAATTAAAATCAATTCCGAAACAAACGGCCTTTCGACATTCGGCCTTTCGACACAATCGGCTTTTCGGCATTTCGATATTCGGCCTTTCGGCCCTCGGCCTTTTGGCCCATTCGGCCTTTTGCCACATTCGGCTTTTCGACATTCAGCCTTTCGACATTCAGGCTTTCGACATTTGGCCTTTCGGCCCTATTCCGATACTGTGACCAGCACCATGATTCTCAAACATTCGGCCTTTCGACATTCGGCCTTTAGGCTTTCGACCTTTCGACATTCGGCCTTTCGACATTCGGCCTTTCGACATTTGACCTTTCGGACCTATTCCGATACTGTGACCTGCACCCTGATTCTCTAAAAAAATAAGATAATGGGTAAGTGGGTAAGGGATCACTACATTTTCTTCTTCTTCCGCTGGCGCTACATCCCATGAAGGGATTTGGCCGCCTCAACGATGCTCCTCCAAATAATCCGATCCGCCACAAGAGAACGCCAGACACGGTGACCGAGTGTGTACAGGTCCCTCTCAACGTCGTCCATCCATCGGGTAGGTGGTCTCCCACGAGGTCCTACTTTCGCTGGTGCCGACTCCAAGGCCTGTTTAGTGGTCCGATTTTGTTAACGTAGTACGTGCCCAAGCCATCTCAGCCTTGACGATTTTATGAATCCTATGATGTCGACTTTATCGAGATCATTTCTGATCTCGTGATTCATTCGCATTCTGTACGTGGCTCCCTCTTTAATGGGACCGAGAATTCTTCTTATCATCTTACGCTCAGTTACAGCGATTTTCTGGATGTTTTGCGCTGTTAGTGTCCAAGACTCGCAACCAAAGGTGACAACTGGTCTTATCAGCGCCTTGTAGATGTCCAATTTTATTTTGCGCGATATATGAGGAGACTTGAAAATTTTGATATTGGCGTAAAATGCTCGGTAGCCTGCTGCGATCCTCGATGAAATGTCCACAGAAACGGAGTTTTGCTCAGTGATCAGTGATCCTAGGTATTTAAACTCATTCACCTTTTCATATTGAGTATCTCCTGAAATGAAGTCCCCACGAGTCTGCCTTCTCGCGGTCACCATGTATTTGGTCTTCGCTTCATTGATCTGAAGGCCTATTTGTTGGGCTGTTAATTCCAACGGGAGGAGGACCTCTTTCAGAGAGATGATGTTGCGACCCAGAATGCAAATATCGTCAGCGTATGCTAATAGCTGGGTTGATTTATAATACAGGCAGCTACGCTGAGCTATATTAAGCTGACGAATGACATACTCTAATGATAGATTGAATAGAGTTTGAGCTATTGGGTCTCCTTGCCGCACTCCAGATGTTATCTCGAAGGCATCCGAAATTTTGCCTTCTATTAGTACCTTACATATTGAGCCATCCATTAAGAGCTGGCACATTGAAATCAATTTTGACGGTATGCCCAGATAGGACCTATTCCGATACTGTGACCTGCACCCTGATTCTCTAAAAAAATAAGATAATGGGTAAGTGGGTAAGGGATCACTACATTTGCCTGAAAAAAAAAATCCATTTTAAAATCCAGAATAGTTGAAAAGTAAAAATCCAGAAAAATAAAATCTCGAAAAAAGAATCTAGAAATTTCCGGAAAAGCAATCCAGAAAAAATATTTTGTTTAAAATAAATGAAAAAAATTCAATTTTATAGGCATTTTTAGACTTTCGACATCACTTGAAACATTTGTGGTACATCTATCAGTAGAAGCGATACGAGCGTAATAATTCCTGTGATCTGTGTTTGCAAGCTTGACAAAGTATTTAAGACGCATTAAATTCACAATTCGCTCCAATACATTCGTCGATGCCATACTAACCCAACGAATTAAGCCAACCACAAAATAACTTGAAGTAGAAGCGATATGAGCGATACAATTTTCGTAAATATTAAGAACTTTACGGAAAAATTAAAATTCCATAGAGATTTTATAAATTTTGATAATTGCCTTTCTGGATTTTTTTTTCGAGATTTTCAGTTTCTGTATTATTTTTTTCTAGATAAGGTAGCCAACCCAATGGTTAAACGTGTTCACTCGTAAAAAGCAAAGCTTTCTTTTATTAGTTTGCAATTTTATCTAAAATAGTAATCAAATCGAAAAATTGTGAATCCATTAAAGTAGGCTTCGCTTTATGCAAGTTTACATTTTTACCTATTATCTTATTTTTTAGAGAATTAGGGTGTTGAAGAGGCTTATTCTACCTAGTTCTTCGATTTTGGTTGATTATTCCTCGACTTTGTGGTAAATAATAAGAATTTACAATCATAATGTTGGGATATTTTCCGGTCGCCTGTACGGCGCCTATTCTACAAATCGTCTGCCGAAAAAATCATTTAAATTACTCCAATGGTTCAAAAGTTATTCGCATTATTTCAATCTTGCACCCAAATAAATTCAAATAATATCCGGGTGTTACAAAGCACTAACATAAAGCTTTTTAATCGTTGCCATCATTTCCCTCAACCAAATACATTTTTGTGCGCTCATTTTTCCCCTTTGTTTTTGAATTTTTGATTATAATTCTCTTTCTCTCATTTCATTCCCATGCAAATTTCCTCTCACCGTTTGGTAATATACCGCAAAACAATAACAAAAAAAACAAAAACACAAATAACAGAGAATTTAAAATAAAGAAACGCAAAAACAAAAACAACATCGAGAAAACAAGAAAAAAAAAAATAAAAACAAAAACAAAAAGAAAAGACGACTAGAAAAAAAGCACATTCACCAGAAAACAAAAACAGTAAAAACTTTTTTTTACGTCAGTCAGTCTCTTTTAAGCGGTCAATGGATTAAGTTGTGTAAAGTTTTTGTGTTTTTTTTTTTGGTTAAATTTTGCGTACCCGTAACACGATAAATCTCGATCTATTTGTGAGAAGAACCTGATTAAAATTAAAATATTTGGTTAAAGGAAAACATTTTGTGTGTGGAAAATTCATTATTTTCCTTCTCCAAACCAAAATTGTGTTTTGTACTTTTTTTTAATAATTATTAGTTAACAGTAAAAAACGGAAAGTTGATTTTTTCGTTTTATTAACTTTAAAAATATTTCGTAATTTTATTTTGCTACTACATGCTTGTGTTTTTTTTGTACTTTAAAATTGCGAGTTTTTTTATTTTTTGTTAAGAATAGCTAACTAACAACAAAAACAAGTAATACAAAATCGTGAAGTGAATGTAATGTACAAAAATATATTTTAATAAAAAATTGTGAAATTTACAATTTTGTGATAGAGAAAAATTAATTGGAAAATTGATAAAAAAAATTAGAAAAAAAGGAAAATTTGTGAATTTAATTTTTTTTAAGTTAAGCTTTTCTAGATTTTTGTTGTTGTCGTTGCTCTATTAAAGGAATGTAACAAAGTGTAATTAAGGGAGGAAAAAAAAAGAATAAAAAATTAAGTTAAGTGATTAAAGTGAAGAAAATTGTGTGTGCTTTAAATTTATTTTGTGTGCGCGTTTTTGTGTTTTTTGCATATAAACACTCAGAATTAATTACGGAACTTTACCGTTGAGCATAGTATCTTGTATTTATAAGCGAGCGAGAGATTGTAAGTTGCTTTTGTTTTTTTTTTGTTAATTTTAATACTAGATGTTATACTAAAGTGTATTCTGTTGTTTTGAACTTTTTTAAAAGTTCATGAGAAAGTTTTTTTTTTTTTTTGGTTTCATTCATTATGTTACGTTATCTCTTGTGTTGTATAATATGGATATAGAAATTAAATTGGTACGTTTTGGATGAAAGTGAACTGTGCGCGGAAAATTAATGAACGTTTTATCGTCTCATTATTCCGATATTCAGTATGTGTGGTGTGTTTTTATACAACATTTTTATTCGGTATTATGCTTGCGTATAAGGTCACCTTTGGATATTTTTTTTAAAAGTTGAAAGTTAAAACGATTCAAAAACCGGTTTGAATTCTATAGTAACGAACGATTTTGCTTGTTAATTTTGTATGACTCTCACTTAAGTAGTTCACACTATTTTTCTGAAATTGTAATTAAATCGATTACTGATTTGCTAAGGTCCGTTACTAATTTTTAAAATTAGTCTAAGTATAATTGAAATAGTTAATTAAATTATGCAAATCATTTTCTAAAATTAATTTGTCGATATCATTTAAACATTTAGTTAAGTCACATGTGTTCGGCCGATTTGTGTTGCTTTTAGACTTAATTTTTGTCGTACCCTTATAAATGACACAAATTTCATTTCATTTGAAAATTCTTGCATCGTAAATTTGTTCCTCGGTAAATTTTGCCGAAGAATATAAAGTGTTATTTTACACGAAATAAAACACCGAGCACAAACTTTAAAAAATTTGCAGGCTAGTTTATCTAGTTTGCAGGCTGAAATATCACTTTGTAGGATTATTATCAGAGATAAAACATCGATGTGAAATGTTTTGTCTCTGATAATAATCCTGCAAAGTGATATTTCAGCCCAATCTACATATCGTCGGTTTGCGAGAACAGTGACACATCTCAAAATATCATATTTTTGAGGAAATCGATTTGAATTTTTTTTTGTGGTGTAAAATAGTTGAATTCATCAAATTCAACGTCACATCTATTGAAAACTATGGGTAGTTTAGAAGTGACACTATGCCAGGTAAAAGGTTGTTACATTTAAAGGTTTTTTTCCTGTTATCTCAAAATTGGCCATTTTTGAGATGTGTCACTGTTCTCGCAAACCGACGATATATTCTTAGGCACATTAGACACGTGTCTAGGCTCCGTGAATTTTGGTGGCCCGTAATTTTCGTGCTGTATTAGTGGTATAGCCTTAGATTTTCAGAACCAGCGTCCAGCATACTGCGTCTCGATCTCGAAAGACTAGCTACTAATTTTCACTAATGCGACGCTGGGCACATATTCTTGAATTCAATCGAAAAAGTTGCTGGTAACTTAAATAATTATTTTCAATTGAAATTACGTATTTAACTATTTAACTAGAAAGTTACCAATAGCTTTTTTTGGGTGAATTTCAAGAACCACGGGCTCTGTGATCTCTATTTTCCAGATTTTTTCATATCTGAATTCGTGAAACTTTTCTTTTTTATTCATTGCTCAACTTCGGCCCGTAAGTTATTTCAAATGGGTTAAGGTCAGTAATCCATCCGCTTCACTAAAATTACGGCATGTACCGTTACCGATAATACCGGTTTTAGGACCAAATTTGTAATCGGTATTACCGGTAATGTATTTACTATTACCGGTTTTAAATACACACACTCACCGGCATAGAAAACGGGCCGCCCTAATTTTTTTTTTGATGCGAATAACTTTGTACCGCACTGGCTGGAAACATATGACACAAAAACCAAATTCTAGGCCATTCAAAACAATCTTGATCATTTTACTCGATCAAGTAAAAAAGGCCTTCTCTGGAAATATTTTAAACATGATGTTGATGGACAAGTGGGTTATATGCGCATCTGAGATGATGAAGATGAACAGCTTTCTGTATCACAACGGACCAGATCCCCACACAGAGCATAATGATAAAATGCCAGCAGAAAAATATTTACATGTTTTGAAACAAAAATTAAGTGAATTTACTCTTCTCTTGCCGAATTTAATAGCTGCAACAACTGAGCTTTTGGATTTTTTAAATTAAATATCGAGCAAGTTCGTTTACAGTTTCAAACAGCAG
Source organism: Tipula helvola (assembly GCA_963556165.1). NCBI lineage: Eukaryota > Metazoa > Arthropoda > Insecta > Diptera > Tipulidae > Tipula > Tipula helvola. The sequence goes on from OY744481.1 coordinate 372,135,669, forward strand.
CATATTTTTTTTTAGACACCTATTGTTTTACTCTAAAAAGTCATAAAAAAACAAAATAAAATTAAACGGATTCCAGTATCGAAAAGAAGGCAAAATTTCCTTAAACTAGAAACAAATTTTTTTTTTGAAAGGTGTTATTTCAGCAACATACAAGCGTCTAAATCTGGGTATTTTTTCGAAGAAAATTTCTGTTCCGTTTTTTAATTGGCGCAGTCTAGTTTCATTTTTGCGTATGCAACCTGGTACCAAATTTTTTATTATCACTTGTGTGAGTCATACCCGACGTATCAAGGGTGTTAACTAAAGTAACTTCGCCATTTTCTGCCAATACACAGGAACACACACTTGATTATATAATTTCGGATATTCGACCATCCGTCAAACGCCAGCCAAAATCACATTTTTTAATGCCTAATAATCTAGAGTACTTTTCTCGCAAATCAATGTGTTCATCTTCAAAGTTTATCACCTATTGTTTGCGGTTTGGTGGATGACAATCTGGTCGTAGCTCCTTACATCAATTTTTAAATTCTTCATTCTCAACCATTCTGAATGAAACATTTGTTGCAAAAATAAATAAAGCGAGCAACTTTGTGATCCAAATTTTCCTTTTGTGCTGCTGTTGTAACAATTTACTTGGACCGGATTTATTTGAAAATTTTGTTGAGACAGCATTAGAAATTGGTAAATTTATTGCTGCATCAATTATAGGTTGTGAAGAGGTGCTGTATAATGTAGCCGGCGTATTATTTATTCTCGTTTTTTCATCAATAACTTAACATTTTCCAATATGAGCTTTAGTCGTTGCACAGTACCTTGCAAAATCTTGCCACATTTGAGACATTCCGCTTTAAAGTTTACACTGTTTTCATTACGAATTTCTGTGTAATTTGGCCAAACGGCGTCTTTTTTTGTTCCACTCATTTGCTTAATTAATAAGAATTCAGTATGATAGAATCGTATTTAAACCAATGATAAAACAAATCGACTGGTTCATTTTGAAACCAATTGAAAAGAAATTAGAGCTGATTTGGGTGCTGGTTATCGCTAAAAATTAAGAAAGTAGCTAAACCAAAATTGTTCAATTTTTGAATGATGTAACATTTATTGTTTGATACTAAATTGAGCGGTCCTCAATTTGCTCTTGTGGGCTATGGTTCCCCCATACACAATATTTAAGGCCCAAAGTAATTGGTCACCTCGGCTATCGCAGAGCTCCATTTAAACTAGAAATGGTTTAATTTAAAAAGGAACATCTGCGGGACTTGGTAAGATCAAAAATTCTTCCTCAGAAACTAATAAAATAGTTTGGGGTGTAAGATTCCAAGAAATCACACCTACAAATTTTACGCACCTCTGGGGAAATATCACAGCGATATAACAAAAATAGAGCTGTTGTAAATGTGAAAAAGAAGAATTGTAAGGGAATTTAACTGTGTTAGTATAATTCGCTAATACTACCTGTGCACAATACATTCTATATATAGAAAGTAAAATTGTGGTACAATCAGTCCAGTAGCCACGGCCTGTTGAGAGGATTGATTTTGTCATAAGCTCATCAGTTCGAAACTGGATTAAATTCTCTTACATTTTTGCAGAAAAATATTAACTTCTTAATTAAAAAATTAAATTTAATGACCTAAATCGAGGATTGGGGGTAGATTTTATAAAATCAACATCGTTTTAATATAAAGGTAGCTTTACAACGTTCAGATGAAAATACAAATTTTTGAACAAGGACATAATTATTCGTTTGGAGGAGAGTTAAATCTTCTTAAAAGCTCCGCAATATCATTAAATTGGTTCACCTTCTTAATGGTTTCTTATTGTCTTAATTTATAGATAACATGGATTCAGATCGCTAAATTTATTAACAATCAGAAAAATAATAATTTCAACAGTTTTAATAAGACATGGGATTTATTGTAGTAGCACATGATGCATATTATATTGAAGTTTGTTCTAAACTTTTAAAAATGATGTGTCATACGAGTTTTGATTTTTTGGACATATGGCGAACGTAGAGTCTAATGTCAATATTTTATTTAAGAAACAAACTCCACTAGATTAGGAACTATTTGTAGAATTCGGCTAACATCTCAGAAAAAAAATTGCACTAAAATACAACCAGAAATGTGTCTGTTCCATTGAGTGCTGGCCGAGGAGAAAATTGTTTGAATTGGCTTTGTAGAAAAAAAAAAAAAAAATTGAAAAATCGAATTTTTCATTTAGGTATGGTATCAACCATAATTTATTATAAGTAAGAGAGTGGTGTTCCAAAATAGTCTTTGCCGTTCATCCAGCCCAACCTTTTGACCGAAAACTTCTTTAGGGCCATGAAGTAATAGGTTTTATATTAAGAACTATTTATAGGGTCAACAAAATATTTCAGATCAACAATTATGATCATTCCATTTGATGCTGGACCAATTTTATATTCCTTAAATAATCGAATTGATATCTCAAATTTGATTTCTGGCCATGTTCCGTTTAAGAAACTCCATCTCAGTCCCTAAATGAACTTCCGCGGGTGTGTGCACCAATTTGGTATATGACTTAACCGACATATTTGATGATCAATGAATTAGTTGCAGTATCATACATCCAAATGATGAATCAAAAAAATGAATTTGAAACTTTTCTAAAAGAGGTTTCATGTGTAGTGTACTTAAAATAAATATATTATGATACTGTAACAACTAGCAATAAATAATTGGTAAACCCAAGAATATTTTACAGTTTATCTAGTTCTAGTGCAGTTCTCTTGGAAAACACGACATAGAATACAGTACTCTGAAGACAAAAAGGTCTCGTTACACCCTTACGTATTTGAACGTGAAAATTAAATTTTTCTTTGTAGCAGAAGCGTTGTGTTCTAAATCAGATGTTTCGGTCAACTTGCCAGCAAAACAGCTTATAATCTAAATTTAACTTATTTAGGTCAAATGAAATTCTGTGAATTTTTGGAAAACAAGTTACTTAACTCTATTTTTGTCAATTTTGAGTTATGAACAAAACATTTTGGTCTAACCACACAAAGCGTACGTTATGCGTCATCAAACCAACCATTCACATTTTTCCAAAATTTCGTATTATTACCCGTATTTCTTGACGCATAGTGATCCGGATCAGATCAAAGTTTACATTGAAAACAACAACAGAAATTTAAATTTTGACAGGAGACAGTCCTTAAAAATGTTACGGGTTGTCTTGAATTTGAAGACCCCTTCCCCAATATCATAAATGGCCATGAAAATAAAAATCCTCTACCCCAAGGTATATTTATTTGGTCGCCAAATCACTGACACACAATTAATGTTAGATTAGTTAGAATTGAAACGTATTGAACTGCAATCACAATCGCATTCGCCATTTTTCATTGTATTCATAATGTTTAAAATTCCTGAGCCCTAATATCGACATTCGAATGCATGTCGCTCGGAATCATAGGGATTCGTGAAATCAAAAGGTCTTCGCCTTTGTACTTTCCTATCGAAATTGTGGCTTCGATTACGTTGCTCATTAACTTGTTCACCGCATGCCGAGTGGCATTACAAACACGTGGCTGGTTTATGTTCCGCAACATAATGATTACCGATCCAACTTTTAATTGCAGATTATGAGGTGGTAATCCGGGTAATTCCAGTGAATTTAAAAATTCCGTTGGATAATTGACAATATCTTCTTGGTTAGTAACGGAATCAACCGATTTGTATGTCATCAACTCGCCAGCTCTCTTATTTTGAATTTGAAAATTCATTTCATTTACATATGATATCAACGTTTTTTGCAGCCAATATGACACGTTCGCTCAACCAAACATGATTTTTGTAATTTTGAGCAATGTTTGGGAACACCATCTCGATGAGTTCGGTATTTGATTCAATAAAGTGATAAAAATTTGCAGGGAATGTAATGTATCCAGACGGTCGTTCTGCAATTCGACTCGCATGTTCATATATAATTTGAGTATTTCGATGTATTTCCATAAAATGGACGACTTTAAACGCATGCATTACGAATCACTGGCAATGTTTGTCGAAAATCATCTGCCAATAGAATCATCGCAACACCAAACCGGTTTTGTTTGTTTCGTAAATCTTGCATCGTTCGGTTAATGCATCCAAAGATTTTTTGTGTACCATCGTGCATTCATCCCAAACGATCAGTTTGCTTTGCTGCAACACTTTGGCCACCGCAGAATTCCTCGAAAAGTAGCAAGTTGGAGTTTCATTAGTTTTCATGTTCAACGGCAACTTGAGTGCTGAATGAGCTGTTCGACCGCCTTCCAAGGTAATTGAATTTATCAATAATATTTCAATTTAAATATAAATGCGGTACATAAATAACCGGTTATCACCTTTGGCTCGTAAAAATCGTGGCGCCTCTTGCTGCGCTTTAAAAGCGGATACCTGATGAAGCAAGTGCAAGTGCAATTCCATTTTGCGATCGAATCGTTGCCAAAATCATTGATATTAAAAACGTTTTTCCAGTTCCACCGGATGCATCTAAGAAAAAAATTCCATCGTTCACTACTTTCATGAGCGTATCGTAGGCATATTTTTGTTGCTGATTTAAAAGGGGAACGTTTCTTTGAACGGTTTCTCTCATAGTCATAGTGCATCGGTGGAAAATACTAATCAGTAACCTGGAACTGGCTGTCATTATTCTTTGACGATTAATTCCAGGTATAATATGTTGGTATTTCGGAGTAAAGCAGGGTTCGGGCAAAGTCATTATTCTGGCACATTTAAAAGAAGCTGGTCAATGTTGTCGATGGCGGCCTGTCAGCTCGTTGTAATACGTTCTCCGCTGTAAAATACACTCTTTGACCATTTTCCAAATATAAGGCCAAGTGAACAACAGTGGGGTGTCTTTCATGTATAGCGAATAAAAAAATACGCCACATCGCTTCGTTACTGCTAACATAGCGGCCCATTTGAAATTGAGTGATTTCATCTTTTGAATTTTAGGCAGCAATTCCGAACGCAGCCATGTCACTACCTTTATTCACGTATTTGCAATTGAATTTAATAGATTTTACGGAATGGCAAAATTCGACATTTATGTGTGCTTTAATGTCTTGGAGGGTGGTTTCGGCTACTAATTGTGTTGCATAGCGTTTTGAACATTTTCCGTCAGCCATACACGGAGAATTGGGATTTAATATTCCACAGGGGCCATGAATCATATTTTTTGTAACAAAAAAGAACCTTCTACAAAAGATGAATGAAATCGGTAAAGTCGCTCTCAAGTTATGGCATGACCAAGGAAAATAGGGATTATAGATGGTACGTCCTTTAATACCAAGATAATTCTTTATTGCTTAGAAATAATAATCTTACTTTTAAGCCTGATAAGCGATTCATTTTTATCGTCATGCACGACAATCTTTTTTTCAATAACCCACACTGCATTCAATTTTAAATATTTATATACAAATTTTCAAATTCAAGTTGTCTGATCTAAAATTTTACGAAATTCGGCGAAACAAAATTTTCAGATCCTTGTATTTTTTGGAGATAAAGGTGGATTCAATGTTGCGTTCGTTCGTTCCTTCCTTCCTTCTGAAATTTTTTTAAACCAATTTCATTGTTTAAAAATGACGTTATTTTTAATTCTGGTTCCTTTGATTGGATAAACAAAATTATCAGAACGATTGAAGGAATAAAAGAACGCAACACTGAATCTGCCTTTAGTGAAAATTGAATTTCATTTCAACTACACTGCGCCAATTAAAAAACGGAATAGAAATTTTCTTCGAAAGAATACCCAGATTTGAACGCTTGTATCTTGGTGAGATAAAGGGCTAGATACTCGATACTCAGATAAGCAGATAAGCAGCTATTTTTTTGCGAATTTGCTAGAAATGTTATACACGATAATTTAGTAAACCAAAAAATGGTATACACGATATTTTGTCTTGGTTAGCAAGCAAGCGTTTTAAAGTATGCGCATCTACGTAAATGTTTGTGGAAATATTTATTGATAATATTACACAAATAAATTTACGATTCGCAAATCCGCCATATTTACCGAGTTGCGAATTGCTAGGGTATCGAGTATCTGGCCCAATACGTCTCAAAAAAAAAAATTTGCTTCTAGTTGAAGGAAATTTTGTTTTCTTTTCGATACTGGAAACCGTTTTATTTTAGTTTATTTTTTTATGACTTTTTTGAGTAAAACAAAAGGTGTCTAAAAAAATAGTATATTGTGTAACGTGTAGGAAAAACGATATATTCCCGGACGAGTATGGAAGTTGCTGGGACGAGGCGTCAGCCGAGTTCCAGCAACCATAAGAGTCCGGGAATTATAGTTTTTCCACGAGTTGCACATACGATTTTTTCTCTAATCGGCAGTATATCAGATTATCCATTTTATTCATTATATTCTTTAAAATACGCAAAATTTTCCAATTTATATTTTCAATAGATTTCACTATCAAAGTTACCTTAGAATTATAACAATCGCGTGCGATTATACATTATAATCATGTATTTCTTAAAAACAGATGATAATCAGTACTAGAAAGTATTCTCTGCCTAGGCAAGGAATACTTTCCAGTACTGTTTTTAGTAAGTTGCCTAGCAACGATGTAGTGTCGTGGAATACTTCATTTTGCTGACAGATAACAAACCAGAAAACTGACGTATTTTATCCGATTTGAGAAAAAAAAAATTGCTGCTGATTGAAACTGTACACGAACTTGCTCGATATTTCATTCAAAAATCCAAATCGGCCATTTTATAGAGAATTCAGAAATCTTGCAAAATGATACTAGGAAAATTTCTGTGCGGCCACTTCTTGTCGAGTTATTGCAGTTTTAGAGAAAACGTATCAAAAAGCGTAGAAGCAAAATTTTTTTACCTTGTAAACTTAGCACCAGGGCTCTCGTTTTCAAAATTTTGAGAGTAGTATGCATATTATTACCAGAGGAGTATTTTGCAAAAAGAGGAGTATTTTAGAAATAAAAAAAAATGTGGTTATTTTCATATGTATTTATTTAAAACGAAAATAAAAAATCACATACGTTTACAGTTTTATAGTGTTCTACACATATTTGGATAAATAAAATAAATAAAATATACATTCATTGTACTAAATTAAAAAAAAATTAAAAATAGGAACATATTTCAAATATTTAAATAAAATTTTATAATAAAATGAAATATTATTTATGGAATTGATTAATTAATTCTACGGAAGGATTCCACTGACTAGCATTAGTTCCTTCTAGCACCTCTCGAGCCATTAGAATCGCATTTACCGTCGTCGTCAACAATGAGTTTCTTTTTTTATCTTTAATCAAGTTAACCTGCGAAAATATTCGCTCTGCAGTTGCGCTGCTGTGTGGAAAGCTTAAAATTGCGCCCACGAAAATTCGAAGATACGGGTACATTACTTCTCCCATAGCATTTTTCATGTTGAAAATAGATCGCCAAAATTCCTCGAAGTTTTGCTGAATGTCAACACTCTGTTGATTAATTAAATTACGCCATTCCTCATCTAAATCCTGTATATTTGTTTCATCTATTAAATTGGGGAATAACTGAATCAGCGGGGTGAGTGTTGCTGCTTTTTGCTTGGGATCTAAACACTGGACGGCCACCAACACCTCGTCCTCGAACTCAATTCGACAGCTGATTTACTTACACAATTCGATGTAATAGGCACAGCAAGAACGCTTTATCTCCTTTACTGTGTCTGGCGAAACTCTTCCTTCACTTATAATTATATTGGCCTTTGCTCCAATATAAATGTTTTCGATATCTAAAATATTTTCTGTATTTAAAAAATCTGTTTTATCTAAGGAATTATCGTTAATAACATTCGGTTTCACAAAGTTAGATAAAATGGTTTTGAAGTAACCTTTGATTGTAGGAAGTAAAACATGGATTCGCGGCGTCTCAGACTGATATTCAATATTAATCTTATTTGTGAGTTTTAAAATATATGAAATAAAATTAAAGTAAATAAGGTTTTCATCGTTCATTTCCGAATAGATCTTTTGGGCCATATCAGCATTTGATTCCAGCTGGTAAGATAAAAAGAAATGTTTTAAAGCAACCCATTGCTCGAGGATTCTCGATGTGACAGCTTCCAAAGATAACCATCTAGTACCAGACACTTTTAAAATTTTATGTGTTTCAACATTAAAATATTGTTGAAACTCTTTGAACTCCATTTGACGCTTTGAGCTATGCGCAAAAAACAAATATATGTTGCGAGCCAAATTTTCTAAATTTTGTGGAATTTTTTTTGCAGCTGCCGATGAGCACAAATGTAATGAATGGCATATGCATCCCATGACATACAAGTTAGGTTGCAGATTTTTTAACAATTTTTTTACGCCACCTTTATTTCCCATCATTACAGATGCATTGTCTGCTGCAAAGCCGATGATATTCTTTATTGGCACTTTAGTCATCTCAAAATATTTTAAAATTTCAGAATAAATGGATTTTGCATCTGAATTATTTAATTTCAGTAACCCAAAAAATCTGTCTCGCACTTTGCCTAAGGTAAAATCAAAATATCGTACAACTAACACTAAACATTTATTTACACTAATGTCTGTGGTTTCGTCGATGATCAGTGAAAAATTTTGATTTTTTAAATGCATTGCTACATTATTGAGGCCTTCTTCTAAAATATGTGTATTTGTAGTTTCGGTCGCTTTGGTTGCACTACATTTAATATCTTTTACTATTAGTGAATCTGATGCTACGGATTTGATTAGTAAAATCAGCGGAGCAATTAAGGTAAAAGCCAAATTATGCTGAAGAATAAACATAATTATTCGTAATTCGGCAATTTTGGTTTGTGTTATTCTTTTCGTAAAAGCTCTAGATTCTTCAGAATTAAAAATGGCTGGTTGATTTTTTAACGATTTTATGCAATTTTTATGATAATCAGAATTGCCGTGTCTAGAAATATGCACTATATTATTAGTTAAAATTTTTTTACAAAACTTACATATAGGTTTTTCTAGCCCGTCTGACCCAATCGATTTTTCCAACCAATTATATGTTTTCATCCAAACTGTGCGAAACTTTTGTCTTTTTATTGATTTTGTTACGTTTATTTTTACTCCATTGTCGGCTACTTTGATTTTATCATCTTGAAGCACCTCACTTAAGTTTACAGAACTTTCGATTCCATCATCAACAGCTCTTCGTTTTTTAGCATTTGATGGTGATGATTCTCTTGATTTTACCGGTATTTTTTCAGATGATGAACCAGCGATATTTTCTATATCGACACTAACATTCACATTTGTATTTTTTCTATATTTAATTAAATATTTATCCATCTTTTTATCGTAAAAGTTTAACTATTTTTACTAAACTCATCGAAATAATTGCATTTCATTGCGAAATCACAAACTAAATGCGTTTTATGGAAATGCAATGTACTATACTAAGGCACACGTCTCACGTCACGTGTAATTAATTTCGTTAGTAAAACAAATGTAGAAAAAGACAAAATCAAAAAATTTATACATTTAAAAGTGAATTAGAAGAGGAAATCCTAAAAGGGTTTTTCGGTCTATATTTTATTTTGTTATGTGTGTGTTTAAAATACAAATATAAAACGAAGAAAGTTTAAAAATGTTTGTATTATTATGAGTAGTTAAGTGTGTGTCTGTTTTATGTTTTAGATTATCCAGCAGGGGAGTGTAAATATGATTTGCGGAGTATAGTAGTACGACTGTAATGAAAGTAGTACTTTTACTCCCTTAGTAGTAATTTCGAGAGCACTGCTTAGCACTCTACGATAAAATGTTAAGTCACTTTAACACTAAAACTTTAACACACTAAAACTTCAATAACTCGACAAGAAGTGGTCGCACAGAAATTTTCCTAGTATCATTTTGCAAGATTTCTAAATTCTCTATAAAATGGCCGATTTGGATTTTTGAATGAAATATCGAGCAAGTTCGTGTACAGTTTCAAACAGCAGCAAATTTTTTTTTTTTTAGACACCTTTTGTTTTACTCAAAAAAGTTCAAAAAAAATAAAATAAAATAAAACTGTTTCCAGTATCGAAAAGAAAACAAAATTTCCTTCAACTAGAAACAAATTCTGTTTTTTGAGACGTGTTATTTCACCAAGATACAAGCGTTCAAATCTGGGTATTTTTTCGAAGAAAATTTCTGTTCCGTTTTTTAATTGGCGCAGTGTACATGCTAGGCTTTAAGGCTATTTTATTAAAGCAATTCACAAACTATGTAACGATCAACATGCCGTTGAAATTTCAATCAATGACGGAAAGCGTTTATGTTTCAAAGCTTACTAGATATATTTGGTTTTTATAGTGACATGCCACCAGCAAAGAATTTTAATTTTATTTTATTTGAAGTTAATACATATTTCCGAAAATTGTAAGAGAATTTAATCCAGTTTCGAACTGGTTAGCTTATGATTTTGGCAAAATCAATCTTCTCACCAGGCTTCGGCGACTGTAATACTGAAGTATTTTAGATTATAAAATTTAAATTCCATAGTGGCGCTTTCTTTCAACGATAGATGGCATTGATTTCTATCTAAGTAAAGCGGTCGAGAATAGTCAAAACCAATTGTTTAACAGTTCTGTTCCTCCTTATAATGTTAAATTTTGTGCATATGGTTTTTACCAGACGTCAGCTACTTTGTTGTAAATCGCGAATACCATGTAATCTATGCATTTTGGCTTAAAGTTATCTATGGAACTATTGTTGATATTAGGAAGGTGTATTAACCGTATAAAAATATTTCTTTGCAAAGTTTGATATTACCTCGGAAAAGAGTTCAACAACATTTTTTTACTTTTTTTTGTTAAAATGACTCCCACACAACAAAGACTCCCAATGACTCCCACGCAACAACGTAAACAAGTAGATGATTAGATTATGGATTGCCACATTTATCATCAACATAAAAAAAACCGTCGGTTCCGTTTTTGAGAAAATCATTGTTTGATAGTTTTCTCTTTCAGTGCGACCTTTTTTATTCTATCGAGTCGAATAGACTCAAAAGTTACATAAACTGCTTATTACTAAAACTATCAATATTTGTGAGAATGGGAGACAAAACAAAAGTAATGTAAATTAAAGAACGGAAGAACAAAAGGATGGACACGACATTTTTTGTCGTCATTTTTGTCCTGGTAACCCACCTACTTTTCAAAATATTTTTAAAGGATTTTAGCATACACTGAAATCAGTTTTTTAGCCAAGACAAGTGAGTGATGAATTATGTTTCGCTTCCTGTAACTTCATTATAGTGGGAAAAGTAAAAATTCGACAATTCTCTAAAGTTTTAAAATTAAATTTCAGTTTCCAATATTTTCCTCCATTCCTCCGAACAATTTAGTTTTTGCAGTTAACTTGTTAAAAAAAAAATCACAACAGAATACGTCGTGAACTTTGACTAAATATTTAAAATTACTTAATTCCTGAATCTACAAGAAAATATGGGCAGGTCAATAAGAGATAATCGCTTATTTTATTTTCTCCAATTCACATTGATTTGTAAGTAAACGAAAGTGTGAAATTTGGACACCTCGGATTATATAATAATTGTATCGTCTATAAGTATAACCGCTCTTATGATTTCTACGTGTTAACAAGCCATTCTTAACATTCATAATTTTCTATTGTACACTTATGTGTCTTGTATCAACTACATGGAAAGTAGATAACCTTCAACAAAATATAATTTATACTTACTTTTTTATGTGTGCTAAGTACTACTTTTGATTTTGTTCAAAAAGTCGAATTACGTCATCGACCACCATATAAACATATCCAGTATTCTTATAAAATATTTCAAAGCGATCTATAATCTATATATGGCACATTTGAATTAGAAAGTCACTTCACATTACGATCGAGTATGGTTGTGGTATAGGTATCCATTTTTGTACTTATAGACTTTATCTGATCGATAAAGCGATAAAAACACGTGTGCCAAAAATGGTACGTCTGGGTGGTATGGTGGTATACCGATTGTGCAGAAATTCATAAATCACTGTCAACTACTTTCTCCATTTCTAGTATGATGTTTTTTCACACCTCTAAGAATTTCGTCAATATTGATATATCAACATTGCTTACACACTTCACCTGAGTGATTGGGAACATCAAAATATTTTCATTTTATTTTATGATTTTGAGCACAGTTCATCAAAATAATCAAAAATTAATTTTCTAATCATCAACCGATTACCCTAATTTACACATACAATAATTATGTACATTCTAGTAATTTAATGGTTTATACCAGGTAATTCATTATGATAAACCATATTATACTGTATAACACACTTTAACTGTATGTATTTATGTTCTATTCATGTTTTATGAAAAGAAAACAGAAAAACATTTATGTTTGTTTAGATTTGTACATGAATATGTATTGTTTTGGTATGATGAATGGTTTTGGATTGAATTTTTTTTCGTGAGGTCAATTTTATTTTGATTGCAAAATTATTTATTGCAATCGTGTCGAATATTTGGCAGAGAAATTACAACATTTTGATAAATTGTCGTTTTGTCTGTTTGAGGTAGCTTTCGATGTTCTCAGCGATTTTATATTGCAATTGCAAGTGATAACTCTGTAAATGGCGGTTGCATGTTTTCCACACATGACTAATTTTGGATTGTATAATAATTATGTCAACTTTTGACAAAGTGTGCGTGCTTTGGGCTAATTTTGCTTACGTAGACATTTCACATAAGTAAGTACTATATTGAACAATATATGTATGCATGGGCAAACGTTCTAATTTGTATTAATTTGGAATTTTAATAAATCGTTAAAGTGGGAGTTTGGGGCAACAGTCCTCATCATCCAAGATATGTAACGAATTAAAATAACTTGATTTTTTGGGGTTGGTATCGTTATCCAAACTGAAAAAATCCCCAAAAAACAAAAAATCAAGTTTTTTAAATATTTTAATTCGTTTTATACCTTAGAGGATGGAGGCTACCGCCCTCAAAACCTCGCTTTGACGATTTTTTGAAATTTCAACATTCAAAGAAATTGGAGCATTTTTGAAAAATTTGTGTTTTTTTAATAATTATTCACATAAATAGAGAACTCCCCAAAGCTGCTTAGCATTGGTCCTATCTGCGCAACGATGACAAGAAATCTTGTAGCATATTTTTCTTATCAAATTGTAGTTGATCGTGTTTAACAAAAATCTAATGGATTCTTCTGGCACTTTACTTTTGACTTTCTTCGCCGATGCCAAAACCCCTTAACCCTACAACTCTTAAATGCGATAAAAACATAAGTTGAGGTGGACAGTTAAAACTCCACGACATCACATCTCTATAAATCCATCACCTTCCAACTTCTAACCCTATAAACGCATAACCCTTTAACCGCATAACCCTATAACATAACCATAAAATGCAACAGTAAATGTACTTGCACGTAAGACTTGAGTTCTGAGTCTGACAGTATTGCAGTGGGTATTCAGGGCACCTCCACGCGGTGAAAAAATATATGTATGCTTTCAAGGTCTTAAAGCTTTTTTATATCATCAGCGGGAACAGCTTTGTCAATTAAAAAAAAAAAAAAAATCGGGGTTGAGATGAGATCTGAGTTGGAAATTAGTTTTGATTTGTTCTAAGTTGCATTCAGGTTCGCATGCAGTTTTTCGAACCATGTTGATTTGAGGATTGAGTTTGGCGTTGATTCGAGGGTTGAGTTGAAGTTTGAGATATGGTCTAGGTAGAGTGTTGAGTTGGATTGACCAGAGGAGTTGAGGATTTATTTCGGGGATGAGTCGAGGTTTGAATGATTAAAGTGAGTTCATATACGCTTGCAGTCGAACCGTGTTGTTTTAAGGATTGAGTTGAGCGTTGAGTTTGAGCTTGAGTTAACTGTTTAGTTGGAGATTCTATTGAAGATTGAGTTGGGGTTCAGTTTAGGGATGAGTTAAGAGTCGAGTTGGGATCCCGTTGGGGTTGAATAGAATCAGAGTTGAATTTGGATTAAGGTTGAGTGTCGGGTTAGGTTGGGGTTAATCGAGGGTCGAGTAGAGGGTTTTCTTGGAGGATAGATTGAGTTGATTTGAATTGAGTTCATTCACGCATTGTCGGTATTTGGAGTTCAGTAAAGAGTTGAGATTTGGTTCGAACGAGGGATTGGGTTGAACTTGAGTTGGGGATGAGTAAGACGTTATGTTTCGGGTTGAGTTAAGTGTTGGGTTAAAAGTTGACTTGAGGTTGAAATGGTGATTGAATTGAAGGTTGAGGTTGACTTGATGATTGCATTGAGGACCGAAGTGAACAACTCATGAGGTTTCAGACCGGTTTCTGGTAGAATTTTTACCCAAAAATATTTATGTTGATCCTAAAAATATGGGTCAAACTACACAGCTGGCAAAAAATGGAAAATATTTAGACATACAACAATCTTAAAATTACTTTCAACCCTACAGAAATTCATCTCGAGTCATAGTATGGTTACCAGTTTCTGACATTCAACAGCAACTCGTTTCGTTGCATTGATAAAATGTTAAATGTTTTCTAATTTGGCCTTCTAGTCAAAAAGCCTCTCCAACAAGCATAAAGAGAACAGGATTAAAACTTTCCACGTTGTAAAACACTTCCTTTAGAATCTAGCATATTAAATCAATCCATAAATTTTATCTGCCATTTACCACATAACAATAGGATTATGAGGTCGCACACATTATAAACAAGTTTAAAAGAACATTATTATTAATATTTAATTATCTATTACAATTAGATACAATGCAAACAACTCTATGATATGCATATAATAAAAAAATGTTAGATTCTCAATGCCAATAAATTCTCTTCTAACTTTTGTATAACACATATAAAAATCTAAATACTAATAATCATCTCAAGACCAATCATAATAAATTCAGTTTGTATAAAAACACCAACAAAAATACCTTTCGTCTTTTACCTACCCAAGAACAACAACAACAACAATAAAAATTCTTAATGGTGCGGTGTAGTTTACCTTGAAACAATCAATGTATACAGAAATAAACAGAAAACATTTATTTTAATTCACAATTCGATTTAAATAATTTAAGATAAATTTCTTAAACAAAATACTGTTGTGTCTTATGAAAATTATTTTGTTTTGTTTTTTAATAAATAATTAAAGAAATTAAGGCGCTAATATATTAAGAATGGCGTTTTGTGTTTATTCATTCACAAGAGATACATTTGCAAAAATTCTGTGTGTAGGGTAAGTTTTGATGGGAATTGTACAATATTGAAATTGAAAGGAATTCGTAATTTGTTAGTAGGTTTGCGCTATTTAATTTATTTGTATTGTTCTTAAAAGATGTTTTTTTTTTTGTGATTTATTTGTAAACAAATTTTTCCGCCTTACGGTTGTAGGATTCAATTAAAACTCTACATACTACATAGGTTGTATATACATACTTAGATATAAGATAGAAGAGTAGCTAGCTAATTTGTTGCTTAATAATTAACTGTCGTTTTTATTTTAATTGTGGTAAAAAAAAAAAACGGAGGATTTTGAGAATTTTTGGGTTGGGTTTTATTGTGCACGAACTTACGTGACGAATTTATTAAAGATACAGTTTGGACTGGGTCAAAAATAACATTTAAATAATAAACTTCGAATCAGATATACTTAAGTACTTATCGTAGATTTCAAAATTAGAAATTAAAAATATTATTTCCTCACAATTCACAGAATTTCAAAATTTGAAAATATAAAGGGCACCTCCCAAATCAATCCCAAACTGACTCTCTTAAGTCAGTCTTCAGCTCAACCGCCAAAAACAATATTTATGTAAAGTTTGGTTCAAATTGGTCAAGGCGTGTAGATGTGTTTATTTATCTTGCACATATACAGGTTTTACAATGGCCAATTATGATAAAACTTATCTATTTCATTACGGATTTTTGTGAAATTTGACATCCGAGTTAGAAATGGGATCCTTAAAATGATTTTTGGGTAAACTTAATATGGCCAAGTGGGATGAAACTTGCCTATTTCCCAACCGATTATTATGAAATTTGGCATGTGTGTTGGAAATATGATGCTAGAGTGGTTTTTGGATGAAGTTCTGGTCTGGAATACGGCCAAGTATGATTGAACTTGCCCATTTCTAATCCGATTATGATGAAACTCGACATGTGTGTTGTAAATAGGATTCTAAAATGAATTTTGGATGAAATTCTCGAATATTGCCAATTAGGATAGAACTTGGCTATTCCCTAATCGATTATGATGAAATTCAAGATTTGCGATGGAAAAGTGATTCTAAAATGAAACTGCTAATTCCGAGACTCTGCACTACCGTTAGTAGTTTTAATTCTTCACCACGTGTCCGCCACACACTTCATTTTTTTATGCATTGCCAAACTTACAGCTCTGCCAGTAAATACTCAGGAAATATACTCCAACGTTTAAAGCGAAGGATTGGCGAGAAAAGTATCTAGGTGAACTTGAATATTATTTCGAAGATAATCTCGATCGTTAAGCAATTGTAATAGACATTTATGCTGCCTCAAAGAAACTTCAATGGCTGCATGATTTACAAAAACCTCATCAGACAACAATTGACATATTCCTCACAACCTCATACAAAAATAATTTTTATGTCACATTTCCTTCTAATAATTGGAAATATAAAAATTTATCATAATCGGTTAAAAATAGCTAAGGTACATCCTAATTGCCCATATTCCAGAATTTAATCTTAAAATCATTTTAAAATTCCATTTCCAAGGCATATAACAAATTTCATAATAATCGGTTAAGAAAAAGCCAAGTTTCATCAAACTATAACTGGCCATATTCCAGAACTTTATCCGAAAATTATTTTAAAATCCCATTTTAAGCGCGGATGTCATATTTCACTAAAACCACTTAAGAAGTAGCCAAATTCCACCTCTATTAGCTGTATTCCAGAACTTCTTCCAAAAATCATTTTAGAATCCCATTTCCAACGCACATGTCGATTTTCATAATAATCGGTTGAGAAATAGGCAAGTTACATCCTACCTGGCCATATTCCAGAACTTCATCTAAAAATAATTTGAGAATCCCATTTCCATTGGAAATATGTACTAAATTTCAATAAATTTTTTATAAAAAAATCACAAATTCTCAGTTTAGTTGCTCACTAAACCCTAATCCAACCCCAACTCAGCCCTAATTCAACCCGCAAACGGAACTCAACTCAACCCTCAATCCCGCAAACCCTACGCCAAACTCAATCCTCAAACCAGCATATATAAAAAATTGGTAACTGCTGACTACATCCTAATCCAACCCCAACTCAACTCCAACTCAAATTCAACTCAACCCGCAAATTGGCCCCTAACTTAATCTTCAAATCAGCATATAAAATAATCATAAGTATTTATAAAACAAGGTGTTTTGGGGCAATTTGGTATGGCAGGTACCTCATTCTCTTGACGTACAGCCTCCAACAGCTTTTCAAATCTCCACCTTGACCATAGAAACAGATTCGGACAAGCCGTTCTCCAGATATCATGGGTACAGACATCCAGACCGACGGACGGACATTTTTTTTTGTTTGCTTTTTCAGACTCATAGACTTTTAACACGTCGTCAAAAATGATTTTGAACCAACCAAATTTTTCGTCATTTTTGAAAGGATTTCAATACTTTGCCTTTTTTAGACCGAAGTACATAATTTAAAATTTTCTTAGCTTCACTACCTCTGCCAATTATTATTCGAACAATTGTAAGTATTATTAAATTCTTCTAATAGTAGTGAGGATATTGTGGGGGGAAAGCACCACAATGAAGATGAGCATTGAACTGCTTAACAAAGTCGAAATCATGAGTCAGTAAGTCGTTAGAAGTTTTCCAATATTATTTTTCCTATACATGGTCGTATTCGATAGAACGTATTCGAATCATCGAAGTGTAAGATTCGTGTTTGATTTTAATAAGTAATGAATGAACCTGATTCAATTCAAATAAGAATCCAATAGTTCGAAGACACGAATACGTTCGAATCGAATTCATAAACAGCCCCCTGGAACGCTTATTATGTGTACCGAATGAAATTTGTGATTTGTACATGAAGAATTAAAACTAAACGGCAATATATAATCATTATTTTTCTGTACTTGTTCTATTGCACATATTGTACAGTTTTTAAATAATCGTATTCATTCAAACTTTTTGTTCATTTTACGGCGAACATTCACCTTTTCATAATCTCATTTATTATGTATGGATGTGATCTTAAGCCGCATTGGCAAACTGCTAGCCAAACCATATGTCTTTTTGCCAAATTTTTCAACAGCTATGGTAGTAATTGCTCCGTCCAGTTCTTTACCTTTCTTTTTGATGTAATATTGGGGACCTGGAAGTGTCGAGAAATCCATTTTGACGTAGGTCTCGTCGTTCATTACGAAACAAGAATCTTTTCTTTCGTTCAACCATTTGTTGTGTTTCTTTGCTCGATCGATCCCTCTATTAAATAGTTCAACACTTCTTTTGGGGATTTTTGACTTCTTGTATGTCCGTAGATTATTTCTGGTTTTAGCTCGTTCCACAATCGATTTGGTTGTTTTGGTTTTTCTGGCCAAATCTCGCACAGACATCGAGGGATGTTTCGAAATGACTCTTACAATTTTCTGATCCAACATTTTATTTGGAGCACCTGATTTTTCTCCGGATCCGGGCTTGCGTGATACAGAAAGATTGATTTGACATTTTTTTTTACATTTGTTACCGTATTATTGGAAACACCGGCCAATTTACCAATTTTTTTATTGGTATACTCGGGATGATCATTGCACAATCTAATTATTAAATCACATTTTTCTCCTTATGATGCGCCCATTTCGAAACAAATAAAACAAATGCCCAATTTGACGTTTATTCGTTTTTTTAAATTGTTTTTCTACAAAATAACGGTACCAGTTTTTTTCTTTTGCGTAGTAACCTATAAGATAATATAAATTTGGGAATCACAAATTTCATTCGGTACACATAATAAGAAACAATGTTTCCAAGGTTCTGTAAACAGTTAAACATTCCTATAATTCTTATTAATGTTATTTAGTTAAAAAACGATTTCAATTTCTAATACATATGTACGAACCGAGGACAGTCGCAAAAGCCCCTGCGAAAACTAAGAACACAAAATTTTTCGGGAAAATTTCAATTTATTTTTCAACATAGTCCCTCTTAAGCTTGATACACTTATCACAATGGTAATCCAGCGTTCTGATACCTTCCGGAAAGCTGGTTTTAACCGAACCCTCAAAACAGGCCTCTGTTTCCCTTATGACGTCTTCAATCGAAGAAAATCTTTTTCCGGCAAGCCATATTATCACTTGCGGATATACAAAAAAGTCACAGGGTGCCAAATCAAGCGTACATTACTTGATGGGTGCGATAGAAATTCGTCATGAAAGGAAACTTTTTTGTTGTGAAATGTGGGAGTTTTTCCTTAATCTCGGTGTTCAACCGATGCAAGTAAACTAGTTTTTCGTATGCTCAACAGCTGTAATACGTCATCCGGTGACAACAATTTATTTTTTAGTTTTTTTTGTACCCATTTCTCTATTTGGTTTGGTTTTTAGCACTTCATTCGGTGCTGCGCCACGATACCACCGAATGACGTGCTAAACTATCGCTGTCAAATCTTATTTAAAATTACACAGCTCCTAAACAATTAGTTTACAACATTTAGGGCGGATTAAATTTTTAAGTGGTCTGGAGACTCCATTTTTCTGAAAAATTCATTTAGTTTTAAGCTAAAAAGTCCACAACACGATATGGCTACGATGAATTTCGAGCCTGCATAATTTCATTTGAAGATTTTTCTTTATATAGAGTGAGTTTTTAAAAAATGCCAGGCGTACGGTGCCAGATAGGAGAAAATTGCATATATTGAAATTTGTTAAGGGTCGAGGGGGCCATCGGATGGCGACCTTCAATTCAACCTTGACTACGACCTTAAGGTTATTTGAAGGTTAAATTGAATTTGTTAAGTATAAATCCCTATTTTTGACCCCAGATGCAAAACACAAAGTTTTACGTTCAGATACGCATTTTAGGTTCTTTCTTTGGATGACTTTCAGGCGTTAGTTCAAGGACAAATTACTAAATAATTAGAAATGATCTGCAAATAATGAAATGGAGAATATACTAACACAATATTAACTTGGTACCTTTGGTCATGGTGCCAACAAATTTAAATTAAGGCATTCCCCATTAAAATTCATTATTTGTTGATTATTTCATATTATTTAGTAGTTTGTCTTTGAACTAACAACTAACATCTGAAAGTCATTCAAGAGAAGAGAATAAACTTCCTATCTGAACGTAAAATTGTGCACCCTTTCCGAATCAGAGGTCCAAAAATAGGAAAAAACAGGATTATCCTAACAATGTATAGAATAAAAACTAATTCGTCGAATGCAGAGACTGCGATTCTGTTCAATTTAAACCAAAAAGCTATGAAACACTACTTTAATGACTGCGTACAATTATTATCAAAAACACTGGAATATTGTGTTTATTTCCAGACTAAAGTGGAAAATCTTAAAAGTATGCCAACTTGCTTTGCTAAATTTAAAAATACGATGACAGTACTAGATTGTATAGAAATCAAGACCGTACAATTTCGTTGCTTGACCTGTCGAACCTGCACTTACTCCCAATATAAGGGCATTCATACAGTTAAACTGTTAATTGGAGTTTCTCCGTCCGGACTTGTCAATTTTATAAGTACAGCAGTTGGCGGAAGGACTTCCGATAAATTTGCTAGATATGTTGAAGCCAGATGACAGAGTAATGGTAGACAAGGGGTTCATGATTGGAAATGAGCTTTCAAAAGCAGGAATTGAGATGATTCGACCAAGCTTTATGAATTACGATCGAATGAAAGCCGATGTCGAAAACGATCGACTAATAGCTGCTGCTAGAGTCCACTTTGGTAGGCGTATATCCAGAATTAAATTGTTTAAAACTTTATCTGAAAAGGTTTCGTTTTCCAAATACTTCCTTATTTGGATGATATTTTAACAGTTGCATGTGCCATTTCCAACCTAAGTACTCCTATTTTAAGTTACGACAAGGTTACGTAGTCTATAATTTCAAAAGTATCATCTTTTGAGGAATATACAACCAAATCACAATTTTCTAAATTAGTAACGGCAAGGCCCAGTTGAATTTGACCAGAATAATGATGGTGCTTGGGCTTGCAGTACGATATACTCACTGTGATCCTTATTTTACGCTCCACTAGCCATTGTACACTAGTTTGCTTGACGGTCGACTTGCAAATTTGTATTACCTCGTTATTCGTTTTGACCACTTTAGTGGTGCATTGAATTGGCGTGACAGGGTTTAAATAACTAAGCGATAATGGCACAAATCTTTTTAAACTACCGCGACATATAATTAATTTAAAAAATTCATCCTCATTGTCATCGACAACGTTTTTTTCCGATGAATTTCAACCTGATCTGTATCCAGCCTTCATTTTTGATATTTCAGATTCAGGCGCACCTAGAAAAATATGAAATTTAACTAAATTTTTATTTGTTTTCCTAGGATAAGTTTACCTTTGGGAAGCAGTGACCTCACAAGCTCTTTTTGTTCGACAGTAGCTGCTTCCTCTGGTTTTGACGATTTCTTCTATTTCTGCTTCAGCTGAGTGCAACTTATAACTTCAAGGCATGGCTCACTAAAAAACAAATTATTATAAATAATAATAAATAACTGTAATAACAATGATTGAGAAATTAATCATATTACTGGATAATTTTAAGAAGACAAGCAGCAGTATGCTTGCATTTCCGCATTCCAGAACAAACGCATTCCACTGACAAATTTCTTTATTTAAATTATCCAAAGTAATTTCGTGCGGGCTGCTCATCATTGCAGACGTTTGCATAACGAACCCAATTATTCGATTTTTTGATGGAAGTGGAGCGATCCCTAAAGCATATATCGACCCAGTCTTGACGATTCCTTCTCCAGCACGCAAGGGTCTTTTGGCTTCCCCAAAATATTCGACTAAGTCGCACAAAGATATATTCAATATTTTGCTGCCATCATTATCCATTCTAACAACAAAAGTATAGTTTCTGTTATTTACAATAAATCAAACATATATAAAAATAAAAATAAATGTATCTGCTGTTTTATAATTACAATTAAAACATATTTATTTCATTTACATCAAATTAATACAGTAAATATATCAAAATAAACCATCTGTAATTGATTTATTTGTATTTGTTGGCGCTAACTTAATATCAAAATTCTTGATTTTTAACACTAATTATTTTACATTTTTATCAATATAATTGAACCGAAAAAGTAATTTTTGGCTCAACCAAACATTAACTTACATACTGGAACTAATTCCTTTTATAATCAGCTTAATTTTAATAACTAAAAATAATAATTACCTAAAGAATATTTTCTTCAACCTTGATGACAATTGCACTGAAGGATTAGCTGTCATATTTTGTCTTATAAATTTTTTTCGAAAATATAATCAAAGTTGGCACTCAATTCACTTTACCTAGTGTCAATAAAATAAGTGAAGCAAAAATTTCATGAAAATTCGGCCTTTCGACGTTCGGCTTTTCTACCTATTCGGCCTTTAGATATTCGGCGTTTCGACACATTTGGCCTTTCGACCTATTCGGCGATTATAGACAATCGGGCTTTCGACACATTCGGCCTTTCGACATTCGGCCTTCCGACATTCGGCCAACATCAAACGGCCACACTAGGACTAAACTGGAAAATTCACTAAATCGGTTTTATTAGATCGTAGTCTGTCAAAGGTATAACTTATCGATTAGCTTCATTTTAACCGAATACAGAATACCACTGTGAAATTAGCCCAAGAACAGCTTTTTACAATCAGTTAAGAAATTCATTTGCCTTGTAGAGGCAATTTACAACATTTAGTTTAGATTTATTAAATCCAGAGATTTATGCAATATTTTTCAATAGAAACTTGTGAACGTTACAGATGAATGTTGGTAAACAAATCCAAATATTATTTAACCTTTTACAACAGATTATTTCCGTAATAAGCTTCTGTATAAAGTCAAAAACATTTGTTAAATTTTTATCTTCTCAAAATAATGGGAGGATGGGGATAGGACAAAACAAAACCTAATACTCGAAGTTAACAAAAATCGTACAAATCTAGCATTTGGTTAAAAATCACATATTTCCAGGAGAAACGTGTATACAACAACAGCCTACCCACAAACCAAACCAGTTAGTTGTATAAAACTAAAAAAACAAAAAGTTGATATTTACCTAAACGTCATCGTATCTTACATCTATCTTTCTTACTTTTATTTTACTTTCACCATAACCTCTTTTTAGATTTTTTTTTGTTTTTTATTGAAACTTTATAGTTTCAAGTTCTTAACTCCGGCAATATGTATAGGTATAGTAGAGAAAAAATAAATTATTTTATCATGAATAACTTGAAAGATTTGTTCTTATTTAAATTTTCGTATGCTTCTAGTTGGGGAACTTAATTGTTGAATATTATTACATAAGAGTTAAATTTAAGAGTTCGATTAGGTGTCATAGGAATAAATGGGCAGCGCTTTTTTTTTTGTTAACCACACAAAATATTCATGAATTCTATTTTTACAAACCTACATACCAAATTTTCATGTTATCACTAAATCGATTTTTTTATTTCTGTTACATTTAAGTTTTTCAAAAGATGTAAGAATTTTTTTTTTGTTCCAATTTAAGAATTTTTGTTCCGTTCTTGTTTTGAATAAACAATCAACATTTCTTTTAGTTTTCTTATATCTCATTTTGATTAATAATTATTGCCGGTGTTACTACATTACAGTTTTTTTTCCTTATAATACTTCAATCTTCTGGTAAACTCGATTTGACTGAGTATTGAAGTAGAAATAAAATGTAGAACACATTTAAGAATATTAGCAATAAGTAAGTTAGAGTTGCAATGCTCCAAGCGCTTTTCACACTTTGTTATCTCACCCAAGATGCCTTTCACACATAGCGTTAATATGTAAGTCATAGGTGACAGTCGTCACCCAATGGACGTTGAACCTAAATCATTTTTAAATTAATAAAATTTAATTTAAATAATTAGATGCAATTTAATAATTTACCGCGTTCTGTGACACGAACAGATTATTAAATGATTAATCGATTAACAGTAAATTTAATCGATAAATCGTTTGACTATTTAAAATCGATTAATCGATTAATCAAGTAATCAAGTATTTCAGTAATGAATAAAATTCACGTAATATTTAATTAAAATAAATTATTTTTAAAACAACATTCAGAAAAAATACAAATTGATGCGTTTACGAATTGTATAGACAGCTTTAGCAGACGGTCAGATATTTGAAAATAAATAGATGAGATGCTAGGAGTTTGTTTGCTACTAACATCCGAAAATTTTCGAATCACGAAGATATTGGCAAATTAAAAGCTTATAAAGAAGCAATACCCCAAAATGGTTGAAGTCAAATGTAAATGTCGCGATCGTTTTTCTCAACATTTAATGTTTTCAAACGTTAGTCATGCGATCCAAAAATACTTACATCTATCATTTGCAATTCACAATGACTTGAGTTGAGTGTATTGTTAACTAAATGAATGAGGATCACGACATCTTAATTAAGTATTTTACGTATAAAACGATTACATAACAACCACAACATATTGTTAGACTGTTATAATATATTTCCAAATGAATAATTTTCTAAATACATAGCCGGGCGTAAACATTCATGACTTGCCATAAACATAAACAGTATAAAGTGCTCATTACATTAATTAATTCGAACCAATTAATTTGTGTTATCGGCATCGACATATACAAACATACAATATGAAATCCTTTAATTATCATAAATTTACAGAAAAACCCACATAAATTATCAAAAATTTACTAATATTAATGTGGAAAGGAGTTAGCAACCAGCAGATATAAGGCAACGGCCACAAAAAAATATTTATAATTAGAATCTAATATCCAGCACACATACACATACATAAGTACATATATAGAGAGAAAATTATAGCATCTGTTACATTAAACCAAGATATTAATGTTCCACATCTCCCACACCGTGTTTATAATCCTTCCACATCCATATAACAACAATATGTACTCATCATCAGTTGCAGAACGAGTTTTGCAGAAAATTTTTTCATGATTTTATTTCATCCCGCAATAAAACTTTTCTTCACCAACATTTTATTTGTTCATTATTATTATTGTTATTGTTGGGGATTTTCATTTATATTAAAACCACAAAACTTTTTCTTTTTTGTGCCAAACTTCATTCCAATAAAATAAATACGAAGAGACAGAAGAATAAAATAAAAATTTTTTAATTGAAAATATAACTGACAAGGGGAGGGGATGGATATTAGACGAACGAGTATTTTAACAGAACGATTTGTAAGCTTTAATCAGATTTTATATTTCTAAAATTTTATTTTGGTTTTGTTTAGAATTTAGAAACGAAGTGATTTTTTCCAGAAGGGTAATTTCTTATAACAAAAGCTTAAAAATTTTTGGATTTTCTGTAGATTTTCTAACGGATCAACAAAATTTTTTTCTAATAAAATTTATTATTTTTTCCAAAGTTTTTGGTGTTTTGAATTAGATTTATTGGCGTTGTTGTTGTTGTACAAAAATCTATGAAGAAAAGTAACTCTTGTATTGTAACTTGTATTTTCCATCTCACGAGAAAAGTTTGTTTGAGGGAGGAAAAACTTGTGTATCGTATATATACCTACGTTAACGTTTTTGTTCCTTCTTCCTCATGTCAAAAACCACATAGAATTTTTGTCTATTTTTTTTTTTGTTGTGGTTTGGATAAACTTTGTAATCAAATTTAGTGATTGTATTTTATTTGGTGTTAAAATGAAGTTTAAATCATTAGTTTATCAATTTATGTTCATGTGTACGTGTGCGTGTATGTTTATCCGGTGTTATTAATACACAAAATATTATTGAGTGTTTTATTCAATCGGAAAAGATTTGTTACCTTGTACCAAAAAATATAGAAAATTTTGTTAAGGAGGGTGTTCACTGATTTGTGAAATTTATACGGTTCATAGCCATAAAAATTGTTTGACTTAAGTGGATATGGGAATATTACAAACGAAGAGAAAAATTGGAACCACCATTCGGTGTTCTCGGCTCATTTTCTATACACTG
Source organism: Tipula helvola (assembly GCA_963556165.1). Taxonomy (NCBI): domain Eukaryota; kingdom Metazoa; phylum Arthropoda; class Insecta; order Diptera; family Tipulidae; genus Tipula; species Tipula helvola. The sequence goes on from OY744481.1 coordinate 372,161,877, forward strand.
TGTTAAGAAAACTGTTAATACATATTATGTAGTATTTAAACTTCTAAGCCTCGAAAAAATATAATATTTTTAAAAGGCTCAATAATTTCGAAGTAGTCGGAAGAATTTCAAAGTATACGTCTTGTAATGCGAACCAGAGGTAGGTATTGAGATGTAAAACTCGAATATATTGGATATTCTCGTATAATTTCTAAAAGTTTGTAACTTCATTCAAAGCTAAGCGCAACACATTACTATACACAATTTGAATAAATTCCGAAATGTCAGTAAATCTGGAATAATTTAAAAATGTCAAAAAAATTCGATATTCATAAAAAATAGAGTTATATATAGCCTTAGTAGAATTTTGAGAATTTGAAGGATTTGAAAAATTTATCGAGTACATATACAGAATTTAAAGGACTTATGGAGTTAATAAAACTTAAAGAAATTTTACAACTTACTGAATTTCTAGAATTTACAGAATTCATGGGATTTAGATTTTTTTTTTGTTCATTGGTACGTTTGAAACAATGTGTAGAACTAATAGAATCTACAATATTTATAAAATTTATTTTTTCTATGACGAATTTTTAGAATTTATAAAATTTATGAAGTTTTTACTTATTAGAATGTTTAAAATTTGTAGCATTTATTGAATTAATTAAATTTACAAAAGTTATCGAATGCATATTACGATTTCAAAATTACGAGGGTAGTTCAATAAGTTTGGTAGTTCTATATGAAATAACGGTATTAAAATTTTTTTATTACTCTATCCTACCGACAAAAAAAATGCATGCAAATAAATTGTTTCATTTAATTTCTGTGAGTGATTTAATATAGGAAAATAATACTTCTAAGGATATCGAAAGAAGAATTAATAATGTTTACGGAGAATCTAGTCCGTCTTATAAAACAATAACAAAGTGGGTCCCCGTCTATTCAAATAAGGTAAAAAGTCATTGGAAGAAGACCCCGCAGCGGAAGACCGGCAGACGCTGTTACTCACGAAATGATCATTTTAAACGAGGTCCTTATATTGGAAGATAGACTAATAATCATTTCAAAATTAAGTGTGATATTATATATATCTATTGACAGTGTTAGGACTATTTTACTCAATCATCTTAAGCTGTCAAAAGTTAGTGTAAGATGAGTTCTCCGAATGTTAACTATGAAAATCCACCACCGAAAAAGTTTAAAAGATAATGGCAACAATTTTTTGGGATGCTGATAGAATTTTGATGATTGACTACTTACCTCAAAAGACCACAATAACAGGGGCTTATTATGCGGAACTTTTGCATAAATTGAAAAATGATATCAGGGGAAAACGACGAGGCCAAACCAAGCAACAATTATTGCTTTTACATGACAAAGCACCGGTACATAAGGCAATGGGCAGTAAGAGATTGCAAGTTCAATAAAATACCGCAACCACACAGTCCAGATCTGGTCTCAAGTGATTATTTCCTTGTTACAAATTTGAAAAAAAATTAAGGGGGTTAAGATTTTCAAATGACGATGAGGTAATGTCCGCTGTAGAAAGGTGTGTATTAAATCACTCAATTAAATGAAACAATTTGTTTGCATACATTTTTTTGTCGGTAGAATAAATAGAGTAATAGAAAAAACAAAATAAAAAATTTTTAATACCGTTATTTCATATAGAACTACCGAAGTGATTGAACTCCCCTCGTAATTTGGAAACCATGATATGTATTGTAATTCTTCAAATCCTTCAAATTTTAAACATTCTAATAAGCATAAACTTAGAAAAGATTTAGAAAAAAAAAATTTTATAAATTCTTTAAATTTTGTAGATTCTATTAGTTCTATACATTGTTTCAAAAATGTACCAATGATACCAAAAATTCTAAAAAATCTAAATCCCATGAATTCTGCAAATTCTAGAAATTCAGTAGGTTCTAAAATTTCTTTAAGTTTTATTAACTCTATAAGTCCTCTAAATTCTGTATACCCAATAAATTTTATAAATTCTTCAAATCGTTCAAATTCTAGAAATTCTATTAAGTATATAATTCTATAAGTTTTATAGATTTTATGAATTTCGAAATTTTATAAATTCTACTTCTATAAATCACTTAAATTTTCTGAATTTTATAAATTCTTTAAACTTTGTAGATACTCAAAGTTTTATAAATTGTTTCAAATGGCATAAATCTATAAATATTACAAATGTCACTTTCATAAATCTGTCAGATATCAAAAATTCCAAAAATTCGAAATTCCATGAATTCTGCAAATTCTGGAATTCAAAAAATTCAGTAAATTCTAAAAATCTATTATTCCATTTAACTCTATAAATCCTCTAAATTCTATAAATTCGATAAATTTTATTTTACAAAAAAATGCTACAAATTTTATAAATTCTACAAATTCCAAAAATTCTATAAATCCCTTAAATTTTATTAATTTTTTGAATTTTAAGATTCTATTAGTCTTATAAATTATTTCAAACTTGCCAAATATTCCAAAAATTCTAAATCCCATGAATTCTGTAAATTCTAAAAATTTTGTAGGTTCTAAAATTTCTGTAAGTTCTATTAACTGTCCTCTAAATTTTGTATATCCGATAAATGTTATAAGTTTTGGTAATTCAACAAATGCTACACATTTTATAAATTCTTCAAATCGTTCAAATTCTAAAAATTCTAATAAGTTTTATAAATTTTATGAATTTCATAAATTATATAAATTTTTAAAATTGTATAAATTCTTCAAATCGAATTTTAAAATTTTTAAATAAAATGGGTAAAATTTCTTTAAAATTTTATTAAGTCTATAAGTCTTCTAAATTCTGTATACCCGATAAATTTTATAAATGCTTCAAATCCTTCAAATTCTCAAAATTCTATTTGGTCTATAGCTCTATAATTTTTATAGATTTTATGAATTTCGAAATTCTATAAATTCTACTTCTATAAATCCCTTAAATTTTCTGAGTTTTATAAATTCTTTAAACTTTGTAAATACCCAAAGTGTTATAAATTGTTTTAAATGTCATAAATTCATAAATCTTACAAATGCCACTTTCATAAACCTTACAAATATCAAAAATTACAAAAATTCCATGAACTCTGCAAATTCTGGAATTCAAAAAATTCAGTAAATTCTAAAAATTTTATAAGTCCAATTAATTCCATAAATCCTCTGAATTCTGTATATTCGATACATTTTATAAATTTTATAAATGCTACAAATTTTATAAATTCTATAAATTCTTAATCCTTCAAATTTTAAGAATTCTAACGAGACTATAAATTGTATAAATTTTATAGATTTTATGAATTTTATAAATTCTAAAAATTCTATGAATCACTTAAATTTTATAAATTTTTTAAATTTTTAGATTCTATTAGTCTTATAAATTGTTTCAAACTTACCAAATATTCCAAAAATTCTAAATGACATAAATTTTGTAAATTCCAAAAATTTTGTTAGTTCTAAAATTTCTGTAAGTTCTATTAACTCAATAAGTCCTCTAAATTTTGTATTGTATATATCCGATACATTTTATAAATTTTAGTAATCCAATAAATGCTACACATTTTAAAAATTCTTCAAATCATTGTATAGATTTTATGAATTTCATAAATTCTAGAAATTTTTAAAATTCTATAAATTCTTCAAATCGAATTTAAAACATTTTAATAAGTCTATAACTTCTTTAAATTTTATAGATTTATGAATTTTATATATTCTCTTAATACAACAAATTCTTAAAATTCTATAAATTCCTTAAATTTTGTAGATTTTATTACTTCTATAAATTGTTCCAAATGTGCCAGTTCCATCACTTTTACAAATAGCAAATATTTTAGAAATTCTAAATCTCATGGATTCTGTAAATTTTAAAAATTCAGTAGATTCGAATAATTTATTCATTCAATTAAGGCTACAAATTTTAAAAATTCTTTAAATTGTTGAAATCCTTCAAATTCTAATAATATAAACTCTATACGTTTTAGAGATTTTATAAATTTCGTAAATCCAAAATATTCTAAAAATTCAATAAATCCCTTAAATTTTATTAATTTTACAAATTCTTTTAATTTTGTAGATACTATTTAGTATTTTTCAGCCCTAAAAAATGGTTTCAAATGTGCCAGTTCCCTGGAAATTCGAAAAATTCAGTAAATTATAAAAAATCTATAAGTCCTATGAACTCTATAAATCCTCTAAATTCTGTATTTCACGATTTCCTTATATAGGTCACCCCATACTCAAATTTCAAAGTGCATAATGAAAATAAACAATTTATTTATAATCATTTTTTTTTAAATTTTTATCATCTAATTGTCGAAATAAATTTTTTTAATTTTTTATTTTATGAAACTTTACGAAACCCTCAAAATAAATTCACAGAAAAATCGCAATTACGTTCATAGAAAAATCTAGGTGTCCTTTTTTTGACACGCGTACGTAATCCACATTTTGTTTGATTTTTGTTTTATTTATCACTTGTTCCCAACATCGTTGATATTTTTATATTTAGGAGAAAACTTTAAATAAAAATCTTTAAAATTTGATTTTCAAAAATTAATAATTAGAATAAAATAAATTAAAATATGTAAATGGAAAATGTCACAGTACGTAATTTGGAAATCGTGATATGTATTCAATAACTTTTATAAATTAAATTAATTCAATAAATACTACAAATTTTAAACATTCTAATAAGTAAAAACTTTATAAATTTTATGAATTTTATAAATTCTACAAATTCTAAAAATTCATTATAGAAAAAATAAATTTTATAAATTCTTTAAATTTTGTAGATTCCTATTAGATCTATACATTGTTTCAAATGTACCAATGATACCAAAAATTCTAAAAAATCTAAATACCAATTCTCTAAATTCTAGAAATTTATTAAGTTGTAAAATTTCTTGAAGTTTTATTAACTCTATAAGTCCTCTAAATTGTGTATGTATACCCGATAAATTTTATAAATTCTTCAAATCCTTCAAATTCTCAAATTTCTACTAAGTCTATATCTCTCTCTATAAGTTTTATAGATTTTATGAATTCCGAAATTTTATAAATTCTGCTTCTATAAATCCTTTAAATTTTCTATATTTTATAAATTCTTTAAACTTTGTAGATACTCAAAGTTTTATAAATTGTTTCAAATATCATAAATCCATAAATTTAACAAATACTACTTCCATAAATCTTACAAATATCAAAAATTCCAAAAATTCGAAATTCCATGAGTTCTGTAAGTTCTATTAACGCTATAAGTCCTCTAAATTTTGTATATCCGATAAAAGTTTTATTAATTTTAGTATTTCAATAAATAATTTCAATAAATTCTTCAAATCCTTTAAATTTGAAAAATTCTAATAAGTTTTATAGATTTTATGGATTTCGAAATTCTATAAATTCTACTTCTATAAATCCATTAAATTTTCTGAATTTTATAAATTCTTTAAACTTTGTAAATACTCAAAGTTTATAAATTGTTTTAAATGCTATAAACCCATAAATCTTACAAATGCCACTTCCATAGATTTTACAAATATCAAAAATGTCAAAAATTCGAAATTCCATGAATTCTTTAAATTCTGGAATATAAAAAATTCAGTAAATTCTAAAAATTCTGGAATTTAAAAAATTCAGTAAATTCTAAAAATTCTACAAGTCCAATTAACTTTATAAATCCTCTAAATTCTGTATATTCGATAAATTTTATTTATTCAATAAATGCTACACATTTTATAAATTCTTCAATTCCTTCAAATTCTAGTAAGTTTTATAGATTTTATGAATTTCATAAATTCTATAAATTATAGAAATTTTTAAAATTGTATAAATTCTTCAAATCGAATTTTAAAAATTTTAATAAGGCTATAAATTTTTTAAATTTTATAGATTTATGAATTTTGTATATTCTCTAAATTCAACAAGTACTAAAAATTATATAAATTCCTTAAATTTTGTAGATTTTATTACTTCTATAAATTGTTCCAAATGTGCCAATTATAACTTTTACAAATAGCAAACATTTTAGAAATTCTAAATCCCATGGATTCTGTAAATTCAAAATATTCAGTAAGTCCGAGAAATTCTGTATATTCGATAAATTTTATAAATTTTATTACTTCAATTAAGGTAACACATTTTAAAAATTCTCTAAGTTTTTCAAATCCTTCAAATTTTAAAAATTCTAATAATTTTAACTCTATAAGTTTTATAGATTTTATGAATTTATTTTATAAATCCCTTAAATTTTATAAATTCTTCAAATTTTTAGATACTATTTAATATTTTGCAGTTTTATAAAATTGTTTCAAATATGCCAGATCCCTGGAAATTCGGAAAATTCAGTAAATTATAAAAAAATCTATAAGTCCTTTGAACTCTATAAATACTCTAAATTCTGTATATCACGGTTTCCAAATAAAGGTCACCCCCCATCCTAAAATAAACAATACGTAATCAGCATGACCCTATACGTAATTTGAATAATTTTAAAAAAAGGAAACTTGTCTGACAATACAAATAATGCAATCCCAATAAATTACTCTCAAGTGTTGTGCCAACTAATGTTAAAAAAATTAAAAGTGTAACCAAAAAAATTCACAAAAAAATCGCAATTACGTTCATAGAAAAATCTAGGTGTCCTTTTTTAATTTTTGTCACACGTACGTTATCCACATTTTGTTTTATTTTTGTTTTATTTATCACCTATTTCCAACATCGTTGACATTTTTATATTTAGGAGAAAACTTTATGTAAATATCTTTAAAGTTTGGTTTTCAAAAATTAATAATAACCTCAGAATAAATTAAAATAAATCGCAAGATGTCTCAGTACGTAATTTGGAAATCGTGATATGTATTCGATAACTTTTATAAATTTAATTAATTCAGTATATACTACAAATTTTAAAATTTTTATAAACTCTTCAAATTCTTCAAATTTTAAACATTCTAACTAATAAGTAAAAACTTTATAAATTTTATGAATTTTATAAATTCTAAATATTCTACAAATTCTAAAAATTCGTTATAGAAAAATAAATTTTATAAATTCTTTAAATTTTGTAAATTTTATTAGTTCTATACATTGTTTAAAATGTACGATACCAACAATTCTAAAAAATCTAAATCCCATGAATTCTGTAAATTCTAGAAATTCAGTTAGTTCTGAAATTTCTTTAAGTTTTATTAACTCTATAAGTCCTCTAAATTCTGTATGCCCGATCCATTATATAAATTCTTCAAATTCTAAAAAATTACGTCTAAAATAAATTCTATAAGTTTTATAGATTTTATGAATTTCGAAATTAAATTCTACGAATTCTTAAAATTCTATAAATCCCTTAAATTTTCTGAATTTGTATGAATTCCTTAAACTTTTTAGATACTCAAAGTTTTATCAGTTGTTTCAAATGTCATAAATCCATAAATCGTACAAATGCCACTTTCATAAATCTTACAAACATCAAAAATTCAAAAAATTCGAAATTCCATGCATTCTGTAAATTCTGGAATTCAAAAAATTCAGTAAATTCTAAAAATTCTATAAGTCCAATTAACTCTATAAATCCCCTAAATTCTGTATATTCGATAAATTTTATTTATTTAAATTCTAAAACTTCTAATACGTAATATAAACTAGTAAGTTTTATAGATTTTATGAATTTTATAAATTATATAAATTCTAAAAATTCTACAAATCCCTTAAATTTTATAAATTCTTCAAATTTTTAGTTTCTATTAGTCTTATAAATTATTTCCAACTTACCAAATATTCTAGAAATTCTAAATCCGATGATTTTTGTAAATTCGAAAAATTTTGTAAGTTCTAAAATTTCTGGAAGACTAAATTTTGTATATCCGATAAATGTTATAAATTTTAGTAATGCAATAATTGCTACACATTTTATAAATTCTTTAATTCCTTCAAATTCTTATAAGTTTATAACTTTTATATTTTTAAGTTTTATAGATCTTATGAATTTCGTAAATTCAATAAATTCTACAGATTCTTAAAATTCTATAAATTCCTTAAATTTTATGAGTTTTATAAATTCTTTAAATTTTGTAGTTACTCTTAGTTAAATAAATTGTTTCAAATGTGCTACTTTCATAAACCTTACAAATACCAAAACTCCAAAAATTCTAAATTCCATGAATTCTGTAAATTCTGAAATTAAAAAAATTCAGTATACATACATATTATAAAAATTCTATAAGTCCTATTAATTCTATAAATCTTGTAAATTTTATATATTCGATCAATTTTATAAATTTTATTAGTTCAGTATATGCTACAAATTTTATAAATTTTTCAAATCCTTCAAATTTTAAAAATTCTAATAAGTCTATAAATTCTACAAATTCTATAAATTGTTTAAATTTTATGAATTTTATGAATCCTTTAATTTTTGTAGATTTTTTTTCGCTGGCGCTACATCCCATAGAGGGAGTTGGCCGCTTCGTAGTGAAGTTTCGTAATCATTTTTACAACGGATAATGAGTGATTAATTCATTGATCCTTACATTAACCAGCCGTGATTTTTTCATCACCCGCCGGGAATCGAACCCGGAACCTCCGGAGCTTAAAGCAAGCATGCTAACAACTGTGTCACCGGGGCGGCAATTTTTGTAGATCCTGTTCTATAAATTGTTTCAAATGTGCCAGTTTCATAAATTCTATAAATAAATTCTACTCCATAATTTCTATAAATTATATAAATTCTTTCAATTATACTTCTCAATCAGAAGAAACATATTGCGGCGTCAGTAGTGAACACAGAAATTCTTTTTAAAATTTTCGTTCAAATTTATTCAAAAATCTAGAGACAACTGAGGCCACCACGGTTGTCTACTGAATCATCTGGTAACTGTTCAATTTATTCGAAGTCATACGATAAAATGGATTTTATTTCAACCAGTTAATTATTTTAAATCTTGAACCTTTAGTAGAGGCGACATTATAACCAGGAAAAACAAGGCTACAATTTTATTTTTGATTTCTAGTAATGTTGAACGTGGTCTCATCAACCCTGCCAAATCGACGGAATTTGGAATATATCATAATTTTCAAAATTCAATTTTCGATTTTAAGAGCGATTTTTAAATGAAATAAAATTAGTTTAAACTCAACTCTATAACCCGACATTATTTAGGACAATTCTAAAGACAAAACCACACTGATGTTCGATTGCAAATTTTCAAATTTCAGAATTTTGTGATTACTGTAATGCTGGGTATTACTGGGACTGGGCGTTTTGGAGATTCCTAATCGCTGAAGTGTAAAACCGAATCAGTCCGATTTTATTGAAAAATGTTCGCTCTTTGTGTACAACCGAAACAAATACCTGATTGATTCGCTCACATCAATTAAAATTTTATCTAAATAATTGGTAACGTCAACGACCATTTCAACACTAAACACCAGATAGGTATTTTCAGCATTTCGAAAATTATCACCTATCGGACTGCGATCCAAATACAAGCTTGTAACATTTGTCCTATTTTTTCCCCTACTAACAAATACCCAGATCAATTGTTCAACATATCCAAAAGGCTGTTGTCGTTTTAATCTAAAAGAATTTATTAAATCGGCTCGTTCGAACTGTAAATGGTAAACAAAAGCAAGATTGGATTAAACAATATATTTCAATATTCGAGTGTGTGAATGGAACAAAGACACATCTAAGCCCGCCCGTTCTGCCAAATAACAAAAAGGCGACACCACACTCAGTTTCCAAATTTTAAAATTATTAGCCGTGGATTTGACGAATAATCGAACGCAAACAAATTTAAGTGAATTAACTTCCTACAATTTACTTAAAATTCTTCTATATAGGTTTGTTAAACTCAAAATAAATAAAATCTAAATTAAAAAAAATTGTCTCCAGACAGACAAACAATTACCCAAAATCAATACGATATTTTGTAGGAGTATGAAATACATACAGGCGGCCTCGAAAATAAATGCGATAATTTCATTAGAATTTCCAAATGGTTTAATCAAATTTAGAATATTAATTTTCATCACATCTCTTTGTTTCATCAATTCAAGCGTAATGTATTATATTTCGTTGTTTTTTTAAAAAAGAAAATATCCACAAATTTTCCAATGTACAATCAAAAGAATAAATTTCACTAAAAAAACAAAATAAATGGCATGTACCCATGTATGAGGCGCGCGGGGTGAGTATTACGGTGATGATGATAAATGTGTATGTTTATTAAATAAATCGCTTAATTAAAAAAAAAAACGAGAAAATGTAATTATGTACTTGAGTACCAATCAATTGTACGTTGTTTGTACAATGAGTTAATTATCGAAAATAATCAACTAACCCCTTTAAAAAATAAATTTCCAATTTTTACCAACCTTTCACTTGTTCAACGAGTATCACACTGAGTCGCTCGCACATAGCCAAAATTAATTAATGTTGAAATGTAATATACGTAACTATCTTATTTTAACCATCATCCAATCCATTTTAAATTAACTCGCTTAATGAAAAATAAGATGATAGGGATACGCATATAAACTACGTACAAAGTATGTATATCGATTTAATTCTTTCTCCGCTATCTGTATTCGGTGAAGCATTTAATTTGTCACCCTTAAACGAATACTATATACATACATAGTATACAAGTACATAAAGTGCCATCAATAAATATTAAATTCACTGGGTCGGTAAATGTAATTGACATCATCTTGTGAAAATCAACGATTTTTTATTTTTCATATTTTCATCGCCCTATAGTTATAAATACCCGGATGTACATGTACGAGAGTAGCTATATAGTTAGTGCAATTGTAAATTAACAATTGTTTCATTATACTCATAATAATAAAGATAACACAGGGATGATGATAAACGAAAACACACAGACACATATACATAGAATAAGTTTACTATATTCAATCACAATGAGGATGGAAAACTCCCCTAAAATAAATTTTCATTAGAAAATTGTTTTTTTTTTTTTTCGAAAGAACGATATTTGATCCAAATTTCTTACTTCTTTTTGTATTACTTTACTTAAGGGTGTATGTATGTATGTATGTTTGTGGTGTGCGTGTGTGCGTATATATAAAATATGAATGTGTTGTTTATAAGATAAATTTTTCCCATGGTGATGTTAAATTTTGATGAAAAACAAGAATATAAATTATAAATCGAGTATCAAAAGAATCCGATTGCAATTATTTGATTAAAGATCTGTTTTTTTTTTTTTGAAGAAAGACTCTTTGTTGATAAACGATTTTGATATGGGGCGTTTTAAATTGATGTAACTTTTGTGTAATCGACGTGTAATTTTTCTCTTTTGGCATAGCGTCAAGTGAAATGTAAATGGTAATCAAGACAAATGATAAAAAATAAAATTTGGCCTAGAGGTGAATATGTATAGTAAATTGAGGGAGTGATTGTTGTTTTAATTGGCAGGCTAATCTTTTATTGTAAAAATGTTCTGTACGTACCGGGTGATTATAAGACGAGAACTCTAGTGCATCTTTAAAAAAATTGAGCCAAAACAAAAGCTGGGAAAAATGGAAAAATTACTGAACGATAGCATCAGTGCGGCACACATCACAAATTTATAATGTAAAATCTTAATCTGACTAACCGCCTTATATAAGTAAGGAACCATGTTTTAAAGCCGAATTACGTCCGGAAGCATCTACTCGAGAACATTGAACGAAAGAAAATAGTTGCTCAACAACTTTTTAAAGAAAATTTCCCGAAATTTGCTAGAGTGATAGCACCAAATAACCAACAGAGAATGAGGAAGAATGAACAGAAAGTGGAAAAAGCTTTACCTGAAGCCGTCATTAAATTTTACCAAAGAGATAATGTTAGTTACCAAATGCCGGGCAAATCTGATACTATTCCAGTGACAAAACCAGACAAACAAATAATTTTAATGCCAAAGCGTTATAGGACGATGAGTTTACGAGTATTATATTGTGATGAGTATAAAGATGACAGATTGGTGAGCAGACCTTCATTCTGTAACCTACGTAACTCTAATTCGAAAATTCCAGGATTCTAATGCCGAGTTTTTTGTAGGGAATCCAATACCGATTTTTGGTAAAACGGTTGATTACCGAAATGTTGGTAAATTTTTGGAATACTTACCCAAACTTCTATAACTATCTTCAGATAAAATGCCTATACCTAA